>CP092877.1:48830623-48914294 GCA_030710605.1 Cordylochernes scorpioides
CTGAATAACGATTTTTGACCTAAAGAGTTTCATTCTTTATTTAAAAAATGGTTAAATTTTGGGTGATAACCATTTAAGAGCTTTGATCGAAATCTAGCTGCTTTCTACAATAGGAAAAATTCTTTGTAAGTCGTCTTTTACTTTATATTAAGGTACATTACTCTTGGATTAATGAGTATATGGCACAATTACTCAAACCTCTCTTCTTCGCATCATTATATATCCTGATATGCATCATTGTTTTGAAAATAGAGCAATCCATAAATATATTTTTAATCAAAAAGGCATATATTGGATCAAAATATCATTTATTTCACCTATATTTTAGTTGGCTGAACGCTAACCTTTTCAAGGTATTATAACCTATTAATGTTTGCATTAATATGTTATAATACCTTGAAAAAGGTTGGCGTTCAGCCAACTGAAATATTGGTAAAATGAATGATATTTTAACCCAATATATGCCTTTTAATTAAAGATACATTAGTGTAAAAATACGTTATTTCCGCGATATACATCACAAGGAGACATTTGTCTAGACACTTTTATTAGGCAAAAAACGGAGGCATAAATTCTTATCTATTTTTGTGTAAATTAATGTGTTCATAAATATTCAATGAATTATGAGCTCCCGTTTTAAAAAAGGGATAAGCCCCACAAAATTTAATCCGAATTATAATATACTAGACGAATGGCCCGGGCAACACCCGGGTTTTACCCGAGTGCGTATATATTTTAAAAACGTTTTAATTCAAATAATATTCGTTACAATTACAATTCGTTTATACAATTATTATATACGAATGACCCGGGCAACGCCCGGGTTTTACCCGATTAAATGCTTTTATTCAAATACTATTCGTTACAATTATAAATTGGCGCCGTGGATGTCATTCTTGTATAATATATAAATGAGTTTTAAAAATTGTAAAAAAAAAAAAAATGCATCGGCCGGGAATCGAACCCGGGCCGCCCGCGTTCTACCACTGAACCACCGATGGTTATGAAAAATCCCATCCGTGAGCTTCAGACAAACAAACAGACAAACAGACAGAATAAGGCAAATATATAAGTAGATGAACTATATTTCTTCAGATTCTTTTGGGCTTGTTGGCGTTTTTTCGGTTCAGGAACATTGGGTTATAAATGAATATCCTTAACTGCGAGATTCAACAGTACCTCAAGACCTAACGTTAAGACGTAAACATCTATTCTGATTAATTTACATGCGCGGAAATACATACAATGTATTTCATGCCTAACTGACCTTGTCTCTATTGTTTGCGGAAGAGCATTGCTCGATGCAAATATTTGAATGTAATTCTACTGTCCTATAAGCTTATGTCCATAGTTTTCTTGAAAACCATTTCTGAGATTCCACCCTTCAGTGCTGCGTATATAAGCAGAATCGTCCAATACGGCATTAGAGCTCTGAGAAGCGGTCTGGGGGATTAAATTGGCGAAACCGCTGGGAGGGTTCACCACTGATGAGCCAAGACCTCCCAATATATTTTTTCATCGCAGTAAGGAGAGTAGAAATTTGTATTATGTATAAAAGAAACATTCGTGCTTTTATATCCTTTCATTTTATAATTATAAATATGTAACATGCTTCGAAATTTGTTATACATTGACACGTGGAAAATCAGGGAAGACAAACTTCAGGATGAGACAGCAATTTATTTAAGGTAAGAACAAACTATGAAGAATAAACAAAAGGAATGAGGGAAGTTTACAGAGTAGTAAAATAAAAACATGAAAATTGATACTCTGTATACTCTATACTAGTAATAGTGTAAAATAATAAATGATTGTAAAATAATAAATACTTGCTAAAATATTTATAATTGTATATCCACACACACTTAGTTCAATTAACACGGAATTGGACTATTTTTGTTACCAAAACACATGGTTAAACTCTACAACTAGAGGAGATAAATAGTACTAGAAACTCATCTCACGCAAAATACTTCAACCGTTTTAATAGAAAACAAACCCAGATAATTAAAGAAGATTTCACATACTGGAAGGTATTCCTATTGTTTTGCTAAGTGAAACACGCGTAACATTTATAACGTAATTTTGTAATTATAATACAAGTATTATAATACAAGTACTTGTATATTTACTTGATAATAAAGCATAATTATAATATATATGCAACAGAGAGTATACTAATTAATTAAAAAGGAGATATTAGTCTATACACATGTCCTATTTAATTTGAGACGTTACAGAAACAATTTTCAATTGTACATAAATTCCTTTAAAATGTTATTTTAATTTTTCATGTGTTTATTTTCATTTTTATTTTCCATTCATTAAAAGTCAATGATGTACATACTAAATTAGTAAAAACTCAATAAAAACGATATGTAAAAATATACATAAACAAATGGCTTGTAAAAGAAAGCAGCAATAAATGAGTTTAGGCACAATGTCTATTTCATTAACAAACATTTCACTTTTAAAATAATAAACTTTAAAAATAAAGTTTTACTAAACTAAAATTAGCGTTTTAAAAATAAAAACGTGGCATTTGGCGCAGTCGAAAAGGATACGAAGAAAAAAAAAATGGCGGAAAATCCAAACAACCGGTTGCAAAAATTCAACGGCTCGAAGTCGGCAATTAGGCCTGAGTCATGGATCAAATTATATGATTTTGAAAATAATTCTTTAAAAGAAGATGAAAAAATCAAAAATCTTATGTACTACTTGACAGATTCAGCACTTGAATGGTATGCAGACGAGATTATTTCAAATCCTGCAATAAAAAGATGGGAAGTTGTAAAGGAAAAGTTGATTCAAAGATTTGGTTCATACAACGCAAATCCAATTGTCTCAGCATCACATCGAAGATTAAAACGAGAAGAATCAATAGAAAATTATTTTCAAGATAAAATTCGCCTGTTAAATCAAACCCATCTAACCAAGGAGGAAAAAATACATTTATTAACAGACGGACTTCCAAATGATTGGAAAGATTTAATTGTGGCTGCACAGCCAACTGACACCACAAAATGGTTTCATATCGCAGCTTCAATTGAACAAAATAGGGCTTCAATTCAGTTTAAGCCTAAAAACAAAATACATCTCGCGACAAAAAATAATGATAATAGAAAAAATGTTTGCCCATTCTGGTGTCCAATATGTTCGAAAAAGGGAATAAAAATTAAACATTGGGTCACAGATTGTGAGGATTATGATCCTAATTATAAAAAGGATAGGCCTAATCAAAACACTTCAGTGAAACAAGTATGCGGAGCCCCGGAATTGTTGAATGTAAGTACTTTGACAAATACCCCTACACAAGGAGCTTTCAAGCTTATCAACATAAGTGTTGAAGTAAATGGAATTCCTGCGCAAGCATTTGTGGATACTGGTGCAACAGTATCAATAATCAATTGGCGATTGTTCAAGCGAACCCGTCTTCAACTTCAACCAAATTCAGACATTCACATCAGCCAAGCGGATGGTGTTACCAGGACATGTGGAAGCCTTCAGACCAAGGTAAGAATAGATAAACTAATTAAACCTGTAACTCTCCATGTAATGAAGAACTTTAAATATCCACTCTTGATCGGATTAGATGTTGCATCTCTTTTTAATCTTTTAATAGATGTCAAAGACAAAACAATTTACACCAAATTTGATGGATTACAAAATCCAATTCTTGTAAATCATCTAGAAGAGATAAGAGAACATGAATTAAAAAAATTACTTGAACACAATAGGAATGTACTTTGTCAGCATGCCATTGATTTGAGAAAAGTAGCTATACAACATAAGATCATCACGAAAAGTGAACAACCAATTTCTCTTAGACCTTATCGTCGTCCGCTAAAAGAGTATGAAGAGATAGCTGAACAAGTTAAAGAACTTCTCGAACACAAGTTAATAAGAACTTCAGATTCTCCTTGGGCATTTCCTGTTGTTATGGTTCCCAAGAAGGATGGAAATAAAAGGATGTGCATTGATTACAGACGTCTTAATGAGAGCACACTGGCTGACAGGCAACCCCTACCTCACATACAGGACATGTTTGATCGATTGCATGGATCCAGATTCTTCTCTACCCTTGATGTTGCATGGGGTTATTGGCAGATCGAAATGGACCCGCAATCTATTCAAAAAACTGCATTCGTCACAAACGATGGTCATTATGAGTTTTTAGTGATGCCCTTTGGTTTAAAAAATGCTGCTTCAACGTTTCAAAGGATAATCCAACATATTCTAGGTGAATTATTATGGAAAGGAACTTGCTCTTTCCAAGATGACATATTGGTGTACACGAAAACATGGCAAGAGCACATAGAGCTTCTTAATAAAGTTTTTGACATATTAAGACAGTACAACATGAAATTAAAATTGTCGAAATGTATTTTTGGAAGAACTGAAGTAAAATACCTCGGACATATCATCAGTCACAATCAATTAAAACCTGATCCAGGAAAAGTAAAATCTATTCAAGACTTTCCAAGACCTGATACTGTAAAGAAAGTTCGTCAGTTCATGGGATTGGCAAATTATTACAGAAAATTTGTGAAGGACTTTTCTAAAATTTCATTCCCCTTGGTTCGACTGACTCGGAAGAATCAGCCCTTCATCTGGAATGAGGAAGTAGAGGAGTCATTCGCTAAACTTAAAATGGCACTATCTACAAAACCTGTCCTTGCTATTTACAACCCGGACTACCCCTCTAAAGTTTATACAGATGCCTCCAAATATGGAATTGGAGCAATCCTAACACAAATTGGTTCAGACAATGAGGAACATGTAATTGCTTATTACTCCAAAACACTGCAACCACACCAAGAGAATTATTCTGCTTATGAGATGGAATGCCTAGCCGTAATACAAGCAACTGATCACTTTCATGTATACATAGAAAACCAACCATTTGAAATCATCACTGATCATGCGGCGCTCCAATGGCTTTTCACCATGAAGAAACCGAAACCTAAGTATTTTAGATGGATTCTTAGTTTATCCTCGAAATCATGTAACATCGTTCATCGTTCTGGAAAGCAACAAACTCATGTTGACGCCTTATCAAGACTCCCAGTTGTTAACATTGCAACTCAAGAACTTCAAGAACACCAACAAAATTCAGATTTGAGTTTCTTGAAAAATTCCCACACTCACGACGGTGTGGTAATGATCAAACAAAAAGGAGTTTTTAAAGCAGTTGTCCCAAACTCGCTTACCAAAAAAATATTGGAAGAATATCACGATTCATTGAGTCACCCATCAATAACCAAAACATGCAAACTTATAACTCAATGTTATTGGTGGAAAGGAATAACAACTGATATCAAGAATTATGTTCGATCTTGTAAATCTTGTCAACTAGTGAAGGTCAGACATGAACCAACTTTAGGAGAGATGATCACTCCAACGTCAAATATCCAACCATTACAAATGATCGGTTGTGACACTATTGTACTGGGAACAGCAGCAGCTAACACAAAGCATAAATTCATTCAAGTTTTTGTTGATCACGCAACTCGTTATCTATGGGCATATCCCACAATAACAAACACTGCTCAAGCTGTCACTCAATGTCTTGATAAGATAATCAAATCTGTTAATTCGATCAATACTATCTTAACAGATAATGGCAAAATTTTTTTATCAAAAGAGTTCAACAAATTTCTTTCTTTACAAGGAATTAAACACACATATACTTCGCCTTATCATCCTCAGTGCAATGGAATTTGTGAGAAATTAAATGATACGATAATGACAAAACTGAGAATAGCTGTTCTAGAGAAACCTAGATGTAAATGGAGCTCATTGTTACCGCAAGTTGTCAAAAATTATAATTCCACACCACATGACGTGACTGGTTTTTCACCGCTTTTCTTAATGTATGGAATCGGTAATGTACCCGAATTTGCCGACCAAACTCCAATTACAATTGAAGAAGCCAGGAAGAAAGCTAGCCTGCGGACAGAACAAAGTAGAAGTAAGTGGAAGATTAAACACGATAGCCATCACCCCAAGTATGTCTTTAAAGAAGGAGACTTAGTCATAAGAAAAATTGCCTTCAACGACCCTCGTCTCATCAAGACATCACCAAAATATGAAGGACCATTTGTCATTCAAAAAAAGATATCTGATGTAACCTACGATATCTCTCTGAAAGACCAAAAGCAAGCAAGACGCGTTCACATATCTCAACTTCGACCATTTATTACCCGAGAATAAATGCTTCAAGAAGGGGAATATGAGACGTTACAGAAACAATTTTCAATTGTACATAAATTCCTTTAAAATGTTATTTTAATTTTTCATGTGTTTATTTTCATTTTTATTTTCCATTCATTAAAAGTCAATGATGTACATACTAAATTAGTAAAAACTCAATAAAAACGATATGTAAAAATATACATAAACAAATGGCTTGTAAAAGAAAGCAGCAATAAATGAGTTTAGGCAAAATGTCTATTTCATTAACAAACATTTCACTTTTAAAATAATAAACTTTAAAAATAAAGTTTTACTAAACTAAAATTAGCGTTTTAAAAATAAAAACGTGGCAAATTAAATTCTATCCAACCCTGGGATAGTGAATACAATTGTGTGAGGACAACTTTGTAAAACTTGTAAGGAGATGATATATATCATGGCATTTTGGGATATTATTAGGTATATCCCCGGGAAGGTTTTTGAAAAATAATTTATTGAATATCTTGAATATCCTTAGAGTTATTTGCAGATTTGTAGATTTAACTCGCAAGCAGCGCCCCCATTGGGACGATGATAATAAGGTTTTTTATCTATAAGTTTTATTATCACTAAGTTTATTATTTAATTAAAAAGGCATATATTGAATCAAAAAATAAGTTTATTATCTTAAATATTATTTATCAAAAGTAAGATTTTCTACCTATTAATTGCGCACAAGTCAAAGTTAGTTTTATCATTTATCTACAACATATATATTGGGAGAATAGATAAAATTATGATTTTGTAATGTAAAAAATTAGGAAAGACAAAATTCAGGATGACACGGCAATTTATTTGAGACAAGAATAATGACACAATTCCAAGGCAAGATACTATTCCTTTAACTTCCAATTGCCGAGGCAACCAATTAATATTGATTTTATTCAACTTATCGAGTATTTTTCAATGGTACGGGAAAAAATGTTCACTTTATCGAGAGATTCAAATTTACGAGTTTCAAATTATTAAAATATATCTATTATTTTTTTATAAGTTTATAGAGAATTGTTTTAACAAATGTTCGTTAGACAAACCTTTACTCGGGTAAAATCCGGGCGAAGCCGGGTACATCCGCTAGTATTCAATAAAATAATACCTTGTATTAATATTAAGGTGCAACCAAACGGGGCTCTGGCACATTTGTAAGTGCAAAATTCGAACTGCTTTTCACATGTGTAGACATGTGGTGCACTTACAGTAAAATCAATCGCTAAATACCCACTATGATGATCATGGCTTGTACCACATGTACTAGGGATAATAATAAAATATATATACGAGGGTTGTCCGTTAAATAAGTTCCACGGGGCACCACTGTCGTGAGGATCGCTTTTAGGCTCGAGCCGACTGCACGGGCTCTTAGCTTGTTCTCCTCACTCCAATTTCCCACCAAGGACACGTCGCTGGTAAGCTTAGTCTTGGCTGAGCAGCCGTTAGTGATGGAGCTTCCCCTCGTGTCTCCCGCCAGCTGCGAATTACGGTCAGTAATTCGATTTTTGGCCGCAAAGAAGAATTCGGCGAAGGACATTCATACTGAACTCTGTCAAGTGTATGGAGAAGGGTGTATGAGTTCCAGGATGGTGCGCAGATGGGTCAGAGAATTTAAAAACAGCCGAACAGACGTCCACGATGAACCGCGTGCTGGACGGCCATCGGTTTCGGACGAAACCATTGCCAAAGTCGAAGCGGCAATGCTTGAAGATCGACGGGTTACTGTGCGGAAGCTCTGCGATTTGGTTCCTGATGTCAGTAAAACCACCATCGACAAGATTTTGCGTGAACATTTAGGGTATTCAAAGGTCTGCGCAATATGGGTTCCGAAAATGCTGACTGAAGACCATAAACGGCAGCGGGTTTATGTGGCCCAGAAATTTCTCGATTGCCACATAACTGACGGAGAGGAATTTTTGGATTCGATCGTTACTGGTGATGTGACATGGGTACACTACACCACACCGGAGACAAAGGAGCAATCCAAGCAGTGGAATCACATTTCTTCGCCGAAACCTCTAAAGTTTAAACAAACACTTTCTGCCGGGAAACTTATGGCTACCGTCTTTTGGGACCGAAAGGGCCTATTGTTGTGCGACTTTATGCGTCTGGGTACAACAATCAATTCCGACCGGTACTGTTAGACCTTAAAACAACTTCGACGCGCGATTCAGAACAAGAGGAGAGGGATGTTAACCAAAGGGGTGCGTTTTCACCACGACAACGCTCGGCCGCACACCGCCCGTCAAACCACCGCCCTCATCGAAGAATTTGAATGGGAATTGGTGTCACACCCACCTTACAGCCAGGACGTAGCTCCTAGTGACTTCCATTTCTTCCCCGAGTTGAAGAAAAACCTGGGGGGGAACCCAATTCCAGGACGATGACGAGTTGGAAGAAGCGGTTTTAGGCTTCTACGTGGCCAGGCGGCAGAGTTCTTCGACTCTGGGTTCCATAAGTGGGTGTACCGAATGCAAAAATGCGTAGAACGAAACGGGGAATATGTAGAAAAATGAAAAAAGTCTGATATTTTCGAAAATGTATAGTTCAGGGCAAATAAACCTGTTTTTCTGTATGAAAAACCTCTGTGGAACTTATTTAACGGACAACCCTCGTACCTGATAATTTAGAAGCCTCAGTAGTGTCTCCGAGTCTCATACGTACTAGACGTGTCTCCTGATCCAGCGTAAATTGCGGGGCGTAAGCTTACTCTCCTCCTTTGTTCTTTGTCTGTCAGCATCGGTTCCCTTGACCAACCTATCCTGTGTCTTAACTCCTTTAATCTCGACTGAAAATTCACCCCAATCCAATCCCAAACTTCAAGTTGACAGCACCTTAGCTGTCACAACTACCGCAGGGTAAACAGAGAGAGAGTCGACAAGATTCGACATATATATTAAGGTGAAAGTATCAGGCTTCTAGAGAACGGTTTATTTTCAAATTCTTCAATCTCTAGTTTTCGGGCACTAAAGCCCTTCTGTATTATATATCGTGTTTTCTCCTGTAGAAGAGCTTTCGTACCCGCGAAAGCTAGAGATTAAAGATTTTGAAAATAAACTTTGCCCTCTGAAAGACAGATACTTTAATCTTAAAATGTTAGCTATCACTATACATATGTGCGGTGAGTTGTAAGCAGCCGAGATGGAAGGAGGCAGAGTGGAGTGAGGATCGAGGATCTCTGAGGAGTAGACAAAGAGGGAAGTTCCGAGGTCCAGCAAAGGTCACGGTGATGGAGTCAGACAGATCTGTGAGTTAGCCATCTCAAACTGAACAATTTTATACTCTTCCCAGAGGCCAACGCTAGAGTGACTTCTGTGAATCCACAGATTATAACTATCTTTTATTATATATTTTCGTAAAACATATAGATACTTCTCCTGACGAAGACAAGAGAATTTTGTTGAAACGTTGAGAAAATAAAACTCGAACTGGCCGAAGTGTCTATTTTTTACAGAAATATGAATGCCAGCCAGGCAACCTTTATCTTCAAGATTTTATAATATACTGTATAATGAAATAAATCTATAAAGTGAGAATTTTTTTCTACTTTTTTTTTTTAATAAAACTTTTTTTCCACCTTCTATTGGGATGACTTGGCTATTTAGTGGTACACCTTTTTTCAACAAGGATAGTAGAAAGTAGGTTCTATTTTAAAAATAAATTTCGTGTTCAAAGGTTTTATTTCCTAAATATAGATGGCGCGATATAATTAACGACCTTAATATAAGATGTTGCCTCAAACAACGTGGTCTGAGTAGAGGCTTAATTTTCTCTTTATATATCTTCATAGGTTATTTTTATTGAACATCTTTTTTTTATGGTACAATTCTTGTATGTGACTATTATTATATGTCATATTTATATTTACCAAGGTTGGCACCTCTCCCATTACTTTAGAAAATAACTCATTGTAAATAGCTCAACTTGATCTCTCTCCACGATACTAATTATTACAGATAACTCAATTAAATTAACTTCCATCATTGCTTAACATATTGTAAATAACTACCTTGCGATTTCTTCCATCTGCTTATGTTGTTGCTTATTTGTTTAAAATATATGTTTCAATGCTCTTTTTTTCTTAGTTGTTTCTTTTCTTTTTGACAATTCTGTTACCTACTCTACTACAATTATTGTAAATAGTTTCACTCGCAATTATCCAGATCGGATATAGCGTGTCTTATTTGCAACTGGTGATAAATAAATCTCCCATTTAAAAGGGGCTAAAACAATGAATTTTGTTTATCACCTCAGTACAAAACATAATGATGGTGGTATATAAAGAATGATCCACAACACCAGTTTATATAAACAATAAACATATTGCGTTAGGTTTTTTGATATTTTTATAAAGTATATCGGAATTTTCTTATATCTGAACATAATAAATAACTGGATGAACTGGCTTCGACAGGGTTCTTCCTGCGTGAATGTTTGCTAATTAATAATGTTAAATGCAAAAATGTGATAATTATAATTTTCTAAATTATTAGTAGTAATGTTATAGTGATAAAATAGGAAATCTTTGATATATATGTTTAAAAAAGAGGACGATAGGAGAAGGAACTGTGATCTCTGGAGATTGTATTTAACAAGGACTTTACACTCAAAGTTACCAACCTCATACCAAAAAAAAAAAAAAAAAGAGAGCGCACACCTAACTAAGAGAGAATATGGTTTTACGGCCTAATAACCAAAGTATATCAATTTTGAGCCCAAGAGCACACCTAACTAACGGAAATATCTTTATTTACGGGGCTGATAACCAGAATGGAAGATTTTTGAGCCCCAATGGCCGCATAAAGCGGAATATATACAATGCACTATGTACATTGCACTGTTGGGGGGGGCCTGGGGATGGGTGGCCAGGGGATCATCGTCGGGTGAGGCGAAATTAAACAAACCTAACTAACAAATAACATCTATTTTTATACAGAGTAGAATACAACAGAGTAACAAGTCACTGGTCAAACAATAATATTTCTAGTTGGAAGTTGATTAAAAAAAACACAGCCACATAAACCAATAATTTTTTTAACTCCCGACATTTCAGTGACTTCCTGTCACTCTCCTCAGAGACATGATTATTTTGAATCCTAGTTACACTTATAAACGTACACGATTTTCTAAAATAGATGCAAAGCGTCACCTATTTGCACATATATATATAAGATAATAAAAAAGGCATATATTGGATTGAATAAAATATTTATTTGCCAATATTTCGGTTGGCTGAACGCCAACCTTTATCGAGGCATGACATTTTTGTATACACTGATTTAAGTATGGAATGCTCTATTTTCAGAATATATATATGGTAATTTAAACCAACAACCCCATATTGTATATAACTTATAATAAGATTTAATGTTGTATAATAGAAACACATCTGTAAATGATTATACGTATTATTGACATGTGTCTTTACATCATCATATGTAATGTAATTTGTACAAACAGGATAAATAAATAAAAATCTGTAATAGATTTAAGAGTTGAGCTAAGCAAGAGATGGAAGTCATAACGTCAAAATCAGATAGATTTACAATTCCCACAACAAGACCACCCACTGTTCACAGCTGGTGGAATGCAAAGCCCCCTCTCACACCTGGTGACAGGTAAAGGCCCCCCCTTTTCTCAGAAACGCCCTGGCGCAGAAGCCCCCCCCCCCCCGTCTTAACCTATAAATACAATCACTTTACAGTCACTTGACAGTTTAGTTCACCCTCAGTGCAAACCCGCGTCGGTCGTACCTTATGTCGATCTCAACTAACATGTAGTTAGTAAGAACTTTTCTATCTCCATCTTTCGCTCCTAGCTCAACTTTTATCTGTTAACGGAACTTTCTTAGTGCAATTGTGTCTTCGTTTTTTTGTGGACATTCCCAAACTTTCCACTCTGCCTCGACCACGACTGCCTGTATTTTGTGAGAACTTTTAAAGGTCTTCCAAGGTGCAGAGAGGTACTGGAAAACTCTACATCCTGACTGTTCCTCTCGGTTAACACAGTATAGCGAGAGTCGACACTCCATCATCACAAAGTTAATCGACAGGATTCTCTACACAAGGCTTACCAGAACTTCAACTTATTTCAGTAGTCGACAGGATCTCTTATTTCAGTAGCCGACAGGATAACCAAAACGAAGGATGACCAAAACGAAGAATGACACAACGAAGAAGGTAAGAAGCCTGTTCAGATAGAAGCTAGAACGAGCAAAGATAGAGGAACAAACCGACCATTCCAAAGAAACGACCAAGCAATCTCTCCCCCCAACAAGAGACGATATTTTAGGAGGAAACGCCGTCCCAAGGGACTTCCGCAGACCTGCTAACCGATCGCCAACGCCGGGAGCAAACTGACCACCCAAACGACACAGCCGAAAATCCCACAAGACATGGAAACCGAGCAGCGATGTGGCCCAAACCCTGTGACAAGTTCTCCACCTTCGACCTGACAACGATACAATGTTCAAGGCGACAAGCCGCAATCAACTTTGGAGAAGTTATAAGCTTCTACAAGTCCAACATGGAGCGACTTCTACGTCAGCAGGAAAACAACCAAAGAACACGTCTCCTGATTGAACTATCTTCAAAACTGTAAGTTTTAAAACCTACCTTAACTTTATCCTCAAGTTCAAAACTTGATGCCCTATAAATTTTGTACTTATATTTTCACTTTAAGCATTTTAAAATCAATTTTTACCTTTTTTATATCATTTTTATTCAATTTTTAAAACTTTCACACTCTCATTTATCAAATTTACTTTAATTTTTAATCAAATTATAAATTTCAAGTTATTACTCTCAATTTTACTTTTAAAAAAAATTTCGCCCATCACGCATTTTTACTAATTTACTAATCTTACATGCCTTTCTTAAATTCACTTAAAATGGCATTATCCAAGGCTACAACTTAAAAAAAAATCATTAATATTATTTTTAAAAATCTCTCATTCATCATAATTCTAAACTTATTTTTGTTTTTCTTATCAATTATATTTATACCAAAACACCCATTTTATAATCAAATACTTAACATTTTGAAAAAATCATTGTCATGTCAACCATTTTATGTAAACGTCCCAATTCAAACTATTATCGTCACTATCACGACATTGCCCTTTCATAAGAGAGAATCATTTTAACTACCATAATCAACAATTAAAAAAATATATTCAAATTTTAAATATAAATTATCATAGGTGAAACGCATTTTTTTAATTGCAAAAATCGGAAGATACAATATCTTCAAAAACACCACTAGGGAAATCGACTATCTTTCCCAAAACAAGTTAAAAATAAAGATTCACCCCACTTCACCGCCAGTAGCTAATTTAAGTCACAGCCTTCCAAAACGATTACAATCGTTAATATTCGAGGATAAATACACTCCCTCATCTTTCCTTTTACATGCATATTTAATCATCAACAAATCTCTCTCAACAAACGTTACAACACTCACACATCACTTTATCCAATTGGCAACAATTTTTAGTGCGCGACTTAACACACAAATCCAAATTTCGAGTTACACAAGCGCCACTTAGCTCTATATCGTCGCCACAATAAAATAATTTCGCATTAAACATGCCACATCCATAACAATCTAAAAATTCTCAATATGTGTTCGTACAACCACCCCCATGACTTTAGTAAATTTGTTATTCATGGTGAAACAGTTTAGATTCTGTACGAAACAACGACTTCACGGGACACCTTTTCATTCACAATTTTTCACTTCGTGTCATAGCGCTACACCACAAAACCTTTTCACTTTTCAGGCCAAAGACGCCTTCATGCCTATGACATCTCACCCCAAAGCGTGTCCACGTCGAAAGTCATATCTTTCACTCACTTCTAGCCTGAAATCATCGTATAACATTTTTACTAAATCTTAACAACTACGAACACCGAGAAAATCATATCTTTCAATTATAGCAGAAAATTGCCAACTCAACAAAAGGAGAAAGTCAGTTTCAAGTAAATCTCAAACCTAGAAAACCATCCCACATGTGTGACCACCCCAAAAATAGAATTTCCGTGAAAAAAAGGAAGTGAACGCCCTTTATGACGTCACTCCCCTTGGTCACTGCTATCTTTGGACATGCCCTCTCTTCCCCCTCAAGGCAGATCTTCATGACCGCTATCTTTATATGCGCCATTTTTTTTAAACACATGTTTCATACTAATCATTTAGATTTCCTCGAGAATCTCACAAACGCCTTAATCACAACACACAACATACATTAAACATTTTACATGTTAATCGATATCACCAATTAAAACAATTTGGTTAAGTCTTATATAGACTTTATAACGCGAAAGAGAAATCATTCTCTGAATACCAGCATTTTGGACAAATGAAAATGTCATTTCACGTATTCCCAGCTTCAGAGAGTCAAAAACATCGATGTTTACCAAAGGGATATGATCTAGTTACACACAACAGTTGTAACTTTTCTTAAAAAGAGACAATTTTTGTTCAATTTTACACTACTTAAAATTTATCCAATTATTAATGACCTTTAATTATATTATAATATTTATATAAAATCTTGAATAATTATTTTTATTTTTACCTTTCAATTATATAATCAAAATTTTATTCCAACATTAAAAAAAAAAAAAACTTTCATCAAATTTACTTTTATTTTTCATGATATTATTTTAGTATTGCAAAACATCTAATGGTTTCAAAAATTATTTTTATTTTATTATTTATTATATCTTTTATATATTACATGTTTAATTTTGTCCACTTACACTTTTTGTACCCGCAATCATATTTCTATATTTCTATTCACTATATTTTATTTCTTTAAATACCTTTATTATCTGACAATGTTTATCATCCACTATCGGGCATCTACAACAATCGTTTTCAACAATCATATTCTTTAATCAATTCCCTATATTTTCATCACTATCTTTTCAGTCATTGCGTCACATCAACGTAGAGAAACGACAGCACTGCTTGACAATTTATTTTTTGATTTCGTAATTCAACAAACTCTTTGAAAACACAGTTCCCCAGATTTAAAAATCCCAACTTCTGGCCTGAAAACGTTTCAAAAGTTTATTTCATTTCATCCGCAGAGCAAATCACCAACGCATACACAAAGCGTTCACTTTTTTCAACTTTCAATTTTTTTTTCAGCTCTAGCGGACCACAATCAACCTTTGATTTCATGTCAAGTCAGATCACCTACTGTCGCTACAATTCTACTTATCGCATGGCTCTATTTCACTCCTTTCCCAAATATATAAATAAACAACTTTTCTTCAGCAACTTTTAACCCAATAATCCTAAAATTGTGACAAAGCACTGTAACCCTTATATAGGATCCCAAGTGAAACATTGCCAAGGAAAGACAGCTCAAATCTATATCCTCGCTTTGCACCTGGACCTGAGTATTTGGTTTACATGTGCACTTCTAACAATTGCATATTCTTCAAGTACTAACCCTGTCCAACGCCCGCCAATATTCTCTTAGAATGTGAATTTTTATGTCATCATTTTATATCAATCATCATTTTTTTAATCAAACAAAAATGTCATTTTTATTTCACTTTTATATATCCAAACAAATCATCTTGTTAGAGCCATTTTTAACCCCCACAGTTTAAATTAATTAAAAGAAATTTTAATTACTTACCTGTGTTAGAGAGGCTTTACCCGCCTAAACCCAGATAAACCCTTTCACTCCCGGGGCCCATCTATGGTAATTTAAACCAACAACCCCATATTGTATATAACTTATGATAAGATTTAATGTTGTATAATAGAAACACATCTGTAAATGATTATACGTATTATTGACATGTGTCTTTACATCATCATATGTAATGTAATTTGTACAAACAGGATAAATAAATAAAAAGCTGTAATAGATTTAAGAGTTGAGCTAAGCAAGAGATGGAAGTCATAACGCCAAAATCAGATAGATTTACAATTCCCACAACAAGACCACCCACACTGTTCACAGCTGGTGGAATGCAAAGCCCCCTCTCACACCTGGTGACAGGTAAAGGCCCACTTTTTCTCAGAAACGCCCCTGGCGTAGAAGGCCCCCCCCCCCCCGTCTTAACCTATAAATACAATCACTTTACAGTCACTTGACAGTTTAGTTCACCCTCAGTGCAAACCCGCGTCGGTCGTACCTTATGTCGATCTCAACTAACATGTAGTTAGTAAGAACTCTTCTATCTCCATCTTTCGCTCCTAGCTCAACTTTTATCTGTTAACGGAACTTTCTTAGTGCAATTGTGTCTTCGTTTTTTGTGTGGACATTCCCAAACTTTCCACTCTGCCTCGACCACGACTGCCTGTATTTTGTGAGAACTTTTAAAGGTCTTCCAAGGTGCAGAGAGGTACTGGAAAACTCTACATCCTGACTGTTCCTCTCGGTTAACACAGTATAGCGAGAGTCGACACTTCATCATCACAAAGTTAATCGACATGATTCTCTACACAAGGCTTACCAGAACTTCAACTTATTTCATATATATATATATTAAAAACAAAGAAGCCACATCCTGATCAGGAGCACATGTGCTTTTCAGAAGTGCTCCTGGTAAGGATATGCCTACTTTGTTTTTAATATCAACACCTGACCCACTTATTTTCTATTTTTTTCTATTGTTTTTTCATATACATAGAATGATAGAGAGTCATTGAAACGTCGAGTGTTAAATAAATCACAGGTTGATATGTTTTTCTCTCTGAATCAACTTTCAACCAACAAATTATATTCGAAAATAGTATTTATATTAATGTCACCATATTTATAAATGCGCAAGAATAGTCAATTTCATCCATTATTATCATGATTTTAAAACTACAAAATTGATATATTATTGTGGTATATTTAAAGTTAAACTATTTGAATAAGATTTATAAAATCCAAAGTTATATCTTGAGCCCCGTGTGGAATTCCTTAATGGTTTATTCAGTAGTTTTGGTAGAGTAACAAACGTCGATTTCATTTTTATAGATAAGAAAAAACTATTTCCCTCGCCATGAATTATAAGCAGGACATTACTTATGTGATATGGCCAACCCCTCTCTCTATTTTGAACCACCATTTCCACCTATAAAATGGATTTTATATATAGTGTTTGTGTGACGTTTCAATGACTGAAATTTTATCATTGGAACTCACTCAAAATTCGATATAGCTACAATAATTTATCTACCAATATATTAGGCATATTTTTTATATTTAGACCTCTTTGCATTTAAAAGTAAAAAATCATTTCATTAATATATATCGAAGAAGGAATCAAAGCTAACGGTGACGTGTTTCTTTTATTTGTGCGGTATAATCTTGGCTAGCTTTCGGACTATGACGTCCTTCAACAGGCTACTATATTGTTTTCAAACAATAACTAGGTATAAGCAGACATGAACCCCAACCGTTCATTGTTATAATTGCCTGGTACTACATATATGTAGATATGTTGTGCACTTAGAATATAAGTACAGTTAAACCTGTCTATAGCGCCCCCTCTCGCAACTCACCAAAATAGGGTGCTATAGAGAGGGGGGTGCTATAGACAGGTCACTTTTAATGTAAATCGCATCGTACTACGTATTTAAAATCGGGCGCTATTTAGAGGGGGCGCTATAGATAGGTTTAACTGTAGATGCAACTCTCTGCACATCATGATTGTCATGACCCCTACTGTGTGTATCCATGAGAAGAAACAGGACAAATATATCCCTATATATAGTCACGACCGTCTTTCCTCATCGGCCTCTGTCACGGATGCGCGCGCATCTACCAAAAAAAAACTCCCTCGAGCCGGATTTGAACCAGCGACCTAAGGATCACCGTTGTAACATCTACAGTCCTCCGCTCTGCCAACTGAGCTATCGAGGGATACAAACTGTATGAATAAGTTTACCTTATAAAGTCAACTAATCCTATTTCTACACACAAAATGTACTCATACATATATTATATTATATTATATAATTGAATGTCTGTCTGTCTGTCTGTACTCTATAGATTCAAAAACCATACATCCAATCGCCGTGAAATTTTGGGATATTATTAGGTATATCACCGGGAAGGTTTTTGAAAAATAATTTCATGAATATCTTGAATATCCTTAGAGTTATTTGCAGATTTGTATATTTAACTCGCAAGCAGCGCCCCCATTGTGACGATGATAACAAGTTTTCTTATCACTAAGTTTGTTATCTTAAATATTATTTATCAAAAGTAAGATTATCTCAGGATGACACGGCAATGTGACACGGGAAAAAATGTTCACTAGATAAAACTATGATTTTCTAATGTAGAAAATTAGGAAAGTCAAAATTCAGGATGACACGGCACACAGGGACCGGGAAAAAATGTTCACTTTATCGAGAGATTACGAGTTTCAAATTATCAAAAAAAAAATATTTTTTTTCAATAAGTTTTTAGAGAATTGTTTTAACAAATGTTCGCTAGACAAACCTTTACTCGGGTAAAATTAATATATATAGTCACGACGGTCTTTCCTCATCGGCCTCAGTCACGGATGCGCGCGCATCATCATTTTGATCATTATCATTATCTAATGATAATAATTATTATTATTATATTATTATTATTATTATTATTATCAACATATATAGTCACGACCGTCTTTCCTCAACAATTCCTCATCTCTGTCACGGATGCGCGCGCATCATCATTATGATCATTATCATTATCTAATGATAATAATAATAATAATAATTATTATTATTAATTAATATATATAGTCACACGACCGTCTTTCCTCATCGGCCTCAGTCACGGATGCGCGCGCATCATCATTTTGATCATTATCATTATCTAATGATAATTATTATTATTATTATATTATTATTATTATTATTATTATCCATATATATAGTCACGACCGTCTTTCTTCATCGGCCTCAGTCACGGATGCGCGCGCATCATCATTATGATCATTATCATTATCGAATGATAATAATAATAATTATTATTATTATTAATATATATAGTCACGACCGTCTTTCCTCATCGGCCTCAGTCACGGATGCGCGCGCATCATCATTATGATCATTATCATTATCTAATGATAATAATCATAATAATAATTATTATTATATTATTATTATTATAATCTTTCCTCATCGGCCTCAGTCACGGATGCGCGCGCATCATCATTATGATCATTATCATTATCTAATGATAATTATTATTATTAATATTATTATATTATTATTATTATTATATATATATAGTCACGACCGTCTTTCCTCATTCCTCATCGGCCGCCTCTGTCACGGATGCGCGCGCACAGGGAGGTCACGTGCTCGCAGGCAGCCAACGGGCGCGCGCTGCCAGCATTACGTCATAGATTATAAACACAAGGTAATAAGGCCAAATAAAAAAATAGTGTGTGATAAGGCACAATTTGGATTATCTACTTATATAATTGCCTTATTCTGTCTGTGTGAAGTTCACGGATAGATTTTGGTCAGAATGGATTAAATAAAAAAAGTGTCAAGGGATGGGAATCGAACCCACGACCTTCCGCTTACCGGGCAGATGCCATGACCACTAGGCTACCCTGGACATATTTTTCCGTTCACATTTTTATTTTTATATTTTCAAGACACACACAGTTTGGGGCGGGACGTTTCACAAAATAGACATCCACGGCGCCAATTTATAATTGTAACGAATAGCATTTTAATTAAAACATTTTTAGAATATATACGCACTCGGGTAAAACCCGGGCGTTGCCCGGGCCATTCGTCTAGTTATATTATATATATATAGTCACGAGAGTCTTTCCTGATCAGTCAGTCATTGGCCGGCCGCCTCTTTCACGGATGCGCGCGCACAGGGAGGTCACGTGCTCGCCGGTAGCCAACGGGCGCGCGCCGCCGGCAGGGGGGGGGGGGCATTACGTCACTTAAGGTCACCTACGCGTCAACGATGACACGTGATCGTATCCGTCCAATAGGAGGGCGCCGGCCATCCGTGACAGAGGCGGCCTATGACTGATTGATTAGGATTAGGATATGCATTTATTTAAGGCGCCAATTTATAATTGTAACAAATAGTATTTGAATAAGAACATTCAATCGGGTAAAACACGGGCGTTGCCCGGGTTATTCGGCTAGTATATATATATATGACGCAATCACTTGAATCAATATAGTACACAGATATTGTCAAGAAAGAAATCATAACTCAGATATTTCAAAGGTCTGAGTCCAGTTGCCTTCTGCTATCCTAGCTCTCAGAGTTTAAAGAACTACATGTCGGAACAACATCTCACAGAACTCATGTAAACTCAATCTCTTGTTCTATATTTAATATTCTCTGAGCGTCTTGGTGACCAATCTTTCCTGAACAGAGATGAACTATTTATTTAGATTTTTTAAAAGGTTTTTTTATGGGATAATTAAAAATCAACGAGAATAGTTGATATTTATTCCGATAGATGGCGCAAGCCATCAGCAACTTTCAGTTGCACGATAAGTAGATGCCTTTTTCTTAATTTATGCACCTTATCCCAGTACAATATTACATATTTACTATTTTTTTCAAATTTTTTAAGGGTGTGATATTTTTTCTGAATTATTAGCTTAATGTCAATACACCATTGCAATATTCTCAACATGGTCTCCTTATTTTCATATAGTTTTTATAATATATTTCAAATAAATACAAACTTTTTGGTTTTAAAATTCACGAACACACATACATTTTCTTTCCTGGGTCATGAATCTCCAACAATCCTTCAATTCTAGGATCCTAGCAGTTCTAGCGTTATAGTACTAGATTGGGTCCGTTCAGTTGAACGATGGTGTTAGTTAAAGCTGGAGATATGGAATAGAACTTCCTCCTGATGGTGAACTACCAAAAAGGGTAACGTGCTAAGGCAGGTCTTTCCGAGCGGTGAGCAAACTGCCGGATAAAAGTTTTTGATGTTTCGCATGGAAATATTAATGTACCACCTCTTCTCACGTTTGAGAGGGATTCTTCCATGAGAGACCAGCCATAAGCATAAATACCCCTGGTCTCTCCAGTAGGTGCCGTTTTTTGGAAATTATATTTCATAACTGTTGGAATAGCGATCAAAACGCTCTGCTACCAGCATTGGGGGATCGACCAATTAACGGCCGCGGCGGCGCTGCGGTCGACGTCAATATATAGTCTTTGTCCCTCGCCTTCCTATATATACTTGCCTTTAAAATGTTGCTACTTTAACATCTTGTTTTAAGTTACTTTGTTTAATAAATAATCCTTTTATTCCTTGATTCAATCTCAAACTTCAACAGGTTATGGGCCCAGCACGCTTCCACTGCGCCTAAAAGGATTAACCGCCAGCAGTGAGTAAGCCTTTGTTTTGCTCGAAGTTTAGGCGTCAACCGCCAACCATAACCCTAGTTTCTTTTTGTCGTTGGCCGATTCCAAGACAAAGAAGATGAGCGAAGATTGTCTTTCAAGGATTAAAGTTTTTAATGGTGAAAACTTTTCACCATGGAAATTCCAATTCAGGCTTCTTTTGGAACAACAAAAATTACTAGAATTATTGGAAGGCTTAGAAATAAAGCCGAATGTTGTTTCCTCCGACAGAAACTCTGAAAGTTCACTACAGAATTGGAAATCAAAGGACGTTAAGGCAAGGATGTTATTATCACAGGCAATCGAATTAAAGTTTCTTCAGCCCCTGATGAACTGTACTTCCGCTTCACAAATGTGGCAGAAATTACTTGCTATTCATGAACAAAAATCCGAATTTACTATTGGCCTACTTTGGCAACAATTCTTCGATGCACGATTGACATCGGAAACAATAAGTGATTACATAGCAAAAATTGAAAATATTTCTGCACAAATTTCACAAATGGGCGGAACCATAACGGAAGATCGAAAGGTAGCAAAAATTTTAAATACTTTGCCTTCGAGTATGCGCTACTTTGTTGCAGCGTGGGAATCGTTAGATCCGAAAGCTCAAACTCTTAACAATTTAACTGCAAGACTTTTGATTGAAGAAACAAGGAATCAACAAAGCGGTTCTTCTAAACAAGATGAGGCCTTATTACACAGGCAAGCACGAACGAAGCCTAAAGATACACAACGTTCTTTTCAAGATGCCAAGAAGAACACTAAATGCCACTATTGTCACAAAATTGGACATTGGAGCCGCGAATGTAGAAAAAGATTAGCTAATGAGAAAAATAAATCCAAAAATCTTCATGATTCAAAAGGAAGTTCAAGTGATTATGGACTTATTTTGTGCGATAATCAAGTAGAGCCCAATGATATTTGGTATGCTGACAGCGGTGCAAGCTGCAGCATGACATTTCGACGAGAGTGGTTCAAGACCTACACGCCGTTCACCAGTGATCATCCAATCTACTTGGGAGACAACTCGACACTACTTGCAGAAGGCATGGGAGACATCGAGATTCAAGCCTACGTCGACGGTGGATGGTACAATACGTACATAAGAAATGTGCTCTACTCGCCGCAACTAAAGAAACATTTGTATAGCTTTCTACGTCCACAAGAAGAGGATTCAACGTCATTATCAAACATGACAAGCTACAGATCTTCATGGATAATGACCTAAAAGCCGTAGGAGTGCGTCATGACGGCCTCTACAGGATGCTCTTCAAGGTTACGTCATCATCACAAGGATACATCACCAGCGAGAACAAGCTTCAGTTGTGGCACGAGAGACTTGCGCATCTTCCAGTTGCTACACTTCGAGAGATGGCGACCAAAGGATTGGTGGATGGTCTGCAACCTCAAGATTTAGAGGGAGAATTTTTCTTCTGTGAAGGATGCCAACTTGGAAAAGCCCATAGAAAGTTGTGCTATCCCTCAGATGGCAAAAACTACCAGCTAGGTGAGTTTATTTATGCTGATATTGTGGCCCAATGCAGACTCAATCATTAAGTAAATATCTGTATTTCTGCTTATTTAAAGATTACTTTAGTGGTTATCGCCATATTTATTTTATTAAAAACAAATCAGATGTGCTAAATATATTCAAAGAATATGCTACTCTAATCTATACTCAAACTGGAAATAAGATAAAAGTTCTTAGGACTGATAATGCGCTAGAATTCAAAAGCGATAATTTTGCAGATTTATGTAAAAGATTTGGGATAATTCACGAGTTCACTGCACCTTATGTGCACGAACAGATAGGACGTATAGAAAGAGACAATCGTACGATTGTGGAAGCAGCCAGGTCCATGCTAAATTCACGAAATCTTCCAGGATTTTTTGGGCTGAGGCATGTAACACAGCAACTTATATTCTAAATAGAAGTGCGACTAAGCAAACCCCTGGAACGACACCTTATGAACTTTTCTTTGGCACAAAGCCTAATGTAGCTAACTATAAAATATTTGGCTGTAATGCTTATATGCATATTCCCAAAGAAAACCGTAAAAAGTGGGATAATAAATCGATAAAACTTATGTTTTTAGGTTATGAGAATACAAGCAAAAATTTTAGATTATGGGATTGGAAAACTAGAAAAATAAGAATTTCTAAAGATGTCACATTCGATGAGAAATCTACTACACATTCAGATAAAGAATCTACCAAACCCAAAGAAATAATATTTCAGATTAACAGCGCTCCGGATGAATCACCAGTTGCGACAGCAAACATTCCAGTGCAGGAAATGCCGCCAGTATCCGATATCAGTTCGCATCCAATGATAACACGCTCTAAAGTTTCGAATAGCCAATGTAACTTTGCGCTCGCTGATAAACCCAGTAACTATATAGATGCAATAACAAGTTCAGATTCAGAAAGATGGAAATTAGCCATGGATGAAGAGATTGATGCATTAAATAAAAATAAAACATGGACTTTAGAACGTTTGGCAGATGGTCATAAACCTATCGGTTGTAAATGGGTTTATAAAATTAAAACGGAGTCCGATGGTACAATTCAACGGTTCAAAGCCAGATTAGTTGCAAAAGGCTATTCTCAAATAAAAAATGTTGACTATTTCGATACGTTTAGCCCAGTAGTCAGGTATGATTCGTTACGCATTCTTTTATCACACGCTGCTTCTGAAAGGATGTTTCTTAAGCAATTCGATGTAAAGACAGCTTTTCTCAATGGCGAATTAGAGGAACTTGTTTATCTTGAACAACCAGAAGGCTACAAGAGAGATGATAATAGCTGCTATAGATTACATAAAAGTCTGTATGGTCTTAAACAATCTTCTAGAAATTGGAATAAGAAATTTACCAATTTTTTGTATAGCCATAATTTCAAAACATCAGACGCCGACCCGTGCATTTTCATTGGAACACACAATGATTCAAATGTTATCTTAGCTCTCTATGTTGATGATGGAATTATTCTATCTAAAGATAAAGAGGCAATAGCTATTATAATGGATGAGTTAGAACACGCATTTGATATTACATCTGGAAGTGTTAACTTTTTTGTTGGGCTACAAATAGAGCAGTCAGAAGATAGGGCAAGTATTTTCATTCACCAGTCATCATATATTGACAAAATTTTGAGTAAATTTAATATGGCTGACTGTATTCCTGCTTCGGTGCCAATGGATCCTTCTGTCATCTTAACAAAGCAGGACTGTCCTACTCCAGAACAAAAGGAAAAGATGCCTAAATTCCCTTTTCGAGAAGCTGTTGGATCCCTTATGTTTGCATCATGTGTTTCACGTCCAGATATCACTTATGCAGTTTTACAAGTGAGTAAATTCCTAGAATATCCAGGACCTGCACATTGTACAACAGTGAAGAATATTTTCCGTTATCTGAAAGGCACTCCACACATGGGAATTCTCTTCACTGGACAAGACCAACTTGTTGGCTACTCTGATAGTGATTTTGCTCGTGATGTTGACTCCAGAAAAAGTACGACTGGTTATGCCTTCATGATGAACGGAGGAACTGTTTCTTGGGCAAGCCAACGACAACCAATTATCGCACTTTCAACCACCGAAAGTGAATACATCGCTGCCTGCAGTGCTGCTAAGAAATTGATTTGGATCAGAAGACTTCTACAGGGCATCGGCTGTGATATTACTAAAGAAACTGAACTTTATATCGACAACCAAGCAGAAATAAAACTTGTTGAAAATCCAGTATTCCACAAACGAACGAAACATATTGATGTTCGCTACCACTTCATTAGATCCAAACATGAAGAAGGTGAACTTAAAGTGCATCATGTTTGCAGCTCAGAACAGCTAGCTGATATAATGACTAAACCTCTTCCACGAAACAAATTCCACTACTTAAGAGGTCTACTGAACATTTTGGATCGAGAGGGAGTGTTGGAATAGCGATCAAAACGCTCTGCTACCAGCATTGGGGGATCGACCAATCAACGGCCGCGGCGGCGCTGCGGTCGACGTCAATATATAGTCTTTGTCCCTCGCCTTCCTATATATACTTGCCTTTAAAATGTTGCTACTTTAACATCTTGTTTTAAGTTACTTTGTTTAATAAATAATCCTTTTATTCCTTGATTCAATCTCAAACTTCAACAATAACATCTTACGAGAGGGGTTATGAAATAGGTCGAATTTACCAAACAGGTGGTTAAGCTGGTGAAGTGGCAAGGGTCTATATTCAGTCAAAAATACAATATAATTAATAATAATAACATTTTGGAGGTTCGACTATATCAGGACATATCACTTTTAAATTTTAAAAAATGGTAGTTCATATAGTGGGTGCTCATGGGATTTTAACTCTATTGTAAACAGAAAATAATAAAATCTTCCATTTTATTTATTTGATTATCCAAGTTTCTTGGAAGATCCTTAATATCTCTTAATATAAAAGGAAGATAACTTGAGGATTTCTTGCCCCTTTTAACACATGAACAATCGCTGAAACTCTCTGAACCTTCAGATGTTTCTCTCCGAGTTTAGAACGTGCATTGCAGACAGACAACTAAACACCGTATCTATCATATAGATAACATAATAGTTTGTTTTAATGTTGCATACTGTCACGCTCTGTGATACCCTACTGGGTTACGTCAGCACACTTCATTACGTTAGTTATTTTGTTTAGAGCTTTCTCAATCTCTTTTTGTGATAACTTGCGAAGGTTGTGAATTATTTCCATGAAAAATAAAATTGTTTTAATCAATGATTATCCATTCTGGTCCTTGTTTATAATTTAGATAGGGACCAATCGAATGTCAACATTAAGCCAATTTCCCATGACGGTGCAACAATTATAATGCATATACAATATATATATCTTCTCAAAATATGTATCTTATCCCTATTATAAAATTATAAAAATCAAAATACATGTAAAAACACATATCAATATTTATTTAGGCAAAAACCTCTCTCCTTCAATAATCCCCGCCTTTATACATTTCCCATCTTTTTGAGACAGAATGACAACCTGAACTCTGCCTTAGCCAACTTTAGCTCCTCCCTCCGCCTTACACGAAGGTTCAATTCCAACCTCCTACTTTCAAAGTTTCATAAATTTTTCAATAGAAGTAGAAATCGCAGGGAGATAAGTCAGGCGAATAAGGAGGATAGCGGTATCACTGTAAGTTGGTTTTTTCGCCAGGCACTCGTTTACCGAGACAGTCGCATGAGGACGGCGTTGTCACAAATCAATTTAAGGGCCCTAATCCGCCGTTTATCCGCCCTTGCAAAACTTCCTTGTGGAAATACTTATTCACCGACTTTTATTTATCAGGACAAATTTAGAATTGAAGAGACCACCTCTAGAGTTTTTTTTTTTTTGTATAATATAATCAAGTGGATCTTGACTTTCCATCTTCGCCTAAGAATGCTCCTAGCCACCATTTGAATGTCTTTTTGTTGTCTCAGGGCCATAAGCAAAAACTAACCGTGACAATATTCTCTATGAAGTCCGAATTCGCTCGAGAATCTAATAATGCAGCGTTGTACATTTTTAGATTTGACCAAAATATCTGTAGGTGTTTATTATTATTATATATATATATATGGAGATTTTTTCGGGAGGAAATTGATATAAAAAATAAAGTTAACCTCTCCCGTCAAAATAAACGTCAAAACTAGACGCCATCTATTGACCGTCTCCGCAAACTAGCGGCCTTGGATCGGAAGCCACATCACCATCTTTGAAAAATTGTAAAGAGTCCACCTGGAGATCTTTGTTTCGGGCTCATGGGAGCTGATTTTGACGGGAGAAGCGACCTTTGCTTTTATAGATTAATTTCCTCCCGGAAAATTTTCCAAATATATTTTGGCCATAGATTTTCCAGCTTTACCAGCCAAACACCTCTTTGGCAGATTGTCAAGATTCCATTAGATCCCTTATAGATCTCATGGAATAAAGACCGCCCTAGGCTGAACAGGACCATTATCTCGAAACCATGGTCTCTAGGTGAACGCTTCTCAGTTTGCCAAAGCTGGTGTTGTGGTTTTGTCACCAACCTGAGGCTGCTAGTTTACGGTGACGGTGAAAAATCTAGATGGCGTCTAGCTTTGACGTTTATTTTGATAAGAAATGCGACCTTTGCTTTATATATATTAATCAAACATTTTATATAAAGTGTAAATTTTTAATTTATCTAAATCTTACAAATAACATAGGATAGGCGAGTAATAACAATGAGGCGCATTAGTTGTATAAAAATCATGAAAGATACCTTTGAGACTCGCCTTGTGAGTACGTTGATAGGTATTGTGTGATAAAAACAGATAGATGCATATGGCGTGGTTGACGGCAGGACCTAGCCACATTCACAAGTAAACGTTGACATAGATTTTGCTGCAAAAATACATTTCTGAAGAATGATAATGATAAAAAACACAGAGTTGATTAAACCATCAACCACACACACAATTGACCCATAATTTTTTAAGAAAATTTCCTTCACCAATAATTGTCTTCCTGTATTTACCCTAAATATTTGGGGTCCAATTTTATGCAATTTAGTTTCTTTGTCTCCCAATCATTAGTCGCGATTTCTTCTCTTCTTTTCAAACCTTTGAAATCATTTACAGGAAATAACCTCTAATATTAAAGTAATAAAATAATATATGATTGCCTTTGATTATCTTTTTATACGGATTTAAGTTTTCTAAGGGGTCTCAAAAATATTCCAATTTATAGCCCGACACCAGGATATACAGATTGGCTTATGGCCATTGTACTGGTCAAAACTGTGATGGTTGAGGGATCACATTTTCCACGCTTTATTCAAAGAATATCATTACATTCTTTTAAATATTTTAAAATTGACAATTTGTTGTATTTGGATATCATCCTTGCACAGAACTACACGCCATATATTTCCTATTCCACATTAAACAGTATTCTTCTTCTTTATTATCTCCCAAGGCCGAGAATTCTAAAACCTCATGAAGAAGATGAGGACTTCATGGTAGGTAAATGTCCATCTGTTATTGGTTCAGAGAATCTTAAACACATACTGTGGCAGTCTGACTTGGCTTATATATCAGGATTCAGACAATAACTCTGAAAGATATTACAGTGACCATTATTGAAGACACACGAGATAACCTAGTGTGAATAAAATTGCCTTTGTCTCCTTATAAAAAAAACAACAACAACAACAAAAAATGACCGCTGAGATCAATGACTTTCCACTTCCTTAAATTTTGTATATATATATCTACTATAATGGACACTGGACACTTTATTTTTCCGTTTATCATTACTCTTCACAATTCATTCTTTCATACTTCATCCTTAAGGTTAGAAATAATCGTTATTTCTCCTTAAAATAAATTTCGATTTTTCGTTCAAAAGAAGCACATGCGGGATAATTTTCAAATGTCGTTCTACAATCATAAGCCGCATTATATTGTATTTTATAAAATGTATATTATAGTAGATAATCAATGAGAAACTCAATATTCTAATTCTTATCAATTGAAGAAGCTAAGAAAGAATCGGTCATTTAGTAGACAACACAGCAATAAGAGGTTTCAATACTTCTAGCTTTGCGTGGGCTCTAACTTGAAGAGAATTCAGTAATTAAGGCAATTCCAGAGGAGAGCGTATTGGAAATTGATTTGCATAGAAAAGAGAGTCCCAAGGGGGCGTCGGGAACAAACGACTCAATTACCTTAACTCCACAATCCCCATGTAGAAAAACTCATCTTTGTTACAATTAGACTGGCTCTTCTTAATTAAAGCCATTCATTATTAACATCGCACAAAATAACTGGGTTGCAGGAAATGTTAATTCTCACGACAAATTTACCGATTACACCGAAATTTTATGGTTGAATGACAGCGCTAAAGATTTACGAAACGGGTTGACGGTTACCTTATTTGTAAAGTTTTCAGCAAAATTCTCTGTAATACACTGCGTGACATTGAAAATGGAACACCAAGAAATAGTGGCCAGAAAATTATGCAAATTTCAGGGTAGACGCGCCTAACCGAGTTATGCAAATGATGTAAAATGCGCAGCTCTCGTGCGCACATGGAGTAAGATATAAGGGAAGGAACTTGCAGAAATGACAGTATTCGTGTCGTTATTTCTTCAAGGAAAATCATTGTAGAAATTTTGTTCTTGTGTCAAAAGACACGTGTAATAACAGAGAATGCCAGGTCATCGTAAACGGAGGCAGTTCAAGCAGACAGACGCTTTTACGAGGGGCATGGTGATCGGACTGAAAAGGGCAGGTTGGTCCATACGTCAAAACGCAGCTAATACACACCTTGGTGCGTCCACGGTGCACCGACTGTGGAGAAGATGGTTGGAACAAGGAAATGTGGCAATTTATAGGAATGTCGGTGCAACCAGAGTGACGTCAGCACGTGTGGATCGGCGTATCCTTCGACAAGCAGTGGCGGCCCCACAAGCCACTTGTACCGCCATCCTGCAACATGTGCAAGACACCCTAGATCATTCCTTCTCGACCAGAACCATTTCCCGTCGATTGGTTGCTAATGGCTTGCACTCATGCCGTCCGCTAAGAAGACTGACATTGACCACACCGAATAGGCACCAACGTTTGGAATGGTGCCAGGCTAGATCGACGTGGATGACGGAATGGCACAGGGTCGTGTTCTCAGATGAGTCGTGTTTCTGCTTGTCCAGTGATAGTCGCCGTGTACGCGTGTGGCGTCGACGTGGAGAAAGGTCCAATCCGGCAGCAATTGTGGAACGCCCCTCCGTGCGACAACGTGGAATCATGGTTTGGGACGCAATCGCGTATGATTCCAGGTCACCTTTACTTCGTATTCAGGGCACTATGACGGCCCAACGATACGTTGATGATGTGCTGCGACCGTTGACACTCCCCTACCTTCAGGGGGTACCCAATGCCCTTTATCAGCAGGATAACGCCCGACCGCACACTGCTCGCATTAGCCAACAAGCTCTGCAAGATGTACAGATGCTTCCCTGGCCACCGTACTCTCCTGATCTCTCACCAATCGAGCATGTCTGGGACATCATTGGACGCCGTTTGCATGCCTTGCCACAGCCGCGTTCAGAAGACGAACTGTGGCAAATGGTTGAGAGGGAATGGAGAGCCATCCCTCAGGACGCCATCCGTACTCTGATTGACTCTCTACCTAGACGTGTTGCTGCGTGCATCGCCGTCCGCGGTGGTCCTACTTGCTACTAAGCCGACGCCGTTCTCGCTCTGTATTATGACTATCATTTTGAAATAAAGATCACTTATTGTTCGTCCCTGTCTCTCTCTGTCTGCCGAGTTTCATCACTTTCTGGCCACTATTTCTTGGTGTTCCATTTTCAATGTCACGCAGTGTATATGCCCTAATAGAATGGTTTATACGGTATCCGTTTTATTGCCTTGCTGATTGGTTCTATTCTGATTCCTAGAGCTATGACGCATGCTCAGTTCACTTTTTTATTTTTTTCGCCGTTGTGTAAATAGAGGTCGATGTGATGACACCACTGACCCAATGCTATTTCTAGGCAGATATTTAAGTTATCTATATTAGTTTAGAAGAATTTAATTAATTAAATTAAATTAATTCCTCACGCACTTCTGGCCTTAACTAACCGTTTCATGAATTTTCAGGTTGCCTGAATGACCAGTTTTTTTTTGGTCGTTGAGGTACAGCTTGCACCACGCTGACGAGGGCCAACAACCCGAAACGCGTATGTAGTCAGCTTTTCTTGATTAATAAAAAATGGGTATTTGGTCAATTCCCCGGAATAATTACAAATCAACGAATAGTTGATATTCATTCCGATTTTGTTCATCTTGTTCTATATTTAATATTCTCTGAGCGTCTTTGTGATCAATCTTCCCTGAACAGAGATGAACTATTTATTTAGATTTTTTAAAGGTTTTTTTATGGAATAATTAAAAATCAACGAGAATAGTTGATATTTATTCCGATAGATGGCGCAAGCCATCAGCAACTTTCAGTTGCACGATAAGGAGATGCCTTTTTAAAGGAGCATTTTGAAACATTTTGGCATCTTCCTTCCTTTTAATGCAATTCGGTTTAATTTGTTTTAATTAAACAACTCTATATTTCTCTCTCCTTATCGGAATGTAAAATATACATATCAGAAGGGTCTTAATCATCCCAATATAAGAAATGTGTAGAGTGAGTTATTTTATTCCAAAACTCGCGCGTTATGTACTTTCCATTCTAAACCTTTATTTAGTTACATAGAGGTGTGAGCGCTTACCTTTAACAAGATGTAAATTTGGAATATATTTCAAATTTTTCCGACAAATGTATTTATAAAAGTTATACGTGTTTGTATATTAAGTGTACAGTAGTACATCTTCCTATAATATATCATTCTGTAAACCCCCTCCCACAGTTCCTTCCAGTAATATTTCTCGGACCAATTAACGGCACGCACATAATTAATTTAATTATAGTCCAGCTTTTAACCACTTTACATACCAGCTTACGAGAAGGTTGACGAAAAAACACACTTAGAAAACTGGTATAAAAAAAACTAAAGATTATTTTTAAAACTTCAATAAAATAGAATGCGAGTTAAAATCACACACGTTTAGAGTTTTCAGTAATCTATTTTTCATTATTATTATAAAGACATCGTAAATTATAGTAATTAGATGTATATATCAAAATGCTATATAACGTTTATAAACATTTGAAAAAGTATTCCTAATAAAATAATTTTCAAAATTAACAATTTTAAATATTATGTATTTTGAAATAATAATTGTATTGGTTTTGTTTTATATATATATATATATATATAAATTAACTATACGTTTGCCCAAATATTTCAACACAAATTCTTAGAATTTGTCTCAAGAACGTGTAGCTAGAGTTAGGACTGCTACGGGTGAATTTGTAAGACCGTTAAAGAGACTTTTCTCTTTGGAACTTGGTTCTGATATTTCCAGGGAGGTGAGATTACCCAAGACAGAAGGGATCAAAGCCCAGGAGATTCCAACAGATGGAGAACAGTCAATTTTTACTAGGTCTGGAAGAGAAGTGAAAACACCTACAAGATTGGGGTGTACACCAATAATCTCTCCTAATTAAGATTTTTTTTTTCTTTTTGTATTCCCATACAAAAAGGTGGGAGTATGTTAAAAATAGATAATTTATAATTGTATGTTTTATAGATTTTCCCCTACTATTATTATGTATATATATTTTTATTATCATTTTTGTTGCCTCTTTCTCTTAATGGGTGGAAAGAAATAAAGAATGGAAGGAGCAAAATTTGTAAACAAACAAGACATCGCCCCCCCATCCCAAGCGCGAGCACCTATGCGCGGTGACGGTGAGGAAAAAGAAGAAAGGCAAGTGTGTATAGGCTTGGGGAAATATGAGCTCCCGGCCTCAGAAGGAATGAGTAGCCAGGGGTTGAAGAAACAAAGAAGATAACGAGAAGAGCGTCGTTATAGAATTGCGCACCAATTAAGTGGGTTGCGATATAGTTTCCTGTTATGGAACAGAAGAATTAATCCGGATAATTATCTCAAGTGAATAATTATCTCAAGTGAACTCATGATCGGATTTATCGACAGAATTGAAAACAAGATTTGTTTTTATAAACAGAGGCTTAGATAAGTATTTGTAAACTTTGTTTGAAAAGATTTTGCCTTTCCAACCCAAGTTATTTTGCTCTCTACATTATTTGTTTGTATGTATATTTATTTTATATCACTTGTTTATTCTAATTTTAAATATATTTAACCTTTTGGCCAATTTGATTATCACCCTTTTTATCTATTTTTTAAAATTCATTTTTGATAAGCAAAATAAAATATATATTTATGCCATTTTTGTTAAAATTTCATTTCCACAACTTGTGCAAACACAACTGGTGAATCTCTATTTTCAATCTGGGTAAGATTGACCTTCCCCCATTTTTTTTTTCAAATTCAACACCAGGGGTCAGCAACCTGCGTCTCTTCGATTGTGAAGCTGCATGTATTACTAGCATAAATTAAAACTTTATTTATTGTTAGCATGAAAAATGTTTGTTGCTCTTTAAAAACTTTGAAATTTTGAAAAACGTAATTTTTGACTCTGTTCCGACTTAAAAGGTTGCCGACCTCTGTCCCAGGAGGCTCCGCACCTACAGATAGCCCTCCTCCAGATAGTGATAGGTTTCTCCACAAACAATGGTGTAGCCAGGAGAATCTATTGGCGCTCCTGTCTTCCCACACCAGTGACGGCAAGGCTCCGTCTGGATGTACCGATCCCAAGTGTTCGGTGTTAGTTGTAACAATTCATTGATAAATATTTTTTATCAATAGAACGCAAGATTTTTATTTGTATCATCGTCATTGTAATTATTCTCTTACTGATAACTACAAAACGTATTTGTTATTCATTTTTAAATAAATTCATTGAAGTAATAAAATAGGAGTTGGTTGTAAATTAAACTTTGAAAGCCATCATTCGGTTTGCTCCGTTTATATTTGGGCAAAACACCAGAGACCTGCCAATGAACAGGCACTTGTACTACGAACTTCTGTAAAAAGGTCAGTGCCAGAACATGTTTTAAGCCTAGGGCTTTTCTGAGATACCACACTTGTTTAGAATTCTATGCGGGACCAAAACACACCCACACACATAGATTTCTTCTTTATTTATAAAAACTTAGGTAAATTGTGTGTGAAAAATTGTACAAAATTGAAATTGTACCGTGTTCAAGTGTATACATTAAGAAAAAGGGGACATCTCCTGATCGGGCAACTTAAAGTTGCTGATGGCTTGCGCCATCTGTCGGAATAAATATCAACTAACCGTTCATTTTAAAATTATTCCAGATTTGGCCGAATACCCTTTCTTGATCAATCAAGAAAAGCTAACCACGTACGCCTTTCAAGCTGTTGGCCCTCATCAGCGTGATGCAAGCTGTACCTCAACGACCAAAAGTAAATTGATTTAGAAAATACTGATTCAGGTGCTTCTATTAGGTCGCCTTGAAGATATTTTATATTTAAAAAATGACAATATTTTGAAAGTAAAATGACTTATTACAAAATAAATTATTTATTTTGTGGTATAAAAATTGAATTAAAAAAAAACACGATCAAAATCAACGTATTTTTATGATAAATAATGTTGAATATTTTTGTTAAAAATGTAAAAATGTATTTATTTATGAATTAAAAGTGTTTGAAAATTTACTCAAATATATATAAATGTAATGAATTTTTTAAAATCCGAAATATAAATAAATTAAAAATGTTATTAAACTTTGAAGTCTAACTATTAAATTTATTTAATTTTAAAAGGTCAAAGAGGTGCTTATCAAAATTTAAAAAAAAAATGTCCCTGTTATAATTAAGAATGTTCTCACTAAATCTAACAGGCTTGCCATAGGAACTTGGGTAAATAAAATTAATTACTATTTAAATGAAGATGCTATTATACAAATAATATTTTAAATATCGTTATTAAAATTTGTTTATTCAAGAAATAATTGTGGAAAACGCTTTAAAACTACAAAAATATTTTCACAAGCCTCTGTACTTTACTCTTCCATTCAATTATTTAATTCTGATCTCTTCTATATTCTATATAAATGTATATTATATCAACAAATGCGCTGTCACAAAATATGAAATTTGCTTAATTTTGCTTCAAGAGTTTAACATAAAGCTAAGGAAACAACTCCAACTGTTATCAGCATATGGGGGGATAAGGGGAAATTCTGAAGGCACAGGTAATTGTCACACAGAATTAGATAGTGTAGAAGGTCGCGGACGGCCGTTGACAACGATCAATTAAAGGCGAGGAGATCTGAGCAGATACAGACAGAGGTTACTGAACTCTACATCGACCTCTCTGCAGTTGCTCGCTATTTTAGTCCAATTGGAAAGGTGAAAAATCTCAACAAATGGTTGCCCAACGAATAAGATGAAATTAAGAAAAAAGTTTCAGTTGAAGTGTCGTTGGAACATACTTAAATATACATATATACTACACACATATATTTACATATACTACATATATATATACATATACTACATATATATATATATATATACAAGAAGCCATTGGGATCAAAAATATTTTTGGTTATAGTGGTTACAGCCTATTCCACGCTGACGAGCGCCAACAGCGCGAAACGCGTTCGTGGATGGCTTTTCTTGATTTATCAAGAAATTGGGTTAGCCAAATATCACGGAGCAAGCTAAATAAACGTTCAGTTTATTTTTGCTCCACTAGATGGCGCTCTGCCATCTAAAAAGCACATGTGCTTGTGGTCAGGAGATGCCTTCTTTAGTTTTAATGTCAACACCTGACCCACTTATCTTTTATTTTTTTTCTATTGTTTATATATATATATAATCGGGACTTTTTTGGTTGATTGGTTTGATTGTTTGAAATAATAGTAGTAAGACCCTGTTGACTTACTTGGTGGTTGATGTGGGCGCAGTCGTTTTGGCTGAAATGGTGAAGTTTTCTCACAGGGTAAAATAACGAGAAAGGACACAGGATTGGATTAAGAAATAGGCCAGCGATCAAGGGAGAGAAGGTTTAGACTATTGGCGTATTTGACTAGTGGCTAGATTGTTCACATATTGAAGATTGGACTTATCTGGGTGCTGAGAAAAATGGTGGCGAGCTCCGAACTTGTTGCGATGGTGCCGAGTTCCTAATTGATTAACTTGATTCCGAGATTTAACTCGTTAACTAATCAATGCTCTCATTGGAGGATTCTCGTTTCGTGGCGGTCTCTCATTGGATCTTAGCTAGTCCTGCTGGACTCTGATTGGATCTTAGCTAGTCCTTTGTCTTTATCATGTTTTAACATGCTCCCGGAAGAAGAAGGTTCTTGAACTCAGTTTTATTAGTTCCTGGGTAATAACTTTTGCTTCCTGGATAATGAAAACCTGCTAATGATTGTTTCTTCTCTGATGGCCTTTCTCTCCAGATTCGCTAGGCCTAACCTTTATTAAAATCTTTAGATCATACATTGCATACATATTGTAGTGGGGTTACATCTAGTTATATACAAATTATGACAGATGCCCCCTACATGTGAAGAATTCAAGAAAGGGTAGCCTGAAGTGAATTCTGTAAGGGAAAAATAATTTTGTGGGAAACTTAATTATGGTTACTGAGAGGCTATATACAAGCATTGGTGGTGACATAAGAGATAAAAGATAATGGTATTGGTGAGATATTGGTTGAGTATAAGTAAGAGAAATCAAAATATTTAATTATAAGAAATCAAAATGAATGCTATGGTCCATTGTTGAGGAAAAAAAAGAAAAATGTGCCTAAATAATATTCTACTCGAGATGGGGAAAATAAAATCGAGGGAATTTTTCTATTAGGGCTTTTGAGAAATCAAAAATAAAATAAGTTGTGAGAAATCAAAGTGAATGCGCTTTGTAGCATTGTTGAGTGAGAAAAAAAGAAAAAGGTGCCTAAATAATTTCTACTCGAGATGGGAAACAAAATCGAGGGAAGTTTCCTATTAGGGCTTTTGAGAAATCAAAAATAAAATTTGTTGTGAGAAATCAAAGTGGATGTTTCGGTGCATGGTTGAAAAAAAAAGAAAAAAGCTTTTTGGAAAAAAAAAAGATAAAATATCTAAAATTAAAAGAAAACCAGTGAGTTTTCGTTGAGAAAAAATTGTTTAGTGGTTGAGAGTAATTGGTTTATGAACAAAATAAAAAGGAGTTATTATATAAATGGTGAATATTTGATTAAGATAAATGATAAGTATTTGTTATGATAAATGGTAAATTTTATTTAAAATTTTGATTTTAAAAATAATAAAAAATGTAAATGAATGGGATAAGGAAAATGTAGAGAGAGCGATTCGCAAACTCTCCTTGTGATGAAAGTTAAATGCCAAAATCTATGTCACGCGGCGCAATCAGCTCTTTTTATTTGCCTCGTAGATTTTTTGTCTTTCCCGTGCGACTCATGGGTAGAAACATGATCTTTCCCAATTGTGATTTATATTATGTATACAGGAGACATGGGAATCTAATTAACCTTATGTGTGTAGGGTGTGTTTTGTGGTTATTGTCTTCCAGATCTCAAGGCCGAGTGTATTATGTTAATATGTCCCGAGCCTTAATGCGTTCTGGGGATTTTTATGCAATTCCCTAGGGCACTTAAAATATGCTCTCCCGATATCCACTTTTTTTATCGGGAGGTCGTAACCGGAGTCGGATCTTTGAATACAGGGTTCGAGGAAAGTCCTCGACCTTTATAAAGTGGTTGTTTATTCCTTTCGGAAGAAACGTAAGCTCGAAAGCTTTGCTACCTAATTTTTCCTATCCTTTAAGTGGTAATGTTCGTGCTTTTGTTCATATTTAACCTTGAGATCTGCATGTTGTGTATTGGTAGTGAGTTTTATGTGTTGCCATGTGATATTGTTTTAAAATGTTATTAAAAGAATCGAATTTGGTCGGCAATTCATTGGGATGGTTGTTTGGACATGTTATAAGTTTTTGTGAGAAATGTAAAAATGAACTTTATGTGTTGTTAAAATCCTAAAGTCTATTGTGCTTAGTGTGTGTAAATGTAAAAGTTTTTTTGGAAGTTTTTGGAAGAAGAAGAATAAAAAGAATAGAGATTGTATAATTCATTGGGGTATTGTTTGGACATGTTATAGGTTTTTGTGAGAAATGTAAAAATGAATTTTATGTGTTGTTAAAAGCCTAAAGTCTGTTGTGTCTGTGGTTGTAGATACAGGCCTAGTGTGGGTAAATGTAAAAGTTTCTTGGAAGTTTTTGGAAGAAGGAGAATAAGAATAGAGATGGTGAATTCATTGGGGAGGGGGTTGTTTATTAATATAATATTAATATAATTATATTAATATAATTAAATTGTATTTTTTGTAAGAATTGATATGTAAGCTCGTTGTGAGTGTGGATCCAAGACCGTTAAAATGGTGGATGTGGAGGGGGAACACGGTGACCTCAATTTTACTGCCGGACGTGCGGGGGAGATTTCTAAATTTGTCCACCCTCCCTGAGCGAAGCTGCAATTTGGTGACATGTAGATGGCGGACGTCTTTGTTGCCGTGGAGAAAACGACCTCCCTCTACTTCCGGAAACCTGATGCCTGCCGCCTAATTGAATTAGCTGGAGTCACGCCCGCTGGACCCTTTTAATTAGTTGGGTCGAGGCCCCCTGAATTGCTCTAAGTTTTCTTCCATTATCTCCCATATAAGATTTTGAAATTCTAAAATTGCATTGCCTATATGGAAAATGGCTTTTAGGACTGAACTTCTTATATGGAAGAAATTTTCCTGTAATTGGTATAAGTTTTGGGGCTGTTTGGTGTAATTAGAGGACAGATAAAATCTATTAAGTGAAAAGTGGGAAATTGGCACATTTTTTTCCATGTCTTCTCCACGAGTTGGATTTTTTGGTTATCGTGTTGTACTTCTATTGGTTGTGGCGAACTTGAAATTGGATATATTTGCGGATGGGCTATGTCGCGTTCTTTGTTACTATGGGTGAGTTGTGTAAATCGGTTTTTGGAAAAATAGTAGGATCTAAATGATTGAAAGGCTCGCTGTTTGTTGGTTTGATTTTCAACGGCTCCGCTGGAAAAGGTTTGGGTGTGAGGTGTCTAAATGGAAACGTGTGATTGTTTTTATGTTGCACATGGGGTATCTTAATGGTGGGTGGTATTATATATTGGATGTTTTCTGTGTATAGTTTAAGTTTGTTCACATGGACTGTATGAGTATCTCTTTGGAGAGGTTGGTTGGGTCTATCGATACGGACCACATTTGGTGAGATGATCTCTAATATGGTGTATGGTCCTGTGAAATATGGGGCGAGTTTCCCTGTGTTGGGGTGATGATATATTTTAACCAACACCAGGTCACCTATTTCGAAGTGTGGTTGTTTGTGTCGTTGGTCATAAGCGTTTTTATCTCGTATGTGTTTGTTTTGAGTCCTCGTGTGTGCGATCTTCCTAGCTCTGTAGATGTCTGGATAAGGTGTGGTGGATCATCAGGTAGATGGGCGGAAAACCGGTGACAGAGTGTGGGGTACTGTTATATATAGTGGCAACTCGTTGGACCAACTTGGTCCATGCGACCTTAGGATTCTCCAAATGTAGTAGCCTAAGTTTTCCTGTAAGGGTGTCATTTAGGCGTTCACATACACCGTTGGCTTGTGGATTATTGCTGGTGGTGAGTAACGGGTGGATACTCCTGTTAAGCAGGAAGCTCCTAAACTTTTGCGAAGTGAATGCAGGGGCTCTATCCGTAAGAAGGCATTTCGGAGAGCCATCCTGTAATACTCGCTTGAGTACCTGTTCATAGGTAGTAATGCTGGTGGATTTGGACGGGAACGTCCAGGTGTAGCGCGAGAAATGGTCGACTACGACATGGAGGTATACTTTGGCGTTGCCATATTTGGCAAACCCCGCTATGGTGTCGAGGGATAGTAGGTCAAAGGGTCTTTTGGCTTCTGGCGGTTGACCTAATTCCCCATAAGTGGGTCCCAATGGACGTTTTGTCAACTGGCAGGTTGGGCAGGTTTTAAACCTTCTGTGCAATGTCTTTTGACATGTTCTGCCAATAATATTGAGCGGAGATGAGTCTCGTCATCTTTGAGATGTTTGGATGGTTGTATTGGGTGTGTACTGTTTGTAGTAGTTTGTTGGTGAGTGTTTTTGGATTTATAGTTTTGGTTACACCTTTGCGGGAAACGGTATGAAGTCCGTTGTGATCAATGGTCAAGCTAGAATTTCCCGATGGGGAAGGCTGATGGTTTTTAATAAGGGAGGCGTCTAAGAAACCACAGAACGGGTTACGGAATAGGAGGTCCGCCTCATATTGTTGTGTTCCCTTTATGTAGCGAACCTCATACTCGTAACTCGACAGCCGTAAACTCCATCGAAATAATCTGCCTGACGGGTTTTTGATCGTTTTCAGCCACTGCAATGCGTGATGGTCAGAAAATATAGTGAATTTTCTGCCCATCAAATAGACGCGGAACTTCTCCACACTCTCAACGATTGCTAAGCACTCTAGTTCAGAGATGGAATAGTTCCGTTCGTGTGAACGCAGGGAGCGGCTGAAATACTGGACTGGGTATTTTTTCCCATCAGGGTGAACCTGTTTGAGGATGCCTGCTATACCGAGGGTGGAGGCGTCTCAATACACCTGGCATGGCAGGCCTTCTTTGTAAAGGTGTAAAATGGGGTGTTTTGTGAGGCTTTCTTTCAGGCTAGTGAACGCCTTTTGGCATTTTTCATCCCAGACCCACATGACATCCTTTTTGAGAAGGTTGTTAAGTGGCGTCCGCAAGTGGGCGTAGTCCGGGATGAATTTGTTATAAACGTCCACAGCGCCTAGAAAGGATTGTAATGTTTTGCGGTTGTTGGATGGCGTGGATGATGTCTGTGTTGCATGTGAGTGGTGTGGTAGTACCAGCAGTGATGGTGTATCCTAGGAAATTTATGGATTGTTTAAAAAACTCGCATTTTGCGAAGTTAAGTTGTAACTTTTCTACCTCGCAAAAGGCGAAAAATTGTCGCAGGTGGTTTTGATGTTCCTCCAGTGTGTTGGAGAAAATGATGAAGGCATCAAAATAATGTGCCATACAGTCAAGTCCGTGCCGTTGTAGGATTTGACTCATGGCTCTTTCGTAGATCTGGGGGCTGGTTTTCAACCCGAAAGGCAATCGAGTGGGCTGATATAACCCTTCGAGCGTGGCAAATGCTAACAGTGGTCGAGAATCGGGGTGTATTGGGACCTGCCAGTACGCGGAGGATATGTCGGTAGTGAAGAAATACTTGGCCCGTGCGAGACGGTCGAGTATATCCTCGATCCTTGGGAGTAGATGGACATCAGAGCTGATAAGTTCGTTCACCTTTCTATAGTGAATGCAAAACCTTTTGGTCTTGTCGCGCTTGGTGACGAGAGTGACTGGGCTAGAGAAAGGCGAAAACGACTGCTCTATAATGCCATTTTCCAGCATTTGTTGGACCTGACTGCGGATTTCCTGTTGGTCGCATATCGGAGCACGATATGGACGTATGGTGACGATTTTGTTGGAGTTCGTGGGTATTCTTACTTGTGGGATTTTTAAGCATGGTACGCTGAATTTGTTTTGTGTAAATATGTGGTTGTATCTTTGTAAAAGTGTGGTGAAGTGAGGTGGATAGTGAGGACTGTGTGTCGTATTGTAGCATGTGTATGGGGAAGGATTTTGTTGTGTTTTAGTGTAAGTGTCGCGCTTGTCGCGATGTACACGTGCGTGACGGTTGTTTGGTGACGTGTGGTCACGTGTGTACCTAGTGTGAGAGTTGTCCTGTTGGAGAAACACATTTTGTGCATCTTTGTGATGGGTTTGGGCCATTGTGGCCTTGTGCATTGAGGGCATATAATAAAGGCAATTTGCCTTAGTGAAAAATTGTGTTGTGCGTGCGCGTGACTAGATTGGCATGTTGGCAATTGGGTTTGGACCAATGGATGCGGGCATTGGGTGCCATGTGCGGAAGGTTTGTGTGCATGGTGAGTCCTTTGTGACACCGCTTGGCATTCCCAATACGTGCATTCATTGGTTAGGTGAGCAAAGTGATAGGTAGTGGGAGACAATGGTGCTTCAAGTTGGAACATAGTGCCTTGGTTAAAGTCTATGGTTATTTTAAAATTTCGGAGGGTATTTATATAGAGAATTCCAAATGGTAGAGGTGCTTCCACCACATGGAAATTCTCTTTTTTAGTTAATTTTCCTATTGTCAGGGGTAGGATTATTTTACCTATTGTTGGTACAAGACCGTTTATGGCCTGTAGGTCTATAGACTGTTTTTTAAATTTTAATTTAGGGAGGTTAGTTTTTAAATTTTATAGAGATTATGGGGCACTATGTTCAAACTTGCGCCTGTATCAATTAGAAAAGGGGATTGGGCGCTGTAGGTTCCATTGAATGGTGGTAGCTCCGTCTCCGTTCGTTCGGTCGACCTCACGTGGGAGAGCACCGTGGCCAACTGCAGTAAAACCCCCGCTAGTGGGCTGGTTTCGCCGCCGTCGGCGCCCTCTTCCCTCGTAACGTCGTCGCTATTTTTTACTTCTGTGCTTTGCTCGTCTTCCATTTTAAAAATCCTGTCGACTCACTATAATAATCGGGACTTTTTTGGTTGATTGGTTTGATTGTTTGAAATAATAGTAGTAAGACCCTGTTGACTTACTTGGTGGTTGATGTGGGCGCAGTCGTTTTGGCTGAAATGGTGAAGTTTTCTCACAGGGTAAAATAACGAGAAAGGACACAGGATTGGATTAAGAAATAGGCCAGCGATCAAGGGAGAGAAGGTTTAGACTATTGGCGTATTTGACTAGTGGCTAGATTGTTCACATATTGAAGATTGGACTTATCTGGGTGCTGAGAAAAATGGTGGCGAGCTCCGAACTTGTTGCGATGGTGCCGAGTTCCTAATTGATTAACTTGATTCCGAGATTTAACTCGTTAACTAATCAATGCTCTCATTGGAGGATTCTCGTTTCGTGGCGGTCTCTCATTGAATCTTAGCTAGTCCTGCTGGACTCTGATTGGATCTTAGCTAGTCCTTTGTCTTTATCATGTTTTAACATGCTCCCGGAAGAAGAAGGTTCTTGAACTCAGTTTTATTAGTTCCTGGGTAATAACTTTTGCTTCCTGGATAATGAAAACCTGCTAATGATTGTTTCTTCTCTGATGGCCTTTCTCTCCAGATTCGCTAGGCCTAACCTTTATTAAAATCTTTAGATCATACATTGCATACATATTGTAGTGGGGTTACATCTAGTTATATAAAAATTATGACATATATCTTATATTTTAAAACTGTATAATAACGACACTTTTAGTATATGGCACATATCTCCCTATTTAGTTAGAGCCGATGCCTTAAAATATCCTACCTTCTATTAAAATGTACACTGTTTCTTTTTGCTACCACCCCCATATTTTGTATATAAACTATTTGTATTTTAACCCCCTATTTGTATTTAAAACTAAAAATGGTGACGTCAAAAATAAAGATCCAAAGAGTGTTCGGTCAGCTGGTGGCAGGGACAGAGGGGAGGAAAAAAGCCAACGCCCAGCCCATGTGGGGTCCCGAGGGACATTCTTATAGACGGCCCCCCTGTAAACAGGACAGGGTTTTGGCAGGGGGTCAGCAGCAGATGGTTCTAAAGGGTGGCTATCGACAGACGGCTGCTGTCTTTCACACACACTCGCTCTCTCCATGTCTCGGGGATAAGGATCCAAGCTTGTGTCATGGCCTCTACCTCTGTCCCGTGGGCTGTCCCCGATCATGCTCTGTGCTAACATCTAGCCCTGCCTCTGCTTCTTGTTGTCCGCGCGTGGGAAGAACATCAACACTTGCCTCACGTACACGACTGCCAGTTCATCCATACATCGACTTTTGCGAAAATATTATAGAAAGTCGACAGGATAACTGAGGGCAGCGGCAAGCAGAGGGTGACAGAGACACCGGTGGTCAACGGCGCATTCGTGTGGATGCTCCTTCTACTTGCCCTCCACCTTGACGATCCAGTGGACCATCTCAAAGACGCCATGCGAGGACTATCTGCACCTCGCACCGAGGAATTCATCATCTCCCCCATCGACATCTCCTGCGCCACGAGCACCTTCCATCGGCTCGAACAAGCAGACAAGATCCATCGAGAAAGCCTCGCTACGCCCCGCTTACCAGCATCGACGATGTCCCATGGCAACCACCGCAAAACGTGATCACCAAGCCTCATCGTAGCCCTCTCCACAAGACCCATCTAAGACATCATCCATCTGGTAGGAGAATTTTCTCTACAGAACTATTTAATGTAACACTATCTCCGTTTTTTTTTTCGCACTGAATTAACTACTCAATTGATACCCTATTTATATCAATAACATTAATATTATAATTTCATCAAGTCATTTTTTACCTGCCCCATTACTATATCAATTAATCAATTATATTATTCTTTATTATTATTTTGTGTGCCATTCATTAGCAATGCCGTCAGCCATCAACAACTATTTTTTTCTTCAATTTATATTTTTAATTATGTCAAGGCTTATTACACACATATTATAACTTCAACCATCTTTCTCATCATTTTAAAACTTTCAATATATTGACAGCGCTTATAATATTTTTAAATTGTTAAGATATTTTTGTTTATATATTTTATCTATTTCGTTTTTCTGATTTTATCGTTGACGTCTCCTAACCTCCCCTGCCCATACCTTCTCATGCATTGCCCCAAGGGCTTCCTGTTCGCCAAACCTTTTTTTCATTGATTAATCCAACTGAGAAATCTTTCCTCGATATATCATTCCCAATAGTGAGTTCAGGATACCCAGCTAGATTATTTTTCTTATCACCCGGCTCATCATTACCAATCATCATTTTTTCTTTTTTTGTTTTTATTATCATTCAAGTCGGGTGAAATCATCATTGGCAACAGAACAACCCTTGCAACTACCTTCCCTTTCTTCATTCCCCAATCTCATATATTCCCCTCAAAAGATTCTTGCTCGCCAGAATTTTTTTGAAATTTAATCCAACTGGAAACTTCCTTCCTCGCTATATCGTTCCCAATAGTGAGCTCGGGATACCCAGTTAGATTCATTTTTTTTCTACTCGGTTCACCATTTTTTAAAACATTTTATCTTTTTTTTTTTTTCATCATACAAACCGGGTACCATCATTATTGGCAGCAGTACATCTCTTGCGTTTACCTTTTCCTTTCCACATTTTTCAACCTACATACCTCTCCCTGCTAGTCTGAACTAATAATGCAGACGGAACATCTTGAATGTTCTGTTTATGAAAACAGTACCTCACTAACACAAGTTCGTACTGCATTTCAGAACTCATTAAGCTATTTCTTTGCAGGAACATACTCAGACACCCCATATACCATTATCAACCCTCTGCGTCAACTTAGTTCAACTTAAAAACGTTATGCTTTTCTTTTATTTATTTTTTCATTCAATAGGTTCTAAATTTTTTCTCTATAAGTAAATTACTTTTACGGCATTTCTAATTTTATCCTGCATATTTTCTAAATTTTATCATTTATTCTTATGTATTTTCTTTCATCATATTCCATATCTTATTGAGACGCCATCATTATTGCCCTATTTTATTCTCCGTTATTTATAATAATTTTAACTAATTTGTGTCCAAATTATTTCTTTTGATTTTATAAGAGGTTTGTTAGGTCATCATTCATGTTATTTCATTTCCCCCAAACAAACCTTCATCACCGGGGGCACATTCTATCTTATATTTTAAAACTGTATAATAATGACACTTTTAGTATATGTCACATATCTCCCAATTAGTTAGAGCCGATGCCATAAAATATCCTACCTTCTATTAAAATGTACACTGTTTCTATTTGCTACCACCCCCATATTTTGTATATAAACTATTTGTATTTTAACCCCCTATTTGTATTTAAAACTAAAAATGGTGACGTCAAAAATAAAGATACAAAGAGTGTTCGGTCAGCTGGTGGCAGGGACAGAGGGGAGGAAAAAGCCAACGCCCGGCCCATGTGGGGTCCCGAGGGACATTCTTATAGACGGCCCCCGCTGTAAACAGGACAGGGTTTTTTGGCAGGGGGTCGGCACCAGATGGTTCTAGAGGGTGGCCATCGACAGACGGCTGCTGTCTTTCACACACACTCGCTCTCTCCATGTCTCGGGGATAAGGATCCAAGCTTGTGTCATGGCCTCTACCTCTGTCCCGTGGGCTGTCCCCGATCATGCTCTGTGCTAACATCTAGCCCTGCCTCTGCTTCTTGTTGTCCGCGTGTGGGAAGAACATCAACTCTCGCCTCACGTACACGACTGCCAGTTCATCCATACATCGACATTTGCAACAATATTACATATACTACATATATAATACTATATACTATAATACATATACTATTATATATGTAGCGACTACACTTTGTTTCAGCGAGCCGAGCTAAGACGGCCTCGGCATCAACACTTCACCACGCATGCGCGTGGGACGTCATCAGAGACGCTGGACTTGCGGTAAACATGTAGGGTTAACTCCGGCGGCCGTTATTTCAGCCGTTGCTTCTTTTCTATTTCTATATTTCTGGCTTTAAATAAATTAATTTTAATTATAATTTTATCAGCAGCCTTTCCACAAGCCACACCAACATCACGCAACAATCCTACAAATTGGTGAGCCGGACGTGATGCAAAAGTTATTTTAATCACACTTCTATATTTTTTTATTTCATCCACGAAACTTTCAACAGCCCTAGAATGCAAGACGCAACTACGGAACATCCGGAAGGGCCAACATCCACGGCACCCTCCCAAATATCAAGATTGGCTTTCCGTGCACCACCATTCTGGCCCAACAACGTTGAACTGTGGATAAGCCAGCTAGAAGCCGCTTTCGGTCTAGCCGAGATCTCCCGCGACGAAACTAAATTCCAAGCAACGGTAACGAGCCTAGACCAGCCAACCCTTACTTACGTCGCGGACATCGTAACGGCCCCCCCCACCCTCTGGTAAATACGATGCGCTGAAAGCAGGCCTTCTCCAACGACTCGGTCAATCAAAACAAACTAAAATCTTACAGGTTCTGGATGGGCGTCCCATGGGAGATCAGAAGCCATCAACAGTCCTAGCCGCGATGCAACATCAGGCAGGAAGAAATTTCTCCGATACAGTACTGAAAATGCTGTGGACTCGACGCCTACCTCAGGACATAAGAACCGCTCTCGCAGCATCCTCTGAAACAAGTTTGAGTAAGCTGGCGGAAATGGCAGACAACATACACGAAGCCATACTGCCAACGGTCTCAGCAGTGGACCAACCAAGCACAGGTCATAGCGCGGAAGCCCACCAACAGCTGATGACGCAAATCCAAGACCTGCATACGCAAATCGAAGCTTTGAAGTCCTTTTTAGGAAACCCAAAATTTACAAACTGAAAATTAAAAAGAGATCCACGTGGGTGTCAATCGACCGCCTCAAGCCTGCTTTCACTTCAGAAGGACCGATGTTTTCCCAAGACCCGAACTTAACAAGCCAATAAGATTGCATAGGATCGCTGGAAAGATCCTACTGGAGGGGGAGTAGTGTAGCGACTACACTTTGTTTCAGCGAGCCGAGCTAAGACGGCCTCGGCATCAACACTTCACCACGCATGCGCGTGGGACGTCATCAGAGACGCTGGACTTGCGGTAAACATGTAGGGTTAACTCCGGCGGCCGTTATTTCAGCCGTTGCTTCTTTTCTATTTCTATATTTCTGGCTTTAAATAAATTAATTTTAATTATAATTTTATCAGCAGCCTTTCCACAAGCCACACCAACATCACGCAACAATCCTACATATATAATACATATACTACATATATAATACTAAATACACTACATATACAGGGTCCATTATGAAAGTAATGAGCATAATGTTATTGTGACGCGACGATAGATGGAAGCACGGTAAAACCGTGGGAAATGTGGTGGAGGGATATGCCCTTTCAATCCATCCGGTCGTCAGTTGAGTTCGAGCAGTGTGAGAGGAGATACATGCCTCCGCTTGAAGTGTGTTTTCAACTTTTGTAACATAGCGCGATGGAGCGTTCGCTTGAACAACGATACGCCATAAATTTTTGCGTGAGGCTTGGAAAAAATGCAACCGAAACATTCCAGACGCTGCAAAAAGCCTTCAAGGACGATTGCATTTCAAGATCACAGTCTGGGAAGTGGCACAAGGCGTTCAAGGAGGGCCGGGAGGAGGTCGCCGACGAACCTCGTTCAGAACGCCCAACAACGGCCAGAACTGACGAGAACGTGGATCGTGTGCTCGGAGTTTTGCGTACCGACCATCGATTAAGCATCCAGCAAATTGCTGACACATTATACATGTCCACATTTGTGGTACATGGGATAGTGACCGAAGATCTGCAAATGCGTAAGGTCTGTGCGAAGCTTGTGCCGAAAGTGTTGACGCAAGACCAGAAAGAACTTTTTGCCCTGTCAAGAATTGTTGGATTTGATTAAAAATGAACCGGACTTTCTGAACTCTGTAGTAACCGGAGACGAATCCTGGATGTTTGAATACGACCCAGAGTCGAAAAGGTAGAGCTGTGCATGTCACACAAAATCATCCCCACGCCCCAAGAAAGCGCGAACGAGCAAGTCGCGCATCAAAACGATGATCATTGTCTTCTTTGACATCCGAGGAATAGTCCATTGTGAGTTTGTACCGCAGGGACAAACTGTAAACTCAGCCTTTTACCTGGAGGTGCTCAGGAGATTGAAACGCCGGATCAGCTCCACCATGACAATGCCACCAGCCACACAGCCTTCATCATTACCAACTTCCTGGTCCGGAGCAACACCTCGGTGATCCCTCACCCCCCTTACAGTCCCGACTTAGCTCCACGTGACTTCTTTTTGTTTTTCGCGACTCAAGAGAGAGATGAAAGGAAAACATTGGGAAACCGTGGAAAACATCCAACGCCATGTTACAACGTTCCTGAGAAGCATTCCTGTCGAGGAGTTTCAGGGTGCCTTTAAGGCGTGGCAAACGCGTCTCCGCAAGTGTATTGATGCAGGAGGAATGTATTTTGAAGAATATTGAACATTTGCACAAATTACGATCAATAAATTTATTTTGCCAGTAAATGCTCATTTCTTTCATAATGGACCCTGTATATCCTACACGTCGGCGTTCAATTAGTCAGTGTGTTACTCCATTCGAAGGGCTTATAGACCCGAAAGCTTGAGTTCAATTAATAAAGACTATTAAATAAATGTATTCCCGGAAAAGGAACTTCGATTTTATTTAATTGAACACAGATGATTAATATTTTAAAATGTCTTGTCAACTTTGCGTAATATGCAATGGCTGAACTCTAACTATGCTCCGCAATACTTCTCGAAGCCAAATTTTCTCCAGACGAAGTTATTGGCGTCTGCGCTTAATGGTTTCTCTCAGTCATAATAACTTTCAGGATCCAGACGAAATCATATAAACGGAAAGGTATTCACAGCAAACTGAAAACTGCAACTAAATGTTTAAATAATTAATTTATACCGCTCACACTTCTGACATGGCAGAAACTGTATGCATTTGGCTATGAATCTGTTGATTACCCACCATACTCTCCCGACTCTCCTACCAACTTCCACTTCTTTAAATAACTCGACTATTTACTACGCGAAAAATGACTTAATAAACAAGATCTTTAACTAGTTTATTGTCTCCAGAATTTTATATAACAAGAATAAAAAACGTTTTTCTCATTGACAAATATGTATAGAATATCTTGGTAACGATATTTCGATTCGTATATTTTGTTGGAAGTCAAATATTAGGCTTTAATATATACCATTTGTTTTGTATCAACCAAATAATTTTATAGAAATACTACTTTAAAATTCACTTTCACAAATATTATGTAGATTTAATATAATAGATTTAATAATCAAATATATATAAAGGTATGAAGCTGGTATAAAGCTTTCCAAACGACATCAATCTTTTTGTCATTTTATTGTGAAAACATCCCACAAATAAAATAAAAAAATATGGTAACAAAATTATATTAAAATAAATTCACCTTATTTAAAAAACCGTTAAACATCAATAAAATAAATTTACCAAACGATCATATTTATTGAGCGCTCGTTATCAAAAGATATAGGCTGAAATGTCGTCGCCATATTGGCAGACGGTGATAAAATTTTAGGAGCATATTCTCACAGATGTTAACCAGAATTTATGAGCAGAAGTGCGCGCACAGTAAGTGATCTTTTCAATTATTTACAACTTACAACTAACGCAGACGAACCCCCCCTTTCCATGTGTTGCTATGGTTACAGCGGATGTTCCCACTTTTTAAATAACCCTACAAAATCAATGGAGAAAATCAATATGAGTTCGCTCTCCCCACTTTAAGTCGAATTTCTATAATCCGCGAATCATCTTCTGCACAATAATTACTTAAATTTTCGTTTAGCTTCACCATTGACGTTAGATTTGAATTTTTTTATTGTTTGACTTTGCTAATTTCAAAATCACTTTGCTTTTGTGTTTTGTAATGATTTATTGATGGCCCCAGTTGTTTATCTATCAACAATTTATCACCCGTCATTATTCAGCCTTAATTTATGACTTTGTTTTTTTAATGATTGTTAGTTGATCTAACCTCCTTATTCCTTTCTCAATTTACGAGGAGTATTTATTTACATATACTTCATTGTTTACTTCAGAGTTTGTCATAAATAAGCATTTATAGTTGTTTTTTGTTTGTTTTCTTTACTAAATAAATATATAAACTATTGGGAAACTATTTGGTAAATTTATATATAACAATATTTTGTGTGTGTGATAGGATATTAATGAGAATTCGAAACTATTATAGACGCGTATGATTCTTTTACAAATTAAACAATTTGTTTAATTAAAAAGGCATATATTGGATCAAAATATCATTTATTTTACCAATATTTCAGTTGGCTGAACGCCAACCTTCATCAAGGTATTATAACATATTAATATGTGTCAACAACAAACTCAGCGTCACATAACGTCAACAGAATTAAGTGTTAAAAATATCTTGCTTATATTCAATGGGAAGAAAAAAAATTTATATATACATGTGATGATTTAAGACCATGGAATTGTTGTAAATAGTCCAGATATCTACTACCACATGTTCCACCACGTGACTGTATATAACTTCTTATTTACTTCAAATAGAAAGCCTCAACTAACATCAATCTGTACCGCGTAAGAATCTAATAAAGTATAGCAACTGTACAGATAGAAGGAATGGAGACTAACAGGAGAAAATTAAGGTTAAAACTAATCAGGTTTTGGTTTGAATAGGAAAGCAGGCCTAGCAAACCCAGTCCAACTTTTACGAGGTCGTGGCCCTCCTGAATAATAAAACTTTCCCCCCCTGTTTACGTCAGAAAAGAGCAGTGACCTGCATGGACCCATCTCAGCTATAGAAGGAGGCCCCGATCCTCAGTTAGTCAGTCCTTAGTTAGTCTTCGTTCCAGTCCCAGTGCGCCGGACGCTCCGATAAAAGGTAAACCCTTTCCTGCCAGAATTCTCCTCGTCCCATTCCTTCTTGACGTCAGATGCTTCTTAGTGGAATCTCTGTTTGTTTATTTCACCTTTGGCCCAGCTGTGTCGCCTTCCACCACGACTGCACGGTAGAGTTGACATCGAGGTTCGTCTAGCATCAGGTAACACTGGTCCCAGAGGTCCCAAGATATCACAGACTCCACCGTCCGAAGAGCCGACAGGATTATGGACGCCAAGGTACAAGTAAGCAAGTTGACCACTGTCTGTACAGAAAGATGGAACAGGGAAAAGGGGAGGATCCAAAGGAGCCCATGGAGTCCGATCCCGACTACGAAAGTGGCGAAAACACCACTTTTCCAAAGCTGGAAAACACTCTCGGTAGGACGCAGGAAGTTCCCCCCAGCCAGGAAGACGCCACGCCCCCGCCGGCGGTATCAGATGTCATGGGGAGTTTGACCAGGACGCTACATCAGCTTTCTGCCGTGACCGGACTATCGCGAGATGTGAAGCTACCGCGCTACAATGATTCGTACGAGGCGCAGAGCTGCTTCGACAACTACGACGCCCAAGCTGATCAGGCCCAACTACAATACTCTACAAGACTGAGAAAGCCACCAAATCTCCTGCAAGCGCCCCTCCGAGTTACCAACACGCGAGCGTATGTTACCTGCTCCCCCGACCAGCTTTAAACCACGAGCCCAGCGCAAACAATGAACTCTGACTGTCCCAAGGATCCTCCAACCACGGCACAAGACCAAGCCTGTGCCGACATGCAAGACAGCACCACAGTAGGTTCCTCCATATATATTTTTTGTTGAACAATTGCTCGTTCGAGCTGAACTGTCCAATAATGTAAACCTACTTCTACTACTTGATACAGGAGCATCTATCGATATAATTAGTCGGAATACTTTTAAAATAATAGAAACCAGTTTGCAAAATAGAATATCTACCCATTTAACTTGACTATTAACGCCATAGCTAACAATGTTTTCACCATAGGTTACATCTTTTTAAACTTAAAAATAGATAAGATAACGCAGAATCTAAAATTCTATATCCTAGATACACCCTTGCCTTTTGGCATATTATCCCTAACTCCATAAAAAGATTTCTACTAATTATAAACTGTTCTCAGCTACTCCTGTATCAAGATAATGTACCCTACCATCTACATTATACAAATTCACCTCGTGCAAGCAACACGTGTCCCATGGACAGGTTAATACAACTGTCCCATTTACTAAATTTTCCCCTCATGGAACGGGTTGCTCACACGTGGTGAACTCCAATGCTCTTTTTGGCCTCATTGTAATGTTCCTAGTACCATTTTCAACGCCCCTATGTCATTATTTTTCATAGCTTTGGACAGAAGTAACCTGAGTCACAGCCTTCCAAAACTATTCCAATCTTTAAATTCCAACATAGATACACTCCCTCGTACCTTCCTTTTACATGCATAGTTAATCATCGACAAATCACTCTCAACAAAATAAACAACACCCTCTCACATCACTTTTTCCAATTGACAACAATTTTTAGTGCGCGACTTAACACCCAAATCCAATTTCGAGCCACACAAGCTCCATAACGTCGCCTCACTAAACACTAAAAAATATATTTCACATTAAACGCGCCATATCCACTAACAATATAAAAATTCTCGATATATGGTCGTACAACCAGCACCCATGACTTTAGTAAATTTGTTATTCATAGTGAAACAGGTTAGATTTTGTACAAAACAAAGACTTCACGTGACACCTTTTCATTTACAATTTTTTCGCTTCGTCTCACAGAGCCACACCACAAAACTCTCACTTTTCAGGCCAAAGACGTCTTCACCACGCCTGTGACACTTCTCACTTCAAAGCGTGTCCACGTCGAAAGTCGCACTTTCACTCACTTCTAACCTGATATCACTGAATAACATTTTTACCACGCCCGCAACAACCTCGAAACACAACACCCATTCGATTTAATATCAATAGATACAATATCCGGATTTTCGAAATGCAAACACAAATCGAACAAATGCTTGAACACAGGATAATTACAACCTCTGTATCTCCCTATGTCAGTCCCATAACGCTTGTCACCAAACGTGAAAAATCAAAACGCTTTTGTGTTTACAATTATAGAAATAATATCTCCGAACGTAGTCCGAATTAACAGACCCAATCGACCCCTAAATAAAAAAGATGTCACTAATTCATGGTCATCAGAAAACCAGGCGTTTCCAAAGGTGGGAGACAACCACCAAGCAAGCTGCCCCCACAAGGGGCCCCTGACCTAAATCGGGAATCGCATTAAAAATAGGTTCGCTCCCCCCTCTTCCGCTGGACACGAGCAAACAAACAGCCGACAATTTTCTTGTTACGACCCATCGTTATTGCCCGGTGTCACTCTAATGAATGTTCACCAGCTATGAAATCAAATATTAGTGTGTGCCTTTTACTATATATCGTCTAATCCCTAACCCATTATTCTACTCCGATATCCCGTTTAACTACTAATAACTTGCCTAACACGGTATTTTACATTTACTAACAAATCAGTCCACTAACAGAATAACTAATTAATTCAATAACTAATCCCGCCTACTGAACCCCAATGAATTAACATATATATTTTTTTATAAATGACCCAAAACCAAGTCACCAGGTCTATATTCTCTCGCCCTTAATTAACTTGTCCACTTAACATCGACACTTAGATCCAAAGACAACATTTTACCTAAAAAATTCATACACACCCACATATGTTAACAAAAAAACGACAACATTAGGACTCAGTGAGTTTCGCAGTTGGAAACAATGTGATCCACGAGTCGCGTCAAACATGAAACAAATTCGATAAGTTAGTACAGCTTAGGCCAACAAGACCAAAGATATCAATCGAGGACAATTTAAAGCTCTCTCTACCCATCCTAAAAAACAGGAACATACATTTGGCCTAAAACTTTCCATTCTTTCACGATATATAATTTCTATGTAAAATCTTACTCGCTCTTCTTTCTCGATGAACATTTTTAAAAATATCCTTTATCTAATCAATATCTAGCTCTTATAAGTTTTTTACGTCAACCAATCAGTTTAGATTATTGTCATTTCATTTTATTTTTCTTTACCAAAACTTATTTACTTTTGCTTTATGACTCTATTTTATAATCAACTTTATATTTAATCTTTCATATATAATAATCTCAAGTTTAAATTTCATATTTATATCACTCATTTGCATTTGTCATTTTATATTTTCTCTCACTTTATTGATTAGATGTTATTTACTGTTTCATCTTCCGCTACCATGTTCAATGCTATCGAGTATATTATTGCTCATTCTTAATTTTCATTTAAGATGTTCACTTTCTATTACCCCTTATATACTGCTATAATGTGTTAATCTTTGTATTATGCCATCACTATTTTTACCATTTTTTAAAAGATTACTTTGCATTTAACTTCGCAATTCTATTTTCGATTTTTCAAATCCTTTAACGCTAGATGCAAAGCCTTAATTTCGCAATTTCACATCTCAACGATATATTCTTTTATAATCAAACTAAAAACCATGATCTAAAAACAGGGCAATCTTCAATAACCTCTTAATCAACCACCTTAAATGTTACTTCTTAATAAATACTAACATTTCTTTTACGCAGGAACATTTAACTCCTTCGCAGGCTAGACTTGACCTACTTTGATTTCGTAATTAACAATATTGACACACAGTCCCCCAGATTTACCTATCCCAACTTCTGGCTTGGACACGTGCAAATTGTATTTTTAAAAATATATTCCAGGGCACTTTAATGCCACACGCTGGCACATCTTTTTTTTTATTTTACTTTTTTTCTCGCTAAGCCCCTGACGACTCCAATTAAAACTTTGATTTCTGGTCACTGATATTCGCCCTCATTTATCCTGCATGCGTTCGTCTTAACGACTAATTATTAAAACCCATAACAATCACCCTTATCTTACTATTCGATTGTGGTACTGTAACTTTATTAGGTCCTTAAATTTACATGTGAAACATGGCCTAGGTTTTCCGCGCCGTGCACGTTAAATGGTTTGGGACTTGAGTCAAGGTGACATTGCCTCAACCTAATCACAAATAACCCCTCAACCCTTTCTAACGCCCATCACGAAGAGATCATGATTTACCCATCCAATCATTTATATTTTTACCTATAATCATTATATGTTCTCTATTAAAGTTTTTATTCCTATTTTTATTTTTACTTGTATGTTTAGTATTAGTTGTTTATACCTTATTATCTCTTATGGATATACAGAAATCAACCCCATGTTATGTACCAACTCATTTTAATTAATTTTTAAAAATTACCTTCTTAATAACAGTCTTCCTATTCCGCTCTCTTAAATCCCTCCATATGAACCCTCTCACATCCAGGGCCATCTGTGATGATTTAAGACCATGGAATTGTTGTAAATAGTCCAGATATCTACTACCACATGTTCCACCACGTGAATGTATATAACTTCTTATTTACTTCAAATAGAAAGCCTCAACTAACATCAATCTGTACCGCGTAAGAATCTAATAAAGTATAGCAACTGTACAGATAGAAGGAATGGAGACTAACAGGAGAAAATTAAGGTTAAAACTAATCAGGCTTAGGTTTGAATAGGAAAGCAGGTCTAGCAAACCCAGTCCAACTTTTACGAGGTCGTGGCCCTCCTGGATAATAAAACTTTCCCCCCCTGTTTACGTCAGAAAAGAGCAGTGACCTGCATGGACCCATCTCAGCTATAGAAGGAGGCCCCGATCCTCAGTTAGTCAGTCCTTAGTTAGTCTTCGTTCCAGTCCCAGTGCGCCGGACGCTCCGATAAAAGGTAAACCCTTTCCTGCCAGAATTCTCCTCGTCCCATTCCTTCTTGACGTCAGATGCTTCTTAGTGGAATCTCTGTTTGTTTATTTCACCTTTGGCCCAGCTGTGTCGCCTTCCACCACGACTGCACGGTAGAGTTGACATCGAGGTTCGTCTAGCATCAGGTAACACTGGTCCCAGAGGTCCCAAGATATCACATACATTTATATTATGGACAAAAAAAAATTTGTAAATATTGATCAAATAAATGATATTTTGATCCAATATATGCTTTTTTAATTAAAATATTTATTTATGGATTGCTCTTTTTTCAAAACAATTTGTTTAATTTGTAAAATCATCATACGCGTCTATAATAGTTTCGAATTATCTTAACAGATGGCGCGTTACTGTATCATAATATATGATATTAATACAATATTGTCAGCTATAAGTCGCCATATACTCCTGTAGAAACATTTACAATACCAGAAAGTTTGAGATAATATATAAAAATAAAGCAATAAACGTATCCTCGGGCGTGTTTATTATTTATATTGTCGCAAAGTATGTTATTTTTTATTAACAGAGTATCATTTTTGATGTTTATACTTTACTACTCTGTAAACTTCCCTCTTTGCTTATCTTTTGTTTACCATTCTCAGTTTGTTCTTGCCTGAAATAAATTGTTGTCTCCACCTGAAGTTTTTGTCTTCCCTAATTTTCCACGTGGCAATATTTTTAGCTATAGAATAATATAATAAAGAGGTAATGATACAAGGTATGTAGATACAGCGAGTAAATATTTTCTAGATAGTATAGTGACACTATACACATATTAAGTGTAAAGAACATATACCGCAGTATAAAATACGTAAACACAATCAGTATAAATAATACACACACAAGCCTTTATTAAGACATTCCGTCTTATACAGAAGATTCTCCTGTAAGAAATGAATTTAAAAAGAAATGAGAAGCAGGGGAAGAAATTGAATCCTCGCTCAGAAAAGAGAAAAAGAAGAAAAAGAAAGAATATCTATGTACAAAAGTTAAGACTATATACATCGTTTTTCGTGCATAGACAGTATAAATAAACAAGATATAAATAAGAAATAGATCTAAGGACCTTCTAACATTATTGTATTTATCTGATAGCACACACTGTGCTAATTATTTATTACTGTTATTTCTATAAATACTTTAGTCGGAGCCTATAACATGGGTTATAAGTGTGTTTTAACCTTATATATAAACACTCAAATATTTATTTTAAAACTTATCGTTATGTGTATCTATGTTAGAATTCGAAACTATTATAGACGCGTATGATTCTTTTAAAAATTAATAATTTCTACTGCCCTTACTGCAATGGAAAAATTAATGGGAAGACCTGGCTCATCAGTGGTAAACCCTCCCAGCGGTTTCGCCAGTTTAATCTACCACTGAATAATGTATCAATGTGGAGAGATTATCAACTATTATATAACAACACAGCTGCAGAAACGTATTATACAAATTACATATTTGGTTTCTGTCTTATTTAATTATAGTTTTTAATCTATAGTCCAAATTGTCATAGCCATCCTCGAGTCTCCCAAGATATGCATCTATAGATACTGTTCAAGTCTACAGATGAGAAGGGTCTCACTATCTGAACGAGGAATTTCTATCGATGAAAGAGCCTCCTAGGTTGATATCTACTGTATATTGATTTATTATATATTTTTTGGTTTTGTTCCTTAGCGCGGTTTGACTTGATGTCAATAAAATTAGTTTCAATTCAGTTCTATAATTCAAATAGTACTTTATCATATTGCGCTTGTGGAAGTATAGTAATGTTATACATCGTTCCAATTGGAACATACCATCCCGCCGCGCCTTTTTTATTTTATTATAGGTATGTTATCACTATTTCAAACCACTATGCAAAAATGTACCTTGATATATGAGATTAAGGCTAATGCTATTTCCGTCGGGGACTCTCTTTCTTTCTTCTGTTCATAACTTGGACTACTGGAGCGTAGGGAATTCTTTAACTTTCCGGGGACTCAGTTCTCGGGATGTAAGGCATTAATGACTATCATCCTGGCCACATTGCCAAATATCAGTGTTGCTATTACCGTCGGCTCCACCTAACTTGACCTATGCTACGATATGCCTTAGTATCAACGTAGTGTCATTCTTCTTTAACGCATTACTTCCTTTTAATCCTCTTTAGGCTTATTTTTAAGTCCCTATTCCCTTCATATTAATATCTTTTTATATTATATCTCAGTTTTCTTTTTGAATATTTGATGAGATTTGTGAAACTCTTTGAGAATTGGATTGTAGAAGGTTTTCATTAAGAAAATTTTTATTTATGTAAATATTTACATCTATATATATTAACCTCTAGTTTCTTTGATAGTAGCCTGTTGAAGGACGTCTAAGTCTGAAAGTTTGCCGATTTTACAGCACAAATAAAAGAAACACGTCGCCGTTAACTTTTGTTCCTTCTTTAAGAGGGTATTTCTCTCTGGATATTGATATCATTTTGTATTTTATTAGTTGACCCTATATCTAAATAAGAGATAAAAATATATATTCAATTCTGGGTATACAACATTTTCCAATATCTCATCGTACCTGAATATTTTCGGCAATATAAATGGAGGTATGTAAAAGTACCTACTTGTAGAATATTTCGAAACTCTGCACTTCTTGTTTAAAGGCTTGTTGCACATCCAAAAGCTATGCGCTATGTGAATTTTATTAAAGGAACACGACACTTCAAAACGCACAAGGAATGTTTGATTCTCATATCTAGTATTCTAGTATGGAATTTGAGTGTTCCCTTTCTTATTCGTAAAGTTACCAATTGGTTCATATAAAGTCTAAATAATAACTTAATTCATCATTATATTTAGGTGATGCGTTATAGAAAAATGGTTGAAACCTTTGAATAGGAAATAATAATTTAATTTTAGATGCGCGCGCGCAACACCCAGTTTATTTTATTCTACTTATTTTCAGAAATTTTAATTTTATTTTAACTTTTGTTCATTCATTTTGTTATTTTGTAGTTTATTTACCACATAAATATACTACAAATTAAGATAATATCTTATTTTATTATCTTTACCAAGATTACAAACATATTAATTAGAGAATTATTTACAACTAACTAAAAGGTAAACATTAGGGCTATACACTTTCCTTTCTTCTGTACTGCCAGGGTTGCTGAAACACATTTATTTTAACACCCCCCCTCAATTGACTTTTTCACAAATGTCAATTGCACAATTTTCACCCCATGTTGGAAAGTTTCATGAATTTGTTCAACATGTCTTTACATAAGGGTTTAGTGTCTGCTATGTTTCTGCATCCCTCAATGTAGTCTATTTTGTCTTTGGCCAATAAATCCTTTTTGTATCAATTGGTTTGATATTTGATTTTTCTCCAAATTTTATTGAAGACCATGTTTTCAATTCTTCATGAGATCGAATTTCTTTATCAATAGCTTCTTTCCATTCTTTTTGCCTAATTTCTTGATTGCAAGAAACTGGATCTTCACCATTTGTAAACAAGCAATATACTGAATATAGTTCATAATCTTCTTGATACCTTGGTGGTTTGATTATTCGACCCGATCTTGTAGTTACACTTTCTTCTTTGTCTGATTGTTCTGATGTTTGTGGGTTTTCTTCTCATCTTGAGATTCGGTTATTATTCTTTTAGGTTCTGTTTGGTCTGAGATGATTTCCTTATCAAATTTAGTTAATGTTTCATCAAATGTTACATCTGTTGAAATCATCACTTTATCAGTTTTCGGATCCCAGATGCGATATCCGCTTCCACTGTATCCAACCATGATTGTTGATTTTGCTCTAGCATCTAGTTTTCTTGGTTTGGGTAGAATTAGTCTCCAAGCTTTTGATCCAAAAACCTTAAGTTTGGATAGGTCATTTCGTTTATACCATATGCTAGCCGGAGGTATTCCTTTGTTCGCACTTGTTGGACTTATGTTTAATTCGTATGCTGAGCAGTAAATGGCTTCTCCCCAGAGATATTTTGGTAGATTTGTTTCTGCCAACTTTGTTCTCACTTTATCAATCAATGTTCGGTTCATTCTTTCAGAAGTGCCATTTTGTTGTGATGTGTAAGGTGAGGTATATTCTATTTGAATTCCTTTTGTTCTGCAAAACTGCTTGAAGTTTCCAGATGAAAATTCCTTACCATTATCTACTCTATTTTTTCTTGTTTTCTTGTTATGTTGAGTTTTTATCAACTTGATAAAATCAATTAGGTTCTGTTCGGCTTCACTTTTTGATTTGAGAAGTCTCACTACTACAAAGTGTGAGTAGTCATCTATTAGTACCTGAAAATATATTTCTCCATCATATGTTGGTGGATCAATTGGTCCTGATAAGTCGGAATGAATCAGCTCTCCAATTTCCTTTGTTGTCTTCCAGGTTTTCTCAAATGATCTTCTTGTGCTTTTTCCTTTGATACAGGTTTCACATTTCTCTTGTGAACTTGGTAGCCCTAATTTCTTTAAACTGTATCTATTCAGATGTCCCAATCTTCTGTGCCACAATGTGTCATCAGTTTTGACTGCATGCGCTGTAACACTTTCAGGGTTACTGTCTATTTCTATTTTAAGTGAGTACAAGTTTCTATAATTATTACATTTAAAATTATGGTTTCTTGTAATTATAATTACTTCATCTTGTTTATATATCACTTGGTGGCCCTGTTGTTTAATTTTTCCTACTGAAAATAAGTTCTGTTTAATGCCATCAAATATTAGTCCATGGATTGCTATTGGGATATTATTGATTTTTACATTTAAAGTTCCACTTTTATTAGCTGACATCTTTTCACCATTTGCCATATGAATTTCAACCTTATGTTCTAAAATCTTCACATCTGTCATATATTTTTCTAATTCACTTTTGATCAGGTTCTGTGTTGCTCATGAGTCTGAAATAAAATGATCATTTTCATAGCAATCTATAGCATTCATTGCTACAAATGATATTTTTCCATCCATCTTATACGCTTGTTGTCTAGGTTGACTCTCTCTTTGTCTTTCGTTACTCTCTTTTTGTGTTTGATTCTTTTCTCTTTTGAAAATTTTCTTTTTATTTCTACATTCTGTAGCCTTGTGACCTTTCTTGCCACAATTATAACATGTAAATGTGAATGATCCAAATGTCATTTCTTCATTCCTAGGTTCCTCTTGTTTATTTTTCCTTTTGAGTTCTTCATCCAGCAATCTTGCCTTAACAAATTCCATTTTGATTTCAGTATTTATTGTTTCTATTGCTGTGATTACATTTTCATACTCTTCATTCAATGACAATAACAGATGACATATTTTGTCAGATTCATCCATTTTGGAACCTATATTATCCAATTCACGAATTATAGAATCAAATTTAAGAAAATGGTCCTCTAATTTTTCATTATGTTTGCATTTTAAAGTCAACAACTTTCTTTTTAGTGTTAGTTTTGTGAACACGCTTTTTCTTTCAAATATATTTTCGAGCGCTTTCATCATTTCTTTAGCTGTTTTTGCATCTTTAATTATGTCTAGATGTTTATCAGTTAAACATTGAACAAGCGTAGATTTTGCCTTTGCATCTTTAATTGCAAATAACTCGCGTTCTTTTTCATCGACAAAATCATTAATTTCCTTTTCTAATGTTAGATGTATTTGTTTTTCTTCTAACAATAGTTTAACTCTAAATTTCCAGCTGTTGAAATTTGTACCAGTCAAAATTGGCAAATTAGAATTAATTACGCTCATTTTAAAATATATTCAAAGTTGTACTTACTAAATCACGTTCTTGATATTACTTTGTTATTATTTAAACTTCAGTCTCATAATCTGTTATTTTGTAGTTTATATAACACATAAATATACTACAAATTAAGATAATATCTTATTTTATTATCTTTACCAAGATTACAAACATATTAATTAGAGAATTATTTACAACTAACTAAAAGGTAAACATTAGGGCTATACACTTTCCTTTCTTCTGTACTGCCAGGGTTGCTGAAACACATTTATTTTAACACATTTGTTACAGATTGGTGACAGGTGGTCTTTATAAAGCTTTGTGTGCGTGTAATTTGTTACAGATTTGAAAAGGTTAGATTATATACAATACATTGGAGGTATGGAAGGTTTTAATAAAGTAGGGACACATTTAAATAATTTACAAACATAAAAAAGGGTGTTTGGGATGGGGTGTTTTGCATGTTAGGACTAGGTGATACATAAGATATAGCGTTTATAAATTGTGACATTTGAAATTTAAAAAAACTCAATATATTTGAAAAAGTATGATTGTTAGAAAGAATAATCGATAGTATTCAAATGAAAATAATCTTTCTCGGATAGTTTTACTCTGAAGAGTTAAAAGGCTTGAAAGTACAAGTGTATAGAAATGGAAGAAAAACGAATATTAAACCAAGAAGAAGTTTTAAAAATGTAGCTCAATATATTAATTGCTACTAAACGTCACTATTTCAGAGGGCCTCAGAAAATGATCGGGACAACGCCGAAGATGCCAAATCTGAACGCTGTTTAAGAGGCTCCGAAGTTTCAGGAAATAGAAACAGGACGGTACCAGGCTACAAGATCAGGCCAGTGGTTTTAAATACCGCACCTTGCGAAAGCTAAAGAAATTGACGAAACATGCTAAGAGATCTTCTGACTGATGGTATAAGAGGTTGCACGTTACCAAATCCCAAGCAATTAATCAGAGAGACACCATGGATGCAAATACTGAAAGTTGGTTTAGAGGCAGAACATTACGAAGATTCGAAAAATGTATCATGTAGGCTGCAGAATTTGGCCGCATGTTTCGAAATTTCAAGGATTTCATCAAGGCCGCATAAAGGATAATTGATATGACCTCTAGTTTCAGAGGCACCACTTTGAGAAAGTTCAAAGAATTGATCAGGACGGTAACACGGTTTCAAGATCTTGCCGGTGGTTTTAAAGGCCTCACTTTGAGAAAGTTCAAAGAATTGATCAGGACGGTAACACGACTTCAAGATCTGGCCGGTGGTTTTAAAGGCCTCACTTTGAGAAGGTTCAAATAATCGATCAGGACGGTAACACGGCTTCAAGATCTGGCCGGTGGTTTTAAAGGCCTCAATTGAGAAGGTTCAAAGAATTGATCAGGACGGTAACACGGCTTCAAGATCTGGCCGGTGGTTTTAAAGGCCTCACTTTGAGAAAGTCCAAAGAATTGATCAGGACGGTAACACGGCTTCAAGATCTGGCCGGTGCTTTTAAGGCCTCACTTTGAGAAATTTCAAAGAATTGATCAGGACGGTAACACGGCTTCAAGATCTGGCCGGTGGTTTTAAAGGCCTCACTTTGAGAAAGTTCAAAGAATTGATCAGGACGGTAACACGGCTTCAAGATCTGGCCGGTGGTTTTAAAGACCTCACTTTGAGAAAGTTCAAAGAATTGATCAGGACGGTAACACGGCTTCAAGATCTGGCCGGTGGTTTTAAAGGCCTCACTTTGAGAAAGTTCAAAGAATTGATCAGGACGGTAACACGGCTTCAAGATCTGGCCGGTGGTTTTAAAGACCTCACTTTGAGAAAGTTCAAAGAATTTATCAGGACGGTACCACGGCTTCAAGATCTGGCCGGTGGTTTTAAAGGCCTCACTTTGAGAAAGTTCAAAGAATTGATCAGGACGGTACCACGGCTTCAAGATCTGGCCGATGGTTTTAAAGGCCTCACTTTGAGAAAGTTCAAAGAAATGATCAGGACGGTACCACTTCAAGATTTGGGCGGTGGTTTTAGAGAGAGGCCGCACTTTGAGAAAGTTAAAATATTTATCAGGACGGCACCACAACTTCGAGATCTCACCGGTGGTTTTAAAGGCCGCATTTTGAGAAAGTTCAAAGAATTTATCAGGACACAGTGTCTATAGCGATATCGTTGGCTCAATTCAAAATATTGCCAAGAAGAAATCACCTCAATAAGATATTCAACGCCATCTGGTCGAAATTGTATAACAACCTTTTTTTTAAATTCATCTTTGGTATACGTGGTACAGGCCATGATAATCATAGTGATTAGTTAGCGACTTTTTTGTTGTAAGTGCGTCCCACGTCTACACATGTAGAAAGCACAGTTCACCTTTTGCCTTTGCAAGGGTTTCAGAGACCCTATTGGTTACTCGCACTCACTGGTTGGACTTCTGGAAAAAGATAAGGGCCATTGAAGCAATGTTTTCTTGAGAAAAGAAGTGTCCATTGCAGGATTCGATCCCAGGTTGTGGATATCGAAAATTCGACAGTATATACCCCTCCTCTTCCACCAACTCCCTTAGGTCAAAGTAATCCTAATCTACAAATATTATAAAAAAGTCACATATCCATATTTTATTTATTTTTCAAAATTAAAGTAAAAATATTGAGCCCTTAAAACATCGTGTTTTCAAAAATCCAACATAAAAATAGAACGCCGCTCGAAAATAGAAGCCTAGACCTCTTAAGCCGAGCACTCCACCTTTGCGTCATCATCCGCCCCTCCAGAATGTAGGTCGGTTGTGGTGACTTCTTGGGATGTCATGGAATAGAGTCCTGCCATGTCTTGTTGAAATTATAAAATTAAGAACAATTTTAAAAGTATACATAGAAGGAATATAGTAATTTATATTATTTACCATAAGGAAAAATATCTATAAAAGCACTGGTCCCTCCATCCTTCAAAATAAATGTCAAACCTAGACGCCATCTATTGACCGTCGCCGCAAACTAGCGACCTCGAGTCGGTGACAAAGCCACAAGATCAGCTTTGGCAAACTGAGAAGCGTCCATCTAGAGACTATGGTTTCGGGCTAATGGCCCTCGTCAGTCTAGAGCGGACTTTATTCCATGAGATCCACAAGGGATCCAATGAAATCTTCACAATCTGCCAAAAAGCTGTTTAGCTGGCAAAGTGGCTAGGGAAAATCTATAGCCAAAATATAGATTGAAAGTTTTCAGGGAGAATATTGATCTATAAAAGCAAAGGTCGCCTTTCCCGTCAAAATAAACATTGAAAAATAAGGAAATTTAGCCTTTATTATGGTCTGAGGTTACTCCATGTTACTGGATAAAGGGTAATCAAGATATTTAAAATACGTTGTTGTCTTTGATTACAGTAAGATTGTAATATATTCGCTTGTTAGTTTATATATATTTTTATATATTAATTTTACATAGATTTTACGATGATAATTTTGTAAATATTGTGAAATATGAATGCATCGCCATTTGGAAAGGATGCGCGGGGGGAGGCCCGGGAGGTGCGCGCGCAGTGGAACAGGGGGAGCATGCGCGGAGGAGGTTGTTCTTGGCTGCCATTTTTTGAAAACATACTGCGCGAGCTCCCGTTATTCTCTTCTTTGTAACCTTACTTTAAATAAACTATATTTAATCTCAACATCGAATTCTATTTAATTTATTCTACTCTACAAAGTGGCGGAGATCAGCTGGGTACCTAAAGAAGAAGAACGCTCTATTAGAAGAAGCAGAAGATTACAAGGACTTACCCCCGACAACACAGCGACGATGAACAACAGAAGCGAGGCGACCACTCAGGTGAGTCCACTCTTTTGTCAGAATGTGGTGCGGAACCCTTCCATGTTCTCTGGTGAGATCAGCGAAGACCCCCAAGCCTGGCTGAAAGGTTATGAGAGAGTGGCAAGACATAACCATTGGGACGATTCGCTCAGTCTGGCTAACGTGTACTTTTATCTACACGGTACCGCTCAACGGTGGTACGAAAATAATGAGGAAAATATCCCATCGTGGGAGATATTTAAAGACCAACTAGGATCCGTATTTGGGAAGAAAGATAACCTGCGGCGTCAAGCCGAGCAAAAGCTAAAGGTGCGAGCTCAAACGAGGGGCGAAACCACTGAATTTTATATCCAAGATGTTTTGCGACTCTGCAGGGAAGTAGATGCACAGATGCCAGAAGAAGAGAGACTATCTCATCTGATGAAGGGAGTAGCAGAGGAAGTCTACCGGTATCTTCTGCCGAGAGACATAGCGACGACGGATCAGTTTATCGCAGAGTGTCGTCGCGTTGTGGCGCTCCAAGGACGACGAGTGACAGCCTCAAAATTCGAGCGCTTGCCCAATGTTACCTCGCTCGGTGACCTGGGGGACGTGACGGATCTACAGTCTCTGATAAGACAGATCGTTAGAGAAGAAGTGCAGCGGGCCCTAGCACCGCCACGGGAAGAACCAAGAATCTCCTCCCTTGAGGAAATAGTGAAGGAGGAAGTCGACAAAGTCCTCGCTCCCATGTCGGGGATAAATACCTTCCCAATGGAATCGGCGGCGAGGTCAGCACCACGGAACTATAGAAAGAACACCTGGTATGCACCTAAGGTCGAAGCAAGTGGCTCAAGAGTCGAAGTACGGGACACTAATGAGTGGAGGACCCCAGACGGCACGCCCGTATGCTTCCACTGTGGACGGCCCGGCCACGTTGTCCGCTATTGCCGCGACAGGAGGAGGTTACTTGATGAGAGAAGAGACGAAATGTACCAAGATCGGGCCAGGACAATGACGAACTCCGGACGCAACAATAACTCAAACGACGCTGATCAAAGGGTCAGCACCAGACGTTATCGCAGCCCCTCCCCTTCTCCTAGACGCGGAAGTTCCCCTGGTCGCAGTGCTACAAGACGAGCCAGCCAGTCTCCTCGGCGTTTACAATCGGAAAACTAAGAACCGCGCCCTCAAATGGAGGTGAGGCCGCTGCACAACCTATAATTCCTCCCCTGTCGACAGTCGTGAAAATGACGAACAACTACATTGACATTAAAGTTGAAGGCGACACAATACGGGCTCTGGTGGATTCCGGAGCCTCCTATTCTGTTATATCCGAGCGGTTCAGAGTAGAACTGAAAAAGACGATGTTTGCCGAAACCGACGTTGTATTGAAAGTTGCTGACGATAAGGTGGTCAAATCCAAAGGACGCTGCACTTTGAAGTTGGAAGTAAATGGACATCCGGAAAACTTTGAATTCGTCGTTTTGGAAAATTGCAGTCACGATGTGATTCTAGGCTGGGATTTCTTCAAGGCGACCAACGCGGTTATCGACTGCGGTCTGGGCGAACTACAACTGGACGACCTACCAGACCTAGACGCCGAGGGTAGAGATGACGGAGTGTACGCTATCCAAGACTTCGTTATCCCCGGGAGATCGTCGCAGAGGATAAGCGTCGTCAATAGATCTCTCGTAGGAATTGTTAACATGGAGGTTACCTGTTCTAAAGAACTATTCATTCGAAAAGACGTGATATTTCCTTCTTCGTTGATTGAATTTGAAGAAGGAATTGGAAAAATTTGGATAACTAACGGCGGACTTCAACCTCAAATGATTCCGAAAGGAATGAACTTGGGTAGGATGTGCGATATTGAGACGGAACACGTGTGCCTCTTGAGTGTGGAGCCGGAAAGTTTTTCAAGGGAGAGAAGAGAAGATGACCACAGCGACTACCTGTTATCTCTAATCAACCCCGATCTGCCCAAGAAAAAAAAAGAAGATTTAATGGGGCTGCTGTTGTCTTTTAAAGGAGTTTTCCTTCCCACGATGAAAAACGCAAACAAGGTACAGAACAGAGTGAAGCACAGAATTCACACCGGCGACCATCCCCCTATAAAGCAGCGCCCATATCGGGTATCTAAAAGAGAGCGAGAAATAATGCAGAAGGAAGTAGATACCATGCTTGAAAGAAAAGTAATTCAGCCATCTGAGAGTCCCTGGTCAGCCCCTGTGGTGCTGGTCAAGAAGAAAGACGGCACATGGAGATTCTGCGTGGACTTCCGGCGGCTAAATCACATCACCAAGAAAGACGTTTATCCATTGCCCCGCATTGATGACGTTCTGGATCATCTGTCATCCGCCAGGTATTACTCGACCATGGACCTGAAGACCGGGTACTGGCAGGTGGAGGTGGACGAGCGAGACCGCGAGAAGACTGCCTTTGTTACTCCGGATGGGTTGTACGAGTTCATGGTAATGCCGTTTGGATTGTGCAACGCGCCTGCCACATTCGAAAGGATGATGGATAATGTGCTCATGGGCCTCAAGTGGAACATTTGTTTGTGCTATTTGGACGACATCGTGGTCTACTCTGATACCTTTGAGGAACATTTAGAACGTCTGTCTAAGGTTCTGAGCTGTCTTCAACAAGCGGGGCTTACAATCAATCCGGATAAATGTCTGTTTGGATCAACAAGAATAAAAATCCTGGGTCATGTGGTAGATAAGGATGGCATACAACCCGACTCCGAAAAGGTCGAAGCCATAAAGAAGTTCCCTGTACCCAAGTCCGTCTGTAATATTCAAAGCTATTTAGGATTGTGCTCCTACTACAGAAGGTTTATCAAGAATTTCTCCAAAATCGCTGCTCCTCTACAAATTCTTCTGAAAAAAGATCAAAAGTTTATTTGGACACAAGAGCAAAAAGATTCATTCGAGTCCCTGAAGAAAGCTCTGATGCAGAAGCCGGTACTAGGACATTTTAAAGAAAGTGCCATCACCAAACTTCATACCGACGCCAGTAGCTACGGCTTGGGTGCTGTTCTGGTACAGATCCAGGAGAATCAAGAAAATCCTATTGCTTATGCCTCCAGAACACTTTCCAAGGCGGAAAAGAACTACTCAACCACTGAACGAGAATGCCTAGCAGTCATTTGGGCAATTGGAAAATTTCGTCCATATTTATATGGAAGGCCCTTTGAGGTTGTTTCGGACCATCATTCTTTGTGCTGGTTGGCTGGTCTGAAGGACCCTTCTGGAAGACTAGCAAGATGGGCCCTCAAACTGCAAGATTTCGAAGCAACCATCACCTATAAAAGCGGGGTCAAGCACAAAGACGCGGATTGCCTATCGAGATACCCGCTGCCAGAGTCGCCTGCTCTGACGTCGCTTACATTAGTAAGAGAACAACAGAATCTAGATCCTGATATAACAAAAATTTCAAATGCCTTAAACCAGGGTGAAGGGGCCGAGAGATTCGAAATGAAGAACGGTCTACTCTATAAGCGTAATTTTGATCCATTGGGTAGACGTTTGCTGTTGGTTATACCGAAGTGTATGAGACCAGATATCCTGAAGGAGTTCCACGATGTTCCGACCGCGGGCCACCTAGGTTTTGCAAGGACCTACGACAGAATAAGAAAGAGATACTTCTGGCCGGGACTTTACAACAGCGTTCGACGTTATGTCGCCCATTGCAAGGAGTGCCAGCGAAGAAAGGGAGAAAACAAACTGCCTGCTGGAAAACTAATTCCCATTAAACCCCCGTCATTTCCGTTCCAGAAAATAGGCATGGACCTGCTGGGGAGGTTTCCCCTTTCGGACAAAGGAAATCGATGGATAATTGTATGTACAGATTATTTGACCAAATATGCAATCGCCAAAGCCCTGCCATCTGGTACGGCTGCAGAAATCGCGACTTTCATACTGGAAGAAGTAATTTTGAAGCATGGCGCTCCACGCGAAATAATAACTGACAGAGGTCGGGCCTTCACGTCTCAGATGGTCAAAGAAGTCACTTCCCGTTGCAAGATAAGCCACCTGTTCACCACGGCTTATCACCCTCAAACAAACGGATTGACAGAGAGGCTGAATAAGACCCTGGGTGACATGCTCTCCATGTATGTGGACGCCGAGCAGAGGGATTGGGACAGCGTTCTGCCGTATGTCATCTTTGCATACAACACGGCCCAACAAGGAAGTACCAGATTTTCACCTTTCTTTTTGGTTCATGGTCGCGAGGCCGAGACCCTCCTTGATGTCCTGCTGCCTTACGAAGACGAAACATCGGATCATGACTTTGGAGATCAGATGGTAACCAAGGCTGAAGAAGCACGGCAGCTCGCTCGGATACACATTTTGAGAGCCCAGGAGAATAACAAGTACCATTACGACCAGGTGCATCGATCTGTTGAGTACCGTGTTGGGGACCTCGTCTGGGTGTTCACCCCTGTTCGAAAGACAGGGTTGTCCGAGAAATTACTAAAGAAATACTTCGGGCCGTATAAGATAACGAGGAAGGTGTCGGAAGTGAATTATGAAGTGGAAGCTCTGGAACAAAGTTCAAGACGGAGGAGACGCAGCCAGAAAGACGTCGTCCATGTGCTCCGGATGAAGCCCTACAGAGATCCTGGCCAACAGCTGGTGACCGGAGACTACAATAGCTGGGACAGCGAGGACGCTGTCGACATCCTGGAGGGAGAGCTGTGAAATATGAATGCATCGCCATTTGGAAAGGATGCGCGGGGGGAGGCCCGGGAGGTGCGCGCGCAGTGGAACAGGGGGAGCATGCGCGGAGGAGGTTGTTCTTGGCTGCCATTTTTTGAAAACATACTGCGCGAGCTCCCGTTATTCTCTTCTTTGTAACCTTACTTTAAATAAACTATATTTAATCTCAACATCGAATTCTATTTAATTTATTCTACTCTACAATATATATGGGGTTTGTATCGATAGAGTAGACGTTTATTTTAATTGTGGAATAGCGTTAACTATGTTTGTTGTTCGCGTTACAAATAAATAACCTTTCAAGTCTTTTTGATAGAATATATTGAAAATATTTCCCCCAAAAATCAAAGTTAGAGATTCAATGTGCCCTTTGGAGAAATGTATCCAGAGCTTCACTAATCAACGATAAATTTGAATATAAAACTGTACTTTGTAGAGGATAAAACGTCCTCTAGCCGGAATGTTCTCTCATAGAGGTCTACCGTATAAATGTGTTTACCTAATTTGAATATATATCATAAAAAAGTGAGATTTCTGTTGATTTTTATTATCTTGAGGATTATGCTATGGAATTATTTGCTGGTTCTTTTTAGTATTAAATGGTATTGGTAATGCAGTCGTGGCAAAAATCTTGAAAATATAATAATAAAAATAGTCCAGATCATTATTGCTTAAATTAGCTTATAAAACCATAAATAAATAATCTGAGACAATATTGCATGATTTAAGGCGTAAGAATAGAAAAAATGATTTATTTTTTTTACATGTTGTACAAAAGGTTTGAGCCGGCCATCGAGAAACAACAACAATGAGTTTTTATAGAGGAAGCGCGACCTCTGGCGGTCGACCCAACAGAATAGTTTAATCTATGAAATTATAATTCTGAAATAAAATAATTTTTCTATAACATATATGTCGAATCCTGTCGACTTTCTTCTTTAACTGTGGTATTTCGGTGGTCTGGTCTGTTGTATTGAGTCGTGGGGGAAAGATGATGATTGCGCAGTCGTGATGGTGGTGAGTGGTAAGGCACACAGAGACGAATCACAGGGGAAGCCGAGGCATCAGGGAGAGGGAACGGAGAGACCAAGTAGCGGCCGGCGGGCCATCCACCCCGTTCACAAAGTCTTATTAACGAGCTGTCTGCTATCTTGCGTCTGCTGAACTGACTGACCGAATGATGATTTGGGTTCCGGCTAACTGACTGACCGCGGGGCAAGCCCTTTTTATATGCTCAAGTCTTACGTCACCGGACGTCTGGCGCCCTGGCGTCGAGGGGGCGGTTTACCTTATTTGGCTGCGGGTAAGCTTTGTTTACGTCATTTTATTGGCGCCGCGTTGACGCGACGGTTGACCTCATGGCTGCGGGATAAGCCCTTTTGGTTTCTACGTCCCCTAGATGTACCTCTTTATTTAATTGAACACATAAAAACGATACATACAAAGTTAAATTGATTAAAGGAGGATTGGGTACCATGATTAAAAGTCCATATTAGAGTAGGGGGTGTAAGAAGAGATGGTGAGTATTTACACAGGTGTTTATGATTCTTAAATTGCTACATATATTTATAAATAATTGAAGATATATAATATATTTATTTAACTAACATATATAGGTTAAAGGAAGAAAATTAATGTACCTTGCGTGTGGAACAGATATCGTGTGTATTTATATCTGCAGTTTGTTTTTCTGCGTTAACAGATTAATTCTTCGCAATATCATTACATAAAAATATACTTATTTTTATTGAAAATGCCTTAATTTTCAGAATATTAAGCAACCAATATTAGAATTCCAAGTATGAAACAATTACAATATTGAAAGAACTCACCTTACATCTCTCAAACAAAATATATAATTTACCAATTTCATAGATAGGCGAAATAAAATAATTAACTAGAAATATATTAACATTCATTCTTATATACAACAACAATAGCCTTTATTGGGCACACGTGCCATACAGGATTCTCCCGGTAGGACAAAATAAATAAATAACAGATTAGCATCATAGTTATATACAAATATTGGGTATTCTTATATATTACCTTATGTGGCGCTGAGTTTGCTGTTGACACACATTAAAATGTTATAATATCATGATAAAGGTTGGCGTTCAGCCAACTGAAATATTGGTAAAATAAATTATATTTTGATCCAATATATGCCTTTATATTTAAAGATTTATTCATGGATTGCTCTATTCTCAATACCTTATGTTATATACATATATATTCATACACTGACATATCGTCCTATAATCATTCAGATATTACTGTTTTGTGATTGTTTCTTTTATATAAATTTTCTCAATCCACTCTATATAAATAACCAATATAAAACCACGTATGTATATAAATAACATGTAATAATTTTAATAAATTGAAATAAAAATAGAATATATATATAACAACAACACACACATATATAAAAGTAATAGTATAGAGTTATCCAAAATGTTGTTGGTTTGGTTGAAAAAAAAAAAAAGAGAGAAAGTATAAAGAAATAAATAAACAGCAGACGCCTCAATCGGGATTGGGCAAAACATCCCGCCATTGTTAGGCCTAGTTATTTATTCGCAGCCGATTTCCGGTCGCCATGGTTACGGCGCTGCCAAGTAAATTTGCATTTAAATGCAGCACCCGCTAAAGTGGGATTAGTCCATTATTACTTACTTATACCCTGAGATTGGTTAGACACGTTTTCCTAACAGGATTGTCTCTCTTAGCTAATTCTTATCTAGATGATAAGATTAAGTTAATAGTTAAGCTTGATAATTACATACCCTTTGGGGTGTACAAATTTATCTGGGCAAAGTTTATTTTTAATGCATTTTCATTATAGTTTGGTAATTTTATTCAATTTTATTATTATAATTTTATATATACAGAATGGCCTGTGACATTTAGTACTTCAGAGAATTGGTGTTTCTTAAAAGATGGGTTGCGTGGTAATTCTTCAGACATGTGGCTATCTACTATAATAAGAGAGAGAGAATATGGTTTTACGGGCTACTAACCAGTCTATTATAATTAATATTATTATTTTATTATTCTGTACATAACCCGGACTCCTGGAGCGTACGAAAGTCGCCAACTGTCCGGGTTTGTCATATTATAATTAACGCTTTAATCGGTTTATATATGTGGTGTAAGTTTTATTCGCCCAATGATTGGTTCTCCACTTTCACGTGATGTTGATCAGCCAACCAGCGTTTAGTTCATTAGTCAATCAGAGTGAAAATTATTTCAGCTAAATAGTTACATTGAGCAACGAGTTTATATATATATATATATATATATATAGCCGTGCGGCCACGCGTCGCGCGAGCTCCGCATCTTTCGCTTCTTTCATCCCTTTAAATCAACTTTACTTAAATTTAAATTATATAATCTTATTCGCCTTTATTCAAGCATCATTTCAAGCCATCTCTTGTAAAATTTCATCGATCTTTATATTTTCCCTATTTTTCATAACTTAGCAAAGTTACAAATTGTAACTTTGCATCATCGTCATGGCAACGGCCGGGCCGGCTGTTGCGTCATCATCTATCGCCTCATTGGTCGCTCATAATCCATCTGTGACATCATCACTTTCGCATATCGCAAAGCAAAAATTTGCATCTCCACTGATAACTGAAAACCAACTGGAAAATTTGCAAAGGCAAAAACCACAATTCTCATCTGAGGAAAAAAAGAAATTTGACGAAAATAGAAAATCTACTTACGAAAAGAGAAGTAAGGAAATAAAAGCGACGATCCAGTTTGAAGTCCATGCAGAAGCATCTGCCGAAGAACATCTGATCGGTATCGGTCAAATTATTGGATTTGAAAACATCCACTCTGTGGGGAAAATTAATGGTCAGGCCATTGTCTCTGTAGCAGACCAGAAACAGGCCGAAGCTCTCCTGAACAATGGATTTAAAGTCAGAGACAGAATTGTTTACCCATCACCACTTTTTCGACCATCCCGCAAATACATCCTGTCGGGCGTCCTTGCCTTCATCCAGGACCAGGAAATAAAGGAGACTCTGACACCTTATGGCGAAGTTCTGAGCATCCGCCCGCTCCCATTCCCAACCGACAATCCCTTGCTGAAACACCTCTCTTCGCTTAGAAGAGAAATTGTTTTTAGAAATAAAGAAAAAAACGCCGATGCCGGCCGTGATTTCTATCACCCATATGGAGCAATCCTTTAAGGTCTTCATCGGTGAGGATGTGGTGTGCACCGCATGTAAAAGGCATGGGCACACGAACACCAAATGCCCTTTTGACCCCCAGATCAGGGAAACAGATAAATTTATTTAGGCTCCATACAACGAAGACCAGGGATGATATAGACAGTAATGTCCTTGCATCCCGCACAAATCAGTAGCTAGAAGTATAAATAAATAGTAAAAGAGAAAACATATTAAAGCAGCAAGCTAAGAGGGGTATTGCTAAGTGAAGTTTTATATACAGAAGGCAAAGATGTATCTAGAATTGAAGATAGGTAGTAAAGTGAAGATATACTGAACTGGCAAGTTAAGAGGGGTGTTGATGAAAGAAGTGAAATATATAAAGACAGCATGGAACAAAAAATAATAATAATAAAAGGGAGGTAGAAATCTATGGAGGGCTGTTAATTAATGGCTGCCTAACTATTGTGTTATATACAGAGTACAAGTAACAAAGACATATAAGAGAGAGCAGCTATATAGGTATAGAGGAGTTGTACATATAAGGAGGATCTTATTCTAGGATGTATCAGGGTAAACTAAACTAAACATGAAAGGTCTAGACAACTCCATGATAATGGGAGAGAATTTAATGTGGTTAATAGCAGTATATGTGGTAGCATAGTGGAAAACCATATTCCCAACAGGTGTATTCTTATTGAAAGTATGTATTTTAAATAGTATATGTAGAACCTAAAGCTGGAGGATGCTAGGTGATCATGCAGCATCAATGTGTAAACCTTTGTGTTTTGGTCATGTTTTTATGGTTTCCTGACGCAAATGCGTGAACTATCTATTATTAAAGGTCTATTATTTAAATTCTCATATACTGTGTCTTGAAGTATATGTATATGTTGAATATGGTCGATACAAAGACGCAGAATATGTAATATGCAAATCATGGGGTAGGCGGTTTCGATTCTTATCGAGTCATCAGAAACGGCCGCGTCATCATAACAAGTGACTTGTTATTTAATAAGTGCGTTTGAACTTTTTTTTTTTTTAATGTCGAAATACTAAAACGTTTTAAAGATGTGTTATTTATATGTTTATAAAACGGTACACACGAACTATAGGGAATTTGAAAAAGAGAATTCAACTGTACCATAGTTATAAAACCGGAAAGAACGTGTCCTATTAATTCCGAATCTGGTTGAGTACATGGGAATTTATTAAATTGCACGTGAATACTCCTGATATATACATCTGGTATATTTGAAGGGGTTTAAATATTTTGCGGGATAGAGTAGGTTAATGATGATAAAGACGCAGATGGACCTTCCTTATATTACGATGAAAGTGTTCAATGATGAGTAGGGGGGTATAGATCCTTTGAGAATGCTACGACGATTTCTGAGAAGGTTGTGAGAGCCTTCCTATGATCTGATAGTAGATGTGGTTTGTTTGGATTAGGCTTCTTAAGGCACCTTGGTCTGCTCGAGTCCAGAAGAGGACACGCTAAAAGGAAATGGTCAGAGTCAGGGTTCGCGTATCCGCACCTGCAGGGGGATGGGGTTTTTATTTTAAAGCGTTGAAAGTAGTTAGAGAAGGGGCCATGGCCTGTTAGGATGGAGTTAAGGGCGCTGGAAGAGTAGATCCTGTCCGCCCTGACGAATTTGATCCAATTGTACAGGGATCTACCCTTGAGGGAGGCATCCCAAGATGTTTGCCAATCTGAGATCGCTTTTTTGCGGGCGGAGTAATTAAACCATGATTTAGGGGTGGGGATAGGGACGTATGGGGCGGGATATTTAAATGCAAATCTAGCCAGGGAATCCGCCATTTCATTGCCCTCCAGTCCCACATGTGCCTTGACCCAGTGGAAAGAGACTGTTTTGCCCGAGTTAATAATATTATTAACAAGAATCTTATTTCTCATTACCGACCAGCTTTTAGTGTATGGACTAGCCAGTGATTCAAAGGAAGATAGGCTATCTGACGCTAACGTGATTGATTGGTGTGGTTGTTCTAAAAACCATTCAAGAGCCTTGAATATTGCCAAGCATTCTGCTTGAAAAACCGAATTTTCTTCTCTGAGAATGTACGATTTTTTCAGTAGAGGGATATTTCTGGAATATAGGCACCAACCAGCACCCACCCCATCATCAGACTTTGAGCCGTCAGTGTAGATGGTAAGAGATGATGAGTCTGGAATGGATTTATCATAGGTAATGAGGTGGACCTCTGCTGGATGGCAGTACCATTGTAGAGGGGGTAAGTCAACCTGTTCTGGGGTGGGATCTGTATCCATATCAGAGCCTGGGCGTATTAATTCCGCCCTCTTGGATTCGAGCGTTAGGATATTGTTAATAGGTACCAGGCCTGATAGGACCAGTGCGGCGTCAGTACTAAGAGTGTTGTAGCCCCTGCATATAGCAAGAGCGAATGGTCTCTGCGCTGAGCTAAGGATCTTGTGCGTCAAGCTGTCGTTTTCCTGTCTCCACCAAACCGAGGCGGCATAGCAGATGATTCTTTCGAAGCCTGCTTTATAGAGTCTTTTTGTGACCAAAGGCGCCAGGCCGCGGTTCTCCCTCGTCAGTCTCCTCAATTCCATTCCCTTGGATAGAACCTTATCCCTTATGGATTTTGCGTGATCGACCCATGTTAGGTGTCTATTAAATGTTACCCCGAGGAATTTCAGGGTATTTTTAAAGAGAATACGGTTGCCGTCCATTCTTATAGCTGGATTTCTGACGCCTCCTTTTCCCGCACCTTTGTTTCGGCCTGCTGGAGCGACATATAAGGCAGCGCTTTTTTTCGGGGCGATATTTAGTTTTCTCGAGGTTATCCAGGTATGGAGGGTCTCCAGAGCTCTGTTGGTAATATTTTCGATCTTAACGCGGCTTGTGCTTGTGCAAATGAGAAGCAGGTCATCCGCATATGCTATTGTATGGACGTTTTCGTCTTTAAGGATACTAAAGATCGGGTCCATATATAGAATCCAGAACAGAGGGCCACTATTGCTGCCCTGTGGACAGCCTCTTGTGATTTGTAATGGGTCAATAAGACTCTGTGGGCTAGTGTCTGAGGATACCTTTCTGGAGCACAGGTAGCTGTGTATCATAGTCCTGAGATAAGGGGGGACTTCCTTTTCCTTTAGAGATTCTCTGATGATATCCCAAGAGGCGTTGTCAAACGCTCCTTCGATATCCATAGAGATGACTATCGAGTGGTTATTAGCCAACCTAGATTTGTGTAGGATGTCCTTAACTTTCCTAAGGGCCTCTTCACACGATTTACCCCACCTAAATCCAAACTGAGAGTCGTTTAGACGGTTCGTGACCTGTAGATGATATGTAATCCTGTTGACAATAATTTTGTCGAGGATTTTCCCAAATAAGTTCAGGAGGGTGATAGGTCTCAGGGAGGTTATGTCGCGAGGGTCTTTGTCTTTTTTCTGTAGAAATATCATGTGACCAATTTTCCAGGCTTGTGGGAAGTAACCCAGAAACAGGCAGGCGTTATATAGGTTATTAAGTATCACGGGGTGTTCGTCATTAAGGAATAGTATGGGGTTTCTCATAATACCGTCAGGCCCAGGGGCCTTTTTGTGACCCATTGTTCTGATGGCACTGGATATTTCCACCATGGAGATGAGGGGATAGTAGTGTCGCTGGCCTGAGTCTTGTAACTCAAAGGGTGTCGTATCTGTGTCAGATGTTGTGTCAAGATACTTTTGGGAGATAAAGTATGCAAAAGTTTCGTCAGCTGTTTTGGTTAATTCCCCGTTGGTTTTTCTAAAAGAGTGAAAGGTTGTTGGCCTAAGCTTCTTCCCACTGATGATTTTGTATGGACCTGTAAACGGATTGGATGTTGTGATAGTTTCAAAATGTTTTTTGTAAAATGAATTTTTGGCCCTCCTGATTGCTTTTTTATATATGGCCAGAGCTACCCTAAACCTTTGGACCCTGTTAAGTCTTAGTGTTGCGTCATTATCTGTGGCTTTGTATAATCTTTTAAGAGCCATTGCCTTATTTTTTAATGTTTGGAGATTCTCATTCCACCAAGGGTTGTGTCTTTCTTTGTATCTTGGAGGGTTGAGAGTTTGTTTATTTATTTTTTTACAAGAGGAACCAATGATGTTTGTTAGTAAATCTATGTATACATCTAGGTTGCCAGTATTGCAGTTCTGTGGGTTAATTATGGGTAGGTTATTGATTTGTGTATTAAGTAGGTTCATGAAACGTTGTCTCTTAGCGTAATTAACGTTAAACCTGGGTCTATCCAGGGAGGGTGTTTCTTGGCTGTCTGGTGTAGTGAGTTTTAAGAGAATGCTAATATGATCGCTAGTGCTTAAAAATGGTTCTGCTGTCCACGAGAGGGACTGTGAGATGTTGAAGGAGGAGAATGTGTGGTCAATATGAGACAAATGTCTTGTATTGTCAAAGGTAGGGCGAGATATATCCGAAATTATTTCTAATTGTTTTGTGTAAACAAAGTCGAGAAGTTTTTCTCCTCTAAGGTCGTTGTGATTGCCACCAAGAAGACTGTTGTGAGCATTGAAGTCTCCCATTATTATGTGGTTATCTAGGCCTACCTTGTTACATGCAGCCTCCAGGTCATCTAAGAGAGTGGAGAAGGCGCTGTCCTCTTGCGTGGGGTCCACAGGGGGCACGTAGCAGTTGGTGATGAAGGTGGATCTTCCCTCTTTTAGGATTTGGATGGTGGAAGTATGTGTGGAAGTATGAACGCAGAAACTGCGTACCATGGGGTTGATAAAAATCAGCGACTTCTTATCATGGCTTGAAATCCTCTGCCACGTCATTTTGTATCGGTCATCATTAGGTGGAGGTTCTTGTATCAAGATTATATCTGCGTCACCAAGGGCGGCGTGATGCAGGAGATTATCCATACTGATATAGCTCCTGCCCAGGTTTTGAGAAAAGATGTTTAGGCTAGACATGGCTTTATTATTAAGTTTTTGTGCCTTTTTATTTACTTTCATATTATTAAGTCCTGGCATTCTGTGGGGTATTCTTCATTTTGTTCTAAATTCGTTCCTATATGTTAAAGTCTAAAGTGTTTTAGTGCCGAGACCTTGTTCTTGTAGCATTGACATTTATATGCCATTGAGTGGTGGTTAGTGTCAAGTTTCAGAGCTGGGTTGGCAATGTTGGCCTTGGTGCAGTTGACGCACTTGGGTGCCTCTTTACAATTGGCGCTCTGATGGTCTGAAGCCCCGCAGTTCAGGCATAATGTTTCCTCTTTTTGACAGACCTTCGTTCCGTGAAAGCCAGCGCATTTACCACATCTCCGTGGAGAGAAGTCTTCCGTCCAGCTAAGGGAGGTCCAGTTCCCATGTAGCCTAAGCAGGCCATTTTCCAGGGTTGAGGCAGTCTTCAGTGAGGTGAAGGAATCTCCATCAATTGTGGCGAACCAGGTGTTCCTGTTGAACCTATCTTCCTGGTGCCTGAAAGGTCTGATGTCGATATTCGGGAGGCTGCTCATTTTTTTAACGTAATCAATTAAATCTTCCCTGTTCATATCCTTGTTAATTCCGATCAATTTTATGACCGGAACTGGTCCTTTTGGTATCTTGACTATCAATTTTGAGGCGTCTACAGATTTCATAAGAATGTCTCCAATTTTTTGCGCATCCTTCAACTCAGGGACCTCAATTAGGCACCCTTTGTTTTTGAGGGTCGATAGTTTGGCCCTACTTATCCCTAGTTCAACTAGGGGGACACGTTTCTTTATTATTGCCTGCAGGTCGGTATGGTCAGGATGTTTTGCATCCACAGTGACCCTTCCTTTCATAACATTGCGATGGGGCCGTTCGTTGTGCTGTATGGTCCTGGATGAAGTTGTAGGGTTATTTTGTTTAAGCTCCTTCAGCTCCTTCGCGAGGTTAGAAATCGTCTTTTCTTCTAATTCTTTTATGGATTCCTTTATACCTGACTGGTCCGGTAAACTAACTATTTTGGAGCAATTCTCCAAAATCTCCGCTGAACAAGACGACATAACTCCTTTTATGTTGGAGACCTCCATAGCGAGGCTCTCCAGACGGGACATAATGGTTTCATTTTTTGATTCAATCAGCGAATCTATTTCTAAAACTTTAGAAGAAAATACTTTTTCTATCTTGCTCTTGCATTTCTTTTCTGTCTCTTTAAGCAGTGGCACCACTGTTTCATCGATCCCGCCCTGTACCGATTCTTGAATCAAATTGGCTACCTCGGCGTTTTGAGACCCAAAACCTTCATTTAGGGTCTTTTCGAACCTATCGCACTTTTCGCCTAGTTGCTTCACCTCTAAAAAGGTGGTTTTTACATTGTTTTCTATGGTTTGCATGTTCTTTGACGTTCTGTCAATGCGCTCATGAATGACGAGTTGTCCTATATCCTGGGGCATGGACTCTAGGAGGGCTTTCGCATTAGTAACAGTAGATTTAAACAGTTTTTTAATGTTCGCATCTTCCAGCATTTTAGGTTTCAAGGCCACGATGTCTTCTAAGTTCTCCATGAAGAGGCAAAAAGAAGGAAATACCGATTGGACCTTGGTGAGAAGGCGCTTGTCCATTTTTTAAAATTTTGGCAAATAAATTGTAAATAAAATATAAGTATATTAGTAGTCGCTATTGAGCGAATAAATTCTTCTATGTTCTGGGGTAGGTTTCAAAGTTAAAGTATAGAAAATTTACCTTCCTTCAGGAGCAGGTCTTGATAGGTGTTTACTCGTCGAGAGCTGGGTGAAGACAGGGAAACAGTGAAAAGATCGTTCGCTGACGCCCTAAATCCAGTTTCACAGCCAAAAACTCCAAAGCAACCACCAACGGAGAAGAATATCCCCGCCGCAAAGGAAAATGAAACCTCCTTGAAAAAGACACATCCCGCGACAAGCCCTGACAGAAAATCAAGACCAACCCCCCCAGGCGGAGGAAAAGCCACCCACTCGTGTTCTGAGTCGGATATCTCCACAGGGACATTTTCTCTTAGAGAAGAAACATCTCTCAGGTGCGAAGAATGGTCGATGGACTCCTCCCAGCTCCAGAATGAGTTGAAAGAATGTGAAAAAGGTGACAATCCCGAAGTAGATAAGATCATAGCAACAATTTACAGGAGAGCTGATCTCTCCAGACAGACCAAAGTCCTACAACAGCTCGAAATATATCCCGACCTGGAAACCAAGATCTCCCGCCACCTCAAGAAATGGGAAGGCATCAAGTTCAAAACATTTGATGACCTTGACTTTGACCAGAGAAAAGCCATAAATGACAAAGTGGGAAGAATGAGATTAATACTAGCTATACTTAGAGAAGACTCTGCAAGCGAAAATGAAGTACCTGCGATGTTTAAGAGACCGATCGGGTGGTATCGGGAAGACAACGTCAAACAACGAGAAAACAAAAAACAAGATAGAAAAACGGTGTCAACCCCCCCGGGAGCGAAGACAACCCCTCCGCTGTGGAAGGACAGGGAGATGGACGGAGAGACTACGACAAACAGATTGACGACATCTTGATGCTTTCTCATTGTAAAAACTGCCGATTGTAATTGCCTCCTTTTTTTTCAACTGAATAAAGACCGTTTTTGCGTTATATATATATATATATATAGGAACGTAGATTCGAATATTGGAATATTTATCATTGCATTAAGAGGGCGGTAGAAAAATTACTTTATTTATAAAAGAATCGTACGCGTCAAAAATAGTTTACATTTCTTGTTACGCCAATACAACATGTTATTTGTGTATTTATCGTCGTGTCAAATTTGAAATGACTTTTCTGGTACACATTATTCAACCTGTGACCTTGACTTTTATCAAATAAATATTCTACCCAAACAAATTCTTTGCCTGAATATCATTTTTTCTTTGGGCTGAGATATTTTCAGCACTAAATTTTATACTTTTTAGTGTATAAAATAACCTAAACTTGCCCGATGACTGGTCACTTAATGCAACGCTGATTGGGTTATTTTGAGATAAGAGAGAGCTAATCATCAGGCGACTAAAACGACCCCCCATATATACATATAAACCGATAAATATGTAATAGAAATATATATGAAAAAATAGTACAAATGTGACATTGTACTGGGATAAGTTGCATAAATTATGAAAAAAGGCATCTCCTTATCGTGCAACTTAAAGTTGCTGATGGCTTGCGCCATCTATCGGAATAAATATAAACTATTCTCGATGAATAATTTAAAATCAACGAGAATAGTTGATATTTATTCCGATAGATGGCGCAAGCCATCAGCAACTTTCAGTTGCACGATAAGGAGATGCCTTTTTTTCATAGAAATATATATGTTATTGTATCTTAACAATAATAAGTATGTAAAATAGGGATAAATATGTAAATGGAACAACATACAGTAAATAATCTCATGAAACCCAATGATGACACCTATCAGCGATAGCTATCCATATTATTTAACTAACAAATCTACTCTTTATATAGATATAACTAAAATATTTTAAGAGCTAAGGAATTTTTTTCTGTTTTTATTATAACATTATTATGTGAATTCTTCTTGATCAAGATTGGCGATATTACAATATACAAAATTTCAAAGTTTTTAAAGAGCCACAAAATATTTTTCTTGCCAACAATAAATAGTACTCGCATCTACTTATATAATTGCCTTATTCTGAAGCTCACGGATAGAATGCGCGCC
>CP092877.1:48917639-49007951 GCA_030710605.1 Cordylochernes scorpioides
ATATCTAAGTTACTAAGGTCTAAATATGAGTTATAATTGACAATAGGGCATGGAATTTGCATACTGTGATATGAGTTAGAATCAATAATGGGATTTGAATTATGATCTATATGTTTAACATTTGTATTTGGTATATTAAAAGAATTAAAATTACTTAATGGGTCAATATTTAAAAGAGATGAATTTTTAACATAGTATGGGTCTGGAATACATAGAGTGGTCACAAAGGAATTATGATTATCAGTTTTAGGATTAAAAGAGTATAAAAATTTATAGTTTTGAAAAAGTAGGCTTTTTGAAAAATCAATTTGTAAACAAAATTTATAAAAAGTTGGCAAACCTAGGATAAGGTATTCTATTGAACTATTGCAAACAAAGAATTCTTGATATTTAGTGATTTTTCCTAAAGTAAGTCTAACCAATATTTTACATAAGGGATAGCTAAAACCTTCTACTTGACCTATTTTTACATTTGGGGAATTATCTAATATTCTGTAATGAATGTGATTTAAATATTTTGAGGGCATGATGGAGATAGATGAGGCGGTATCAAGTACACAAGGTAGTGAAACATAATTTATGAGTACTGAAAATAGTAATAAAGTTCTACCTGGGTTTGGAGGTTCTGAATGGGTGTTGATTGGCAGTCCTTTTTCATATTTGTTGAGTGGGCAATCTCTGTGGAAGTGGTATTGATTAGGTAGTTGATGGGAAGAGCAGATTTTGCAGGGGTAGGGTGGTAAATTGGTTGACCTGCTGGATGCTTCCTGGTGATGAGCTGTGGTTGATCTTGGAGATGACCTTGGAGGTGGTTGGAGTGGTAGACCTGGAGGAGAGTTGGGGTTAAACCTTGCTGGGTAATATGTGGTCTATTTTGAAAATTCTGCCTATTATCATTACTTGTGGATGGTTGCTGTTTTTCTTTATTGCTAGAGTATTTTAATTGAGTGGTTATTCTAATCCAATCTGAGGTTTCCTTAACTCTTGCTGCTATCAAATATTTCTTTAGGTAATTTGGCATCCCCTCTGTAAGAGCTTCTAATAAAAGGGGTGTACTAAATTAAGCTTTTTTGCTAATGAAGATTTTTCTTTAAAATAATTATCAAGATCATCCTTATCATTATATTTTAAATTTAAGAATTTACTAAATAGATTAGAGTCTTTAACTGTAAAATATGAAAGTAATTTCTGTTCCAGTTCCCCCCAATCCTCTATATCTTGCAATGTCTCTATATAAAAACTAAAAGCTTCTCCATCAAGATATCTTGAAACATTCTTTAGTTTATAGTCTTCATCAACATGGTTTTGTTGGCATTTTTTGTTAAAGAACTTTAACCATGAAGTAACATCAAAATTTTGTCCATCATATTTGGGTAAATCAAAATTACTCGTAGAAGATTGTTGCTCAACTGGCTTTTCTATTTTCGGAGGCATTTTAGAGAAAATTACTAGGTAAATCCAAAAAATGATTTGTTAAAGTTGAAGGTGCAGTCGTCTTGAATTTAATTTAAAAAGAGAAAATCAGTCTCAAGAAGTTTATTGTTGAACTCTTTGAGCAAAAAGATTATATTAATTTTAAGTAAATATAGAATTTTAACATTTAATTCTATATCACTATTTACATATTTATATAAAATAAAATCTAACTTACCTAACCTCACTAAAAAAAAAAACAATCTATTTATATTTAAGGTGGCGCCATCTAGTGGCCAAGAATAACAGAGTTATTTTAAACAGATTATTAAAATAAAATAATATTTACATGCATTTATCTCTATTATATTTCTATTAATTATTTTTTAAAAATTATATAACATATATATATGTATATATAGAGCATTTCCTGAACCCCAATGAGTATTTTAGATGGCGCTCTGCCATATATACACAAATATTTTGAGCTAATTCTGATAACGCTGTGTGGCACTGAACTCTTTTTCAAAATATAAATAAATAGTAAAAAACCATGATAAACCATTATAATTAAATAAATTGAATAAAGAAGAAAAGAAGGTAAGGTGTTTTCATTCCAAATAATTAATTATCTCAGTAAATCAACTTGTTATCTAATAAACTATTTTAAAAGCAGACGCTACGCTTTAAGAGGATTCAAAACATTTTAATATTCTTTTGAAAAACAATTTGGTCTTCTGCAACAAAATTTATTTGAAATATAGCAATCTTTATTTTTTTCCTAAAAATTCAATTTCCCCTTTATGTAGATGTTTTTATGTAGGCTATTAAAGTTTAGCGATGTATTTGAAAAATGTTTAATTTAAAAATATATATTTAATGATAAAATTTATTTTTTAAAAATATAACAACAGGAATTTTAATTAATAATTCTTGCGTGAAATATAATATTTCTGGTTTAGAATTTATTAAAATTATCTTTTGTTCAAATTTGAGGTTTTGGTAGTTTTATATTTTTGTTCTTGTATTGTTGACTCTTTGAATATTTTATGAGAAGTTTTTCGAATTTAAAGTTTGATTTATTTTATACTCTCGAATATCTAATAGAAAGGAATAAAGCGCCATCTTAATATGAAAAGTGAAACTATTTGGCGCGGTTTGTTGTTTACAAATATAGCACAACCTTCTTACTGTTAATGGTGAACCCTCTCACGGCGATTTCGTCAATTCAATCCACTCTAATAATATGTATTTGAATATTTTTTTACTATCCTCAAATCTCCAATAAATCCTCTAGAGTACTGTATCTATAAGAAGAATCCTACACTTTGCAAAAATTAGGGCAAAATTGAGGTAATTGTTTATTATTATTCTTATTATTATTATTATTAAAAAATGCACAATGCGGGACTCGATTCCGACACGTGGCTGTCGAAAACCGACCACTAGGAGGATGTTTCACTGAAAATTGGAACAAAGTTTATTCTCCGATGAAAGACACTATCCACTCAGCAATGCTCAGATTTAAGTTTAGAAGATTTTTGCATGTTTTTTTTTTCTTCTCTCATTGCGTTTTTATCATAGAATCTTGAAAATATACGGTGTATTCCATCACAGTTGTTTGGTTTAAAAATGTATGTTTCTTATTTGTCATTTATTAGAAATTGTTGGTCATTATTTTACATAATTCTTTATTTTAATTTTTAATCTGTGTATATATATATATTGATTGGGCAACACTGTGTTGTATATATATTTTATCTAGTCAGTCAGTCAGTTTTAAGTCAGTCTAGTCAGTCAGTCTAGTTTAAGTCAAGTTAAAATCATTCAAAAATAATTGGTGTAGCTAATTCAAGGAGAATAAATTCAAAGGTTCCTGATCGAGCAGTGTGGAGTTTCCTTTTATTCAAGTTAATCATTCCAGTTATTCATCGCTGCACCGTAGCCCATAGGATTTGAGCTCGGTGGTAAACGCGAACAACATTTTGGTGCCCCGTGTGAGGAACTCTACAATTCGACAGGAAATATTTAAGTCAAAATATCTACGGCTCTGCGAAGAAGCTACATTCAAAAAATAAATCTTTTAAATCTAAATAAGAATCAAAAGGTTCACCTGAGGTAAGCCAGCGGCCATTTAGAATTCGATTCCTGATTATTCCTTCAAAGACCAAGTCAACCCATCCCTTCTGAATCAACCCAACCGCCATCTGCACAGTTTTTTCATTTAAGTCTTAAGGTAGGATCCATCTGTTTATTTTGTAATTATATTCTTTTAATATGGAGACAGAAATTGCTATTTTTGAAAAGTATTTAGTTAAAATAGATTTATTAAAAGAAGATGTAGAATCACAATTGTTGACCGGTGATTTGCATGTATTGAATCGGACAAAGGAAAATTTACAAACTTTAAAGTTGAATCTTAATAGTCAGGTTTTAAAATTAGCAAAATATAAAAGCTTGGATTTTGCGGATAAATTTAAAATAACTTATAATGCAGAGAAAATAATTGATAGTATGCTGGTCAGCATTAATAGATTAATCGATGGTATTAAACAGAAGCCATTGCAAAGTCCTGCGGGAAAGGATGCTCAGGCCAAGACTTCTTCAATGCCACCACGGGCGTCTAGTGCCACTCCGAATTCAGAAACCGATCATCAGAAAGTTAACAAACTTCAGACTACTTCTACGTCTCTATCGAAAAGCCCGGAAGAGTCCATGAAAAATGAAATTGAAGGCGTGGAAAAGGAGGATTCTGTAAAAACTGCTAGAGCTACGGATGTGAAGCCTACTCTAGCTAAAGCTAGAATGCTAAAGGAAGCTTGTTCAGGTCCCTCTATAATAGATATTGAATATGAGGGCAAAAAAGGTGCTGTGAATGCTATTAAAGAAAAGAAGGAATTGAACGCGGCAGTTGAAGGCGGTGAAGGGAAGGAAACAGAAGCGGCAGTTAAATGCAATGAAGTGAAGGATTCTGAAACTGCAGTTGATAGCTATGTAGGTGTGAAGGAAGCTGAGGCTAAAGGCAAAGCAAAGGAAGCGGAAGCAAAACCTGATAAAGTGAATTATAAAGACGGGGATAGAGGAGATTAAGTAAAAAAATCTGAAGCGGAGCCTAAGGGCGAAGGAGTCGGGTATTCTGAAGCTGAGCCTAAGGGCGAAGGAGTCAAGTATTCTGAAGCTGAGCCTAAGGGCGAAGGAGTGATGTATTCTGAAGATGAGCCTAAGGGCGAAGGAATCAAGTATTCTGAAGCGGAGCCTAAGGGCGAAAAGGAGTCAAGTATTCTGAAGCGGAGCCTAAGGGCGAAGGAGTAAAGTATTCTGAAGCGGAGCCTAAGGGCGAAGGAGTAAAGTATTCTGAAGCTGAGCCTTAGGGCGAAGGAGTAAAGTATTCTGAAGCGGAGCTTAAGGGCGAAGGAATCAGGTATTCTGAAGCTGAGCCTAAGGGCGATGGAGTAAGGTATTCTGAAGCGGAGCCTAAGGGCGAAGGAATTAAGTATTCAGAAGCTGAGCCTAAGGGCGAAGGAGTCAAGTATTCTGAAGCTGAGCCTAAGGGCGAAGGAGTCGAGTATTCTGAAGCTGAGCCTAAGGGCGAAGGAATCAAGTATTCTGAAGCGGAGCCTAAGGGCGAAGGAGTCAAGTGTTCTGAAGCTGAGCCTGAGGGCGAAGGAGTCAAGTATTCTGAAGTTGAGCCTAAGGGCGAAGGAGTCAAGTATTCTGAAGCTGAGCCTAAGGGCGAAGGAGTCAAGTATTCTGAAGCGGAGTCTAAGGGCGACGGAGTGAAGGATTCTGAGACTGCACATAAAGGTAATGAATCGGTGAACAATTCAGAAGCGAAAACTAAAACAAATAAAGTTGAAGATACTGTGGAAGAGGCACAATTTTTGATTCGACAGATCATCGCTTTGTTAGCTGAAGGATATTTTCCAATTAGGAAATGGGTTTCTAACAGTCCAAAAATGCTTGACTTCCTACCTGGAGATCAAGAGGGCATTAATCAATTCTTTGATTTCAAGGATCTCCCGTCGGTTAAATTATTGGACATTTTGTGGGATCCGAGCTTAGACTCATTTACCATCAGAGTGAGGCCCCCTGATATTCAGGTATATTCTAAGCGGTCGCTTCTATCATTGATTGCGAGCATCTACGATCCTTTGGGCTGGATGTATCCTTTGGTTATCATTTTTAAAATCATGCTGCAAAAACTCTGGGCCATGGGATGCAACTGGGATGAGAGATTACCAGAGTGTATTCAATGGCAATGGACAGTTATTGAGGAAGATATTAATCAATTGAACAAAATTTCAATCCCGAGGTATATTCCTTGCCGAAATTCTATTCTCACTCTAGAATTACATGGATTTTGTGATTCTTCGGAAAAGGCCTATGCAGCAGTTATCTATGTAAAATCTTGTAAGCATGATAGATCAGTTAATATATCTTTAATTGCATCTAAAACAAAGGTTGCTCCAATCAAGGTCTTATCTTTGCCCCGCTTAGAGCTGTGTTCAGCTTTGCTGTTAGCAAATTTATTTGTTGCGGTGAAAGAGTCATTGAGTTTGCATTTTGATCAAATTTTCTTGTGGAGCGACTCCTCCATTGCTCTTAATTGGATAAAATCAGAATCTAAAAGATGGAAGACTTTTGTTGCTAATAGGGTTTCATCTATTCAGAGAAAGACACCACCCCATTCATGGTTCCATGTACCAGGTTCGGAAAACCCTGCAGACTTGGCTACAAGAGGACTAACTCCTGCACAATTGGTTGATAACCAGTTATGGTGGCAGGGACCACATTGGTTGCAGGACCCATCAGTTAATTCTTACATCGATTTGCCTCCCTCAGATGAACTCTCTCCGGAAACATTGATTGAGGAGAGGTCGACAATCTTGGTCTATCACTCTATAATGGGACCTATGCCTGAATTACTTCTGAAATACTCATCTTGGATAAGAACAGTTGATGTAATGGCATTTTGTTTGAGATTCATTTCAAATTGTAAATCAACTAATAAATCGTTAAATCGATTCCTATCAGCCTCAGAAGTTCATAATGCAACGGTTAAGGTCATCATATTAATTCAAAATCAAGAATTTACTCAGGATATTGGTTGGCTTCGAGATAAGGGCTTTGTGTCGGGGAAAAGCAATCTCAGGTTCCTAAATCCTTTCCTTGATGTTGATGGAATTCTTAGAGTTGGAGGAAGACTTCAACATTCAAATCTTGACTATAATCGAAAACATCCAATAATCCTACCAAAAAGACATCATTGTACAGATTTGATTATCGAACATTATCATAAACAATCTCTACATTCGGGTCTACAAACAACATTATCTATGATTTCTCAGAAGTATTGGATTATTTCTTGTAAAGCTGCAGTGAAGAGAGTTCTGAATCAGTGTATTACCTGTTTTAGGCATCGATCCAAGGTCGTGACTCAAATTATGGCTGAATTGCCACTTGAAAGGGTGGTGCCATCCCGGCCTTTCCAACGAGTCGGAGTAGATTTGGCGGGCCCTATCATTACTAGGCCAATGTTGAAACGATCAAAAATACTGTTTAAGACTTATATTGTTTTATTCATTTGTTTCACCACCAAGGCAATACATCTTGAGGTGGTTTCTGATCTCACTGCAGAAGCATTTATAGCTACTCTTAGGAGATTTACCTCGAGACGCAGCTTGTCTTTAGATATTTTCAGTGATAATGCTACAAATTTCAAATTGGCCAATAGAGTTTTGTTGGATTTTTTACAGGGAGTTAGATATTCAAAATTTCTGTGCTCAAAGAGGAATTGGGTGGCATTTTATTCCTCCCTCCGCTCCCCATGTTGGTGGACTTTGGGAGACAGGTATTAAATCTGTTAAAAGTCATTTAATCAAAGTAACGAAGTCGACCATTCTTAACTTTGAAGAATTTTATGCGTTGCTTACTCAGATAGAAGCAATTTTAAATTCGAGACCACTTCTTCCCCTTGATTCCAACTTTGATTCTTATGAAGCACTGACTCATTCACATTTTTTGATTGGTTCCCCTCTTCTAGCTATTCCAGATGAAGTTGTGGATGATTTAAGCCACATTTCCCGTTTGAGATGTATTCAATCAATGAAGAATAGTTTTTGGAAAAAAATGGTCCCAAGACGATCTTAATCTGTTACAAGCACGTCCAAGGTGGCATAGGACTCATCAAGATCTACAATCTGGACAGCTTGTACTCATGAAACAAGACTCCACACCTCCTCATCATTGACCTCTGGCGCGAATCATCAAGACCTATAAAGGACCAGACGGACACGTGCGAGTCGTAGACCTTAAAACTCCAAGCGTCCCAACACCAAGATAGCTCCTCTGCCATTCAAGGAGTGAATTCTATTCTTGTTGGACTTGGCTGTCCAACGGGGGGGGGGGGGTATGTTTGGTTAAAAAATGTATGTTTCTTATTTGTCATTTATTAGAAATTGTTGGTCATTATTTTACATAATTCTTTATTTTAATTTTTAATCTGTATATATATATATATATTGATTGGGCAACACTGTGTTGTACAAGGTACGTTCATTAATTTCCAGGACTGGTTAAAAAATAAAATAAATAAAAAAGCTAGAGAAAATATTTTTTTACAGAGTTGAATATTCGACATTCGACCACACCTGACTGAAAGCACGTGTCTCGTGGCGCACGCGCCGATCTAAAAATAGAACAAAACAACTTCCTTGTAAGGTTCGCATTTCTAATTTTAAAATGGCCATTTTTGAAGAGCAGAGAATCTGCATTAAGTTTTGTTTTAAATTGAAAAAAGTGCTACTGAGACGTATGAATTGATTAAAGAAGCTTTTGGCGATGCAGCTTTATCCCGTTCAAGAACTTTTGAATGATTTTCACGCTTCCAAAAAGGTCGGGAAAAGGTAAACGATGATCAGCATACTGGGCGTCCAAGATCATTTCGTTGCGAGGAAAACAAGCTCAAAATAAAGGAGTTAATTAATCTAACAAAGAATTTCTATTAAAGACTTATCTTCAGAGACTGGACTATCTGTTTATTTGGGGATAATGAGGTGCTTAAGGGAGGCAGTGCGCCTTAAAAGACCTGAAAGATGGCAAAACAATGACTGGATACTTCACGTCGGTAATGCGCGGCCGCACACAGCCCATGTTGTTTTGCAGTTCTTGGCCAAGCATTCAACCATACAGATCCCTCATCCACCCTATTCCCCCGACTTAGCCCCCAATGACTTTTTCCTCTATCCTAAATTGAAAATGAACTTGAAAGGACGGAAATTTGACAACGTTGATATGATACAAGCTGAATCGAAGGCAACTTTGAGGAACCTCTCAAAAAGTGATTTTATCTCCTGCTTCGACAATTGGAAAAAAAGATGGAACGGGTGTATTGAGGCGGGAGGGGCATATTTTGAAAAATATTGATTTAGTTTTTTTATTTGTTTTATTTTTTCAAAGATACAGAGCAGTCCTGGAAATTAATGAACGCACATTGTATATATATTTTATCTAGTCAGTCAGTCAGTTTTAAGTCAGTCTAGTCAGTCAGTCTAGTTTAAGTCAAGTTAAAATCATTCAAAAATTCATTGGTGTAGCTAATTCAAGGAGAATAAAATTCAAAGGTTCCTGATCGAGCAGTGTGGAGTTTCCTTTTATTCAAGTTAATCATTCCAGTTATTCATCGCTGCACCGTAGCGCATAGGATTTGAGCTCGGTGGTAAACGCGAACAACAACAGTATTTCATTTTAGAGTTTGCAACATATATATGTTTTGAAAATAGAGCAATCCATAAATAAATATTTAATTAAAAAGGCATATATTGGATCAAAATATCATTTATTTTACCAATATTTAAGTTGACTGAACGCCAACCTTTGTCAAGGTATTATAACATATTAATTTGTGTAAAAATATATATGTTTGAAAAATAAGGGGAAAAAAGGTCAGGTATTGATATTAAAAACAAAAAAGGGATATACTGACCGCTCACATTAGCATTTTTAAATGGCAGAGCGTCATCTAGTGGAACAAAAATAAACTGAACATTGATTTAACTTTTTTTGTTGGGTTGACCAAATATCACGTAACAAATCAAATCAACGTTTAGTTGGTTTTGGTTTCACTAGATGGCGCTCTGCTATCTAAAATTCTCATGTGAGCGGTGAAGATGTGCCTTTTTTGTTAAATATATATTTAAAAGTATATTTGGTTATTTTGTATAGAGGTCGGTATCCCAGAGTGATAGGCCTAGGGAAATGATGATGATAGCAACAATGAATATTCATTGAGAGAAAAGTTACCGAATGCAAGTCAAAAAGAAAGAGAAAGGGAAAAAATCACAGAATATTTTTATATAAAAGAAATGTAAATTTTTCTCGGAGACGATTTTTATTTATTCTGCAAATTCTACAATAAATTTGGCAACTTTGCTTGGTCTCTATTTACATATTTTATTTCTTTTTTCCCCCCAAAAGTAAAATATTTTAAAGGTTTTTTTCCGGCTATTTTGTCAGCTTAATATCTTCTGCTTTAGATTCCTCTCTCTCTGCAGGTCCTGGAGATATGACAACAGCCTCTCTCTCTCTCTCCATTCTGTTTGACTATTGACCAGGTGGTGGTGATAGGACCAACGACCTTTTGTCAGCCGATTCTCTACGTCCACACTTTCTGAAATATCTGACAGCAAATACTTCTCTCTCTACTGTCTCCTTATCTTTCCTCTCTTTTCTCTTTTTTCACAACATATCAATAGAGAAGTTAATAAACATTATACAGTTAAACCTGTCTATAGCGCCCCCTCTTGGGACTCGCCAAAATAGGTTGCTATAGAGATGGGGTGCTATAGACAGGTCACTTTTAATGTAAATCGAATCGTACTACGTATTTAAAATCGGGCGCTATAGAGAGGGAGGCGCTATTTAGAGCTAGCGCTATAGACAGGTTTAACTGTATATGTAGAAAAATGCTGCGTTTACAATAAATCATTATCAAAAAATAATATAAATGTGATTTTGTATTGGGATAAGGTTCATAAATTAAGAAAAGGAAAAAAAAGGCATATTTCCTTATCGTGCAACTGAAAGTTGCTGATGGCTTGCGCCATCTATCGGAATAAATATCAACTATTCGTTTATTTTTAATAATTTTTGAATTTTGGCCAATTCTGGAATAATTAAAAATAAACGAATAGTTGATGTTTATTCCGATAGATGGTGCAAGCCATCAACAACTTTCAGTTGCACGATAAGGAGATGCCTTTTCTCTTTTCTTAATAAATCTTTAGTTTTCTCTTTCTTAAGTCCTAGAGAAATTCGCATTAATTTTTTAAAGTTTGAAAAATAGCTCTTCTAGTTTATTCTTTGTGGCCATAGATTTGACATAGGCACTCACCAGCCAACCACCTCTTTAGACTTTTTCGTCTATTTTGACCAGAGAAGTTGCCTTTCAATTATGAAATGTCAAACTAAAATTACACTTAACAGATATGTAAATACTATAATATTCTCATGTATTCTTCACGTATATTTACATTTTTAACTTACACCAGATTTGCAAAGCTTAAATATTATGAGATTGAATGTTACAAAGTTGAAATATACATTTGTGTTAATTATTAACTATTGATACACTTGGATAGGTCATGGAACTATAAATGTCTTATCTCTCTCTCCCATCTGAAATAGGAAAAAATATATTTAAAACTTTAAAATAAGTTAAAAACATTTTCAATTATTATTTTCTTCGTCACAACAGAAACTGCGAAATCTTTTGTTATGTTCAAGAGGAAAAAAAACTTTTATTCTCTCTTCCCTCTCATAAGGTATGTTAATTAATTTCCGAGAATGTGTGTATTATAAATATTTTAAAAATTTATAAAAAGTGTGAGAAAGTTTTAATAATTCTCAAAATACGCTCCGTCTCTTCTGCATCGATGCACATGATCCATCTTTTCTGGCATTTGTCAAAACAAGTTTTAAAGTAATTTCTTTTCAGACTTCTCGAAACCGTTTGCCATTTCCTTTTTATAATCTAAACTAATACAAATTGGTGTCCTTTTAACTGTAATGTAAGCTTTGGATACGAGTGCTTGGGAGCTAGGTCCGGAGAATATGGTGATTTAGATGTTTGAATCTTTGAAAATTTTCAAATATAAAATTATATACACTCATGAAAACTTAAGGAAGTGGAAAGTATTGGATATCAACAGTCGTCTTATTTATTCATTTTTTGAGAGGTGTTTAAACTTGGTTATCTCGTATGTCTTCAATAATGGTCACTGTGTATTAAATAACTTTCAGTGTTATTGTCTGAATCCCGATATACATGCTAAAAGGTACAACTTCCTTAAGTTTTGTCCATGAGTGTATATGGATAAGAAGATTAAAGGTACCATTCCTGACTGACTTTTAGAAAATATAATTGTAGGGATATATTCCATAAGGCTGAGATATTTCCATGGCCTCTTCTCGGTAGGCATTACCGTGACATAATGACAAAGTAAAAGTATTTTTGTATTTTTTTGTATTACCTGTATTTTTGCTGGTTATTTGCGGCTAGAGCCACTTTTGTTTTACACAGGATATTGAAGTCCAAGTTACAATGTGAATTTGAAAACAATACATTTATTTTTTTCCTAGAAATGACGAATAATTGTGTATTGCCAAAATTCGTTCTTCAATCATAAGCCGCATTATACACGGGTCTGAAAAATTAAAGGAACAACATATTTTTTTCATTTATCTAAAATTTTATTGAACATTTATCAATGAAATTTTATACACAAATTTATTATTCCATTTTCCATATTCCAGGAAGTTTTCTCCCATTTCCAATGCTTGAGGCATCACATATGCTGCCAAGATCTCGTCCCGATACCTCTGTCCAGTCAGGGTTCCTTGCCGAAAAATATGGAGTGCTGTGCGACCGCCCAAGAAGATTCCAGCCCAGACCATAAAACCTTGGTTTCTGTAGGGATAACTTTCAACCATATTCCGGGGATTATTTCTGGTTCCTACCTCTCTCCAGACAAAGACACGACGAGAATCGTTGTTTAGAGAGAATCTGAACTCATCAGTGAACATTACACGCCTCCATTCATCTGGATTCCAGGCGACATGTTGTCTGCACCAAAGTTTCCTTGCTCTCTTTTGAGGTGGTGTCAATGGCACACAAATTATGGTTCGTCGAGCATAGAGGCCCTTCTTGTGAAGCCTTCTGCGTATTGTATCAGTTGATACTAAGACTCCTGTAGCTGCATTGAGGTCACTTCGTAGTTGCGATGCTGTCATTCTTCTATTGCTACGCACAAGGAGACTCGAATAACGGTCTTGATTTAACGTTGTGACCCTTGGCTGTCCTTGTCCGGGTGTTCTGTAAACATTAGCTGTCGTTTGAAATTTTTTCCAAAGCCTTGAGACAACATTTCTTGTCACTCCAAGCCATCTTGCTACTTCTGCCTGTGATTGGCCTGCTTCCATCCTTCTAATAGCTTGCCATTTTTTTTTCTTGTGATAAATGTTGCCTATAAGCCATGAAAACTTTAAAAAACAAAAAGGTTCAATAAAAATCTAGTGGAGCGTAAAATTAGGACGCTTTGAGAAAGACTCAGGCACGTGCTGGAGGCGGAGTCAACGTAGACGGTGGTATTTTGCATATTGGGAACAACTTTATTTGTTTTTCTGCTTTACATACTCTCTTAATTCATGGAAGCTTTTGAATATACCAAAACTTGATATACTCGTATATCCCTTAATATAACTTTTATTTTTCTTAAACATGTGTTGTTCCTTTAATTTTGCGGACCAGTGTATTATATTGTATTATAAATTGTGTATTGTATTGTGGATATTTGTATAATTCTTTTTTTATAAGCGACACTCAAAATCAAATATTGAAAGGTTATCTTATCAAATAATATTTTCGAAATTTTTATTTATTAAATCATACTATGTGTAGATGTAGTTTAGGTGATATCATTTTTTTTTATTAAAATCAAAATAAGTAAAAATCAAAGAGTTTCTGGTTGCCAGCAGAAACCAGATATTTGTTGGAAATGAAATACATCTCGTAACAAGAATTCCATCATGAAGTTGTTGTTGTTCTCAAACCGCCACGCAGGTTGATCTTCCACATTCAACAAGGTGATGACATCGCCGAAGCACTAACTTCAAAAGGTTTATCATGAAGAAAACGGAAGAGTTCAAGGAATATCTTCAAAAAAGACGTTGCCTTCAAAAGCAGTTAAAAACCTATACGTTTAGACTGTTGGTAACCGTGAACTTGAGAGACCCATTGCCACAAGTTTCCATGACCCAATCAAAGACAAAATTTCTTGCTACAAAAGAACTGAATTCACCAACGACTACAAAAGTGAAATGCTGTGGTGAATTCGGTCATTGGAGATCAAGAACAGTTAAGAAACCTAAACAGGTACAATCTTATAAGCATTGGAAAAATGGCTCATCAATGGATGAATCAATTCAGTCAATAATGTGGTTTGGGGTTGTTGGTTGACACTTAGTACATAGTGGGAAAATCCTTGCAACCATTCTGGAAAGTCATTGTCCGTAGATGACCAGACTTAAGTTAGGAAATCAAGGACTGGGATAATTGCTAACTATTTCTTCTCGCGTGATTAGAGAATATACATATTACCTATGGTGGGATTTGAACCGACTGGATAATCTTCTTTTATGAAAGAAAAAATGTCGCCACTTTTATTCTAAATAGAGGCTAAGCATGATGTGTTATATCTAACCAAGGTCTTTTCCATATCTTTATAAACGTGGTAAATGTCACATAACACGATTTTTTGAAATTTCGGAAACCCCACTGGAAGACCATGGTTTATGCCTATGACCCTTTAAGTCTCCACGACGTGTTATTAGATTCTACAAGTTACAGCTAGGTAATAATGAAATATCGCAAATTTGCCGACTTAGTGTTTTCAGACTTAGGACCCCTGCTAATTTTGTGGCTTTATTGGAATTATTGCGTGATCGTAAAGATGATCTCTAGAATTGCGCATTGTTCTTTTCGGCTATTTTAACTCAAGTTCTGAATATACTCGTTGTATAAATATTTCTTACAATTGCATGATTAGATACACAATTATTAGATATAACATGAAGTTGCGGGAGGATGGTATTCATGTGCCAAAGGTAGCTCCTCTTCCATTAAATAAACTTTAAAACGATATCTTTTGTTTATCACCCCAGTAGAGAGAAGGTTCAGGCGGTGATGATGAATGTACCATAACACCCGTTTTGGCAAATTCAGACAAAAAGCTAACCTGTGTACCATGGTGTCGGGCTATGACCCTCATCAGTACAGGGCCGGCTTTGATTTCATAACATCCTACGAGAGAAGTTATGAAATCGGTCGAATTTGGCAAAAATATGTTTAAGCTGGTAAAGTGTCCAGGCCGATTTTCAGACAAACTATAAATTTCGGGAAGATGATATTCATGTACCGCAAAATTGACATAACTCTCTTTAAATATGCATTAAGATAATGCCTATTTAAAGGGAAAAGTGCCACTTTTGGTACAATTATTCTATTTATCAACTGAGATGTATATTAATAAAGGAATAGACACGTTACAGCGAGTATTTAAAATCTCAAAAACAAGCGACCAAATCTTAATGATTCTGTAGAGAGACTGTACAACCAGAGAGAGGTGGTAAATTGTGAGGCGTCCCATGGGTAAATATAAAATGGGTAAATGACAGAGGTAAGGACTCCCAGGGTACGCCATAAAGAGAAAGGGATGTGCTAGAGGCCCTCTTGGCCACTTGCCACCGTTCGTTTTTACTCCAAAGCTATACATCACCACTAAGTAGTTCGTCTTTGTCGTAATTGTAATTCGTTCTCCTTTTTTTTTTGTCTGCACTTTCATAGATTTTTTATAGACTACCTTAATGACGTTTACATTCTATTTATTGTTCTGTTTGGGAATTAATTTGACCTTTTTTTTTTCTAAAGTAAACTGTCAAAATTATTGGAAGAGCTAACTACTGATGGGCCCAATTTTCATCAATTTTTGTGATACCTGCCCAGCTAAATTATTTCATTTCTTATACAGAGAATCTTGGCAGCGTTTACATACCTACTTTATGTACACTGGGGGTGTGATGTAGAACATTTCTCTCTCTTTTGTCTGCAGATAAATACGAAGCTTTCGATTATATTTTCGTTTAAAAGAAGATACCGTCTTGAGGCCTAGTAACCTTCAGAATAAATATATATTTTTTAATAGTTTATACAAGTAAATACTAAAAGGTAAAAAATGATATAAATACTGGAATGGCCTGGCTCATCAGTAAATCCGTCTTATCAGCTGACTCATCAATTTTATCGAACAAGCTTCAACAACTCTTGTATCAAATAGATAGTGTGCATAGTTCTATTGCTTCAATTTTGACGCCAAAGGTTGTCTTTCATTTCCACAACTCTCAATTTCCTTCAGGTAAAATTTCTAACTTTGTATCCATTTGGATTATGTAGTCTGCATATATTGTATCATAAAGTTGTGGAAGGAAGGTATTCATGTACCAAAGGTCGAACCTCCCCCTTTGAAAATGTATTAAAACAATGCATTTGGCTTATCACCACAATCAAACAAATGCCACAGGATGAGTTTATTTTATCTTTATTAAACATAATCTCGAGCTTTCGGGCATCTCTGCTTTTCTACAGTAGTACATAAAACATATAAACGCCGTTAAGATGTTGAATTAATATCCATGAGATATTTAAATCAATTGGTATAACAACAATACAAAATGGCCAGTACTGATGAGGGACAAAGCCCGAAACCATGGCATATTGAGGGCTATTTTTCATCTGGAATTGACAAACTTGGTGTTGTGGCTTTATCTCCGCCATTACGTTTGACATTAAGGTGATAACCTAAATGAATTGTTAAATGCATATATAATGGGAGAGGTGTCAATTTAGGTATATATATATGTTATGAATATAATGTGTTGTTGAAAAGATAGAGATTTGAAGGTTCAGTCGTGAAAATAGGAAGGATAATTATTTACTTATCAAGTAGTTTTTATTTTCAATTACTTGAAGCAAATTATACATTGAATATTTATCAAATTATATAGAAAATATAAAATGAATCCTATATTAGTAAATTGAAAAAAAAATAGATAAGCTAACTATATGTGATGAGGTATGGTAGCCATTGTAGAATCTTGTCGACTAAAACTGTGATGAGGTATCCAGTCGACTTAAACTATGGTGTGAGTCCCTGTAACTCTCGCTATACTGTGTTGACCAAGAGGAACAGTCAGGATGGGGAGTTTCCGAGTACCTCTCTGCACCTTGGAAGACCTTTTACAGTTCTCATAAAGTACAGGCAGTCGTGGTCGAGTCAGAGGTGGAAAGCTTGGGAATGTCCATACACAAAAAACGAAGACACAGTTGCACTAAGAAAGTTCCGTGAACAGATAAAAGTTGAGCTAGGAGCAAAAGATGGAGATGAAAGAGTTCTTACTGACTACATGGTGGATGAGGTGGACCTGGGGTACAACCGACGAGGCCTCACGCAGATGGTGAAGTGACTGTCAAGTGACTGTCTTTTTAGGTTAAAACGGGGGCTTTATATACCTTTTCTGAGAAAGGGAGTTTTACATTTCACCAGATGTGAAGAGTGTGGATCGTCTGGTGACATTCTAAACTGGCGCCGTTCTGACAGCTTCTAATCTATCTTTAGATGTTGTTTGTGACTTCCATCTATCTCGAATTTAGACGTTTTTGACTTCTATCTCTTTAGCTCAACTCATAATCTATTACAGAGTTTTATTTATTTATCCTCAGTTTGTACAAAGTACATTACATATGATGATGCAAGACACATGTCAATCATGCGTATAATCATTTACAGATGTGTTTCTATTATACAACATGAAAATCTTGTTATAAGTTATATACAATATGGGGTTGTTGGTTTAAATTACCATATATACATATTTACAACAATGCTCAAAAAGGTGTATTCTAAAACTATGGTAAAAATATAAAAGAGTCAATGAATGAAATAAAATATATGTTTTAAAATATATATATATTTGCATTTTAGATTATCTAATATATATATAAAACATGAGGTTGCGGGAGGATTAACTTCATGTACCTAGAGAGACATCTCTCCCTTTAATAATGCATCAGAACGATACATTATGTCCATCACCTCAGTGAAAGACTTTACTAGTGATGATAAAGAATGAGCCACAACACCGGTTTCGTCAAATTCAGACAAAAAGCCAACAACCTGTAGTCCATGGTTTCGGGCTATGGCCCTCATCAGTACAGGAGCGGCCTCGATTTCATAACATTCTACGAGAGGGGTTATGAAATCGGTCGAATTTAACAAACCGATGTTTAAGCTGGTGAAGTGGCAAAGACTGATTTTCAGGCAGGAATACAACATAAAGTTGCGGAAAGATTAAATTAATGATATAGAGAGGTATTTCTCCTTTTAATTGTATATCAGAACAGTTTTTCTTTTACTAGGATCATGAACATAGTGCATTGTTCTGAAACATAATTAAAGGAAGAGATATGCCTTTCTAGATACATATATGTATGAAAAAAACAATAGAAAAAATAATAAAATGGTCAGGTGTTGATATTAAAAAGAAAAAAGGCATATCCTGACCAGGAGCACATGTGCTTTTCAGAAGGCAGAGCGCCATCTGGTGGAACAGAAATCAATTATCATTGATTTAACCTGTTCCTTGATATTTAACCAACCAAATTTCTTGATAAATCAAGAAAAGCCATCCACAAACACGTTTCGCGCTGTTGGCGCTCGTCAACGTGGAGTAGGCTGTACCACTGCGACCAAAAAGATTTTTGGTTACAGTGGCTTCCTGAAAAACCAAGAAATTGGTATTTAAGGCCAAACTTGCGTAAATACGCTTAACACATGAAAAACAATAGAAAAAAAATAATAAAAAGGTAAGGTGTTGATATTAAAAATAAAAAAGGCATATCTTGACTAGGAGCATGATTTTCGGCCAACCCAATTTCTTGATAAATCAAGAAAAATCAACCACGTACGAATTTCGGGCTATTGTCTCTCAAATATATATGTATACTTTTTTTTCTTGTATCGATACATTTTTACTTCAGATCTTACTATATCGACGAGGCCGTTCGCACATTCTGAGATTCAAATCTTGAAAAATTATCATTCACATGATAAACAATGAATGATGTTTAAGATATAAAAAAAGATTGGTGTCAACAAACTATTTTAAAAGAATCATTATTTTTTCAGTACTTAAATTATATACATTTATTAGATAATTAAAAAGACATATATTGAATTGAATAAAATATTTATTTGCCAATAATTCGTTTGACTGAACGCCAACCTTTATCAAGGCATTACAATTTTGTATACACAAACTCGGCGCTGAGTTTGTTTATACAAATTTTAATGCCTTGATAAAGGTTGGCGTTCAGAAAATAAATATTTTATTAAATTCAATATATGCCTTTCTATTATCTAATGATTTAAATATGGATTGTGCTCTATATTCAGAACAATATACAGTCGACTCTCGATAACTTGAAACTCAAGGAACCCGAGAAAAAAATTCAATTTATCAAGAGTTCAAAATAACAAGAGTTTAAACAACTAAGAGGGAGGGAGGGAAAAAATCAAGTAAACAATAGTTTGATCAAAATTCGTGATTTATTATTTTTAAAATTTATACAGTTATTCATAAATGTTCATTTATGGTAAGTTACTATTCCTTCAACTTCAAATTACCGAAGGCAACAATTAATATTGATTTTAATCAAATTATCGAGTATTTTTCAAGGGAGCGGAAAAACATTTCAAATTATCGAGAGATACAAATTAACGAGTTTCAAATTATCTCGAGAGTCGACTGTACAATTATTATCACAAAATTATTATAATAAATTAATATAGAGATAAAATAATTCAATCTAAACAAAACACAATAAGAAATGAAAGATAATATATAAAAAGCTATATATATATATATAATACAAGAAAAGTGAATTTACAAAACAGTAACATGGTTAATTAAATATACCAAGTGTAAATAACATGTTGAAATTCCAAACACAATACAAATAAACAAAGATGAATAAAAAAAATAAAATAAAACAAATATTTTACATTATCTATTTTAATTTGTTATTTCTCTCTCTAGTCAAATCTGATTAAAGAAATATTTCTCAGTTTTATAAATATTTATATGGTTGTTTTATATACAACTTCTTTTATTACTTTGTAGTTTTGTATAAAGAATCGATTGATTGTTGAAATATGTGAAAAGAGTATTCTTAAAGAGAGCCTATATGTTAAATTAATGTATATTCTCATTTGTAATTTTGCATTATAATTTATAGAATATATTAAATGTTAAACTAGATTAATTTCAATGATATCTGTTATATTAATGATAATGTAGATATTGAAAATATTTAAAGTGTATATTTATAATTAGAGAAGGTATATATGTATATGTAATTTAAAAAATATTATTGAATTTATACAATAGATTGAAACAAGTTGAATTACTCTATAATATTTAAAAATTCTATATTTAAAAATTAGGCCAAAACATAGGTTTATTAAATAAGAAAGTTTCAATATGTTGGCTATATTTATATCTTAAATATTTGGTTTTATTCGGGTCAAATTTACTTCTCAGCCTAATTCTCTCTCTCTTTTCACGATTCATACGTGAAAAAAATATAAATGCATAAAAATAGACGAGCTCAAAAGGTAGAGTAAAAGACGTTAAGAAATAGAATATACCAAGATGAGAAAATAGAGGATTCCATCGTCAAAAGGTAAGAGACAGCAACGTCAAGTTGTAGAAGATACCAGGTTCAAAAGGTAAAAGAAACAAACAATCAAGAGATCGACGAAACCAAAGTCAAAAAGTAGAAGAAATTAATGCCAGAATATGAGACACCAATATGAAGTTATAGAAGATACCGACGTCAAACTATAGAGGAAACCACACAACGTCAGGATATGATAGACCAATATGAAGTTATAGAAGATACCAACGTCAAACTATAGAGGAACCCACACAACGCCAGGATATGATACCCCAATATGAAGTTATAGAAGATACCGACGTCAAACTATAGAGGAAACCACACAACGCCAGGATATGAGACACCAATATGAAGTTATAGAAGATACCGACGTCAAACTATAGAGAAAGCCACACAACGCCAGGATATGATACCCCAATATGAAGTTATAGAAGATAACGACGTCAAACTATAGAGGAAGCCACACAACGCCAGGATATGATACCCCAATATGAAGTTATAGAAGATACCGACGTCAAACTATAGAGGAACCCACACAACGCCAGGATATGATAGACCAATATGAAGTTATAGAAGATACCGACGTCAAACTATAGAGGAAACCACACAACGCCAGGATATGATACCCCAATATGAAGTTATAGAAGATACCAACGTCAAACTATAGAGGAACCCACACAACGCCAGGATATGATAGACTAATATGAAGTTATAGAAGATACCGACGTCAAACTATAGAGGAACCCACACAACGCCAGGATATGATAAACCAATATGAAGTTATAGAAGATACCGACGTCAAACTATAGAGGAAACCACACAACGCCAGGATATTATAGACCATTATGAAGTTATAGAAGATACCGACGTCAAACTATAGGGGAAACCACACAACGCCAGGATACGATACCTCAATATGAGTTATAGAAGATACCGACATCAAACTATAGAGGAAGCCACACAACGCCAGGATATGATACCCCAATATGAAGTTATAGAAGATACCGACGTCAAACTATAGAGGAAACCACACAACGCCAGGATATGATAGACCAATATGAATTTATAGAAGATACCAACGTCAAACTATAGAGGAAGCCACACAACGCCAGGATATGATACACCAATATGAAGTTATAGAAGATACCGACGTCAAACTATAGAGGAAACCACACAACGCCAGGATATGAGACACCAATATGAAGTTATAGAAGATACCGACGTCAAACTATAGAGGAAACCACACAACGCCAGGATATGAGACACCAATATGAAGTTATAGAAGATACCGACGTCAAACTATAGAGGAAGCCACACAACGCCAGGATATGATACACCAATATGAAGTTATAGAAGATACCAACGTCAAACTATAGAGGAAACCATAAAATACCAGGATAAGATAAACTAACATAAAGTTATAGAAGATACCAACGTCAAATAATAGATATAACTACAACGCCAGGATAACCACTACGCCAAGAGACAACCACACAACTTCTGGATAATATAGACCAACATAAAGACATAAAAGATACCAAAAAATAGAGGAAACCACACAACGCCAGGATATGATAGACCAACATAAAGTTATAGAAGATAAAAACGTCACACTAAAGAGGAAACCACACAACGTCAGGATAAGATAGACCAACATAAAGTTATAGAAGATACCAACGTCAAACAATAGAAGAAACCACACAACGCCAGGATATGATAGACCAACAAACAGAAGATACCAACGTCAAACTATAGAGGAAGCCACACAACGCCAGGATATGATAGACCAACATGAAGTTATAGAAGATAAAAACGTTGAACTATAGAAGAAACCACACAACGCCAGGATAAGATAGACCAACATAAAGTTATAGAAGATACCGACGTCAAACTATAGAGGAAACCACACAACGCCAGGATATGATAGACCAATATGAATTTATAGAAGATACCAACGTCAAACTATAGAGGAAGCCACACAACGCCAGGATATGATACACCAATATGAGGTTATAGAGGATACCAACGTCAAACTATAGAGGAAACCATAAAATACCAGGATAAGATAAACTAACATAAAGTTATAGAAGATACCAACGTCAAATAATAGATATAACTACAACGCTAGGATAACCACTACGCCAAGAGACAACCACACAACCTCTGGATAATATAGACCAACATAAAGACATAAAAGATACCAAACAATAGAGGAAACCACACAACGCCAGGATATGATAGACCAACATAAAGTTATAGAAGATAAAAACGTCACACTAAAGAGGAAACCACACAACGCCAGGATAAGATAGACCAACATAAAGTTATAGAAGATACCAACGTCAAACAATAGAAGAAACCACACAACGCCAGGATATGATAGACCAACAAACAGAAGATACCAACGTCAAACTATAGAGGAAGCCACACAACGCCAGGATATGATAGACCAACATGAAGTTATAGAAGATAAAAACGTTGAACTATAGAAGAAACCACACAACGCCAGGATAAGATAGACCAACATAAAGTTATAGAAGATACCAACGTCCAACTATAAAGGAAACCACACAACGCCAGGATATGATAGAACAACATATAAAAGATACCAACGTCAAACTATAGAGGAAACCACACGATTCCTGGATATGATAGACCAACATATAGAAGATACCAACGTCAAACTATAGAGGAAACCACACAACGCCAGGATAAAATAGACCAACATATAGAGGATACCAACGTCAAACTCTAGAGGAAACCACACAACGCCAGGATATGATAGACCTACATAAAGTTATAGAAGATAAAAACGTCAAACTATAGAGGAAATCTCTCAACGCCAGAATATGATAGACCAACATATAGAAGATACCAACGTCAAACTATATAGGAAACCACACAACGCCAGGATATAATACACCAACATATAGAAGATACCAACGTCAAACTATAGAGGAAACCACACAAAGCCAGGATAAGATAGACCAACATACAGAAGATACAAACGTCAAACTATAGAGGAAACCACGCAACGCCCGGAAAAGATAGACCAACATATAGAAGATACCAACGTCAAACTATAAAGGAAACCACACAACGTCAGGATAAGATAGACCAACATATAGAAGATACCAACGTCAAACTATAGAGGAAACCAGACAACGCCAAGATAAGATAGACCAACATACAGAAGATACAAACATCAAACAATAGAGGAAACCACACAACGCCATGATAAGATAGACCAACATACAGAAGATTCCAACGTCAAGAGATAGATGGAGGTTCACCTGACCAAGTAGAGAAAGCCAAACAAAGCGAGGAATTAGACGAGAAGCACTGGAATTAATTAGTGCAATGTTTAGATTCCATCTAAGTAGGGAGTGGAGGGTTAGATGACTTTAATTAATTTTTACTTTCCAATTTTTTTTTACTTTAATTTCCCTTGTTTGGTAATTATTCAGGGGGGAATTCTTGAGGACAATTAAAATAAGGGATTTGTCTTCAGTTCATTTGTTTCTCCGCTAGACACCATCTTTTCACCACTCTCTCTTTGTTGCACTAGCTTCTCTTCCATAAACCTTTTTATCTCAGTTCCCTTAGTTGAACCTGCTTCAACACCGTGTGTAGAAAGGTTACTGGCATCATTAACATTTTAATTTCGTGTTTTTTTCGCCCTACCTTTGGGTTTGAAAAGAGTCACATTATCACATACGGTATAAAGAAAAGGTTCTTTGAAAAATTAACAAACTTGAGTGAATATCAGATTTATTTCTAGTTTTGAAAACTATCAATAATCAAAATGTGTTGGATTGGTGAATAATATCTTGTCCTCGCAACTTTGTTGTATATATACTGATAGACAAAACTTAAGGAATTGTACCTTTTAGCATGTATATATCGGGATTCAGACATTAAAAGATATTTTATACACAGTGGCTTTTATTGAAGACCCTCGAGATAACCAAGTGTGGACAAAATTTCCTCTGTCTCATTCAAAAAAAAGATAATAATAATCAAACGAAAGGCGACATCAGAGAATTTCCACTCCCTTAAGTTTTGTCCATGAGTGTGTTCATTAACAGCTAAATACAATAGTAGTGCTATCTTGTCGACAAAACTGGCGAAACCTGTAAGGGTTTACTACTGATGAACCAGGCTTTCAAATATTTTTCTCAATTTTTCAATTGAAAACGTATATACAGGGTGATCCAAAAGTCCCGCACAACTTTAAAAATTAATAACTCCGCGAATATTTGCGCTAAAGCAATGCGGTAAACACCATTGTGTTCAGGATGCAATGGGATTTTTATGGCAAATAATGAAAAATTCGAAATTGATTTTAGTTACAACTTTATTCGCTAGATGGCGCTCTACCAGAATCAGAGATTCAGCGGCCAAATTGTTTGATAAATTGAAAAATATAACTGAACGACAGGTATTTTTTATTTTTGAATACCAGGAAAGAACCCTAATAATATCAAATGATCAATTAATAAAAGACCATTTCGCCAAAAGTTAGAAGAATTGGTTGACGATTTTTAAATACAATCTGAGATATGTAAAATAGGTATATGCAAATTAAAACATGTAGCAAAAATTATTTATATTTTAGATAGAGTTTTGTGAAATAGATTGAATGTTTGAAAATAACTACTGATATCAATACACGATTTTTTGAAATGCTAATATAGTACCAAAAATTATAATGGCACTACTATTAGGATTTCTTGCTATAAGGAATGTGTAGTTTCTTGACTGATTGGCGACACTTGACTATTTAACTGGATATTAGTCATGATCCAACAAATGAAATATAGAAGGGATTGACAAAATATATTTGTCGTACTTTATTCCAAATATCCTATGGGTTTGTCAAATGTTATCATTGTTTATTATACTGTACATAATTTTGAAAATGTATCCTCTCAAAAAAAATCATTTTTAAATCGACCTTTTGCGTTGAAAAACGTGGTAGAAAAATCATTTTGTATTATTTTTTGCCCAAAACTTCTGAAGTTGGAGGGGGGATACAGAGAATATTCCTTATGAGTCAAGATGTGAGGACAGCATCTATTATTCCCATAACCCTAAACAATGAGCTGCAAAATATAACACATGAGGTAACTGCCTTCTCTCTTGTATTAGGTAACAATCCTTGCTCAATGTGGCGCCCTTCATTCTCAAACACCGCCTGCAGAAGATAGATGACAGAATGGTCACAATTAAATAGTTGAAATTTATAAAACGTGCAATCTGATAGAAGCCTTCAACATGGCCAATGTGGTAGGCCGGCATCGATAAAAACGCGACTTAATGTACCCCCATAACCGAAATTGTAAGGCGTCAAGTCTGGTGATTTTGGAGGCCCCTGGTATATAAAGTGGCGACTTATCAACGAATTTCACCGAACGTATCCTTCAGCAATTGTTTGGCACCGCGGGAGATATGAGGAGGTCCTCCATTTGGCATGAATGTTATTTCGAACTTAGTGCTTGTCTGTCCTGTAATATGGGAATAACCTTTTCTCTTAAAAGTTGAACATAACGTTCACCAGTTACAAAAACAGTTTTAAAAGTTCTTCCATTGATTTATTCAAAGAAAAATGGCCAAATAATAAAAGAAGAAGTGAACTCACACAAAACTGTAACTCTGGGCTGATGAAGTGGTATTTCCGTGAAAATCCTAGGGTTTTCTGTTGCCAAAATGAGGCAGTTTTGAATGTTAAATTCTCCCATTAAATGAAAGTGAGCATCACCTGTTCTTAGAAAATTTGACAGCTAGTTTTCATCAATATCAATTTGCCGGAAAACCCATGCAGCGAATTCTTGACGCTTCTCAAAATCGCTGACTTTCAACTCGTGAAAACTCTGAAAATATGTTAGGGTATTTTTATAGAAAAATTCTAAATGTGTGTTCTCTCCAAACTGTTCCATACGAAATCCCCGTTTGTCGAGAAACTTGTCTAACACTTACTTCTCCATACGTGGATAACGTTTCAATAGCTTCAGCATTCTGCAAAACCGTAACAGCCACTGACTTGCATGTCGATTGTCTTCCACTCCGAGGTTTTGCTTCCAGAGATTCAGTTTGCTCAAAACATTTAATCAATCGCTTTAAAGAGTAGCAAAGCTTCAATGGCAGATTCTGAATCACAATTTAAAAAATCACCAAGAGTGCTTTATCCTGTAGTGACGGCATTCCAGGGGGAAGGGGAGAAGTCTGACCACACCTCCTTGCGGTCCCCCCTGGACCCTTGGAATATTTGACCAAATTCTGGTTCGTTTCCAAGATGACTAACGTGGCAACTGCACCCATTTTCAAATGACGAGCAAAACTGATATCTCCAGTAATGCTACCGCGCCCGGGGTAACCGCCGCGTTAGGAGCTGCAGCTCGAGCTCAAGATGAGAAATCTACTACGAGGACACAATTCAATCTACTACAACTCAATATAAATGGTACCCAGAGGAAAATAATGAGCTGACTTGACTTCTCTGTGACAACAATGTACATATTACCTGTCCTCAGAAGACAAAATTGAATCAGAATCTGAGATTCAATATCAAAGATTATACAACACTACGAAAGGACAGACCGGGAAAATTCGGAGGAGGACTTGCCGTTTTGATTAAAACTCTAGAAATCAAATTTAAGGAAATCGCCTATAATCAGAGTAAGCCTAGAGAAAGCACGACAGAAGTTAAGGCAATAGAAATCTATCTTACAGATAAAACAATTCCAATCATAAATGTTCATCACCACGAGAATACTAGCATGAATACAGGCCTGATAGAGACATTAAGTGGAGCGTCTTCGGATATCGCAATCATACTTGGTGATTTTAACGCCCAAAGACCAACTTGGGGATCACCTGTCCAGGATAACAAAGGTCAGCAGGTTGAGAAGATGCTAAACGACCTCGACCTTACACCGTTAAATAACGAAAAGAACACCTATCTATCCAAATCCAAAGGCACGGAATCCGCAATAGACATCACAGCGATAAATTACAACATCGCACCAACAACACAATGGAAAATTCTGAAAAGTGCAATCAGTGACCACAGACCAATTTTAACAACCCTAAAATTCAAAATTGAGAATTTCCAACAGAATAAAAGAACACTGGAAAATAATTCACAGAAATGCTTGAAGAACTGTTCAACGAAGAATTAAATCACAGAACGATTGCCAAAAAAAATTGGAAAAATTCTCTTCGAACATATCCAAAGCTGCAAAAGTATCGATACCTAGAGATAGACGTAAATACCTGTGAATACCTTACTGGAAGTACCACAATATCGAGGCAATGATTGCAGAGAGAGACAATATCAATGAACTTCTTAAAACAAATAAAACAGAAGAAATCATAAAGGAACTCATTGAAATTAGTCACAAAATAGAACAAGAAATTTAGATATTAAAACAAGAAAATTGGACAGAATTCTGCGATACAAATGGATCCAAAAAAGGAAAGCCATCACTGGAATATAGTGTTATAAAACAATCAAAACCAACACTAATCCTTCAATACTCTAACCGATATGAATAGCGAGAACGAACAAACAGATGTCTGAAATAATTGCTGAATATCTTTCAAGAACTTCCAGACTCAGCTATACGAATGAAGGCAGGACTCTAAAAAATAATGTAAACAGGTTAGTTAAACAAGCAAGAAATTACCATCAACAAGATATTTACTCGAGAGACTTCACACTGAATGAGCTAAACTCATCAATAGGAAAGTTAAATCCGAGAGGTCACAAGGAGATGATCTAATCTTTGGTCAAATGATTAAACACTTTGAAGACAGCTAAAAATAAACTCCTACGAATACTGATCATTTTAGGGCAAACTGGTAAACTACCGAAGAATTGGAAGATATCAATTATAGTTCCAATACTGAAACCACACAAAGATGCCAAGGAATGCAAGAACTATCGGCCAATTGCTCTTACCAGCATACTTTGTAAAATAATAGAATGATTTATGTACTCTAGGCTCATAGTCTGGCTCACTAATAATAATAAAATAAACTTCTTCCAAACTGCCTAAAGATCCAGACACTGTACAACTGATAAACTGTTCTACTTCTGTCAATCAATAATAGATTTCTAGGAAAAACCGCCAAAGAAGACAACGGCCGTATTCCTGGATATGACCTCAGCTTTTGATCGAGTGTAGAAATTATTTGAAAGGCTGCACAACATCGGAGTAAGAGGAAAAACCTTAATCTGGATTGCAGACTTCTTAAGGGGAAGAAGGATAAAGGTTCGGGTCAATGGAACATTTTCCAAGGACCGAAGAAAATGGGCTGGTGTACCTCAGGGATCTGTGCTCAGTCCTCTACTCTTCTCGCTATATATTAACTGTTGTGTATGTAAATGATGAATATCATTTGTATTATTTAAAACCTCATTATGTAAAAATATATGTATATATAAATTGGACATTTGTTGTTGGCCATGGTCAAGTTTGAGCTCTTGTACGTCTAATTACGACACAACAAAAGTGGCGACGAGGATGCGCGATCTACAGAGCCAGTAAAAAGCTGAGGAAAACGGCGTCTATGCAAGTATAACAACTACATCTTTTAAAAAATCTGACTCTCGGATTATGGAGAGGAAAAATAAGAAAATGAGTTAAGATTACATCTTTTATACTATCTGAATCAAGAAAACAAAGGAGTAGAAAAGATCAGCATGACAAGTTCAAAGTTAATAATACCTTTTAGATGCTATAGCCCAGTGGAGGACACTTCGATCTTTTTGTACAAATGTTTGAGGCTTTCTTTTTGGCATCTGAAGAAGGAGATTAAAGTGCTGATTTTTACCTCGCTACCAGATTCTGAAACTTTGAAGCAGGGAAACGACATTTTCTTCCTGGTCTAATGAAAGATCAACCCTATGATAGTATCATTCAAAGAATTAAGCTGCATTTGGATCCAAAGAATAAAGTGATACAACAGCGATGCAAATTTTTAAATAGAATTCAACAGGAAGGAGAATCAATTTCGGAATATCTTAGAGAATTGAAACATTTAGCAATAAATTGTAATATCGTCGATATGCTGGGAACCATGACCTAACTGTGTCATTTAAGTAGGGTCTGCAAAGCTTTTAAAAAAATGTAGGGATGTAAGAAAGAGAATGGCTTAAACAGTTAAAACCTTATTATTCTAGATTGTTTAGCACTAAAAATTTAAATAATGAATCTAATAGAAATAATTTGATTGATAGATATGCATATTTGTTTAACAAGAATAAATTTGTATTTAAAAAAGGATGTGACTCCTGTGTTTTGTAAGGCCAGAAGTTTACCTTTCTCTCTAAATAACAAAGTAGAGAATGAAATTGATCGTTTAGTGAATTCTTGCATTTTATAACCTATATGCATATTGGACCGCTCCAATAGTACCAGTATTAAAAAAGGATGGTAGTGTAATTATATGTGGTTATTTTAGATATACAGATAATAAAGCAATAGAATTAGACAGGTATCCCATTCCATCGATCGTTGAGATCTTTTCAAAATTATCTACAAGCACCGTACTTTCGACTCTAGACCTATCACAGGCTTGCTTACAAGTAATGTTAGCGGAAGAAGCCAAAGCTGTTGTTGATATAAACACAACAGAGAGGTTGTTTTCTTATAAAAGACTACCATATGACGTAGCGGTAGCACCAAATAAATTTCAGAGAATTATGGAAGGTCTATTTGCTGATTTGCCAGGTGTGGCCTGCTACATAAATGATATTTTGGTTGCAGGAAAAGACTTTGAAGATCATGGACAGAAGTTGGATCTAGTGTTTAAATGATTGCTAGAAAAATGTTTAAGTTAAACAGATATAAATGTAAATTTAAAAAGAAATCGGTGGAATATTTAGGGTTTGAAATGGATAAATATGGACGGAATCCCTTAGAAAATAAAATTAAAGCAGTGATAGAGGCGCCTGAACCTAAAGAATGTTTCGCAATTAAGATCTTTCATAGTACTCTTAATTTATTATTATAGATTCATAAAAAATATAGCAAACATTTTCGCTCTATTCTATCAACTTTTGAATAAAAATTGTAGATGGAATTGGACGGAAGAATATCGAATGTTATTTTAAAAATGTAAATCATTATTAATGGACTATGGACTAGGCGTAATTCTGAGCCATAGAAATGATATAAAGGAAGAATACCCTATAGCCTTTGCTTCTAGAAAATTAACTGAAGCGGAAAAACGTTTCTCTCAACTAGAAAAGAAAGCGTTGAGCATAACATTTGGCGTTGAGAAATTCAGACAATACTTACTGGGACGATATTTTGTCTTGGTCACAGACAACCGACCCTTAATTCATATATTTTCACCTCATAAACCAATTTCCATATGTGCATCATCCAGAATTAAAAGATGGTCCTTAAAATCAGTTGCATTTAATTATACTGTGGAATTTCGAAAAACTAGTGATAATTCTAATGTTGACGCATTGTCACGTCTTCCTTTAGAATCGAGTGTTAGGGAGTCTCTTGATGAAGACCAGGTACTTCTTCTCAGAAAGTTGAATGAGGTACCGTTCTCTTTTATGGAGGTGGCCGAAAGACGCCCCAAGATAAAATACTGTCTATAGTATTAAGGAATGTTAGAGAAGGCAACTGTGTGTGTGTGTGTGGAAATTCACAAGGGTGTACCCAGGGAAAACCCACTAGCTCCTCATTATAATATCAATAAGGAATTAAGTTTGGAGTTTGGTTGTTTTCAATGGCGTGAAAGAGTGGTAATTCCCCAAAAATTAAGATCTTTAATTTTAAATGACTTGCATGAAATACACATGGGGATTGTTAAAATGAAGATGATTGCCAGACGGTATTTTCTGGTGGCCAGGCATAGACAGTAACATCGAGGAGTTAACTAGAGAATGTAGAGTATGCCAAGAATCGGCAAGCATGCCACCGGCTACCATCTCGGAATGGACTTGGCCCGAAAAACCGTGGCATCGACTTCATCTTGATCTATCGGGTCCGTTCATGGGAGAAATGTTTTTGGCTCTCGTGGACGCATACTCAAAGTGGATAGACATTTTTATCATCAAAAATATTACTAGCAAAACGATTATAAATCATCTTAGATAAATTTTTGCCAGATTTGGATTGCCCTAATTTTTGGTTACAGATAACGGAAGACAGTTTGTCTCCGGTGAATTCGAGCAATTTACCAAAATGAATGGTATACGGCACACTAAGACCAGTCCGTATAATCTTTGTACAAATGGTTTAGCTGAGAGATATGTAAGAGAGTTTAAAAACCTTTTGAAAAAGAATAATGGGAAGGATGATTTAAAGACGAATCTACAAAGATTCCTATTTGCTCATAGAGCATTCCCCCAAACTGTAATAAAGGAATTCCCCCGCGGAACTGCTAATGAAGAGAAGTTTAAGATCAAGATTCTCGAATTTAATACCAAGATGGGAAATCCGCGAGAGGTATTTCATGAGGCAGTAAGAAGGCAGGAGCAGTTTACTACAGGTTGCGAGGTTTATTTCCGCAACTATGCAACTGGACCTAAACGGTAAAAAGGTACCATTTTGAAATTATTGAACTACCGTCACTACCTTATAAGTTGCGAGGGCGTCGTGTAAAAGAGACATATCAATCAATTGCGACCTGTGAGAAAGAAACAAGTGGAGACAAGAAATTTGATACTTCCTCGAACATCAGGAGAGAAGCCTGTAGGTGGAAGTCAGAAATAAAGTGAAGAGGAGGTTCCAGAGGTTACATCAGGAAACAAGGAGGAGACTGCTTCTGTGCACGTACCCTCTTGCACTCCTAGACCAGGGCCTGCTGCTGTGCACGTGCCCTCTTGCACTCCTAAACCGAAGCCTGCCGCTGTGCAAGTGCCCGTCCGCAGTCCTAGACCTCAGAGAGCCAGGAAACCCCCAGACCGACTGGAGTATTATTAAGGGGGGAGATGTGTTGTGTATGTAAATAGATGAAGATTATTTGCATTCTTCAAAGTCTCATTATGTAAGAATATATGTGTATATAAATTGGATTTTTTTTTGTTGGCCAAACGAAAAGAATAAGAGCTAAAAAAAGAGTCATGGTCAAGTTTGAGTTGTTGTACATCTAATTACGACACAACCTTAACAACATCCATCCTCACTGAAGACACAAAGGTTGCCTGTTATGCAGATTATATAGCCATATGGCACACAAGTAGCAGTATAGAAATATCAGAAAAATACTGAACACATTAATGAGAGGACTGGAGAAATGGGCAATAAACTCAAAATGACCATAAACCCAATAAACACAAACCTATAGGTCTCCTTCACTGACAGGAAAAGAGGCATAATCTAACTCCAAAATGAGCATAAACAACCATATAATTGATAAAATTAGATCTCCAAATTACCTAGGTGTGATACTTGATGAGGAATTGCGATTTACAGAACACATAATTAGCACCTCAAATAGAGCTACCAGTAACCTAAACATTCTGAGAAGGCTATGTGGATCAAATTGGTGAGCAAAACCCAAAATTCTCAGAACAACATATATCACCTTAATAAGGCCAATAATGGAATATGCAACACCTGTTTGGACTCCCTCAAGTTCATCACTAAAAAGAAGACTAGACAGTGTTCAAGCAAAAGCGGCCAAATTAATCACTGGTTCTGTTTCAAATACCAACAATTAGAAAATTCAGAGAGAATGTGGTCTAGACCTACTTGAAAGCAGAAGACAATTAAAAACAATAAAATTTACCAATAGCTTAAAAACTAAAGAAACCGAACACATATCCCATAGAACCTATTTAAACTGGGCACAAAAAGAAAGGCTCAAAAGATCTTCAACACTTCAGTATGACAACAATATTAGAAAGAGCATAAATATGAAACATAATGAATTTCAAATTCGAGAATAACCAATATTTCCTACCCTATTGCCATCAAATGTAATCATCAATCTTAACCTGAATGAACCCTGCAATAAAAAAAAGAGAACAAAATCATACATAAAAAGAAAGGGCTTAACAAAATTGGTTTATGCGATCAGATAAATATTTAACAGCATATACAGATGGATCATCAGACCTTACCATAAGTAATGGAGGGGCTGGAATTAACATAATACTGCAAGATGGAACATACATCAAAATCAAAAAAGGAGCAAGAAAGATTTCGTCAAACTTCACTTGTGAACTGACAGCTATCTGGAAAGCTCTTGATGTATGCCTTAACCAACCATCCCTGCATAAAGCAGAATGAATTATAATATACCGTACAACAACTTCATATCCGATCTAGAAGCAATTCAGAAGGGCAATACTATAATCACACAGAAAATACATTCGTATTACTCAACTAATATCATTGGAGAATAACTGCATTCTACAATGGATTCCTGCCAGTGTTTGGATCGGGGGTAATGAAATGGCAGTTGAATTTGCAAAGGAAGCCAGAAAGTTGAGCCAAAGGAAAGAACAAATGTCATTATTTGACGCTAATGCTTTTGCAAAATACAAGATAATTAAACAAAAAATAAGAAAAGATCAAAATGTGAAATAAACTCCGAGAGAAAAATGACAAAACTATTGTTTTAATGTCCATCCATACAGTTTTCAAAACAACAACTGACCCACCCGTGCAGGCAAGGTCACGCTCCGCTGCGTCACGTGGGAAAACATAGGTACATGTTTTCTTACATGTTCTCAGCACATCCCCCTTTTTAAGACTTGAAATATATATATACATTACAAACTTTAAATGCATAATATAATTAATAATGAAGGCGATCCACAGGTTTAACAATTCGTCCACTCCGGGTTCTTATCTGGCCGTCTTCTGAGTCGTTAGAGGGATAATCCACAACTGGGGTCTTTTCACTTTCAACCAGTTCCTCCCCCGAAAAGGTCGGCGTCGATGGGTCGGCTGGATATTGCACTGCATATCCTTTTCGTAGATGGAGCCTGTTTCGACGTAAAGTCCCAACTGGAGTATCAACCATATACGACCTTGGTGTCGATGCTTTCTTCTTTACAATCCCCCAGGTTCGCATATCTGTAATCCAAACCGTGTCACCTTCGGATAGCTCCTCCATGTCCGTAGCTCCGCAGCGTCGATCATATCTGGATTTCATATCCTTTCTCCTTCTCCCTTCCTTTCTTTTCAGGGTCCGAGAGTCCACCAACCTTGGATTAAGATTCTCTGGTGCAATTGGCAAGGTCGTTCGGAGTTTACGTCCCATGAGAAGCTCAGCAGGGCTGTAACCGTTCTCCAAAGGGGTCGATCGATACTCCAGGAGTCCAAGCGATGGGTCTTGATTTTTCTTGAGGATCAACTTAGCAATTTTCACACCTGCTTCTGCCATTCCATTGCTCTGCGGGAATCGAGGACTTGAAGTGACATGTTGGAATCCGTACTGCCTTGCGAAATTTGCAAATTCACGAGCAGCTCCAAATTGCGTCCCATTATCGCTTACAACAGTTTCTGGTATTCCATGTCGGGCAAATATGGATTTGCAACTACGCACCACCACATTGGCTGTGAGCCGATCCAGCTGAACCACTTCAGGAAATCGAGAATAATAGTCAATGACGACTAGATACCACTTATTCTCTAACTTGAACAAATCCATTCCAATCTTTTGCCACGGTCGTGTAGGAAAGTTGGTTTGTATCAAAGGTTCATGTTTTGAGACGGCTTCCTGGATACAGACACTGCACTTTCTGACCGTTTCCGCGATCTCTTCCGAAATTCCAGGCCACCATACCGTCTCACGTGCGCGAAGTCTTGTTTTTGTAATCCCGAAGTGCCCAGCGTGCAACTTATCTAGGATCTCCAGTTTCATACTTGCTGGAATAACAAAACGACAGCTACGCATCAGTAGTCCATTTTGAACGCCGAGTTCATCCTTGACATGCCAATAAGAGAGCAGAGCCTGTGACATCTTCTTCTTATCTGGCCAGCCTTGCTCAAGGTAGTTGACTACTGCTTTCAGGGTCGTATCTTCTTGTTGAGCTTCAAAAATCTTCGTCAACATATCGTCTTTGTCGGTTATACTCGAGAGAACTGCATTTATATGCGCTGAGGTTGGCCGTTCGTCTTCACCTCCCTCGGTTGTAAGAAGTGGTTGTCTGGATAATGCATCGGCGTTGAGCAGCTCCTTTCCAGGGATATGCACTTCAGGGAATTCCTTGATTGGGTTAATTCTCGTCGCAACCACTTCAATTCCCCTCGCCAGGTTCAAGAGCTCACATGCCCGGCGACTCAGAAGAGGTTCACTCAAACGACGAATGACATAAATCTTCTCCTTGATTTCATAACTGCCATTTCGCAGCGTTGATATAAACATACCCACAGTCTGAAGTTCGGAAAATTCAGCAGCTCTAAGGTTGATATCACTTTTCACTAGTCGTTGCTGTCCCATTATCTTCTTGAAGAGACACAGAGGAACACATGTAACATCCGCCTGGGAGTCGAGCTTGAACTTCACCTTTTTCCCGTTCACTTGGATTTCTGCTGTCCATCGCCTCCTGCACTCGCCTTCATCATCATCGAGATTAGATGAATCCTCCACAGCTGAGACCTCCAGGAGAAAACCAATTTCTTCATCAAGTTCAGAAACAGCTTTGACTTCCGCAGTCTTCGCCTGCTTATCTGGGCAGCAATTTGCAAAATGGCCTGTTTTTGAACACAGGTTACATTTCTGTCCTTCAGCACGGCAAGCCTGTCCTTCCCTGTGGGTGAAACCTCCGCACTTTGGACATCGTGATCTTGTTTTGGCTGACTTCTCCTTCTTCCTCGAAGGCTGCTGTTGTTGTTTCGGTGATTGTTTCTTCGAGTTGAACTTCACCTGATTGACCTTTTGGCTTGTTGAGGGACGCTGCAGGTAGACTTGCTGCTGTCGAACGGCTTCCTGCTGTCGAAACATTTTCACCGCCTTTTCCAAAGTCAGTTCGCTGTCCAACTGCATTCTTTCAGATAAAGCTTTGTCCCTCACTCCAACCACTATTCGGTCACGGATCAACTGCTCATGAAGACCCTCAAATTCGCAACTATCAGCCAATTTGTACAATGAAGTGATGAATTCGTCCACTGGCTCCCGATCCTCTTGGATTCTTGAATTAAATTTCGCACGTTCGTAGATAATATTCTTTCTGACACAGAAGTGGCTGTCGAACGCCTTGAGGACGGAATCAATTTTCGTTGCCTCTTCCTCCTTTTCGAACTTGAAGGTCCTGAATATATCATCCGCGCGGTCGCCCATCAAGTACATGAACAAATCGATCTTGTCCGCCTCCTCTTTCTTCTTCATTCCACTGACCACGAGGTATCGTTCGAATCTTTTCCTCCATTTGGGCCATTCGTTGGGAGTCGAGAAGTCGAAAGTTTCTGGAGGTTGAATCTGAGCCATGTTGAATTATCTTCCAAGGTACGCAAAAATCGATATTTTGCAATATACGGGTTCGTATTTTATCCAGTTATCGCTGCCACCATGTTTTAATGTCCATCCATACAGTTTTCAAAACAACAACTGACCCACCCGTGCAGCCAAGGTTACGCTCCGCTGCGTCACGTGGGAAAACATAGGTACATGTTTTCTTACATGTTCTCAGCACAACTATAACAAGATTTAGATCAAAACATTATAAAAGATGACAATACATCCAGATGACACAAGAACCTATAGAACATGCAACAACTGTCCTGGTGTGGAACTAACACCTACCCACATATTCTCGTGCCCGAAGCCTTGCAGAAAATTGACATAGACCCAGAGCAGCTGCTTTACACAACCAAGATAGTGAACAATGCTGCTGCTGCTGTGATAGAGATGTATGGGGACATCTGAGGCTCTTCATTGGACACGACAAAAACAACAACGGCATTCCAGAGTAAAATAAATCTTCAGAGATAGATAAATATTTTTCAAATGAATTAAAATAAATATAATCAATACCTCATCTAAAATATCAGGCTTTTTTTTGCTACATGTTTTAATTTGCATATACCTATTTTACATATCTCAGATTGTATTTAAAAATCAGTAACTATTTCTTCTAACTTTTGGCGAAATGGTGTTTTATTAATTTATCATTTGATATTATTAGGGTTCTTTCCTGGTATTCAAAAAGGAAAATTACTTGTCGTTCAGTTACATTTTTCAATTTATCAAACAACTTGGCCGCTGAATCGCTGATTCTGGTAGAGCGCCATCTAGCGAATAAAGTTGCAACTAAAATCAAATTCGAATTTTTCATTATTTGCCATAAAAAATCCCATTGCATCCTGAACACAATGGTGTTTACCGCATTGTTCTAGCGCAAATATTCGCAGAGTTATTAATTTTTTAAATTGTGCGGGACTTTTGGATCACCCTGTATATAAAAGGTAGCTCTAAAATAATTTTGATTCTTGATAACAGATGGCGTGATAATATATTAAATATTAAATATATTTATATAAAAGGGCGTACATAAATATGTAGAGAATTTTCTTTTTATTTCTTTACAGATCCAGGTACGCCCTTTTATAGAAACTTAATTGATGGATCGCCTTTTGACTCAAAATATTAAATATAAATACAAAATATGTCTCCTTTTAGCCAAATATATATATAGTTTTTCAAGTTCATACCGTATAAATATATAAATACTTTTTTTTAAACTTTAAAATAATTTAAAAACTATAATTCAATAAAAGCCTAGCATAAAACACTGCTACAAAGAATAAATCTTTAAAGGCAGACCATACAAGAAGTTTAGTTAATACAATAGTTACTACAGTGGTTCAGCGGGTTGGAAACTGGAGTATAACCGCTGGGAAGATTTTTACTTGGTAAATTAGTCGAAAGTAAAGCAAGGCTGGGAGGGGTAACCATTGATGAGCCAAGAGCTCTTCTTTTCCATATAGTAGTTGCAGAAATTAGTTCCGTACAAATTTGAAAAGAAACAGAAATTAGATTTTTTTGATTCAACTTTAACAAAATTGAAATATTCCCTTTTTGTAATGAAGGACATCAAAGTAAGGGGGATCCCAACAATCATCTAAAGATCAACCAACATACGGCCGTGGATTATTCTGAAAGAAACGCCGAGCGGAAATCCAGTTTCAATTACCTGCAGAAGACGAATGGCCGTCGTCTGTTTCGGTTGCTAGGCAACCCCTCCAGGGGCTCGCAGACGAAAAATTGGATGGGGTATCTTCATTAGAGATCGTTTCAAACTTCTCTCATAATGGCGGCGATTGTGGATGGGGAGTATTTAACCAGTACTGGTATAAATACGCTACTATCACCTCAATTGTATATATATATATAGTTGCCGATTATTGGTTCCCTCCTGCTCCTCAGCGCCAACTGACACCATCTTCGGCTGCCACCACTCGCAACGCATGCGCGGTTCATTATATATTTTTCGTTGTCAAAATCGTACCTGGCAGCGCGATCCCGATTTATATTGTCTTATTGAATAATATTTGGTGGTTGAGTTAATTTGCTTTGTGAAAAAGTAAACCGTACACTATCAAATAAGTTCAATATTTCAGTTTGGAATACCCTCGATCCGCATGTGTGACGGGCTAATTGACATCTTGTCAATACAAGGTCAAAGTGCAAACTCCGCACTAATAAAGAAATTAACAATTATGGTTATTATTAAACTAGAAGAAAAAATATATACAGTCAATATGTACATGGCATCTCTGACACCGCTGCAGAGTTTTTGATGGAAGATAATCAGCGGGTCTCCAGCGACACCACGTATTTCACCATCTACGAAGAAAACTTAATCGCATGCTGACACCATCTTCGGCTGCCACCACTCGCAACGCATGCGCGGTTCATTATATATTTTTCGTTGTCAAAATCGTACCTGGCAGCGCGATCCCGATTTATATTGTCTTATTGAATAATATTTGGTGGTTGAGTTAATTTGCTTTGTGAAAAAGTAAACCGTACACTATCAAATAAGTTCAATATTTCAGTTTGGAATACCCTCGATCCGCATGTGTGACGGGCTAATTGACATCTTGTCAATACTATTGACCGTCGCCGCAACTAGCGGCCTCGGGTCGGTGACAAAGCCACAACACCAGCTTTGGCAAACTGAGAAGCGTCCACCTAGAGACCATGGTTTCGGGCTAATGGCCCTCGTCAGTCTAGGGCGGACTTTATTCCATGAGATCCACACGGGATCTAATGGAATCCTCACAATCTACCAAAGAGGTGTTTTGCTGGCAAGGTGGCTAGGCCAAATCTATGGCTAGAATATAGATGGAAAGCGACGGCCAATAGATGGCGGCCGCCCGATGGTGGAGAATGTCTCTCAGATGAGAGCGGAAGAGAAAGCTTCTGTTTAAAATTCTCTTCGCCATCAGGTTTATATATATTAAAAACAAAAAAGGCATATCCTGACCGTGCTCACATAAGCATCTCTAGATGGCAGAGCGCCATCTAGTGGAACAAAATAAACTAAAGTCTCCCACATTGTGAAACAATAGGATATGCGGATGATATTACGTTAATATGTTGGAATAAAACTCCTGAACAACTAAGAAATACAATAGATAATGTATTAAGAAAAATCAATAAGTGGTGTGAAAGTCGTAAATTAAAATTGTCAGATGAAAAAACAAAAATATTATATTTATATAAATGCAATAGCGATATAATAGTCTCAGGTAGCAAGTTAATTAAACCGGTTGAAGAACTTAAGATCCTAGGAGTGACTATTAAAAATCACCGAGTCAGAAGCAAACTGGACTTTACGCCTCACGTTAATGAAATGATCATAAAAGTAACTAGAGCTAGTGGATACCTATTTGGCCTGACAAAGAAAGCATGGGGTCTAGACTTTAGACGAAGACTGATATTGTATAAGACATTATATCGAAGTACAATTACTTATGGTTATCCAATATGGTATCCATTCATAAACAAAAAGTCTAAGGACAAACTAAATTCTCTTCAATATAGTATATTATAAAACATTGTATACAGGCCTACAGTACAACATCATCGGATTGTACACATATACTTGCACAAGTCCCCAAACTTACTGAATATATTGAATCTAACATGTTGAAAACCGAAATAAATTACAACCGATTTGACTCTTCAAGTAGGAATATAATTTCTAATTATATAAGGGAAAAATTGCAGAAATACTATGAGAAGACTAATACCATTTTCAAGTCCTTCTTCGCTGATTCCCAAATACCCAAATATGTCAAGCCAAATTTTTACAATGTCCATTTTTTTACTGGACACGGTAACTTTAGATCATATTTGTACAAAGTCAGAAAGACGGATTCGCCTAAATGCTCATGTGGTGCAGAAGAAGAAAATCCTGTACATATTCTAACGGACTGTCGACTTGTAGAGGACTTGAGAGTCAAAAATCAAATAAATATAAATTGTCTAAATCAAATAGTTAATAATAGATATATGTATATAAATTTTAATAGATTTTGTAGAATGTCTTTTAGTAATAGATAGCCTGGGCTGTAATAACTGATATAGTAATATGCTGTAAATAGCTCTAAATTTCTCTTCTTATCTGTGATGTTCACTAATATTCATTATAGGGTAATTAAACCGTTAAATAATTGACAAATATGTTAATAATTTCTATTATAATAACTAAAATCATATTAATAATTACTGTAAATAAGCTCCCAAACTTGTGTATGCATGCAAATATCCAAGACGGATATCGCGTGCTTTGTAAATGATAATAAATAAAAAAATGAACTAAACGTTTATTTAAATTGTTCCGTGATATTTGGCGCTCTGCCATCTAGAGATGCTTATGTGAGCACGGTCAGGATATGCCTTTTTATTTCTAATATCAACACCTGCCTTTTTATTTTATTTTTCGTATACGTTTATATATATTGGGAGTACAAATAAGTTTTGAGGGATTTGCAAAAGAAGCCACAACAAATATTATATAAATAGCATCGGACCTTGTGTGTGTAAGGTTTCATGTTGAGGCTTCATCATTTCCCCAAAAAAATCAGAAGAAGTCTTTTCACTCAAGTGTAAGGAACTTTTTTTTTTGTGCTCTAACCATGTCAACCTTTTTGCCAACAAAACACAATTTGCGGGAAGCGCTGCTTTTCTGTTTTAATTCGAAGAAATGTGCAACTGATGGACATCGATTGCTGTGTGAGGCATGTGGCAAACATGCTCTATCAATAAAATCATGTGAGTACTGGTTTCGGCGTTTCAAAAGTGGCGATTTTGACACCAGAGACAAAGAACGCGGAGGGAGGCCAATAAAGTTCGAAGACGCTGAGTTGGAGGCTTTATTGGACGAAGATTCAAGCCAAACTCAAGAGGAGCTCGCTGAAACCTTGGGAGTGACTCAACAAGCGATTTCGAACCGTCTCAAGGTCATGAGTATGGTGCAAAAACAAGGTAATTGGGATCCATATGAACTCAAGCCAGGAAACATCGAGCGCCGTATTTGCACGTGCGAACTACTGCTCAAAAGACAAAATCGGAAGGGTTTTTTGCATCGAATCGTGACGGGGGACGAAAAGTGGATTCACTACGACAACCCAAAGCGCAGAAAATCGTCGGTTAAGCCCGGTCATGCATCAACTTCAACGGCCAAACCGAATATTCATGGCAAGAAGCTAATGCTGTGCATCTGGTGGGATCAGCTCGGAGTGATCTACTATGAGCTACTTCAGCCTAACGAAACCATCACTGGAGAACGTTACCAACAACAATTGATGCGATTAAGCCGAGCATTGAAGATTAAACGCCCACTATATGCCAAAAGACATGACAAGGTGATCTATCAGCACGACAACGCTCGGCCACATGTTGCAAAAGTTGTCAAGGAGACTTTGGAGGCGCTTCAATGGGATGTCCTACCCCACCCGCTGTATTCACCAGACATTGCTCCTTCAGACTACCACATGTTCCGTTCGATGACACATGGCCTGGCCGAGCAGCACTTCACTTCTTACGAAGAGGCGAAAAATTGGGTCAATGTTTGGATCGCCTCAAAAGACGAGGAATTTTTCGACACGGAATCCGTATGCTGCCTGAAAGATGGGAAAAAGTCGTAGCTAAAGATGGACAATACTTTGAATGAAATATATTGTACTGATTTCTCTGAATAAAGCTTCGAATTTATAAAAAAAATCCCTCAAAACTTATTTGTACTCCTAATATTAAAAATAAAGAAGGCATATACTGACCAAAAACACATGTGCTTTTCAGAAGGCAGAGCGCCATCTGGTGGAACAGAAATCAACTATTCATTGAATTAGCCTGTTCCCTGATATTTGGCCAACCCAATTTCTTGATAAATCAAGAAAAGCCATCCACGAACGCGTTTAGCGCTGTTGGCGCTCATCAGCGTGGAGCAGGCTGTACCACTAAGACCAAAAATATTTTTAGTCCCAGAGGCTTCTTGAAAAACCAAAATTGGGTATTTAAGGCCAAACTTGCGTAAATACGCTTAGCACATGAGAAAACATTGTGTTTTCTCATATACATATATGTGTGTAAAAAATAAAGAAAGCATATCCTGACCAGGAGCACATGTGCTTTACAGAAGGCAGAGCGCCATCTGGTGGAACAGAAATCAACTAAACATTGATTTAGCCTGTTCCCTGAATTTCTGTTCCAACAGATGGCGCTCTGCCTTCTGTAAAGCACATGTGCTCCTGGAGGGGATATGCTTTCTATATTTTTAATATCAACGCCTAACCCATTTTTCTTTTATTTTTTTTCTATTGTTTTTTTATATATGTGTGTGTGTTTAAAAATATATATATGTATATATAGATGTAATTAAACACAACAACTGTTATTGACTAGTGTTAAACTATTTATACTATATTATAACCATAACTAACCATGTGACTATATATAATAATTAGAGTAAAATCTAAATCTCTGTTATTTCTTCTCCAATATTAAAATATAATAAACTCTTAATTTTTTAAAAAACATGTTTCACTAATAGTTTATAACAAGGTTAGATTAGAGAGAGTTGATGGTTTTCTGATTAAGTTAAAAGAGACAAACACGATGAAATGAGCGCGGGGAAAAAAAAGACATTTTAAAAACTATTATATTATTAAATATTAATTAGTGATTGGGGAAAGACTCCTTGTTACCATGGTAACGCCTCGAATTTGATGGACTTTTTTTACCTCCTCTCTTGTGTTAGAGATTTTTTGGAATTGCTTTTTTTTTTTTAAAGGTTTTATTGGATCTTCATTCTTTCTACTTACAAAGGCTATGTAAATATTATATAATAAAATTTGCATATCGACTCATTTTCAATCTTTTATTTTTATTAAATTGTGATTTTTGACAAGGTTTTTTAAAATTGTTTCTGTTTAATATTAATTTGATAGATAATACAAACCTTTGTGAGACGTAAAGTTTTCCTACTTTAGTGTAATGGATAAAATCCGAGAATAAATAAACCGAAATGATAAGTTTATTTGAAAATATTCTCCATTTAACTTTTTCAAAATACCAATTGAAAAAAAAAACGGCTTTTATAAAATCCCTGGAATTTGTAGTGACGAAAAATATGAGATGACCCACGCATGCGCCAAGCCGATTGGCTACAGCCGATGACGCTAGATAGCACCTTAAAGGAACATTACTTAGAGACCATATATACCGGCTAAGAAAACGATACTAAGGTGTATAGCATGTAGTCATTTAAAAAATATAATTGACCTAATATTGAACTCTAATAATTTTACAAAAATGCTGTTTGACATTGTTGCATATTTACATATGTTGATGCAAATATATTCTTAAAAGGGCTTTAATATTAAATACAGATAATATATAATTGTTTTAAAATAAACTCATCGACAAACTTTAAGGAAGTGGAAAGTCTTTGATGTCGCCAGTAGTCTTTTTTTTTTTAAGAGACAGAGGTAATTTTGTTCACAATTTGTTATCTCAAGTGTCTTCAATAAAGGTCAATGTGTATCAAATATCTTTCAGAGTTTTTGTCTGAATCCCGATGTATATGCTAAAAGGTACAAATTCCTTAAGTTTTGTGTCTATGAGTGTATATAGAAAAATTAAATATAAAGAGGCTCGATCAATAAACATATGAAAACAAACTTTGCTGGATAAATGACAAAGCTATTTACATAAAAATGTTGTGTTTCTTCCTCAACCGTTTCCACATTATTTGACGCCATATAGAGTTGGGTATGAAAATAACTCGTTGTTATTGTTTCAACCATGGAATATGCAAATTGGGCCAATAACCGGCTAATTTGCATTATCGATTTGTTTCGAATATAGGTTTCCACAATACTAAACTTCTATAAGGAAATAACGCGCCATCTATATAAAATAAATGTAATCATTGAAACACGAATGTTTCTTTTAAACTCTAATTCTTAGCATAGAGGTAATTCAGGAGTAAAAAGAATAGTTTCAAACACTATGAAAATTAGTGTAAGAGCGTGCTTATTTGCATATACTTTCTATTCAGCAAACCCTAGTGAAGCAGGATATTTTGCCTAGAGCAGGGGTCGGCAAACCTTTGAGTCGGAAGATTCAAAAATTGCAATTTACAAAATTTCAAAGTTTTTAAAGAGCCTCAAAATTGTTTCTTGCCAACAATAAATAGTATTAATAATATTTGTGTATGGAACTATATAAAGAGCCGCAGCTTCACATCCAAAGAGCCGCAGTTTGCCGACTCCTTGTCTAGAGATAAAGTGTTTCACTTGATTATATGACAAATTTTCTTCTAATATTATATAATATTGTCACGTATAGAGAAAATGAGGAAAGACAAACTTCAGGATAACAGGACAATCTATTTATGGCAAGTACAAATAAACATATCTAAAATACCAAAGAGGTAATGAAGAAGTTAACAGAGTAGCAAAAATATAAATATCAAAATTAATAATCTGTTTATAAATAATAATAAATATTTGACTATAATATATTTAAAATGTACAAATATCCTTCATAATGATAATCTACAAATGGCTAAATTATGAATAACCTTTCAGAACAGGGTCAAAGAAAACGAATTAGAGGGGGAAATGTCTTGCTGTTCGAAAGAGAGAGAATGTAGCAACCCATGATTCAACTATTTTGAAGCAATGTCACGTGACATTCTAGCTGGACCAGTCACAGCCGAGAAAGATGTCAACCTGTGTTTGAATGAGCTAGGAAAGAACATTTGAATTCCAAATTTTTGCGGAAATTAAATCAATTCCGTTTGTAATTATAGTTCGGTCAAATTGTTGATCGTTTTGAGTGATGATTGAATAAATTATTTTTCTGAAATCGCACAGAGATATCCTGAGTTTACATAGCATGCTAGTTTTCACATTCATTATATTTGTATACGATATTTGCCATGGTAGTTATAATTTATATAAATATATTATATAAAAATAAGTTTATAAAATAGAAAATAATTTTTAAAAAATCATTTTTCTCTATTGGAAATATTTTTTGAACCTGAAAAAACGCATCAGCCTTTCATATATTTTTATTCCGACGTTCGAAGAGCTACTGTCAGCAGTTTTTATGGGGGAAAATGAATTAAAAAATGATATTATTTTCTCCTTCAAAATAGCAACAGTGTGTCGCCGAAATTCGGAAAAAAAAAGGTTCAACAAAGATGCTATATTATGAAAAAGGCATCTCCTTATCAGGAACTGGAAGTTGCTGATGGCTTGCGCCATATATCGGAATAAAGCCATCAGCAACTTTCAGTTGCACGATAAGGAGATGCCTTTTTCATAATTTATGGACCTTATCCCAGTACAATATCACATTTGTACTATTTTTTCACAAATATGCTATATTTATCACAAGTAAACGTCAATTATAATGACACTGAAACAAATTACTCCCTAACGGACAAAGATATTTTCACACCAAAACACACTACAAACATCAAACTATGCAAATATAAAGGATAGGGTTAAATACACTACATGACCCTGAATTTGCAAAACCAAGAATTAGGGGGGGGGGGGTAAAAGAGTTTTGAGAGAGAGAAAATCTGCATAAAGAGAGTACAAGTATAACGAACAATAAACGATATTTATTAAAACAGAATACATCTATACACTGAGTGCCGTCCACTCTATATGTTGTGGAACCTCCGGCTATGTCAACATGTCTTGGTACTGACTCTATGGTGTCCTGAGAGATGGCTTTCCTGTCAACCATCAGCCACAGTTCATCTTCTGAACGCGGCTGTGGCAGCTATGTCCAATTAGGTCCCAGACATGTTCTATAGGTGAGAGATCAGAAGAGACTGGTGTCCATGGAAGCACCGAGGTTTCATACAGGACATGTTGGCTGATGCAAGCTGTGTGAAGTTGGACAATTTCCTGCTGGAAAATAGCTTTTGGTACCCCTGAAGGAAAGATAGCGTCTCCGGCCGCAGCACGTCATCCACGTATCGTTGGGCCATCATAGTGTTCTCACTACGAATCAGGGGTGATCTGCTATCATAGGCGATGGCTCCCCAAACCATAAAGTCGCGTTGTCGTGAGGTGCGGCCGGATTGGACCTGTTAACAAAGCAGGGCCAAATTCTTACTCGATGACTGGCATTGATAAAACCGAAGCGAACCTGAAAACACTACCCTGTACCTGTCTATGTAGCTCTATCGCGACAGAATTGCAAACGGAGATATCTGTGCCGTTGGATAAATGACAGCCTTCTTAACGGGAGCCATGAGTGTAGACCGCCGGCGATCAAACTACGTATAATAATACACTGTTTAGGCCACCACAAGTATATGCGCAGACTGCCCAACGAACTAACACAACCAAACGGGGTTCAACCCCCACACAAGGTCGGAAGAGTTAAGAGGAGCTCTAAAGTGGTGTCCGGTGAATCGATTCTACCAATTGCTGAACTACCTCTTAGATTGTGATTTCTCCAAATGAATTGTTACTAACAATGAAATTGAATTCACATCTAAAGGGTTCTGACGTTAGAAATCAATGACTTGATCCGGGGAAGCTTCCAGAACGACTAGGTTAGCAAGGACAATACAAGCATGAAGTGTTACTTTGCCCTTAATGAAATGGAAATTTTAATACACTTTGAACTAGTTCCCGATAGTCGCTGAAATAAACTCTCAGAAAATTTAAATTAATAATGTTCCAGGTATTTTACTTATCTAAGATACCCATCTCTAGTCTGTCGAAAATGGCTGATAGTCTAGCAAGACAACGTTCCGCTTCACAAGGCACTTCTAATAAAAATTAATGACAAGATTTGTGGGCAGACAGACATGGAAGCAAGTTAAATTAACTTTTAATACAAATTGGAATTTGGAAGAAATTAAGCGTCTAGCGTCAATATAGGCCTGTGGTCACTTGTGGATGCCAGAGCTAGACTCTCAAAAAAGAAGAAAGAAAAATAATTGAAGCCTATGAAATATGGACATGGAGGAAGCTACTCAGAATGCGCCGTGGACAGATAAAAGGTCAAATGTTTCAATCTTAAATGAATTCAATCCTGCTAGATCCCTAGAATCCCAAATATGTAAACAAAGTCTGACCTACACAAACTTGATGTTGGGAAAAATTGAGGGAAGAAAGAAAGACCTCCAATGAGCAGGCTAGAAGGGGTCAAGAAAACTACTAGAAGGTCACTAGATGAGCTGTGAATGATGATCATTAACATATCAAATTGGAGAATGTTTGTCTATCTAGTCATCAAATGTCGAACTCGACTTGATTGTCTCTAGCCACAACATAAACGCCTTTCTGCTTTCTTGTATTTTCTAGAAGCTGTAACCGAAACTAAAAAAATGCGTTAAAATATTTACAGTATTATAAAAACCCTATCTCTCCATAATTTCAATAAACACCAGTAACACACACACAAGAATTATTTCAAATACAAAAACTATATAATCAGAATGATTAGTATAATAATTACGTTTAAAATATAAATACAAATAGTTTTCTGCAATCTGATTATCTTTCTTTAGAATATCGTGGTGAGTCGCCGAGTTTTTCAACTCCTCTTCTCTGGACACCAAATAAAATGGAACTTAAAATAATCTCAATTTTACGAACAAATAAAATATTATTTCATACAATATGAGGTTGCGGGAGGATGATATTCATGTACCAAAAGAGGCACCTCTCCCTTTTGATTTATCATTACAAGTGAAGTTTTTTTACTAGGGTGATGAAAGAGTGCAGCATTCTGATGCATAATTAAAGGGAGAGGTGCCTCATTTGGTACAATTCATCTTATGTTTTATTACAATTTGGTACAAGATTGGCAAAATAACTAAGAGGGTTCAGCACTGATGAGCCAGGCCCTATCAATATTTTACAATTAATAATTCTGTAGAAATTTATTTAATAGGAAATATAAACAAATTTGATAATTATTCGTAAAAGTCTTTCCATTTATAATTCTGAGATTTCACATTAATTTTAATTAGAAAAAAATTGTTGACTCACAAAAAAAGTAAAATGTTGAATTTTTTAATTCCTAGAGAAAGTGTTGGTATTTTCCAAATTAAACCAACTTCTGATAATTTATAAATCTATTCGACACTACTGTTCCCATCTAGAATTTCAATGTTGGCAATTTTTGCTCTCTAGCAATTCATTATCTCTCACCAAGATTTATCTTAATTAATTCATTAAGGGATAATTAAAAGCAGAGGGGGTTCTATTACACTCCACTTTATTAAATTATTTCTTCCCTTTTTATACAATTAATTACATCAGCCTCGTACCTAAAATATCACTCCTTTGGTTCAATACCTGTGTGGAGATGGTTCTGGGTTTCACTCCTTTATGTAAAAAAGAAAAGATGTTTGACTTTACCCCATTCAATATACATTTCGAGTTGTTGTGGTACGAACAAAATCTCTACTTGTATTAGTTTAGTGCAACAATTCGAGGATATCTAAACCGAAATGCGAACCTTTATTTGAAGTTTCCATTCAATCTTTGTCCTAATATTTTTTTTTTAAATGACTGCTAAGAAAGATACTGATATTACGGAAGGGAGAAACAAGAACGGTAAAACATAGGTAAATGATTTGGACATCTTGTAAGGCTTTAAGGCGGCTAGGTATATATTCTAGTGTTTCTAAAATGTTGATTAGCTACGTATTTGGACAAAAGAATTGACATAATGGCTTCACATAATCCTTTATACGATGGAGCACTATTAGGAGGATGGGAGAAAGCTAACCCCAGACTGAAGTGGCCAAATAGCTGACAGAAATATGGCCTGCTAGCTCTGAACACAATTCAGTAACGCGAAGCCATCATTAGAAGACCAGTCTTAATATAGAACACTACGACCCAAGAAGGTCACTATCCGACTCGGACTGCTTGGCGCCATAAGGAAATGACAGATATTTAAATGCCCAATGAGCTCTCAAGTGCTTCTGGAACGACAATTTCAAATTTTAGGAAGCTTGAGGCGGATGGTAAAAAAAGGAGAGATAATGGTATGCAGCTCTCTTAACCTCTCACAAGGGAACCCGCTTGAATTGTGGTCGTGACCATCAGTACTTGATACAGGAACAGTGGGACCATGTTATCTTGGCTACGAGATAAATTCTATTCAGAGACTTTGATTTTAAACCAGTCTCTATTTGGAGAGAACCTGGGATCCGTTTTTCCATACCATTAACATCAGATAAAAAGACCTTTTTGGGAGAGGAGGTGCGGGCTAGATCTTCATTTCTAACAGGTGTTTGGGGGTGAAGCACATTGGTCAAAGATACAAAGACGATATTTTTCCGTACTATGTAAAATATATTTCAAGAGTTGCCTCAATTAATTTTTATGGTATATTATGGTATTTTATGATATTACTCGTATACATAGGGAAGTATTAGTTAATAATTCCTTAGAGAGTGTGAGGATATATTCACAAGATGGATTGGACAACCTCCAGACATAAATACAATAGAACATGTCAGTGATACCTTAGGGAGACTCGCTGCAGCTCGTCAGATACAGATTCCCAGAATCCACCTCGAACTAAAATCTACTCCAATGGAAGAGTGGAATTTATCGACTTGAGTCTTCCTCCAAAACCTGTTAATCAGAATGAAATATCTAGTTGTGCGAGTTGTATAGCTGTTTGAGGTAACCATAGTCCCTAATGACTCCTGTTTCTTGGACATATGCTTCCTCATATCTGATAATATTTCAAATATCATTTGAATATTTTTCGTATTTTTTCAAATATCCCATAGAACTATAACTATTACCCATATAATAAATATTTGTAAACACCAAATTCCATAGTTTTGAATTTATTTTGTCTTAAAATGAACATTTTGTGTTGTTAACTCAAATTTGAACACCAGTGTAGGTTTAAAAGACAAGCGCTGATTTATCAAAATTTAATTATTGCCAAACACACTGAGAGAGAGCTATACCATAAGAATTTTTAAATATATAAGATATCACTTAATGGCATGGCACTACTGATGTAAAATAAACGGTGGATAACATATATCTAATAGCAAAGAATAATAAATAGTTGTAATGGAAACTGAAAAACTCTATGTGAACCCTTTTTAGGCTGAAAAGTACTGTAAAAACGCTTCTCTTTTTTTATTCTAAAGCTAAATAAAAACCATCAATACTTAATGTAATGCTTTCACAAAACTTTAGAATTTTCTTCAAAAAGAAATCGAGCAAAAGGTTTTGAGAACCAGCGAAAGAATATTTTCTTTATCAGTGATAGAAAAAAGCGATTTTTAAAAAGTTTTGACCAAATTTAACAATGTGATTATTTTCTCTACCGTATAAAAAGTGCATTAAGTAACTTTATATTTATTTTTAGGATAAGTTTTCTAATAATTTCGTATTTTTATTCATATATTATTTGGTTGAATTTTATATAAAAATTTTAAATATTTTTACAGCTAAATCTCTCATAAAACGTTTACACGTTTGCATTGTTACAAACGTTTACATTGTTTGGAAAAATGCATAAATATAATATAAAGTGTATTTGTGGTAGGGTATGTCAAATTAATATTTGATAAATGTATTATGCTGAATAAATTTTGAATTTTAATGATTAATTTTTTAAAACAAAGATGACAGTTTCTCAAAATGAGAAAAAATTCCTGATGCTTTTTTACTGCATTGATGAAAATTTTGTAGCGAAGTATTTATTATTTTACGCTGGTATTAACAGAGTATCATTTTTTTAGGTTTATATTTTACTACTCTGTAATCTTCCCTCATTGCTTATCTTTTGTTTATCATTCATAGTTTGTTCTTGCCTTAAATAAATTGCTTTGTCTCCCAAAGTTTGTCTTCCCTAATTTTCCACCTGGCAATATTAAAAGGATCGCTGCAATGTTAAAAGGGAATCATCCAAAATTCCTTATTTTCAAAATGTTTTCAATTCACATTTTTTAGTAATATTAGTTATTCACATGTTAATTTTTTCATATAATTGATTTTTTTAGTATTAAAAAAATGGAAGTTCTCGAAATAAATTGGTTCCTAATTAAAATGTTTAGATCAATTAGGCAATTTAGAATTTATATATAAATTTTATTTGTATTATTCCTATTTTTCTTGTAGGTTTTTGTTCATTTTTATAGCCCATTTGATGTTTGTAAGTAGTGATGTATTTAGATAAATTAATTTATAAACCTTTGATTAGCGATTTCCATGAACAGTATTCTGAATACAATCACTAATCCACTTCTTATTCTTTCTTATCTCCACTTATTCATATATCAGAGTGCCTGTAGAGCTTGTGATGGTGTCTGCTGGGAATGAGTAGAGATCATCAATGGATGAGCCAATAGAGTCAATAATGTTATTTGGAGGTTGAAGGTTGTGATTTGCAGTTAGTTCATAAGAAAAACACCGGGCAACCATTATGGAAAGTCTATAGATTACCACATTCAAGTCTTGAAATCAAGGACTGATGTTCTGTTGGTAGGACAGAATTGATGCTTGTCATTCTTGCTCTGTACCAGTCATGTGCTGCAGTAGATTTCCATTCTTGCTGGCCTTGACCATCATTACTGACTTGGGTTAATTACCTTAGAAATCGAGATTAGAATATAATGATTAGAATTAGATTAGAAATGGGGAGTTTCGTTATAAAAGATACAATTTCCTTAAGATTTTTCCATGAGTGTAATTGTGTATACGATATATATTTGTATTGTGATTGAAATGGGGTTTTCTCTTTCCTTACATTTCATTCAACACAATAATTTCATTGATTTGTTTCTTATCGCATATATATTTTAATTATCTTAAACGCCAATATTTTATGAGTGAATGATTTTTTGCACACAATTACTCTAATGATTAATGAAGAATATTGGAAGGGTCTGGCTCATCACTGATGAATTCTTTAACAAGTTAGCCATTTTCATATCTATACTTCACCTCTCTCTACCCAACCTTCCAATACCAAAGATTCCTGATGCTATCCTCCTAGGGATCACAAACCTAAGTACAGCATCCCTAGAAAATCTCCCAAGAAAGAAATCTGCCTGGCGTCACCTCAGTAATTGGACTTCCACTGACATTGTAAATAAAACCAAGAAGGTGTCATTCCGGGTAGTTGGTGACTTCTGTACGTGGCTCCAGGAACCGATTTTATCTGAATAAATTAAAAATATGATTTATCAAGAAATCGGGTTGACCAAATATCACGGAACAAGTTACAAAACGTTTAGTTTATTTTTGTTCCACTAGATGGCGCTCTGCCATCTAGAGATACTCATGTAAGCACGATCAGGATATACCTTTTTATTTTTAATATCAACACCTGACCTTTTTTTAATTATTTTGTTCACATAATAATAAATATATCTATACTAGCAGTTTCACAAGTCGAATATATATATTCTACTTCTGAGAAATAAAATATATTGTAAAATTAGTTAAAAGAAAACCTATATAAAATATTGGTAATAAAATATATATAAAAATAACAAATGCACACACACTTATAGCTTTATTAAGACCACCGGTCTTATGCAAATTCACCACAGGAAGGGAACATAGATGGAGCTCCTATACTCCATGAAGCACAGAACTCAACAACAGCTTCCAGGTCAACACATGTCCAGCACAGATCCACCTTGCTCAATAACAAATTTAAGAGCGTGATTTTATTCTTTTCAAACAAACCGAAATCTTGTTCCTTCTGCGAGTGAGAGAGTTTATCAGAGATGAGCCAGGCCCTTCCAATATTTTCCATTGAAGTACGTATTGCATAGCATTAAATAATTTTCCTGTATTATCTCGTTCACACCTTTAATAATATAATTTTTAATGATATATAGTTACCTTTTATAACTTCTTTAACTTTTGACCAAATTGGTCGTTATGTTGTTGCCAAAATTGTTTATTTATATCTTTAAATTTTACATTGTTGCTTTGAAAATTGCCTTTTTTATAATAAAATTATATTTTCTATTGTAATAGAGCATCTCAATGAAAATATTAACGGCAACAATAAGAATTCTCTTTATTAAACAATAATAATAAAAAATCGCGCATAACAGTTACATTCCGAGAATATAGGAGGCGCGCTATGTGCTATATGTAATGTTTATCACAGAGACTTGAGATCTATATGACAGAAATAGGTTTAAACGATAGTTTTAAAATGTCCAAACTGGAAGACGCCAAATAGAGAATACCGCTTTTTGGATCAAAATAATGCTCGTTAAATAGGCGTGGTCTTTATTGCGGCAATGAATAGTGATGAATTCATTCATGATGAACCATTTTCATCTTCATTTGACTATTTACACTCATGGACCAAACCTAAGGTATTTGATGTCGCTGGTTGTCTTTTTTTAAAGGAAACAGAGACAATTTTATTCACACTTGGTTATCTCGTCTGTCTTCAATAAAGATCACTGTGATATTTTTCACAGATATTGTCTGAATCCCAATATACATGCTAAAAGGTACGACTTCCTTAAATTTTGTCCATGAGTGTATTTCTATACACGATTTTTGGTTCAATAATAAAATTTGAGATAAAGGCTGGTCAGTTATATGACTGTTTAAAAAAGAAATTGTAAATTTCGGGACCAATTTTAGTAAGGCAATAAATAATTATACAACTATGTTATCCTTATGTACAATACTTATCAAAACCTGACTATTTAAAATTAATAAAACAAGGTTACTCAGTTCAACAATAAAATACACGTTTGTTGTTATTTATAAAAAGAAATAAAGGAAATTATAACTTTGGAAACTAATTTTAATGGTTGTTTGTTGAATTCAAGGCTTTAGTGACTTATTTAGTAGTATAAAACATTGTAGTATAAAACATTTCTTTTGTAGTATAAAACATGGGACTTATGAAAAAAAGGTATATTCAACATTTCATGATCGTCAAAAGGTTAGTAAAAAGACGTGTTACAGTACTAAATACAAAGTTTGTGCTAATTCCAAAGGCTTATCTATTTTAAATTTTTAAAAATTACGCTAATAAATCTGTAGACCTTCCTAATAAATTCGGCAACACCAATCAATTTTATATTCACTGGAGGAACAACCTCGCTAAGCTAGCAATGGAAAATAATTGGACAAGAAAAAAATCATTTTGTAAATTCCACATGATTTAGATTTTATAAAAAGAAACAAAATTTTATCCCCTCCAACTTCTTTTAAAATATAATTTAATTTTATCAGCATTTTTCTCTTTTCTTTTTGATTTTTATCGAAAAATAGATTTTTCTCCTTTTTTTTATCTGGGCGTTTTATTGTTTCGTTTTCTTCGTTGAGTATTTAAGAGGATTTTAATTGATCTTTTTATCATTGATAGAGCGAGCCTACTTTACATTTTTTAATATCTAACTAGTTTTGATGAAGTTTAAAATTTATTCAGTCTGGTAATCTTGAATATGAAGAACTTGTTAAAATATATATAATAAGTAATTATAATATTCTTAAAGATCTTATTGATTTTTTTATTTGTAATATAACTACAATTATTGATCAATTATAAAAGCTCTTGCAATAATTGGCACTCATAATATTTGTATTTAAAATAAACATTCTTCCTCTGACTTATAATTCAATAAAATCAGTAAAACATCCAGTGCAAAGTTTCTTGTACAATTTTATTTCTCTATCTTTCGGGGTTAACATGTCCTTCAACAGGAGTAACACAATAGCTAACTAAACGCCGATGTGTATGTTATATATTTATGCAAATACTCATTATTATTTGCATATTTTAACTATGCATTTTATGTTAAGATCATTTACACAATCACAAAGTTATCTATTACAAAATGCTAATTAAAGTTTGAAAAATATATTTTAGAGATATGTAGGTTGAAAAATATCGTGAGACATCAAACAACATATTATGTATATTCATGCAAATGTTCATTATTATTTACATATTTGACTATACATTTAATATGTTATTCTATGTCTCATGATATATTTCAACCTATAAATAGGTTACATTTCCAATAAAAGACAAACATGTCAATGAAGTTGCTAATCAATGAATACGTATTCAAAATTAAATCACCATTTTTTTTTATCTTGGACGGTTCATGCACTTGTGTGAATTTGTTAAATACACATTGTGGACGCTATTTTAAAGTACATTTTTATGTTGTACAATATATATATATATATATTTTACTCATAAACACCACAACTTAAGGAAGTTATACCTTTTAGCATGTATATCAGAATTCAGACAATAACTCTGAAAGATATTTGATACACAATAACCTTTATGACCAAGTGTGAACAAAATTGACTCCTCTTCAAAAAAGAAAATAGACAACCGTTGATATCAAAGACTTTCCACTTCCTGATGTTCATGAGTATATATAAGACAAAATTAATATCCATCAAAATTCAATAAAATAAACAAAGGTGTGATAATACTTTACTCTAAATACCATTAAAGAAAGTCAGAAATTTTAATAATTGGCTAATATTAGACGATCTAAGGAGGAATTTTGAATCAGACGATTAGAAAAGAGTCGTTCAGCGTGCTATGTTGTCATGGCAGCCATAAAAGTTTTTATTGCCCAACCTTTCTTTTATGGCTCGTATAATTACAGGGGGTGCTTTATCGAATTATAATACTAATATACTTTTGTGGTGTACCATCTTTCTAATGCCTTTCTGATTTTTATTACGAGTCGCTCTCCCTCACTTTTAAAAGATTTGAAAAAATCACTTTTTTACTTTGCGTATGTTTATTTATTTTTTTATATATTTTTTTGTATGTGTGTTTTGGGTGTTCATAAGCAATTATAATTTAGGGATGCCATATATATTATGTAAATAAGGCTATAAATAAATAATACGGCATACGCGCGCACTGGGTATCACAGACTGTTTACCTGGCTAGTATTGTTTTTTTTTTCAAATATATATATATATATATGCAAATATGTATCTGTATACAAGTATACAATCTTGTATATACACATTGATTGACAAAACTGAAGGAAGTTGTACCTTTTAGCATGTATATTCGGGATTCAGACAATAACTCTGAAATATATTTGATACACATTGCCTCTGTCTCGGTGTTCATCATTTTTCGTTTTGCAGCTCTGTAGAAGGGCGGAAATTCCTGAAAGCTTGAGAATGCCCTAATAAAATTAAAATAAAAACATTTCCAGGAACCTGTTGTTGTATTATTTTAATTTATTATAAAGCAAAACCGCGCCATTTATACATAATAAAAGAAGGAATTATAGACGAATGTTTCTTTTACACATAAAACAAACTTCTACTATTCTTAATGCAATGAAAAATAATGGGAGGGCTTGGCTCATCAATGGTGAGGTTTCTCCAATTTAATCTACCAGACCGCTTCTTAGAGCTCTAATATTGTATTAGGTTATTCTACTTCTATATGCTACACTGAAGGGTGGAATTCAGAAATGCTATTCAAGTAAACTATGGACATAAGCTTTTAGGACAGTAGAATTACATATAAATATTTGAGCAATACTCTTCCACAAACCATAAGAACAAGGCTAGTTAGGAATAAATAAATTATAAAGCAATAACGTGTCATATATAAATAAGAAATGAAAGCATTAAAGCACGAATGTTTCTGGTGGTGGTATCTTGTTTATCTCTATGGAAGGTGCCATTGTCCCGTTAGTCAGCCACAGAGTTCCCTGTTCACAGTTACCACTGGACAGTTCCTTGCTTGTGCTGCTTCTCCCGCCCACCACGTAGAGGAGGACTTCTGGGCAGGACGAATGTTTCTTTCACACATAAAACAAATCTCTACTTTCCTTACTGCGATTTAAAAATATTGAAAGGGCTTGGCTCATTTTGATTTGTATCCAGGAGATTTTCACATCTATTGTACTAATATATAAGTACATGCTAAGTCACCAAACCTATACCGGAGTCGTAATGCCGCGGGTCTTACAGTACCAGATGTCATAGCTAGGGAGCTGTTAGAATACCTCTCCTGAGTTGACAATTGACAATTAAAACACTTTTATTGACAACTCGGTCAATAATTACATGATAAAAAAGGATAGATCGAAATAATATTTTACAAGGATGGTATTCTACCCCCACCGCGATAGTGTCCGCCTCCAGGCGATGACGGGGTCCTCGATGGTCTCACGCAGCCCAACCTGGACGAAGTACCTATAAATTCTCGATTTGGCAGATACGAGGATGGCCAGTTGGTCGTTCACCAGGCCAGTCCCGAAGATCCAGGACTGGAGGTCAGGGGTCTTCCGACGATGTTGAATGCCTCCCGGACGAGGGGCCTGATGTGAGTGCAGCTCCAGTACCGATGGTCCAGGGAGCCATCGGGGGAGCCGCAGGCAGGGCAGGAAGGACCGGCAGAAGCTGGATGGTCTGGGTGGGTGTACCTTTCCTGAGTTTGTCTTCTAAATGACAGCGTCAACGACGGGTGTGGTTTCTGTGACAGTTCTGTGTCGTTAGCACAGTCGCGACATCAATCAAATATGTCATTCTCATGAACAATATACAGTGTAGCAGAACATTTAAATGACGCTTATAATTAAATAAAGTCTGATAATTACATATAATACATTGATTTATATTCCTCTTTTTACTTGTACTAATCACAATTTCTGTCAATACTACTAATTATTGTTCTTTAAAAAAAGGAACTGCTTGTTCTCGATTGCTTGTATATAAGTTATGCCAAGTCCTTTCTTTCTTCTTTCCTTTTTTTGATATACATATTATTTATATATTATTATTGTTATTATTACTCTTATCTACTCATATATTCCTGTATAAACCTCTTCTACTCGGAGAATCTGTATAAGACCTAAGGGTCTTAATAAAGCTTTTTATTGTTGTTATATAATAAACTGGTGACACCGCTGGGAGGGTTCCCCTCTGATGAGCAATGCCCTCCCATTAATTTATCATTAAAGTATGGGCAGTAGAAAATTAATTTACAGGGTGATCCAAAATTCCCGCACAACTTTAAAAATTAATAACTCGGCGAATATTTATGCTAGAGCAATGCGGTAAACACCATTGGGTTCAGGATGCAATGAGATTTTTTATGGCAAATAATGAAAAATTCGAAATTGATTTTAGTTTCAACTTTATTCGCTAGATGGCGCTCTACCAGAATCAGCGATTCAGCGGCCTATTGTTTGATAAATTGAAAAAAAGAAATAACTGAACGACACTTATTTTTCCTTTTTGAATACCAGGAAGGAACCCTAATAATATCAGATGATGAATTAATAAAACACCATTTCGCAAAAAGTTAGAATAAATGGTTAACGATTTTTAAATACAATCTGAGATATGTAAAATAGGTATATGCAAATTAAAACATGTAGCAAAAAAAAAAACCTGATATTTTAGATGCGATTTGCTGGAATCCTCTCAGCTATTTAAATTTCGAAAATAATAATTTTCTATTTTTCTTTTATTCAACTCTCTCTCAGTATCGATTATATTTATTTTAATTCATCTGAAAAATATTTATCTCTGATGATTTATTTTACTCTGGAATGCCGTTGTTGTTTTTGTCGTGTCCAATAAAGAGCCTCAGATGTCTCCATGCATCTCTATCACAGCAGAGGCAGCATTGTCCACTATCTTGGGTGTGTAAAGCAGCTGCTCTGGGTCTATGTCAATTTTCTGCAAGGCTGCGGCCATTGCTGGGCATGAGAATATGTGAGTAGGTGTTAGTTCCACACCAGGACAGTTGTTGCATGTCCAATAGGTTCTTGTGCCATCTGGATGTATTGTCATTTCTTTATAGTGTTTTGTTCTAAGCCGTGTTATAGTTTTTGTCATTTTTCTCTCAGTGTTTATTTCGCATTTTGATTTTTTTCTTATTTTTGTTCAATTATCTTATATTTTTCCAAAGCATCAGCGTCAAATAATGACATTTGTTCTTTCCTTTGGCTCAACTTTCTGGCTTCCTTTGCAAATTCAACTGCCATTTCATTACCCCCGATCCAAACACTGGCAGGAATCCATTGTAGAATGCAGTTATTCTCCAATGATATCAGTAGAGTAAGTAACGAGTGTATTTTCTGTGTGATTATAGTATTGCCCCTTCTAAATTGCTTCTAGATCGGATATGAACTCGTTGCACGGTATATTATAATTCCTTCTGCTTGATGCAGGGATGGTTGGTTAAGGCATACATCAAGAGCTTTCCAGATAGCTGTCAGTTCACAAGTGAAATCTTTCTTGCTCCTTTTTTGATTTTGATGTATGTTCCATCTTGCAGTATTATGTTAATTCCAGCCCCTCCATTACTTATGGTAAAGTCTGATGATCCATCTGTATATGCTATTAAATAATTTTTCTGATCGCATAAACCAATTGTGTCAAGTCCATTCTTTTTAAGTATGTTTTTGTTCTCTTTTTCTTTATTGCAGGGTTCATTCAGGTTAAGATTGATGATTACATTTGATGGCAATGGGGTAGGAAATATTGTTTATTCTCGAATTTGAAATTCATTATGTTTCATATTTATGCTCTTTCTATTATTGTTGTCGTACTGATGTGTTGAAGATCTTATGAGCCTTTCTTTTGTGTCCAGTTTAAATAGGTTCTATGGGATATGTGTTCGGTTTCTTTAGTTTTTAAGCTATTGGTGAATTTTATTGTTTTTAATTGTCTACTGCTTTCAAGTAGGTCTAGACCACATTCTCTCTAAATTTTCTAATTGTTGGTATTTGAAACAGAACCAGTGATTAATTTGGCCGCTTTTGCTTGAACACTGTCTAGTCGTCTTTTTAGTGATGAACTTGAGGGAGCCCAAACAGGTGGCCTTATTAAGGTGATATATGTTGTTCTGAGAATTTTGGGTTTTGCTCCCCAATTTGTTCCACATAGCCATCTCAGAATGTTCAGGTTTCTGGTAGCTCTATTTGAGGTGTTAATTATGTGTTCTGTAAATCGCAATTCCTAATCAAGTGTCACACCTAGGTAATTTGGAGATCTAATTTTAACAATTATATGGTTGTTTATGCTTATTTTGGAGTTAAATTCATGCCAGTGAAGAAGACCTATAGGTTTGTGGTTATTGGGTTTGTCATTTTGAGTTTCATTGGCCACTTCTCCAGACCTCTCATTGATGTGTTCATTATTTTTCTGATATTTCTATACTGCTACTTGTGTGCCATATGGCTATATAATCTGCATAACAGGCAACCTTTGTGTCTTCAGTGAGGATGGATGTTGTTAAGGTTGTGTCGTAATTAGATGTACAACAACTCAAACTTGACCATGACTTTTTATTTAGTTCTTATTCTTTTCGTTTGGCCAACAAAAATGTCCAATTTATATACACATATATTCTTACATAATGAGACTTTAAAAAATGCAAATAATATTAATCTATTTACATACACAACACATCTCCCCCCTTAATAATACTCCAGTCGGTCTGGGGGTTTCATGGCTCTCTGAGGTCTAGGACTGCAGACGGGCACTTTGCACAGCGGCAGGCTCCGATTTAGGAGTGCAAGAGGGCACGTGCACAGCAACAGGCCCTGGTCTAGGAGTGCAAGAGGGTACGTGCACAGAAGCAGTCTCCTCCTTGTTTCCTGATGTAACCTCTGGTACCTCCTCTTCACTTTATTTCTGACTTCCACCTACAGGCTTCTCTCCTGATGTTCGAGGAAGTATAAAATTTCTTGTCTCCACTTGTTTCTTTCTCACAGGTCGCAATTGATTGATATGCCTCTTATACACGACGCCCTCTCAACTTATAAGGTAGTGACGGTAGCTCAATAATTTCAAATTGTACCTTTTTACCGTTTAGGTCCAGTTGCATTCTTGCGGAAATAAACCTCGCAACCTGTAGTAAACTGCTCCTGCCTTCTTACGGCCCCATGAAATACCTCTCGCGGATTTCCCATCTTGGTATTGAATTAGAGAATCTTGATCTTAAACTTCTCTTCATTAGCGGTTCCGCGGGGGAATTCTTTTATTACAGTTTGGGGGAATGCTCTATGAGCAAATAGGAATCTTTGTAGATTCGTTTCTAAATCATCCTTCCTATTATTCTTTCTCAAAAGGTTTTTAAACTCTCTTACATATCTCTCAGCTAAACCATTTGTACTAGGATTATACGGACTGGTCTTAGTGTGCCGTATACCATCAATTTTGGTAAATTGCTCGAATTCACCGGAGACAAACTGTCTTCCGTTATCTGTAACCAAAAATTAGGGCAATCCAAATCTGGTAAAAATTTCTCTAAGATGATTTATAATCGTTTTGCTGGTAATATCTTTGATGATAAAATGTCTATCCACTTTGAGTATGCGTCCACGAGAACCAAAAACATTCTTCCCATGAACGGACCCGCTAGATCAAGATGAAGTCGATGCCACGGTTTTTCGGGCCAAGTCCATTCCGAGATGGTAGCCGGGGGCATGCTTACCGATTCTTGGCATATTCTACATTCTCTAATTAACTCCTCGATGTTACTGTCTATGCCTGGCCACCAGAAAATACCGTCTGGCAATCATCTTCATTTTAACAATCCCCATGTGTATTTCATGCAAGTCATTTAAAATTAAAGATCTTAATTTTTGGGGAATTACCACTCTTTCACGCCATTGAAGACAACCAAACTCCAAACTTAATTCCTCATTGATCTTATAATGAGGAGCTAGTGGGTTTTCTCTCGGTACCCTTGTGAATTTACACACACACAGTTGCCTTCTCTAACATTCCTTAATACTATAGACAGTATTTTATCTTGGGGCGTCTCATATGCCACCTCCATAAAAGAGAACGGTACCTCATTCAACTTCCTGAGAAGAAGTACCTGGTCTTCATCAAGAGACTCCCTGACACTCGATTCAAAGGAAGACGTGACAATGCGTCAACATTGGAATTATCACTAGTTTTTCGAAATTCCACAGTATAATTAAATGCAGCTAATTTTAAGGACCATCTTTTAATTCTGGATGATGCACATATGGGAATTGGTTTATGAGGTGAAAATATATGAATTAAGGGTCGGTTGTCTCTGATCAATACAAATTTTCGTCCCAGTAAGTATTGTCTGAATTTATCAACGCCAAAAGTTATGCTCAACGCTTTCTTTTCTAGTTGAGAGAAACGTTTTCCCGCTTCAGCTAATATTCTAGAAGCAAAAGCTATAGGGCATTCTTCCTTTCTATCATTTCTATGACTCAGAATTACGCCTAGTCCATAGTCCATTAATAATTATTTACATTTTTAAAATAACATTCGATATTCTTTCGTCCAATTCCATCTACAATTTTTATTCAAAAGTTGATAGAATAGCGCTAAAATGTTTACTATATTCTTTATGAATCTATAATTATAAATTAAGAGTACTATGAAAGATCTTAATTGCGAAACATTATTTAGATTCAGGCGCCTCTATCACTGCTTTAATTTTATTTTCTAAGGGATGCAGTCCATATTTATCCATTTTAAACCCTAAATATTCCACCGATTTCTTTTTAAATTTACATTTATCTATGTTTAACTTTAAACGTTTTTCTAGCAATCTTCTAAACACTAGATCCAACTTTTGTCCATGATCTTCAAAGTCTTTTACTGCAACCAAAATATCATTTATGTAGCCGGCCACACCTGACAAATCAGCAAATAGACCTTCCATAATTCTCTGAAATTTATTTGGTGCTACCGCTACGTCATATGGTAGTCTTTTATAAGAAAACAACCTCTCTGTTGTGTTTATATCAACAACAGCTTTGGCTTCTTCCGCTAACATTACTTGTAAGTAAGCCTGTGATAGGTCTAGAGACGAAAGTACGGTGCTTGTAGATAATTTTGAGAAGATCTCATCGATCGATGGAAGGGGATACCTATCTAATTCTATTGCTTTATTAGCTGTACATCTAATATCACCACATATCCTTACACTACCATCCTTTTTTAATACCGGTACTATTGGAGCGGCCCAATTTGCATGAACTATAGGTTCTAAAATACCAGAATTCACTAAACCATTAAGTTTCAACTCTTCCTAATAAAACTACCTGGATTTTTTCATTTACAACTATTAATCCTAAATATTGGTTGGCTTCTTTTACAAAAACATTTCTTTGACCTATAATCTCTATTGATTTACCATAAAAGGATTTTAATCTTATATTTGTTGGAAAAATTTTTTTACCTTGCCTCAATTCTTATAAATATCTTTAGGTATTAACGTAACTGGACTTCCTGTATCTATTGTAAAGCACAAATAATAATCATCTACTGTTAAATTTATTGTGGCATCAGTTTCGCCCTGTACAGAATATAGAGACCTCTTGTACAAATTTAAATCCCCACATTTTTTACTAGCTTTGCAGACCCTACTTAAATGACCCAAGTTTTTACATTTTAAAATAAGTCTTTGTTCTTTGAGGGCAAACAGAGGCCACTTGTGAATATCTTTCACCACATCTATAACACATTATTTCTCCCCTTTGACTGAAAGGCCTATGCTGCACCATACTATTATTGTACTCACCCTTTTTATCTTTTCCATTCACAGGGGATATCTTGGCCACTAATTTATCTTGTAATTTTCTAGTATTTATCTTTGCCAGTTCGAACGAGATCGCCACTGCAAAACTTTATCCAGGGTGACATCGTCGTTTTCTTGTAGTAGCTTCTTTTGCAGGCTTTCCAACTTGATTCCAGCCACAACACGGTCTCGCATCATGGTTCCCAGCTTTTCGCCGAAATTACAATTTATTGCTAAATGTTTCAATTCTCTATGATATTCCGAAATTGATTCTCCTTCCTGTTGAATTATCTTTAAAAATATGCATCGCTGTGGTATCACTTTCTTCTTTGGATCCAAATGCAGCTTTTTTCTTTGAATGATAGTATCATTTTTTTTATTATTATTTAACAATTGGCAGAGACACGCCATATCCACAATTTGGATAATTGCGTGTATATTTTAAATTATATACAATTAATACAATTGAACATTGGAAATCATTAAAATTAAACGTTCGATGTCAAAATTTACATATAGCAATTATAAGTAGTAGCTTGAAATATGTACAGTCAACACTTTCGCCTCAAAATCCTGCAGAATCTATTAAACTTGATGTATTGGTCTTTATTGCAAGCAGCTTGTTTTGTATTAGTCAGGTAAAGTTGGTTTTCTTCCCTTAGATCAGAAGTTAATGGACAGTTTTTCAGAAGGTGTTCAGGGGTTTGTTGTTCGTTTCCACAAGTGCATGCAGGTGAACCAATTTTGCCAATTCTAAACAAATATGTGTTGAAGTCACCATGTCCAGTAAAAAAATTGAACGTTATAGAAGTTGGGTTGAACATAGTTAGGAATTCTTGAATTAGTATCATAGGGTTGATATTTTATTAGACCAGGAATAAAATGTCGTTTCCCTGCTTCAAAGTTTCAGAATCTAGTAGCGAGGTAAAAATCAGCACTTTAATCTCCTCCTTCAGATGCCAAAAAGATAGCCTCAAATATTTGTACAAAAAGATCGAAGTGTCCTCCACTGGGCTATAGCATCTAAAAGGTACTATTAACTTTGAACTTGTCATGCTGATCTTTTCTACTCCTTTGTTTTCTTGATCCAGATAGTTTAAAAGATGTAGTTGTTATACTTGCATAGAAGCCGTTTTCCTCAGCTTTTTACTGGCTCTGTAGATCGCGCATCCTCGTCGCCACTTTTGTTGTGTCGTAATTAGACGTACAAGAGCTTGAACCATGGCCAACAACAAATGTCCAATTTATATATACATATATTTTTACATAATGAGGCTTTAAATAATACAAATAATATTCATCTATTTACATAAACAACAGTTAACATATAGCGAGAAGAGGACTGAGCACAGATCCCTGAGGTACACCAGCCCATGTTCTTCGGTCCTTGGAAAATGCTCCATTGACACGAACCTTTATCCTTCTTCCCCTTAAGAAGTCTGCAATACAGATTAACACTTTTTCTTTTACTCCGATGTTGTGCAGCCTTTCAAGTAATTTCTCCCTTCACACTCGATCAAAAGCTGAGGTCATATCCAGAAATACGGCCGTTGTCTTCTTTGGCGGTTTTTCCTAGAAATCTATTATTGATTGACAGAAGTAGAACAGTTTATACATTTCAACATTCGTAGGAGTTGATTTTTAGCTTTGTCTCCAAAGTGTTTAATCATTTGACCAAATATTAGAGGCATCTCCAGGTGACATCTTGTATTTAACTTTCCTATTGATGAGTTTAGCTCATTCAGTGTGAAGTCTCTCGAGTAAATATCTGTTTGTTCGTTCTCGCTATTCATATCGGTTAGAGTATTGGAGGATTAGTGTTGGTTTTGATTGTTTTATAACACTAATTATACTCCAGTGATGGCTTTCCTTTTTTGGATCCATTTTTTCGCAGAATTCTGCCCATTTTTCTTGTTTGAATATCCAAATTTCTTGTTCTATTTTGTGACTAATTTCAATGAGTTCCTTTATGATTTCTTCTGTTTTATTTGTTTTAAGAAGTTCATTGATATTGTCTCTCTCTGCAATCATTGCCTCTATATTGTGGTCCTTCCAGTAAAGTATTCACAGGGGTTTACGTCTACCTCTAGGTATCGATACTTTTGCATCTTTGGATATGTTCGAAGATAATTTTTCCAATTTTTCGTCAATCCTTCTGTGATTTAATTCTTCGTTGCACTGTTCTTCAAAAGTTTCTGTGAATTTTTTCCAGGGTTCTTTTATTCTGTTGGAAATTCTCAATTTTGAATTTTAGGGTTGTTAAAATTGGTCTGTGGTCACTGATTGCACTTTTCAGAATTTTCCATTGTGTTGTGGGTGCGATGTTGTAATTTATCGCTGTGATGTCTATTGCGGATTCTGTGCCTGTGGACTTGGATAGATAGGTGTTCTTTTCGTTATTTAACGGTGTAAGGTCGAGGTCGGTTAGCATGTCCTCAACCTGCTGACCTTTGTTATCCTGGACAGGTGATCCCCAAGTTGGTCTTTCGGCGTTAAAATCACCAAGTATGATTGCGATATCCGAAGACGCTTCACTTAATGTCTCTATCAGGCCTGTATTGATGCTAGTATTATCGTGGAGATAAACATTTATGATTGGAATTGTTTTATCTGTAAGATAGATTTCTATTGCCCAAGCTTCTGTCGTGCTTTCTCTAGGCTTACTCTGATTATAGGCGATTTCCTTAAATTTGATTTCTAAAGTTTTAATCAAAACGGCAAGTCCTCCTCCGAATTTACCCGGTCTGTCCTTTCGTATTGTTGTATAATCTTTGATATTGAATCTCAGATTCTGATTCAATTTTGTCTCCTGAGGACAAGTAATATGTACATTGTTGTCACAGAGAAGACAAGTCAGCTCTTTATATTCCTCTGGGTACCATTTATATTGAGTTGTAGTAGATTAAATTGTGTCCTCGTAGAAAATTTCTCATCATGAGCTCGAGCTGCAGCTCCTGACGCGGCGGTTACCCCGGACGCGGTAGCATTACTGGAGATATCAGTTTTGCTCTTCATTTGAAAATGGGTGCCGTTGCAACGTTAGTCACCTTGGAAACGAACCAGAATTTGGTCAAATATTCTAAGGGTCCAGGGGGGACCGCAAGGAGGTGTGGTCGGACTTCTCCCCTTCCCCCTGGAATGCCGTCACTACAGGATAAAGCACTCTTGGTGAATTTTTTAAATTGTGATTCAGAATCTGCCACTGAAGCTTTACGAGAGTTTCGTTCCTTTAAAGATATTCGAAGCGGCGAAGGACCAATGAGTTGTTACTCTCTAAAGCGATTGATTAAAAGTTTTGAAGAAACTGGATCTCTGGAAGCAAAACCTCGGAGTGGAAGACCTTCGACATGCAAGTCAGTGGCTGTTACGATTTTGCAGAATGCTGAAGCTATTGAAACGTTATCCACGTATGGAGAAGTAAGTGCTAGACAAGTTTCTCGACAAACGGGGATTTCGTATGGAACAGTTTGGAGAGAACACACATTTAGAATTTTTCTATAAAAATACCCTAACAAAATTCAAAGTTTTCACGAGTTGAAAGTCAGCGATTTTGAGAAGCGTCAAGAATTCGCTGCATGGGGTTTCCAACAAATTGATATTGATGAAAACTGGCTGTCAAATGTTCTGAGAACAGGTGATGCTCACTTTTATCTAAAGGGAGAATTTGACATTCAAAACTACCTCATTTTGGCAACAGAAAACCCTAGGATTTTTACAGAAATACCACTTCATCAGCACAGAGTTACAGTTTTGTGTGGGTTCAATCTTCTTTTATTATTGGGACATTTTTATTTGAAAAAATCAAAGGAAGAACTTTTAAAACCGTTTTTGTAACTGGTGAACGTAATGTTAAACTTTTGAGAGAAAAGGTTATTCCCATATTGCAGGACAGACAAGCACTAAGCGAAATAACATTCATGTAAGATGAGGACCTCCTCATATCTCCCGCGGTGCCAAACAATTGCTGAAGGATACGTTCGCAGAAATTCGTTGATAAGTCGCCACTTTATATACCAGTGGTCTCCAATATCACCAGACTTGACGCCTCAAAATTTCGATTATGGGGGTACATTAAGTCGCGTTTTTATCGATGCCGGCCTACCACATTGGCCATGTTTAAGGCTTCTATCAGATGGCACGTTTTATAAATTTCAACTATTTAATTGTGACCATTCTGACATCTATCGTCTGTAGGCGGTGTTTGAGAATGAAGGGCGCCACATTGAGCAAGGATTGTGACCTAATACAAGAGAGAAGGCAGTTACCTCAGGTGTTATATTTTTCAGTTCTTTGTTTTGGGTTATGGGAATAATGAATGCTGTCCTCACATATGACTCTTTTTTTTCTGTGAACAGTAATTTTTTTGTTTGTCATTTGCCCACATCTTATATTATGTCGTGCAGGCCAAAGTGTTATAACTTCTCGAATAACACTGGTATACACAATTTTACCCCTTATGTTTAGTTTATCGCTTTTCGCTCATTAGAAGAAATAGCATAAGGAATATTCTCTTTATCACCCCGCCCCCACTAACTTTAGAAAATTTGCGCAAAAAATAATACAAAATGATTTTACTACCACGTTTTTCAACGCAAAAGGTCGATTTAAAAATGATTTATTTTGAGGCGATACATTTTCAAAATTATGTACAGTATAATAAACAATGATAACATTTGACAAACCCATAGGATATTTGGAATAAAGTACGACAAATATATTTTGTCACTCTCCTCTATATTTCATTTTTGGATCATGACAAATATCCAGTTAAATAGTCAAGTGTCGCCAATTAGTCAAGAAACTACACATTCCTTATAGCACGAAATCCTATTAGTAGTGCTATCATAATTTTTGGTACTATATTAACATTTCAAAAAATCGTGTATTGATATCAGCAGTGTTTTTCAAACATTCAATCTATTTCATAAAACCCCATCTAAAATATAGATATTTTTTGCTACATGTTTTAATTTGCATTTACCTATTTTACATATCTCAGATTGTATTTAAAAATCGTTAACCATTTTTTCTAACTTTTGGCGAAATGGTGTTTTATTAATTTATCATTTGATATTATTAGGGTTCTTTCCTGGTATTCAAAATGGAAAAATACGTGTCGTTCAGTTATATTTTTCAATTTATCAAACAATTTGGCCGCTGAATCGCTGATTCTGGTAGAGCGCCATCTCTAGCGAATAAAGTTGTAACTAAAATCAATTTCGAAATTTTCATTATTTGCCATAAAAGATCCCATTGCATCCTGAACCCAATGGTGTTTACCGCATTGCTCTAGCGCAAATATTCGCGGAGTTATTAATTTTTAAAGTTGTGCGGGACTTTTGGATCACCCTGTATTTTAATAAAAAGCATACGGGTCAAAAATAGTTCAAAATTATTTTAACAGATGGCGCGCTAATGCAGTATTTAATAAAGTAATTTTAAAAATTTTCGTCAGCGCTAATTATTTTATTAAAAACGAACACAGAACATTTTCTAAGGGCTTTCGGATGAGTTTCCTTATTCTGAAGCCAAACCTGGCACATGGTAGAAAACCTAGAAGCTACCCAGGGCCATGTCCACCTTCTTTGCTTCATATTGCCACGTTGAAAATTAGTAAAGACAAACTTCATGATGACACCGCAATTTATTTAAGGAAAGACCAAAGCTAGGAATTATAAACAAAAGATAAGCAATGAGGGAAGTTTATAGAGTAGGAAAATATAAATATAAAAAATGATACTCTGTTAATAAAATAATAAATACTTTGCTACAATATCGAGCAAAATCCCCCCCAAAACTTCAGCAAAATGTTTTGTGTTCGTTTCCAATAAATATTTAGCGCATACGGGATTTAACATTTCAGTGTGATGTTTTGACTCGGCACCAGCAAAACGCAGACTGTTGTGAAGATGTAAACAAAGAACCTTCTTGAGCAAAAGTGCAAGGATTTTAAAGATGGCCACTGAAGATCAGCTTTATTTCGGTTATCCAACAACAGCGCGAATCGAGTCGGCAAAGTCCATATTCACATCAATGGATATCGAGGCAGAACAATACACGAATTCTTATCCAGGTTTTCTTGGAGAAAATTTAAAAGCATTTTGACTATGGATTTTAGAATTAGAAGAGTGACAGCACAGTTTGCGCCCAGAATTCTCGCCGAAAATCAAAAGAAGTGTCGCGTTTAAGCCTAACTACCCACGTACCCTCTTTATTCGCCAGATATAGCTCCCGCGGACTTTTTCCCATTCCCTGGAATTAAAGAGAATTTGGAAGGAAAGCGTTTTGTCGGCGACGTAAAAACTGCCACTTCACGACGGCCATAGCAGGTTTAAAAAAAGAACGAGTTTAAATGGTGCTTTAAAGGTTTGAAAAAATATTTGAAAAAAAAAACATTTTTTAAAATATCTGCTTATTTTCACCCTCGATATTTCAGACTGCTCAAATGAGGATAATTTGACGAGGTACAATAGCTCGAATCGCGTACGTGGTTTTCTTCCACATATTCTTCTGGCTATCTCACTTCGAGCTTTCGTGTGTTTATATCCCTACATTATTATCTTGAAGATAGAGGTTGCCTGGCCGGCATTCATATTTCTGTAAATTCTGACACTTCGGCCAGGTAAATTTTATTTTCTCAAAGTTTAGACAAAAATATTTTGTATTCATCAGGAAGAATAATAAAAAATAAAGCATTTGGCAAGGCGTTAAAATTGTTCTACAATTGTCCTACAATATTTCCTGAACCGCATGGATTCAAATTTTGAGATTTTAAAAACCGATGAATTTTACTCGTTAATAAATCCAGAGCCTTCTACGTGAGGAGGATGCTCCAACTAACCAAGAGATGGGCGTTAACGCATCTATTGTACACCTTGTACCGTTCTCAGAATGCCATCTTTGTCATGGAAACCGCAAAAATTTCCGGAAAACACTCAATAAATACAGCTAGCAACATCCTTTGTTAAGAAGGTCAGAGATTTCCAAAAGTTTCAGATTACGTTAATAAAATGAAAAGAAACTCATCTCCAGAAATCTGTTTAATTTATGTTCAGGAGATAAATATATATGTGAAAAAATGATTTAAAAAATAATTTAAAAAGTCAAGTTATTATTATTAAAAATTAAAAAAGACATCCTGACCACGTTCAAATATACTTTTAGATGGAAGAGCGCCATCTAGTGGAACAGAAATCAACTAAACGTTGATTTAGCTGTTCCCTGATATATATATATATATATATATATTAAATCAATTGAAGTGAAGAACCTGTACATATTATCCACAGTAAATATCATAAACTAAGTTGCTTTTTTAAATCTAAAATGTTATTTGTGAACAGGAACTGGATTCAAATTGAGTCGAAAAAAATCAATGTATAAATAATTTACGAAACTATTATAGACGCGTAATATTCTTTTTAAAATAAAACAAATTCTACTGCCCTTACTGCAATGGAAAAATTAATGGGAGGGCTTGGCTCATCAGTGGTGAATTATTGTTCTAATAAAAGACACAAATCGATATTTGCGGAAGAGCGATTGCTCGAAGCATATTATATATTTATAATTATATGTAATTCTGCTGTCCTAAAAGCTTATGTCCGTAGTTCATTTAAAATACCCATTCGAAGAGTCAAGCATCAGTATCACTATAAAAGGAAGTTCCAAAAATGCAATAAAACAGCGGTATGGTAGATTAAACTGGCGAAACCGCTGGGAGGGTTCATCACTGATGAGCCAGGCCCTTCCTTTAATTTTTCTATTGCAGTAAGTGCAGTAGAAATTGTTTTATTTTAAAAAGAATAATACGCGTCTAAAATAGTTTCGTAATTTGATAACAGATGGCGCGCTAATGCATCGTGGTATAAATAATTTAAATATATATATGTTATATGATGATATTTTAGAAAAAATAAAAGAGCTGGTGAAGACTATTGACTGGTTTATTTGGTAAGCTAAAGTCAAAGTTTACAAAAATTAAATAGTAATCGAAAATTGAGGCATCTGATATGTAGATTACCTAATTTTAACTAAATATATGACCAATTTACATGATTTAAAAATAAAACAAGCAAAATCGTGAAGCGTTCTCTCTCTCTCTCTCTCTCTCTCGCTTGTTCGGCGGTACATATACTAAAATTGGAACGATACAGAGAAGATTAGCATGGCCCCTGCGCAAGGATGACACGCAAAATCGTGAAGCGTTCTCTCTCTCTCTCTCTCTCTCTCTCTCCCAGACAAAAACAACAATTAGTCTTTTTATACATACAGCGCCATCTGGACTTCTCGACGTCACAGAGTTAATCTATGAAAATAAAATAGCATTATTCAGATAAAAAATAAAATGGCAAAAATAAAAATATATATTTAAAACATTTATATGATACCACACAATAGAAGAGTCTAAAATATGATAAACAAAAAGAGAGAAAATTTACAACTATTTTCCCCTCAAAATAAAAGAGATAAACTTCAAGTCCTAAGGTAATATGACAACTTTGGAGTTCCATTAAAGCTTTATCAGGCTTAGACCTAATTGGCACTGACTGCTTCCATTAATTACGCATTTTCTAATAACGGTGGCGGGGAGTAATTTTTTGTTAAATTCCTTAAGTGCCATAATGGCCCTTCATTAAGGCCAAATTTATTATGATTGGATTATGATTCCCTTCTTTATGTTCCTCTCTATATTATTATAGTTTGATGTAATTGAAAATAACACAAAGGGATTTTTATTATTTAGCTATACATTAAATATTTTATTGGTACATTTATATAGTAAACTTTGTAAACAGGATGCATCTGTTATTGAAATTTTTGAAATTTTTATGACGCGTATGTTTCTTTTACGATAAAACATTTTTTCTACTTCCCTTACTGCAATAATAAAAATATTGGGAGAGCCTGACTCATCAGTGGTGAACCCTCCCAGCCGTTTAATCGAACACACCGCTTTAAGAGGTAAAATTTTCAATAAAAACTGCATGGATAAATATTGGTGTATGAAGAAAAAGGCATCTCCTCATCATGCAACTGAAAGTTGCTGATGGCTTGCGCCATTTGTCGGAATAAATATCAACTATTCGTTAGTTTTTAATTATTTCTGAATTGGCCTGAATTATTCCGACATAGGGCGCAAGCCATCATAATTTTAAGTTCAACAATAAGAAGAATCCTTTTTCTTAATTTATCCACCTTATCCCAGTACAAATTCACATTTGTACTATTTTTTTTCGCAAATATTGGTATGTTTGCTCTACATGTCTTTCTATACCATAGACGTAAGTTTCCCAAGCAGGCGTCCGATATGTCAAATTAATAAAGAAATAAGAGGCTTTGAAACGCTATAGAGTCAGGTCTATAAAGAAATGAATTTTTATTTTTATAAATATTTTGCTATAGAGGTGTCACTATGCAAAGTAGTTCCCAAACTTGGGTCAAGAGGACGTCAGTGATTTGCATCCATTCACCTAGAACCTGACCTCTATGTCACCACCTGTCAAACTTTATTATATACATAGGTGTAATCTCTTCATAACTCTTAAGGATTTTTTATTATATCCCTAGTACAGGTATGATAATCATGGTGGGTGAATTCTTTTACTGTATGTCCACTACATGTCTACACATGTAGAAAGGGGTTCGACCTTTGCATTTACAAATGTTCTAGAGCCCTGTTTTATTACTTCAACTCATGGTGGTGTTGGAATTTTGCAAGAATCGGAGGCCATTGGAGAAATTTTACATTTAGAAAAAAAAGTGGCCAATGCGGGATTCGATCCCTGGCCGTGTTTGTTGATAATCAATGGTTTGGACCACTACTCCAGCGACCCACACTCTAAACGAACTAGTCTAGTATATATACCGCGCCCGTGGTCTCAGGATTTGTAACCGTAGCGTAAAACTTGGAAGAATCCCAATTAAACTTGTGAGTTAAACTAGGAGTTAAACAGAATAGTTTAAACTTTTGCTGACGCCAATTAACAACCGCACGTAAATAAACCATTCACTAATTAATTTTTAACTCTGACCGGGTTGTGACGTGTACTTTAGTTTACTAGTTTACTGATAATTTACAACGCTAGCTCTGTAACAGATTGCTCGTGGTTTACTTACTCTGGTACTGGATACAACAAAACCTAACACAGGATTTAATGTTTCTCCTCTCATATTCTCTCTATATTTTCTGCCGCTTTCTATGAATACAAATACTGTATACAACTCCCGTTTCAAATCTTTAAAACCCCCGTTTTTCAGTTGAGGAATTTTTGCATTAGACAAAAGTAAAGATTTTTTCAGTTTATATGTATCGTATGTGAATGTACCTGTTTTTATTCTTTTATTTATTTATTTTATTTTTATCTTTTTCTTTTCTTTGGTCTTATTATGCAAATATGTATATGAAAATAATTGTCTTAATTATAGTTTTTCTTTTATATATAATCTGTATTTTATTACCATTGAATATAAAACCAACTTTGCGGTTTTATTCTTTTTGTGTGGTGAAAACATATATAAGACTCTTTGCCTCACTATAAAGGTTTTTGGGTGTATGTGTGTATTAAGATATAAAGATGTTGTTTCGAGGTAAAAAAGGATCCGGTTTCCAGCGTAGTAGGTAAATATGTAATATACACAGTTAAGACACTAAGAATCCTTAAGGTCAGTTCCAACTGATCCTGTGGTACAAGGGAATATAATGTTTGGATAATATGAGTTTATACACTCATGGACAAGTCTTAAAGAATTAGAAAGTCTTTGATGTCGCCGGTCGTCTGTATTTTATTTATTTTGGGTATCTCGTATGTCTTCAATAAAGGTCACTGTAAATCAAATGTCTCAATGTTATTGTCTGAATCCCTATATACATGCTAAAAGGTACAACTTCCTTAGGTTTTGTCCAAGATTATATTCATTGTTTAGTAAAAAGAAAAGGAGAATTATCAATTTCTTTTAAACATTTGCTGATAAAGACTGTTCACCTATATCAAAGCTCTTTTTCAGATTCTATCTATGCCGATGGCAGGTCAAGCAGGATTTGGGCAAGAAAGATGCCATTGTTGAAATCGTGAACTGGCAATCAAGAAAGCGATACAAAATCAATGCAGACAAAAATCAACGAGGTGTCAATAAATTAACTGACCAGGAATCTCTCCTGCTGACATTTGCTACTTCCGAGAGAAGGCGGTCGTTGGAGAAGCAAGTTTCGAGTGAAGCCCTCAGTAGGCGGTCCTCGAAATCAAATCTCAAGTAAAAAATGAGTAAACTAAGGGTAGCCTTCAGAAAAAGCGGTCGTTGAAGAAATGAAGAAGCAAATCGAGTGTATCTCTCAGTAAGCGGGCTTCGAATCAAATCTCAAGAAAGCAATCTCGACAAAGGGTAGCCTTCAGAAAGAGCGATCGTCGAAGAAATACAGAAGCAAAAGGAAGTTTCTAGTGTAACCCTCAGTAGGCGGTCCTCGAAGTCAAATCTCAAGAAAGCAATCTCGACAAAGGGTAGCCTTCAGAAAGAGCGGTCGTTTAAGAAATACAGAAGCAAAAGGAAGCTTCGAGTGTGGCCTTCAGTAGGCGGTCATCGAAATCAAATCTCAAGTAAACAATGAGTAAACAGAGGGTAGCCTTCAGAAAAAGCGGTCGTTGAAGAAATTCAGAAACAATTCGAGTGTAGCCCTCAGTAGGCGGTCCTCGAAGTCAAATCTCAAGAAAGCAATCTCGACAAAGGGTAGCCTTCAGAAAGAGCGGTCATTGAAGAAATGCAGAAGCAAAAGGAAGCTTCGAGTGTGGCCTTGGGTAGGCGGTCCTCGAACTCGAATCTCAAGAAAGCAATCTCGACAAAGAGTAGCCCTGAAAAATCTTTTTTTTATTTTTATTTTTTAAATAATTCTATCATATCCACCAGCCGCTCAAATCCTCCCTGTGGAAAATAGGACAAAGAGGGAAGAATTCACCAATTCAGGAGGTAAAATAATTACCATATAAATATTCACCTGATCATGCAAGTGATCCCTCCATACATCGGAATATCACCTAAACGTTGATTTATTTTTTATTTCAGAATATTTATAAAGAAAGCCCTTTATTTTTAAATCAAGAAAGGCTTAGAAAACCTCTGCCATTGATTTATTTAAAAATGTACTTGTAGCTAATATTTAGAAGGTAAATGATAATTCAATATTTAGCTCATATATATATATGTGATAAAGTGTGAGGTCTGGTAAGCCTTGTAGAATCCTGTCGACTTAGATGTGATAAAGGGTTGCTGTCGACTTATCTGTGATGAGATCCTGTCGACTTAGAATGTGATAATGAGTTGCTGTCGACTTATCTGTGATGAGATCTTGTCGACTCTCGCTATAAGCTGTGGTAACCGGTGGTCAAACCTGTAGTAGCCGAGAGGGACAGTCAGGGCGTGGAGAGTTTTCTAGTACCTCTCTGCACTTTGGAAGACCTTTAACAGTTTTTACAGAGTACAGGCAGTCGTGGTCGAGGCAGAGCGGAAAGCTTGGGAAAAGTCCACACACACAAAACGAAGAGACACAGCTGTAGTAGGAAAGTTCCATGAACAGATAGGAGTTGAGCTAAGCAAGATGGAGATTTAGAGTATTTCTTACTGTTTTACATGGTGATGAGGTGGTCCTGGCTACGACCGACAAGGGCTAACGCTGACGATGAAAGGGGTGACTGCTGAATAACTACGGACTAACTGCGGACTAACTCTGGTCGGCTAAAACCGAGGTGTTTATATACCATTCCCGAGGAGGGGGGTTGGAGATGTCTCAGAATGTGAACTTTGGACGTCTGCACCCTTTGACCTTGATGGCAACGACTGCCGAATTCCTTTAGTTGTCTCGATTGTAGACGTTTTTGAACTTTTCAATCTTGCTTTAACTCAGCTCTTAATCTATTACATAGTTTTATTTATTTGTCTTTAGTTTGTACAAAGTACATTACATATGGTGATGCAATGACACAGATTAATCATGCGCATAATTATTTATAGATGTGTTTCTATATACAACATGACAATCTTGTTATAAGTAATTATACAATATAGGGTTGTTGGTTTAAATTACCATAGATGAGCCCCGGGAGTGAAAAGGTTTATCCGGGTTTAAATGGGTAAAGCCTCTCTAACACAGGTAAGTAATTAAAATTTATTTTAATTAATTTAAACTGTGAGGGTTAAAAAGGGCTATAACAAGATGTTTTGTTTGGATATATATGCAAATTCTAAAAAATACAACTTATTTTTAATTTAAAAGTTATGATATTCATATAAAAGAGAAATTAAGATAAAACCTTTGTTTGATAAAAAATAATGATGATGTTCTAAGAGATTGTTGGCGGGCGTTGGAAAGGGTTAGTGGTTAAAGAATATGCAATTGTAAGTATTACACAGGTAATCAAATACTTAGGTCCAGGTGCAAAGCGAGGATATAGACTTGTGCGTCTTCCGAGGCAATGTTTCACCTGTGATCCTGTATAAGGGTTACAGTGCTTTGTCACAATTGTAGGGTTATTGCGTTGAAAAGTTGTTGAAGAAAAAGTTGTTCCTTAATATGATTGAAAGGGGTGAAATAGAGTCATGCGTTAAGTAGAATTGTTGTAGCGACAGTAGGTGATCTGACTTGACTTAAAATCAAAGGTTGATTGTGGTCCGCTAGAGCTAAAAAATTGAGTTGTGAGAGTTGTGGACTCTTTGTGTTTGCGTGGGTGATTATGCCTAGGGATGATTGTAGTAAACTTTTGAAACGAGTTCAAGCCAGAAGTTGGGATTTTTAAAATCTGGGGAACTTTGATCAAATAGTTTGTTGAAATTATGAAATCAAAAAAATAATTGTCAAGCAGTACTGTCGTTTTTTCTACGTTGATGTGAAGCAATGACTGAGAAGATAGTAGTGTAAAGTACACTGAAGTGGTTAGAGAAATAGATTGTTGTATGCCCGAAAGTTAATGATAACATAGTCATTTTATATAAAGGTATAAAAACAAATATAAAATGAATAAAATATAGAAATATCATTGTGGTTGAATAAAGTTTAAGTGGATAAAATCAAACAATCAATATATAAAAGTGATAATAATGAAGAATTAAAGTGATTTTTGACAACAAATATATCTTTTGTAATACTAAAATAATATTATGAAAAATAAAATTGATTTTTTATATATAATGTTGGATTAAAAGCTAGTGATTATATAATTGAAAGGCAAAAATAAAAAAATAAAATATTTTATACAAAAACAGAATATAATTAAAGATTGTGATCTCAATTTAACATGTAAAATGTTTGATGTGTAGAAAAAATTAGAGATTTACACAGGATTAAAATATCAAAATGTTCAATTTAAGGTAGGTCTTGTTCAAATTCAAATATCTAAATGTTTAAAAGTTAAGTTAAGAAATCGACTGTTAATGTAGTAAGAGGAATGCGGGACATGGAGACTGTAGGACTGGGGGCCTCTGGTATGTTAACTAGCGGTGTCAATTTTTACGACCGGGGTGCGATGTATTGTTTTTAAAGGGGCGATATGGGGGAAGTCTGCGTCGCACGTACTTTACATTCTTTCTCTTCTAGTCTGGTTATTTCGGGGTATGGATTAGGATGAGTTATCAGATTTTGGGGTTATAACATTGAACATTAAATAGGTGGGTGGAAAACTTGTGACAGAATGGGGTGTGTTATTAGAAATTTGTGGAATTTTTCTGAGGTAAAAGCGGGCGCTCTGTCAGATAACAGACATTTTGGAAATCCTTGTTGTAGTACAGTTTTGAGAGTTTGAATGTACGTTAGGGTACTGGTTTACTGGTTAAACTTCCTTTGAGAGTGGTGAAAGCTTGTTGGCAATTTTATGGTCTATTTGAAAAATGTAGTTTTCTCGGTGTTCGTAAGTGTTGTCGTTCGACGCTGTTGCGGTAAAAATGTTATTCAATGATGTCAGGTTTAGATGTGGGTAAAAGTGCGACTTTCGACGTGGACACGCTTTGGGGTGAGAAGTGTCACAGGCATCAAGGCGTCTTTGTGGCCTTTTAAGTGAGAAAAATTGTTGTGATGCGCTGTGTGACACGAGTGAGTGAATTGAATGGAAAGGTGTCACGTGAAGTCTTTGTTTTTGGTACAGCATCTAACTTGTTTCACCATGAACAACAAATTTACTAGTCATGAGTGGTAGTTGTACAAAACACATCGAGATATCTTGGTTGTTAGTGAATGTGGCACGTTTAGTGGCGACGGAGCTTGTGTTGCTCGAATTCGATTTGTTGCTAAGTCGCGCGCTAATAGATGGTGGCCAATTGTAGAAAGTGATGGGAAGTGTGTTGTAGTTTGTTGAGAGAGATGTGTGGATAATTAATAATTATGCATGTAAAAGGAAAGGACGGGGGAGTGTAGCTATGTTGAGATTTAACGATTGTAATAGTTTTGGACGACTGTGACTTAATTTAGCTACTGACGTGGTAGTTAATGGGATTTTTATTTTTAACTGGTTTAGGGAAAGATAGTTACTTTTCTAGTTGTGATTTTGAAGATATTGTATCTTTCGATTTTTGCAATTTAAAAAAAAAATGCGTTTCACCTATGTTTATTAAAATTTGAATATATTTTTTAAATCGTTGATTATGGTAGTGCGAAAATTATCCTTGTAAAAGGGGCAATGGCGTGATAGTGACTTATAATTTGACTGGGGCGTTTACATAAAATAGTGAACATAACAATGATTTCTGCAAAGTTTTGAGTATTTGATTAAAAATTGGTGTCTTAGTATAAAAATAAGATATAAAAAAAACACACAAATAAGTTTAGAATTATGATTCGAGTAATTAAAAAATATTATGATTTTTTTTTAAATGTAAAATTGAAAGTAATGAATTAAAATTTATAAGTTGCTTAAAATGAGATAAAAATTGATAAATGAGGGTGTAAAAGATTTAAAATTTGAATTGAAATGATATAAAAATGGTAACAATTGATTTAAAATGATTACAGTGAAAATAAACATTAATTTTATGGAGAATAAAGTTGTGAGCATGAGGAGAAAGTTTTTAAAAACTCACAGTTTTGAGGATTGTTCAGTCAGGATACTTGGTCTTTAGTTGTCGTCCTGATGATGGGGAAGATGCTCCAAGTAGAGCTTGTAGACGTTTGTGACTTCTGTTTGGCGACGGCGGCATGTTGCCTGGAAGATGGTTGCATTGTAAGGCCGAAGGGGGAAAGTCTCACCGGCTTATTTTGCTGGATTTTCGGCTGTGTCGTTGGGGGGAAGATTGATTGGTCGTTTCGTTGGACTGGCGGCGGGTTTGTTCCTCCATCTTTGCTCTTCCTCGCTTCTATCTGGACAGGCTTCCTACCTTCTTCGTTGTGGTCTTACTTCGTTGTGGCCATCCTGTCGACTTAGATGTGATAAAGTGTGAGGTCTGGTAAGCCTTGTAGAATCCTGTCGACTTAGATGTGATAAAGGGTTGCTGTCGACTTATCTGTGATGAGATCCTGTCGACTTAGAATGTGATAATGAGTTGCTGTCGACTTATCTGTGATGAGATCCTGTCGACTCTCGCTATAAGCTGTGGTAACCGGTGGTCAAACTTGTAGTAGCCGAGAGGGACAGTCAGGGCGTGGAGAGTTTTCTAGTACCTCTCTGCACTTTGGAAGACCTTTAACAATTTTTACAGAGTACAGGCAGTCGTGGTCGAGGCAGAGCGGAAAGCTTGGGAAAGTCCACACACACAAAACGAAGAGACACAGCTGTAGTAGGAAAGTTCCATGAACAGATAGGAGTTGAGCTAAGCAAGATGGAGATTTAGAGTATTTCTTACTGTTTTACATGGTGATGAGGTGGTCCTGGCTACGACCGACAAGGGCTAACGCTGACGATGAAAGGGGTGACTGCTGACTAACTACGGACTAACTGCGGACTAACTCTGGTCGGCTAAAACCGAGGTGTTTATATACCATTCCCGAGGAGGGGGGTTGGAGATGTCTCAGAATGTGAACTTTGGACGTCTGCACCCTTTGACCTTGATGGCAACGACTGCCGAATTCCTTTAGTTGTCTCGATTGTAGACGTTTTTGAACTTTTCAATCTTGCTTTACCTCAGCTCTTAATCTATTACATAGTTTTATTTATTTGTCTTTAGTTTGTACAAAGTACATTACATAGGGTGATGCAATGACACAGATTAATCATGCGCATAATTATTTATAGATGTGTTTGTATATACAACATGACAATCTTGTTATAAGTAATTATACAATATAGGGTTGTTGGTTTAAATTACCATATATATATATATATATATATATATATATATATATATATATATATATATATTAAATAAATAAATATATATATATATTTATATTCCAATAAATAGCTCAAGCCATCAGCAACATTATATTTTTAACTAATTATTTATAGGAAGAGATAGTTATCAAATAGTTTAAAACATTGATTGTATCGTTTTAGCTATATTGTGATTTTCTATCCATATATATTAACAACAATAGTAGAAGTAAATTACATTTAAATTTCAATTGCCATTTATCGACAAAATTTGTAACAATTATTTTGGCATTATGTTTCTTTTCTTATATATTATCAAATATTATTCCTATAAAATTGTTGATTGAGAGGGCTTGGTCTAATAAGTGGTGAACCCTCTCAGCGGTTTCACCAAATTAATCTCCAGACCGCTCTACTATTGTATTGGATTGTTTTTCTTATATAAGGAAGGGGCAGTTTAGGGGTGTTTAGGGGAAACTTATATATATATGTGATAAGATCCTGTCGACTTTCAATGTGGCAATATAGTGATAATAATAATGTGGGGAAAGAGAAATAATCACACCACAAATGGTAGAAAAATTTGGAATCCATCCGAGAGAGAGAGGGGGAGCGAGGGGGCTGCCACTGCTGAGCGGTCGTTCGTGTCGCACACAATCACCAACTGTCTCCAAGGTTCCGAGGTGCCAAGTGACGGCCCCCAGGAGCCCCCTTGGAATGTCCTGATGTCTAAAGTGACACCCTTCAGCTGCCCATCCCTCTCTGGTTCGACTGTAGGTCCGTTTTATTATTCCAGGAAGAGTATATATTATGACATATGGCCCCCGTTGAAGAAGGCTGAACATGGTTTGAGTATACTTAAAGCTGGAGAAGCCAGGAACAGAGAAAATAATTTTACAGTTGAAATTAATTAAGGTAATGGTGACACATAGTTTTATGTAAATAAAATATTGTATAGTACACAAGTAAATATTATTTACAAGTAGTTTTACAACACCAGAGTTTGATATTCAAGGAAATTTTTGAAAATATCAAGGTTATAAAAGGCTATATACAACAAAATCTAATGTATTATAAGGGAAATGATATTGAGGAGTGTGAACAAGGAGAAGGGGAGTCACAAACACATGATGAAATTCTGAAGATCATTAAGACTGGGGAACTCTACACTTTAAGATATTTTTCAGGCGGACATGGCAAGAGGAAACTTGGCATGGGCTTTCTAGGCTATAGGTGTAGAGTACGAGAAATGAGGTTGAGGTTGAAAATTGCGTGAGCTCAGGACTGAGATAAATATAGAACTACATACAATGTTAGAATTTTGGCGAACAGAGCGAGGGGAAACTTGCTTTGGGTCATTCTACCTTATCTATGCAGTTACTTGTGTATAGCGAGTCCGAGGGGAAAAGTCCCGTGCGTAGGTGAGGAAGTCGAATGGACTTATAGCTAATTGGAGGAAAGTATGCGCGCACAGTGCCAAAAATTGGGACTAGGACGGCCTTGTCCTTTACGAGTGACAAGCTGCTCGGACACGAGGTGTTCGAACCGTCGTGAGAGCTTGTGCAAGGCGATGATTTCGCGGTGGGTTGAACGTAAAACCCATGTCTGCGCGAAATGATGACGGACCGGACAGAATCAGCGACGATGTTTAACGTACCTCCGTGGGAAATATCGGAGGTAGGCTATATCGTGCTGGTTTGGACAAGAAACAAACATAGATTTGAAGACAGGGTCCGTGTGGCGAATGTGTGGCGCGAGAAGAAGGGGCGAACTGTGCCGCTCGATGCATATTGTTCAAGTGCGAACAAAAAGGAGTTGGTAAACATCTAGCAGTTAGTCAATCTGCATCCTGTGACGAACACACCATTGGCTAGATGGTGTGGGTCGGTGGATATGCTAGAGATCAACTACGAAATAGATTATCATAAATGAAGGGCGAAGATTAGGATTTTGAAATGACAATATTGTTGGCAATAATTATCGATAATTGATAAATCAATAATTCTATAAAAGGTCCTGAGCTGGTATAAGGTTGACAAAGTTGTAAGAATGAGTGGGACATTAAGGGGAAGATAGATAAGAGTCACCAAGGGTTGGTTGTAAGCAAGGCTCACGTGGTGGTTGAAATTCTTCGACGCCTGAATTACAGAGTGAATTTTGGGTCGGTTAGGGAAAAAAATTATTTTTCGTGAGCCGTGCTTACAATTAGAAGAGAAGGTCATATACAAAAGGGTAAAGATGTTTAGGTACTGGAGCCCTATTGTGATTGAGCACTATTATGAAATTGATTGTTGTTATTATTAAAAATCGTAAAGCATGCATAGATAGAATGCCAATTTTAAGGAATGACTTTAAAATAAAAATATTTCATTAAAATGTCTATTAACACAAAGCAATAATGTCTATTATTGATTCGATTGGTAAGGTACAAATTTAATGGGTTACAAATATATAGATAAATAGTATTGAGAGAATAAAATCATTGTTAATAGGCGTGGAGAGAATAAATTGAACTAAACTAATTATAGAAAATATTGGCATCCGAGTTTACAAAGAATGACTTTTTTGAAGAATGAATGGTAGGGGTGGAAACAATTACACTTACAGGTTATGTTGGTTTAGAGAGCAGAGAAGTTCATTGAGCTTCGGGAGAGTTCTGTCTGTGACACTGTGCGTACCAGTGTCGTACATCAGAGTAGCGGCAGGGATATGGCGGAGTCTTGTCCATGATGGTGGGAGGTGTCCTGCTCTGGCACGGCGATCGTTCTTGGGCAGATCTAGTGCTGGGAGAAGGGTGCGGCAGCTTCATCTCCGTCGTAGGCGATCACTTCTTCGGGGTAACGGTTCAAAAGTTGGCGAGGAAGGGGTTGAGGGCTCGAAGAGGAGTGGTTACAGTTGAGTTGGGTTTGGCCGATCATCGTGGCTTGGCTTCTTGTTTCTTCATATACTCTGGTATATGAGGGATTTGCTTCCCGGCCAGGTCTTATCCTGTCGACTTTCAATGATATAAGATCCTGTCGACTTTCAATGTGGCAATATAGTGATAATAATAATGTGAGGAAAGAGAAATAATCACACCACAAATTGGTAGAGGAATTTGGAAGCCATCCGAGAGAGAGAGAGGGGGAGCGAGGGGGGGCTGCCACTGCTGAGCGGTCGTTCGTATCGCACACAATCACCCAACTGTCTCCAAGGTTCCGAGGTGCCAAGTGACGGCCCCCTGGAGCCCCCCTTGGAATGTCCTGATGTCTAAAGTGACACCCTTCAGCTGCCCATCCCTCTCTGGTTCGACTGTAGGTCCGTTTTATTATTCCAGGAAGAGTATATATTATGACATATGTATATTTTTTTTCACATTGTGTAGCGTTCTCACGCAATTCTGGCCTTAACTACCCGTTTCATGATTTTTCAGGATGCCTGAATGACCAATTTATTGGTCGTTGAGGTACAGCTTGCACCACGCTGATGAGGGCCAACAGCCCGAAACGCGTCCGTGGTTAGCTTTTCTTGATTAATCAGAAATGGGTATTTGGCCAATTCTGAAATTATTAAAAATCAACGAGAATAGTTGACATTAATCCCGATAGATAGCGCAAGCCATCAGCAACTTTCAGTTGCACGATAAAGAGATGCCTTTTTATATATATATATAAAACGAAAGAAAAAAATAAAAGATAAAAAGATCAGGTGTTGAAATCAATATTAAAAATGGCATATCCTGACCAGGAGCACATGTGCTTTTCAGAAGGCAGAGCGCCATCTGGTGGAACAGAAATCAACTATTCATTGATTTAGCCTGTTCCCTGATATTTGGCCAACCCAATTTCTTGATAAATCAAGAAAAGCCATCCACGAACGCGTTTCGCGCTTTTTGGCGCTCGTCAGCGTGGAGTAGGCTGAACCATTGCGACCAAAAAATAATTTTTGATCCCAATGGCTTCCTGAAAAACCAAGAAATGGGTATTTAAGGCCAAACTTGCGTAAATACGCTTAGCACATTAAAAAAACGAAAGAAAAAAATAAAAGATAAAAAGATCAGGTGTTGAAATCAATATTAAAAATGGCATATCCTGACCAGGAGCACATGTGCTTTTCAGAAGGCAGAGCGCCATCTGGTGGAACAGAAATCAACTATTCATGATTTAGCCTGTTCCCTGATATTTGGCCAACCCAATTTCTTGATAAATCAAGAAAAGCCATCCACGAAAAGCCATCCCTGTGCTAAGCGTATTTACGCAAGTTTGGCCTTAAATACCCATTTCTTGGTTTTTCAGGAAGCCATTGGGATCAAAAATTATTTTTTGGTCGCAATGGTTCAGCCTACTCCACGCTGACGAGCGCCAAAAAGCGCGAAACGCGTTCGTGGATGGCTTTTCTTGATTTATCAAGAAATTGGGTTGGCCAAATATCAGGGAACAGGCTAAATCAATGAATAGTTGATTTCTGTTCCACCAGATGGCGCTCTGCCTTCTGAAAAGCACATGTGCTCCTGGTCAGGATATGCCATTTTTAATATATATATATATGTTATGAATTTAATGTTTTGTTGTGGAAAAGATAGAGTATTGAAGGTGCAGTCGTGAAAATGGGATAGTTATTTACTTATCATGTAGTTTTTATTTTCAATTACATGAAGCAAATTATACATTAAATATTTATCACAGTAATATAGAATTTATAATATGAATCCTATATTGGTGAATTAAAAAAATAGGTAGGTTAACTATACATATTTACAACAATATTCAAAGTGGTATCTAAAACTATGGTCAAAAATTGTAGAACAGTCAATGAATGAAAATAAAATATATGTTTAAAAAATATATATATATATATGGTAATTTAAACCAACAACCCCATACTGTGTATATAACTTATAATAAGATTGTCATGTTGTATATAGAAACACATCTATAAATAATTATGCGCATGATTAATCTGTGTCATTGCATCGCCATATGTAATGTAATTTGTACAAAGTGGATAAATAAATAAAATCTGTAATAGATTTAAGAGTTGAGCTAAGGCAGAGATCGAACATATAGTATTGCCAAAACAACAGAGTCTAAAGATGGAAGTCATAAATCAGGCAGATTTACAAGCCCCACGACAAGACCACCCACACTGTCACATGTGGTTGAATGCAGAGACCCCTCTCACACCTGGGCAGGTAAGGGCCCCCTTTCTCAGAAACGCCCCTGTCACATAAGGTCGCCCCGTCTTTAACCTATAAATCATCACCTTACAGTCTCTTGACAGTTCAGTTGAGTTTAGTTCACCCTTAGTGTAAGCCGCGTCGGTCGTATGTTATGTCGATCTCATCCAACATGTAATTAGGAAGAACTCGTCTATCTCCATCTTGCGCTTCTAGCTCAACTTTTATCTGTTACGGAACTTTCTTAGTGCAACTGTGTCTTCGTTTTTTGTGTGGATATCCCCAAGCTTTTCCACTCTGCCTCGACCACGACTGCCTGTATTTTGTGAGAACTTTTAAAGGTCTTCCAAGGTGCAGAGAGGTACTGGAAAACTCTACATCCTGACTGTTCCTCTTGGTCAACACAGTACAACAAGAGCTACCAGGACTTCAACAATCATTTCATATATATATATATATATGGTAATTTAAACCAACAATCCTATATTATATAATACTTATAACAAGATTTTCATGTTGTATAATAGAAACACATCTGTAAATGATTATACGCATTATTGACATGTGTCATTACATCATCATATGTATTGTACTTTGTACAAACTGAGGATACTACTCTGATCAAAAGGTTTCGACACATTGCTCATAAAATCCGGTTTGTGGCAAACGCAAGCGTCGCCCTTGGCTTGGAGACCTGCCAATTTTCAAAAATCACGCGCCACAACAGCGCGAGCATCGGCTGTTCGAAGTGAAGCCATTTTGTCCGTGCTTCGATTTCGTTAGTCACCGAAATGGAGGATCAACGAATTTGCATCAAGTTCTGTGTGAAAAACGGATTCAAGGGTGCCCAAATTTTTTGGATGTTGCAAACAGCCTACGGGAATGCCGTCATGAGCCGAAGACGAGTTTTCGAGTGGTACAAGCGCTTCAAGGAGGGTCGGGAAGAGACCGCCGACAACGAGCGTTCCGGGAGACCGTTCACATCAACCACGCCTGAAAAAGTGGACAAGGTGTTGGAACTGGTTCGTGAAGACCGACGAATAAATGTCAGGGAGGTCGCCGAAGAAGCAGGGATATCATTCGGGTCGACTCAATCGATAATGATGGACATTTTGGGAGTGAGAAGAGTCAACGCCGTTCTCGTTCCCAAAGATTTGACTTTTGATCAAATGAACACCGGGAAAGAAACGGCCAGTCTCAATCTCGAAGCAACAACCGACGACCCCGAATTGCTGAAGAGGGTCATTACTGGAGACGAAACATGGATTTACGGCTTTGATTCAGAAACTACCCAACAGGCATCGGAGTGGCGCTTCAAAAATGAGCCGAGACCAAAGAAAGCGAGGAAGGCTCCCAGCAAAGTCAAGGTCATGTTGACGGTGTTCTTCGACTACCAGGGCATCGTTCATCATGAATTTCAACAACAAGGCTCTACAATAACTGCTGACTCCTACCTGGGAGTTTTGAGGCGATTGAGGGAAGCGATCAGGCAGAAACGGCCTGAGCTGTGGAGGAGCAAGTCGTGGATCCTCCACCACGATAACGCGCCGGCGCACACAGTCCTCAAAATCTCGAAGTTCCTGCAGGACCACTCAACCTCTGTGTTCCCTCAACCCCCTACAGTCCCGATTTGGCCCCCTGCGACTTCTTTCTTTTTGGAAAGCTCAAAAAAAGTTAAAGGGTCGGAAATTTCAGAACATAGAAGAGATCAAAGTAGAATCGAAGAAGGCCATGAAGGCGATCCCGAAAACAGACTACCAGAGGTGTTTTCCGACTGGAAAAAAGGTGGCTGAAGTGCATCGCGGCCAACGGGGACTACTTTGAAGGGGCAAAATTTTAATTTGGTAGAATAATAAAGTTTTTTTAAACTTATGAGCAAAGTGTCGAAACCTTTGATCAGAGTAGTAAATAAATAAAACTCTGTAATAGATTAAGAGTTGAGCTGAAGCAATAGATAGAAGTCAAAACGTCTAAAATCGAGATAGATGGAAGTCCCACAACAAGGTCTAAAGATAGAAACTGCCACGGCGCCAGTGTACAATTTCGCCATCCGATCTACGCTCTTGTTGCATCTGTTGTAATGCAATATTTCCTCTCTCAGCAAAGATATATAAGACCTCCGCCCTAGCCAAAGATATAGTCACTTCACAATCAGCGCGACCCCTTGTCGGTTGTCACCCAGGTCACTTCATCAACCATGTAGAACAGTAGGAACTCTTCTATCTCCATCTTTCGCTCCTAGCTCGACTTTTATCTGTTCACGGAACTTTCCTAATACAACTGTGTCTCTTCGTTTTTTGTGTATAGACATTCCCAAGCTTTCCTCTCTGCCTCGACCACGACTGCCTGTATTCTGTGAGAAATGTTAAAGGTCTTCCAAGGTGCAGAGAGGTACTGGAAAACTCTCCACATCCTGACTGTTCCTCTCGGTTAATACACTATAGCGAGAGTTGACAGGATCGCACACCATAGATTGAGTCGACTGGATACCTCACCACAGTTTTAGTCGACAGGATCTCATCACATATATTTGCATTTTTAGATTATACTATATATATATGTAGAATCCTGTCGTTGTGGAATCCTGTCTACTTAATATATGGTGTGAGATCCTGTCGGCTCTCGCTATACTGTGATTACCGAGAGTCTCTCGCTGTGGTTTGGTAACCGAGAGGGACAGTCAGGGTGTGGAGAGTTTTCCAGTACCTCTCTGCACCTTGGAAGACCTTTAACAGTTCTCACAGAGTACAGTATATATAAGCCCTCTAATTTAATATTTTTTATGATTCCAGTAAAGTCTGTAGAGATAATATTTAATGACATATGTGAAATGAAATACATGGCCAAAACAATAGTAGTAGCTTGGTCATTCTTCCAATACTGGAAGTTCCTATTCAGAAAGATGGATGTCAGTGGAGTAAGGTCTACCGTAGTGGAACTTGACTGATGGTGGTGTCAGATGACGGGAATTCTGATGGTCGACTCTCGATAATTTGAAACTCGGTAATTTGAATATCTCGATAATTTGAAATGTTTTCCCGGTCCCTTGAAAAATACTCGATAATTTGAATAAAATCAATATTAATTGGTACTCTCGGTAATTTGAAATTTAAGGAATAGTATCTTACCACAAATGAACATTTGTGAATAACTGTACAAATGTTTAAAATAATAGTTAAAAAAAAAACTCTTGTTTACTTGACTTTTCCCTCCCTTCCTCTTAGTTGTTTAAACTGCTGTTATTTTGAACTCTTGATGAATTGAAATTTTTCTCTGTTCCATTGGGTTTCAAATTATCGAGAGTCGACTGTATTTGTTTCGTTCTCCTCTAGCGACCACATCTCTGTGATCTTCCTGTTAGTTGAACTGGGTTCTCTGCAAGCTGACAGTAACGGCTCACCAAGATAGCTACACTCATGGTCAAAACTAACCAATTTGTATTGAATGATTTAATTTGATGAATGACTTTCCAATTTCTTAAGTTCTGTCCACGAATATAATCAACCGGACATTCTCAATATTGTCCATTGCAATAAGGGCAGTATTAGAAGGTTGTTTTATATGTAAAAATAACACTGAATAATTTTATATCTCCTAAATATTGTTTTTTTTATGTTTACAGTATCTCTGCCTTG
>CP092877.1:49642257-49674729 GCA_030710605.1 Cordylochernes scorpioides
CTTCCCCCCAACGACACAGCCGAACATCCCGCAAAATAAGCCGGTGAGAAGTTACCCACCTTCGACCTTACAACGCAACCATCCAGACGACATGCCACCATCGCCAAACAGAAGTCACAAGCTTCTACAAGCTCTACAAGACGCCTTCCACGTCATCAGGACAACAACCAAAGACCAAATCTCCTGACTGAACAATCATAAAAACTGTGAGTTTTTAAAAAATCTACTTAACTCTTTCTTCATGCTAACAACTTGATTTTCCATAAATATAATGTTTATTTTTACTGTAATTATTTTTAAATCAAATTTTACCATTTTTATAGCATTTCAATTCAAATTTTAAATATTGTACACCCTCATTTATCATTTTTTACTTTATTTTAAGCAACTTTTAAATCTTAATTCATTACTTTCAATGTTACATAAAAAATCATATTATATTTTAATTACTCGAATCATAATTCTAAACTTATTTGTGTGTTTTTTTTAATACCTTATTTTTATACCAAAAAACACCAATGTCTTAATTAAATACACAACTTTGCAAAATCATTGTTATGTTCACTATTTTATGTACACGCCCCATTCAAATTATAAGTCACTATCATGCCATTGCCCTTTTACAAGTATAATTTTCGCACTAACATAAGCAACGATTTAAAAAATATATTCAAATCTTAATAAACATAGGTGAAACGCATTTTTTAAAAAAAATACAAAAATCGAAAGATACACTATCTTCAAAAGCACAACTAGAAATGTAACTGTCCTTCCCCAAAACAAGTTAAAAATTCCAACATATCTACACTTCCTCGTCCTTTTCTTTTTACATGCATAATTATTAATAATTCACACATCCCTCGGAACGAACTTCAACACATTCCCACCTTACTTTCTCCAATTGGCCACACGAGCTACATATCGTCGCGAACACAAAGATTTCACGATAAACATACCACCTCTATAACAATCTGAAAATTCTCGATGTGTTTCGTACAACAACCACCCATGACTAATAAATTTGTTATTCATTCAGAAACTAGTTAGATGCTGTACCAAAAACAAAGACTTCACGTGACACCTTTCTATTCAATCCACCCACTAGTGTTACACAGCGCACCACAACAATTTTCTCACTTAACAGGCCCAAGACGCCTTCATGCCTGTGACACCTCACCAAAACGTGTCCACGTCGGAAAGTCGCACTTTTATTCACATTTAACCTGACATCATTGAATAACATTTTTTATAAGTCCGCAACATCGTCGAGACACAGCGCTTGCAAACACAGAGAAAACTATATTTTCAAATATGCCTAAATATGCTAAAGAAACAAATTACCACAGTGGAGGCAGAGAGATTTTTTTCTAGCCAGCAGGGTGACTCACAACGCCCGCCAACATCAATAAACAGCAGCGGCGTCAGGTTAACATGACACCTCCAATTCCAGTACGCCTGTACTTGAAACTCGTGGCCCAGCTCGCAGAATGGATAGATTGCAGCACCTATAATTAATTGACTTACCAATCATTACCCAATTTAACATATTACCATGAACATGTCAGATCACGTATTCCCAGTTTCAGAGACATAGAAACACCAATGTTTACCAAAAGGGAAATGACCTAGTTACACACCACAGTTGTAACTTTTCTTCAAAAGAGACAATTTTTGTTCCATTTTTCACTACTTAACATTTATCTAATCATTAATAACCTTTAATTATATTATATTTTTTGTATAAAATCTTGAATAATTATTTTATTTTTTTTACTTTTCAATTATATAATCAAATTTTTATTCCAACATTATTTTAACAACTTTATTTTAACAATTTTATTTTTCATGATATTATTTTAGTATGGCAAAACATTTAATTCTTTCAATAATCATTTTTAATTCATTATTATATCTTTTATATATTACTAATTCATTATTATATCTTTTATATTTTGCTAATTCATTATTATGTCTTTTGTATATTACATGTTTGATCTTATCCACTTATACTTTTTTTTACCCGCACTCATATTTTTATCTTTTTATTCACTATATTTTTGTTTAAGTAACTTTATTATATGACAATGTTTATTTATCAGCAACCACCGGGCATACAACAATCGTTTTTCAATAATCCTACTTACTAATCACTTCCCTATACTTTTTTCACTACCTATTTCAGCCATTGCTAGAAACGACAGCACTGCTTGACAATTTTTCTTTTGATTTCGTAATTCAACAAACTCTTTGAAAACACCGTTCCCCAGAAGTACAAGTCTCGACTTTTGGTCTGAACACGTTTCAAAAGTTTATTTCAATCATCCGCAGAGCACATCACCAACGCATGCACAAAGCGTTCGCTTTTTTCAACTTTCAATTTTTTCAGCTCTAGCGGACCACAATCAACCTTTGATTTCAAGTCAAGTCAGACCACCTACTGTCGCTACAACAATTCTACGTATCGCATGGCTCTACCATCCCTTTCAATCATATTAAGTCTTTTCTTCAACAACTTTTCAACCCAATAACCCTACAATTGTGTCAAAGCACTGTAACCTTATACAGGATCACAGGTGAAACATTGCCTAGGAAGACGCACAAGTCTATATCCTCGCTTTGCACCTGGATCTCAGTATTTGATTGTCTGTGCAACACTTACAATTGCATATTCTTCAACCCCTAACCCTTTCCAACGCCCGCCAACAATCTTTTAGAACATCATTTTTTATCATCATTATTTTTTAGCAAACAAAGGTTTTATCTACAGTTCTCTTTTATAATGAATATCATAACTTTTAAATTAAACATAAGTTTTTTTTTTATAATTTTCAGATATATCCAAATAAACATCTTGTTATAGCCCTTTACGCTCACAGTTTTAATTAATTAAAAGAAATTTTAATTACTTACCTGTGTTAGAGAGGCTTTACCCCGCTTAAACCCGGATAAACCCTTTCACTCACGGGGCCCATCTATGATAATTTAAACCAATAACCCTATATTATGTAATACGTATAACAAAATTTGTCATGTTGTATATAGAACTAATTATAAACTATACTAATTATACGCATAATGACGTGTTTCCTTGCTCACCCTATGTAATGTACTGAGGATAAATAATAAAACTATATAATAGATTAAAAGCTAAGTTAAAAGCAAAGATTGAGAGATTTACAAAGTAACTTCTAAAGATAGATTTGGACCCCGTCAGACCGTCGCCAGTGTCCGGTGTCCATCGACACGTGTGCCACGTGCATGACCCAATTCTCTTTGTCAGAGCTGTCGTATAAATAAGACCGGGCCTTAGCGACAGTTAGTCAGTTTCAGTGAATCTTCCGGTCAGCGTCACCCCTTGTCGTCTCCAGGGACCAACTCATCGACCATGTAAAACAGTAAGGAATCTTCTATCTCCATCTTTGCTTTTGGCTCGACTTTTTATCTATTCAAGAAATTTTCCTTCGACAACTGTGTCGCTTCGTTTTGTGTGTGTGTCCTTACCACCCATCGCTCAACAACTACGACTGCTTCTAGCCAACATGCCACACTGCATTCATTCAACAGCATAAACTACTACTACATTGCAACATTTTTACAGAGAGTCGACAGGATTCTACAACAGGCTTACCAAACCCCAACGTATTATTACATATACATCATACTATGTACAAAGAACATGGCCATTTTTAATACATCAATAACATCCTACTGTGTGTGTAACTATATCTTATATATTGTAACATAGAAAATCAGGAAAGACAAACTTCAGGATGATACGGCAATTTATTTAATAAAAGCACAAAACAACATTTATAAGATACAAGATAAGCAATGAGGGAAACTACGAGAGTAGCAAAATATAAATAATTTAAATATCAAAATTAATAATCTGTACATATAATAAATATTTTGCTACAATATACACCCACACACAAGCCTTTATTAGGGACTTGCACCATACAGATTCTCCCAATTGGGTAAGGTAATAATCATCTTGTGTTATTCACATAGCAATTGAACTGGCTTTACTCTTCGTCTCAAAGTCATTCACTTGTTGATATTTTGCTACAATATAAATATATATAATATTATATTTCAAATCATAAAACTGGTTTAAATTTGTATTACGGTCGAACTTGGATAATTCGAAGCTCAAGTGATCAAAGAAAAAAATTCGAATTAAAAACGTTTTGAATAAAAGGGACCAAATTCAAGGGACCAAGATAAATATTTGAATTAAAGACATTATCGAAGTTCCATTGTATTTTAATTAAAAAATATATATATTTAGTATATTTCATATCTTCACAATTATTTATAGCTCTAGTTCTTAATACCGATTTATTTTTATGGAATGACAACCGCTCATTTGCACCACAAACGGCTGCACCTATTTTCTCCTACATAAACATTCTATTTTCTAGTCTATTCCATAACATAGCACGGCCACCTAGAAATCTTAAATTTTGTAGACTTGCATTGTTAGCTTTATTGAGTAAATGTATACAAATTTAGACTTCTATGTGGTCTGTAAGTATGTTAAATATTGGTTACAAAATTTGAAAAAAAATATAGTAATTAGCATTTTCCAGACAACCTAGAAGTCTTATATTTTGCAGACTTGCATTGTTAGCTTGTTTGAGAGAGTCTACAAAATTTCAGACTTCTATGTGGCCTGCAAGTATATTAAAAGTGGTTACAAAATTTGAAGAAAATATAGTAATTAGCGTTTTCTAGACAAACTAGAGGTCTTAAAATTTGCAGACTTGTATTGTTAGCTTGATTGAGTGAATGTATACAATTTTAGACTTCTACGAGGTCTATAAGTATGTTAAAAATTGGTCACAAAATTTGAAAAGAAATATAGAAAGTAATTGAGAAAAAGGACATTTCCTGATCGTGCAACTATACTTTTTCACATAGAAAGTAATCTTTAATATCATTTATTTTACCAATATTTCAGTTGGCTGAACGCCAACCTTTATCAAGGTGTTATTTTATAAATGATATTTTGATCCAATATATGCCTTTTAAATTAAAGATTTATTTATGGATTGCTCTATTTTCAAAATAGAAAGTAATGTATTCTAGACAATCTAGAAGTCTCTTAAATTTTGTAGACTTGCATTGTTAGCTTGATTGAGAGAGTCTACAAAATTTTATATTTCTATGTGGTCTGGAGGCATATAAGAAATTGGCACAAAAAAAAACTGAAAGGAAATATAGAAATTAATAAAGTCTCGACCACCTCGATCCCTTTTTAATACAACTCCAGCCGTTCAGCGAAATGGCTGCGCCTATTTTTTTCTCGTTTGAGAAGGAAATATACAAATTCTCTTAAATAGGCAGATTTAACATTCCAGCGTCCTTGATTTATGAAACGCACGGAACCGAATTAAAAATAATGTTCTTATCAAATTTTAGACATCAAGTTCTATGCTTATATTATTTTGAATTCCATGTTTCGAAATGATGCGTTATCGTTAATCCATCCAACAAAATCACAGCGAACTATGAAACCCGTTTTTATTGGCAGAAAGTGAATTGGAAATTCATATTTAGATGTTTTTTTTTGTGTGTTTGGAATTCCAACTTTTTTCCGTCCAGAATTTTATAATGTCCAATTTATCACTGATCATGAAAATTTTGACAATTATCGGCGCGGTGAAGGAACCGGAATGCTTCTGCGGAGGGAGAAATTCAAGACTCGAAACATCTACTTCTGGAATGTCCAATTTTCGGGATTATAGGGAAAGAAAATTTGGTGACATCGGACAGCTACATGAATTCGTAGATGAGAAAAGAACATATAACATTTTAAATCAATTCTGTAGATATATATACAACTATCTTTTGAACTGGGAAAGAGAGGGAAGGAAATTTTGAGGAAATTGCTTTTGTATGTTTGTCTTTTTCTCCTTTCTCCTCGTATATAGCCAATTTGTTATGATGTTAGAAATGTATTGACGTAAATATCACTGAGTTTGGGATATTGCGTTATAGGATGTTAATAAAAATAGTTTAAGTGAATTGGAAATTCATATATTTTCACTTGGCATTCCATATTGTTGACAGCCGCAACAACAACGTCAGTCTGGGTATGTCTACAGCCAATATTGACCACCTGGACCTGCTGAACATGGAGACAATCATCCCGCTGGACTCCCCACAACCTCGGACCTGGATTGTCGGACAGTTTATGGAGCTTATTATGTATCACAGCCTAACTTTCTAATTTTGAATTAAGTTATTCTGATTATATATTACACCATATACAGTTGAACCTATCTATAGCGCCCCCTCTAAATAGCGCCTTCCTCTCTATAGCGTTCGATTTTAAACATTAAAATGCGAACATTTTACATTAAAAGTGACCTGTCTACAGCACCCCTTCTCTATAGCACCCTATTTTGGTGAGTCCCAAGAGGGGGCGCTATAGGCAGGTTTAAATGTATATGAATTTATAATAATATTAATAATTATTGTTATTAATTTAATTTATTGTTAATAAATTAATTGGTAATAAATTAATTGTTATTAATTATTATTATTAATAATAATAATTATGAATATAATAATAATAATTAGTAGATTTTACCACTGATGAACCAAGCCTTTCCAATATATGTTTCAATGTAGTAAGGGCAGTAAAACTATTGTGTTATATTGGGGTACAAACGTACATATATCAATTGAGTTTCACGATACTGTTAATGTTGGATATAAAATTGGTGTTTTTATTTGAATATCGACTTTTCAATTTAAAATATCATATGTAAAACGACATTTGAAAACTATTCCGCATGTGTTTCTTTTGAACGAAAAATCGAAATTTATTTTAAGGAGAAATAACTATTATTTCTAATTTTAGGGATAAGATATGAAAGGATGAATTGTGAAGAGTAATGATAAACGGAAAAATAAATTGTACATGGATTTATATATTATTTACGAACGGAAAATATGTCCTGGGTAGTCTAGTGGACATGGCATCTGCCCGGTAAGTGGAACACTGTAGGTTCGATTCCCATCCCTGGACACTTTATTTTTACGTTTATCATTACTCTTCACAATTCATCCTTTCATACCTCATCCCTAAGGTTAGAAATAATCGTTATTTCTTCTTAAATTAAATTTCGATTTTCCGTTCAAAAGATACACATGCGGAATAATTTACAAATGTCGTTTTACAATCATAAGCCGCATTATATTGTATTATAAAAAAATCATATACTTATTCAGATTCTATATATTAAACGAAAAGGTATAATACAATTTGTATGTTGTAGGTATCATAGTATCTGGTTATAGGCTGAAAATAAGTCTATAACTGTGTATGGGCGTAATCTGGTTTGTAGACAACACCCAATGACTCTGTTAGCTTGTGTTAGCAGTATTGAAACATATCTCTGAGATAACTTTGGACATAGACAATTTGACAATTAACATTAGTTTATGTACATCTTGTCAATACATGTAATACATGTCAATACATATATATATAATTATCATTTTAAAATAGTGCAGACTGTGCACTTTTACATGTATTGACAAGATGTACATAAACTAATGTTAATTATCAAATTGTCTATGTCCAAAGTTATCTCAGAGATATGTTTCAATACTGCTAACACAAGCTAACAGAGTCATTGGGTGTTGTCTACAAACCAGATTACGCCCATACACAGTTATAGACTTATTATATATATATATTAAAAATAAAAAAGGCATCTCCTGACCACGAACACATGTGCTTTTTAGATGGCAGAGCGCCATCTAGTGGAGCAAAAATAAACTAAACGTTCATTTAACTTGCTCCGTGATATTTGGCCAACCCAATTTCTTGATTTATCAAGAAAAGCCATCCACGAACGTGTTTCGCGCTGTTGGCGCTCGTCAGCGTGGAGAAGGCTGTAACCACTGCGACCAAAAAAGATTTTTGGTCCCAATGGTTTCTTGAGAAATCAGAAAATGGGTATTTAAGGCCAAATTTGCGTAAAGACGCTTAACACATGAAAAAAACAATAGAAAAAATAAAAGATAAGTGGGTCAGGTGTTGATATTAAAAATAAAAAAGGCATCTCCTGACTACGAGCACATGTGCTTTTTAGATGGCAGAGCGCCATCTAGTGGAGCAAAAATAAACTAAACGTTATATATATATATATTGAGTAAAATCAATCATTCCTCCAGGGAAAAGTGTCTTTTCCCTGGAGGAATGATTGATTTTACTCAATATTTATGCAAGGGATTATTTTATAGAATATATATATGTCATAATTTGTATAATTTTTAAGATGTATAATCTCTTATCGCCAAAATAAGTATGTAAATATGTTAAGCTTGTGTTAAAATATAAATATGCAAATTCCTTAATCTATAAACACTACAAAAGTAAACGTGGCACGTCGCGGGTGCGCTGCTCACTTGGCTGGAACTAATTCTTGGGATTGTAAGCATAACGGTTGCACCCTTCCATTCGATCACGACTATGTACAATGAATATGGCTCCTATACTACGGCTGCAGAGATTGGACATAGAGAGGTCACCGTTTTATTTAAATATACAGAAAATATAGATATAAGTTATCTTTACTCACCACTCTAGAAATTTCTGATAATTGTTTAAGCCACAAAAAAGATTTGGAAAATTTGGAAAAAAACCTGTGAATCATAGTTTTGGCCTATGGGGACTTATTTATGCTTATGAGGTGATACAGCAGCGTATTTACAATTAGAGAGGAGACAAAATGTAGCTGCTGTATTGTCCGTGAGGTCAATATGGGGACTTATAGGTAGGTATAGGAGCCGCTATGGTGCTAAACACTCTTATGGTAGAAGTCATAAACTCATCGGAATTTACAAAAAGTCGTTTTCTTTCTGGATGCGGACTAACGCGGACCATTCCCTAAAAGCAGGTTTTTAATATGGACGTTCCGAATTTACTAAAACTGGTGTTGTGACTTTGTCACTGATCTGCTAATATACTATATTGTCAACAGATGGTGCATTGATTTACGTATTTTCTTTTAAATGATCTTCTTTAGTTGATGTAATTTTAGTACGACCACTCTGTCATGTTTTCAGATAACATCTCTGGTATCTTAAAATATTTCCTAAATTCTTGAGACTTGTGGAACACTAAGGTTCAAATTATTTATGTCATATAGGAAATGACACCTAAAAACATGAATATTATTTATTTTTTAAAACTTCAATCTACATTTTGTGTGACCAAACTGTCTTAAACAAGAAATTGATTTTCTTGAAGACTATAAGTAAAAATTATTGATTATTGGACATAAAGTCCTCCAATATAAAGTGTGCTGAATTGCATGTCAGGATAAAAAATAAAGACAGGAGTTTACTGGCCGATCTTTTTATTGAGGGAAAAGTTTCAAGCTTTCGAGCCCAACGGTCTTCTTCAGGTTATATATATAATGCTGCCACCAATAAAAGCTAGGCACTGCCCTCATCCACCTACTGTTTCATTATAAGAACTACCGCATTGTATTTTCATTCTTCGTGTAGCATATTAGGGCCATTTAAAGTTTTGGTTTTTGTTTGTTTCTAAACGTTATCTTGGAATGAAGCACTCATATGGGGTTTTCATATCTTAAGTCTTATATATTTACCTATGACATCATTCAACTGCTATTTTACAACATTTTAAAAATAAGATTAGTTGTGATTTAAATAATTAACGATTAAACTTTACAGATATAAAACTAAAGATCAATATTTATATATAACAGGAAAAAGGCCTCGACCCACACACTTTCTTATAAATGTCAACTTGGAGAAAGTTTGTAGTTCAATCGTCAAAAAAAGTTTCAAAATATTTCTAACTTTCTTTTAATTCTGATATATAAGAAAAGGGACTTGCATCGTCATGGCAGGACTCTTGGAATTGAGAAGAGGGACTTGCATCGTCATGGCAGGACTCTTGGAATTGAGAATAGGGACTTGTATTGTCATGGCAGGACTCTTGATATTGAGAAGAGGGACTTGCATCGTCATGGCACGACTCTTGGAATTGAGAATAGGGACTTGTATCGTCATAGCAGGACTCTTGTATTTGTGAATAGGGACTTGTATCGTCATGGCAGGACTCTTGGAATAGAGAACAGGGGCTTGTATCGTCATGGCAGGACTCTTGGAATAGAGAACAGGGGCTTGTATCGTCATGGCAGGACTCTTGGAATAGAGAACAGGGGCTTGTATCGTCATGGCAGGACTCTTGGAATAGAGAACAGGGGCTTATAGCGTCATGATAGGCCTTTTAGAGTTGAGAATTAAAATGATATTCTCAAGGGGCAGGGTTCTAATATTTGAGAATAGGTACTCAGGAGAGAGAGAGAGAGAGAGAGTGCATCCGACTTTGGATCTTGGATTCAAGACGAGGATCCCGGTCCGCGCTACAGGACTGCTTCTCCCTAGACACACTTCAAAGGCCAGCACATCGCCATTCTTACAAGGGATAGTTCGTGAGATCAAAACACTTCTAAATACTATACAAAAACAACCATTTTTATATTGTTAAACGAACGCGCGATAACACCCAAACATACAGAAGAAAGAAGATAAACTATCGTGAACACACAGACAAGAACGCCAAAAATTGAACGAAAAGACTTGGAGGAATTGAATGAACAAGGCGACTAGAAGGTATCAAATAACCAAATCAAACTGTTCTGACAACCTTGAATTCCCGAACGAACTAGCCGAAAGGTCAGGCTAGAACGAACAACCAGTCTAGTACAATGGTAAGCCCAAGCACGCCTAGACGCCCCAGCTGAACGAACAACGCTAGAACGAACGCGCGAACTAGGTCAGAACAAACACCCCAGAGCATTGAACGCACAGTACGCACTTGACCGCACGACGCCTCCTGGACGAGCGATACGACCTAATACGCATGTAGGCGATAGATACGAACAACACCCCAGAACACCTGAACCAACACTAGGACAGTGCGAACGAACTAACGGGAACGCACAGACAAGAACGCCAAACGTCAAGGACAAACGAAAGCACTAGGACTGATGAACGAACTAGTAGACAGAACGAACTAGAACGAACAAGGCCCTGGAATAGCCAACCAAAATGGTCTAACAAACCTTGAATTCTCACACGACCGATTCAAACAGTCAGGCTAGAACGAACAACCAATCTAGTACAATGGTGAGCCCAAGCACGCCTGGACGCCCCAGCTGAACGAACAACGCTAGAACGAACGCGCGAACTAGGTAAGAACAAACACAATAGAGCATTGAACTCACTAGAAGGCACAGTACACACTAGACCGCACGACGCCTCCTGGACGAGCGATACGACCTAATACGCATGTACGCGATAGATACGAACAACACCCCAGAACACCTGAACCAACACTAGGACAGGGCGAACGAACTAACGGGAACGCACAGACAAGAACGCCAAACGTCAAGGACAAACGAAATCACTAGGAATGATGAACGAACTAGTAGACCGCAGTGACTAGAGCGAGTTAGGCCCTGGAATAGCCAACCAAACTGTTCTAACAACCTTGAATTCCCACACGAACTAGCCGAAAGGTCAGGCTAGAGCGAACTACCAGTGTAGTACAATGGTAAGCCCAACCACGCCTGGACGCCCCAGCTGAACGAACAACGCTAGAATGATCGCGCGAACTAGGTCAGAACAAACACCCCAGAGCATTGAACGCACTAGAACGCACAGTACGCACTAGACCGCACGACGCCTCCTGGACGAGCGATACGACCTAATACGCATGTACGCGATAGATACGAACAACACCCCAGAACACCTGAACCAACACTAGGACAGGACGAATGAACTAACGGGAACGCACAGACAAGAACGCCAAACGTCAAGGACTAACGAAAGCACTAGGAGTGATTGAACGAACTAGGAAACCAGACGGAACAGAACGAACGAGTCCCCATAAAAGATTACCAATATTGTTGATCATATGAAAACGTGCGACGGAAAAGAACAGAAATCCAGCGCCAAAAATACAGATAGACTAGTTAAGGACAAAAAAACTAATGTTTAGAGCACAATCAACTAGCAAAGCCAATGTACCAAATGTACATAAGATACAGATAGAATGGAGGAACTAGATATGTAAAATAAATTCAGCCAAAATAAACTAAATTAATATCTAGAAAGAAAAAAGTGACTGAGAAATGCAACCAGAAATTAAAAATTTCGACCTACATGATCCAAACTAAAATCAAGCAAGAAAAAAAAATTGCACTAGGCACTTATAAATAGAGATTTTTTACACACATGATACAAAACAAAATCAAGTATGAAGAAAATATTGAATCATGCAAGCAGAAACTGAAATATCTGACTGAGAGAAGATAAACATATATATATATTAAAAAAAACGAAAGAAAAAAAATAAAAGATAAAAAGATCAGGTGTTGAAATCAATATTAAAAATGGCATATCCTGACCAGGAGCACTTGTGCTTTACAGAAGGCAGAGCGCCATCTGGTGGAGCAGAAATCAACTAAACATTGATTTAGCCTGTTCCCTGATATTTGGCCAACCCAATTTCTTGATAAATCAAGAAAAGCTATCCACGAACGCGTTTCCCGTTTTTAGCGCTCGTCAGCGTGGAGTAGGCTGAACCATTGCCATGTTCCACCAGATGGCGCTCTGCCTTCTGTAAAGCACATGTGCTCATATGCCATTTTTAATATTGATTTCAACACCTGATCTTTTTATCTTTAATTTTTTCTTTCGTTTTTTAATGTGCTAAGCGTATTTACGCAAGTTTGGCCTTAAATACCCATTTCTTGGTTTTTCGGGAAGCCACTGGGACCAAAAAATATTTTTTGGTCGCAGTGGTTCAGCCTACTCCACGCTGACGAGCGCCAAAAAGCGCGAAACGCGTTCGTGGATGGCTTTCTTGATTTATCAAGAAATTGGGTTGGCCAAATATCAGGGAACAGGCTAAATCAATGTTTAGTTGATTTCTGTTCCACCAGAGAGAGAGAGAGAGAGAGAGAGAGAGACAATTTGACAATTGACATATTTTTATTGACATCTTGTCAATACATGTAAAGTGCACAGTCCGCACTAATTATAAGAAAATGAGAAATTTATAATGAGGATGATGGTTATAATAAAAAAATGATTTTAAAAATGATTAAAAAATACAACTATGTACATGGCGCCTCTGCCACCGCTGCAGAGTTTGATGGAAGATCGCCAATGGGTCCCCAGAGATACCACGCATCTCGCGATCTACGAAGAAGACGTAGATGGCATGCTTTGCCGCTGAGGAGATGGTGATGGCGTGGTTCTCGAGGTTCACCGCGAAGATCCAGGATTGCAGGTCCGGCGGCCGCCCGATGATGGAGAACACCTCTCGGATGAGAGGGCGGACGGCGCTGCAGGACCAGTAGCGATGAGCCAGCGACAGGTCGCTGGAGCCGCAGGCGATGCAGACGGGCTGGCTCGACGCCGGGTGCCTCGGATGAGGCAGGGCGTGCAGGGCTAGCCGCAGAGCGATGTCCGCTGCATGGCTCCCGAAGGAGCAGCGACGGAGAGATGAGAACGCCAGGCTGGTGGAGGGCACGTCGACGACAGGCGCCCAGCGCCGGAGATACCGCGAGATGGGAACGGCGGCCAGGCGGGGACGCTCCAACATGCGACGCGCAGTGCGTGTGCTGATGCGCAAGAACGGCGTGGCCGTCCCGCGCAGCACCACGGCTTCCTCCAAGGTCCGCTCCCTGTAGACGCTCGTCGCATTGTCCGCCACCAGGCGTTGGCAAAATGCCCCAAGAGCAGCTGCATCTTCGCAGGCGCTTCTTGTAAGCCTGGCGATGGGCGGCGGAGCAGGGCCTGCCAGGTCGCGGACGCGAACTCCCCTCCATCTAGAGGGAGCCCGAAGCGATGGCGTCGCCAGGAACCTGCAGGCACCGACGAGGGGCAGGTTCAGTAGAGTGGGAGCAGGCAACACCCGATGGTTCAGGCCCAGGATGGAGGAGGCCTGCCCCCATAGATCCAGCAGCCGGCGGCGGCGAGGCAGCAACCAGGAACCCGAGGACAAGGGGGTCATCCAGGCTCCAGACTCCACCAGCCAAGAGTAGGCGTTCTTGCCTCCATTTCTGGATGCAGCCTGGACCCCCTTGAAGCAGGCGAGCTGGAGTTGGGTCCTGATGTCGAGCAGTCCTACGCCACCGACGGACACAGGACGTGCCAGTAGACCTCCCGGGAGCCAGGCGGCGCGATGGCAGGATCCCCAGACGAACCGCGTCAGCCTGGCCTGCAGTTTGGCGATAGTGGCATCACCGGGCAGGTAGCCGTGCAGATGGTGGAGCACCGAGAGAGAGAGAGAGAGAGAGAGAGAGAGAGATTGAGATTGAAACTGATTTATTTTAACGTCCATATAAGATTATATAAGATTAAATACAGAATAAATAAAAATATGAATAAATAAGATTATATAATGAAAAATACATGAATAAATATATATAAATATATAAAGTAATAGATAAATATACATATATATAAAATATATACAAGGTCTTCATTGGTGGCGCCCACCGCGAGAAAGACTCCGCCACCGATGGACTGCGAGAGTTCTTTCCCACAGGGTGGGCAGGTCGATGTGTTGGCTGGCATTACCCAACTCAAGACCAAGATGGTACTTGTAGATGGTAGCCTTCGCCACACTTGTTAGCTTCCCTGCCTCGGGATGGAGGCCGACGCCGAAGAGCCAGGCCTTCAGATCCAAGGGCAAGTCGCAGAAAGCGAACACCTCCCGGAGCAGGGTTCGCACGGCTCGGCAACTCCAATATCTGTGGGTCAGCGACCCGTCGCTGGACCCACAGGCGGCACAGTTGGCACGCCTCGAGGCAGGATGGTCAGGATGTGGTAGGGCATGGAGGGCCAGCCGTAGGGCGACATCTGCGTCGTGACCCGAGAAGCAGTTCCGACGCAGGTCGGCCCAGGGGATGGAGCGGGGCACATCCACGGTGGGGGTCCACCGGGCAGCCAGCTCTGCAGTAGGATGGGCCTGGAGCCGTGCCGAGTCCAATGCCCGGCGCGCCCTCTGGCTGGGTAGGCGGGTGATGGGGGTCGCCGATCCCCGCAGGACGATGGTCTCCGCCTCGTACTCCGCATGATAGCTGGAGCTGGCGTTTTCCCGCAGGAGACGTTGGCAGAAGGCCCCCAGGTGCTGCGCATCTAGGAGCGCGGCCCGCGTTGAGCGCGCAAGTGCAGGGGCGCCATCGGAGAAGTCCCCGACAGTCGCCTGTAGCCAGCGCTCGGAAGCCAGCAGGTCTGGCGGCCGCAGGAACCTGTTGTCACCTCGAAGACGCAGGGACCTCAGACTGGCGGGATGAAGAACCCGGTGGTCAAGCTCGAGGACGCTGGACGCGGCCTCCCACAGGCTCAGTAGTCTCCTCCTCCTAGGCGAGTGCCAGACGTCAGGAGCCGGCGGTGTCAGCCACGCCCGGCTGCGGACCAGCCAAGAGTAGCCGTTGGCGGCGCCGCGAAGAGAGGCCTGGACCCCCTTCAGGCAGGCGAGCCGAAGCTGGCCCGCGATGTCAAGCAGGCCGACGCCACCATCGGAGACTGGACGAGCCAGAATGCGCCCGGGGAGCCACGAGACTCGGCTCGTACCCCACACGAAGCGCGCCAACCGCGCCTGCAGCCGGCCGACGGTGGTTTCAGGTGGAAGGTAGCCATGGAGGTGGTGCAGGATGGAACCCAGGACCAGGCTGTTGGCCGCGCGAGCACGACCCACCAGCGACAGTCCGCGGGTGAAGGGCGACCACCTCGCGATGGCTCGCTCCAGCAGCCCCATCAGGTGTGAGGCCTGGGAGGCGACGGTGTTCCTGGTGGTGATGGTGCAGCCTAGGACGGTCAGCGACTCGGACGTCCAGGAGATTCCCAGAGGAGAATCCGTCCGGTGCTTCCAGGAACCGCACCAGAGCCCGCAGCTCTTCTTGAAGTTGATAGCCACCCCGGAGGACATGCGGAACTCTTCAAAGATCAGGGGCACGAGCTCAAACTGAGCGTCGTCCCTGATGAAGAGTACGATGTCGTCCGCATAGGCGACCACGTTGCCGCGGCCCAAGGTCCTCTCGAGGCGGCGTAGCAAAGGTCCAACTCCGATGCTGAAGAGCGCGGCGCTGAGACGGCAGCCCTGCCTCACCCCGTTGAGAAGCGGGAAGGCCTTGGTGTAGACATCTCCGACCCGGATGGAGGCGTCTGCTTCCCCGTAGAGGACAGCAATCCACCCTAGGAAGGTAGATGGTAGGCCCAGCTTCTCCAGCAGGGCGAACAGGTAGCTCCTGCTCAGGGTGTCGAAGGCCGACTTCAGGTCCAAAGAGATGACAGCCAGCGGCGTGTCATGTCTGGATGCCCCGGCGGCTTCGTCAGACACTCGCGCGATATTCCAGGAAGATGACCGTCCTGGAATGGCGTAGGTCTGACATTGGGGCACCAGGTCTGGCAGATGACGTCGCAGACGAGCCATGAGCACGCCGCTGAGGACCCTGTAGTCGGTCGTTGGCAGGCTGATTGGCCGGAATGCCTGTAGACCCGGACCACCGTGCACTTTCGGCAGCAAGATCACCTTGCTGTGCCTTGAGGATGGAGGTAAGGCCCCGCGGAGTCGAGAAGCCTCGAAGACTTGCCAAAGAACTTCGGCGAAGAAATCTTCAAAGGCTTTGACAAACTCGCAGGGGAGTCCGTCCCATCCCGATGCACGGCCATTTGGCAGGCGATGGATGGCTGCCGCTATCTGGTCGCGGGAGATGTCGGCGAGAAAGAGCTGGTCCCACTCGTCGAACTCCAGTGGAGTCACTTCAGCTAAGAAGTCGGCGATGGCTTCTTCCGAGCTTGGAGCCTGAGCGAAGCGACTGCTTAGGCGCTCCAGAAGGAAACGCCTAAGCTGGCCCCCGGAGATGGCGTTGCCGTCGTCGTCGGTGAAGGTGGAGGGAGAGCGGCGTCTGGCTCGGAGGGAACGCCCGAGGTCCGACAAGGAAGGATAGTCGGAGCGGGCAGTGTCGTCCTCCAGTCTCCGCCTCAGGAAGAGGCTTGCTCTCTCGATGTATCCACCGCCGGACTCGGCGACGGCAGGCGCGAGTGACCGTATCTCCGCGACCAGATTTGCCTTGATCCTGGTCCATTTTTCCCATAACATCGGAGGTGAAAGATTTGCTAGGTCTACCGATATTTCATCGATGAACGTTTCCATTCGATCGACAAAGAGGTCTGACCGTAGCAGCTTTCCGATGCAGGGAAGTCTTGTAGGAGCTGGGTCTCCTACTTGGATCAGGACGGCACGGAGAGAGAGAGAGAGAGAGAGAGAGGATATGCCATTCTCAATATATATATATATAAGCCATCAACAAAATATCCAGTTTCAAGATCAGGAGCTGCCCTTCCGTTATATTATAATATCATCACAGTATATTTATAGGACCAGTAAAACTGTATGGAAATAGAAATATAAAAGTTTGACTTTGCTATGCCTTCTTTGAATGAATTCTCCATTCATGGCACCTCAATCGGGAAAATCTGTTAAGAAATCTCGGAGTTCTTCATAAAGGAATATTAAAATTTTATTAAATATAAATATAAAGGGTTCTGCAAAGTGTAAACAATAAAGGATAGAATTGTGACTTTAACTTTGTTAATTAACGTTGCTTGAGCTTTATAAATTGAACCGATGTTCTATGTATGCTATGGATGTGTTCAAACATCACGTTTTGATTAACATCAAATAGTAATAAGCGAAGTTGAATCTTTGATGCTGAACAAATTGCAAAGACTAATATAAAGTTTTGGGTATCCACTTGTGTAGATAGGAGCTCTCGATGTTAAATTATAAGCTGAATTAAGTTTGTTTAAAAAGGATTCATTCTAGTGATAAATAACGTTGTGTCTGGATTCTGCTTGTGTTCAAGTAAACTACTATGTTGCTATCAATGTGAATGTAATGTATAGAATGTTGGGTGTGATAATAAAAATAAACATCACTGACCAAATCTAGGTATTGGGGGAAAGAGAGCGGAAATCTCCAAGATCCTAGAACAGAAACTACTTTAAGGAAAAGCTTCTTATAAGTTCTTTGATGACAAGAAACAATAGCAAAAATATGACAAAACATTTCTGAAATATGAATAAATAATTTTAACATGATACATATATTAGCGTGCCATCTGTTAAAAGAAATTCAAACTATTGGAAATATTACATTGGGCTGTTTTACCTTTACACCGATACTGAAGCTAAACTCTTGGAAAAGGTATTTTAAATGAACTATGGACATAAACTTTGAGTACAGTAGCTTTATCACAGACCCGAGGGCGCTAGTTTTTGGCGATGGTTAAACCTGATCCATTAAATATGTCAGGAAGCCAAGTCATGAGAAATCTTTCACCCGAAACTTAGTTTATCATGGGAGATTACTATATCCATAAAACTATAACAAAACTGATGTCTTATGTGAGATTTAGAATTTGATATACCTGCTTCTCTTGACTTCTCTTTTCTGACAGGAAGGAAAATCAGCGCCAGAAATTTTCACGGGGAAGGAGCAACATCTTCAGGAATAGCAGAACGTGCAAAATATCAAGAGCAAATAACGTCAACATTTCCCCCGTAGTTTTCAATTCCTCTGTATTTCAAAAATATTATTTTTTTTATCGAATAGCTTTGCTAATGTAAATTATCATCATTGAATTTCTTATACTGGTGAAACGAGATCTATTCTGCCAGAAGCTCTATTAAAAGACTTGAGTTATTTTATACTTGAGATTGGTTAAGGAAGCTTTCTTTGTATCAAGAATGGAACATATTCTCTGTAGGAATACATTGAATCTCTTGTTTTCCAAGCAGAGTCTCGAAGGTTTAAATTATCCTTGTTGGACAATTGAGGTTCAATCTATAACTTTGGTCATCATTTTTTTTATAGCGAAAACATTTTAGAGAGGGATTATCCTTTTGCTAAAATATTTGTACCATTATGGCTTTGCTTTGTTTCTAATTGTTGAAATGCGTGAACTGCATCCTTCGCCTTCTTCTATCAAGTTTTGATCACTATTTGATATTTCAAATTCAATAGGCATTTTGTGACAGCGTTCAAGTCAGGAAGCAAAACTTTATAGGATCAAATGCCAAATGGCCACAATTTCATACAGATATTAGTTTTTTCAAATATAACGATGGCTTATCTAGAATTTTAGAGCTTTTAGTTCTCATGTAATAGGAAATTATTTAAGCGATTTTCTATATAAGATAAAAATTATATTTTATTTGGAAAGGATTGTAAAGCCATTGTTGCATGGGACGCCATCTTTAATCAATTAGATTAATAATTTTTGAATATTGTTAAGTAATTTTATCTTTTATTTTTCCTCCAAATTAAATATACTTGTGAAATAAATCACTGTTAGGTAGTTTGTAACGTATATCCACACAAAAATTACAATAATAGCTATGGTAGCACTAAGTGTTTTTAAATATAGGATACTAGACGAATGACCCGGGCAACGCCCGGGTTTACACGATTAAATGTATTATTCAAACACATAAAACATAGCAAAATAAAACATAGCAAATATAGCAAGAGCAGTTATTTTAAACGGCGAATTAGATCAGTTATAGCAAAAAATGAAAATATATATGTAAATGTGTGAAATAGTTATAAATTAGAAAACTTGTAAATATAGTTGTTGAGAAGTAGTTAGGAAAGGCGACACTAGATGGCGTGCGCCAGGGAATGCACCACAGAGTGCGCCCACGTGACTGGTTTCGAGCGTATAAAAGTAGGTAAAAGTGGAGTCTGCAGAGTAAGTAACGGGAGAGAGTAGTAGTCAGTAAGGTGGCGGTAGACGAGAGTCAGTAAGTGGCGGTAGACGAGAGCCAGCTGTGTGGAGAAGTGTTAGATCTACAAAGGAAAAAGCAACGGAAGATAGTTCAAGCAAGAAGTAGCAAGGCAGTGCACATTAAAAAGAGAAAAGTTGAGAGGCGTAGTGGAAGTGAAAGAAGGTGCACCGGAAACAGAAGTCCAGGGAAGAGTGGCGCAGAAGTCCAGGGAAGAGCGGCGCAGAAGTCCAAGGAAGAGTGACGCAGAAGTCCAGGGAAGAGCGAAGTAGAAGTCAGGGAAGATCAAGGTGAAAGACAAAGTAAAGGAAGCGGAAGCAAAACCTGATAAAGTTTAAGAACGTAAAGAATTGAAGATAGGCAAGATAAAATTGTACATATGTAAATAAGCCTTAATAATCTCGGATTACCATATTAAACAATAAAGTTTAATATTATTAAAAGATCAAGCTTCTTTATTCTCCGGATTTAAATGACTGTTAGTCATTCTTGGTTTTAACACAAAAGAGACTTAACATATTGGTGAGCCGGACGCGATCCTGGAGAAAATGGAGGCTTTAAAGAAAATGAGAGCTCCTCTTAGAGGATTGATCACAAAGAAGGTAGCCGAGACTAAAAGAGTGATAGAAGACGATCCAACGAATGGAGAAGAAATATTGACTCTACATCTACAACTAAAAAGATTAGGGCAGAAAGTGGAGGCGTTGAATGGAAAGATCGGGAGCTTGCTAATGGAAGAGAATGCCTCAGAAGACTTGTTCGAGGCTGAGACGGATGGATGCAATGCATATGAATGTATGCTAGACGCAATAGAAGTGAAGGTGCAGAAAGCGTTAGAATCTATTGCGACGGATCAACAGGAAAGAAAAGGTTCTACATCTGCATCAATGGATAAAAGAATTTGCAAATTGCCCAAGTTAGAGCTCTTGAAGTTCAACGGGACATTGAAGGAATGGTTGCCATGGTGGGGGCAATTTGAAAGGATACACCAGGACGACAGCTTGAGCGGAATAGATAAATTCCATTATCTCCACCAAGCGGTGACTAAGGGTTCAAGAGCCCACAAATTTTTAGAGGGCTACACCGTAACAGAGGCCAATTATATAAAGGCCATAGAGGCTCTAAAGGAGAAATTTGGTGACCGAGTGCTGTTGACAGAGATGTATGTCAGACAGTTACTCGAGTTAATTGTGGAGAGAGCAAGTTCTCAAAGGAGAACATTGGCGGATTTGTACGACCCTCTTGTGGCATCATTGAGATCGTTGGAGTCATTGGGGGTGACTGCCGATCAGAATGCGGTGTTCCTATACCCAATGGTAGAATCCAGCCTGCCTGATGATGTACTGCAGATATGGCAACGAAGACCAGAGGCAGGATACCAGTCGGGGGATAACACCGGAGAACCTGGCAGCTCACAGAGATTGAGTGATCTTTTGAAATTTATAAAAGAAGAAATTCGAGGAGCTGAGCGGCTGGAATTTGTGCGAGCTGGCTTCAAAAGAGCAGAAAAGATGCCAGAAAAGGAGATCCAGAGAAGAACATGCCCGACAGCGGCACATCTCTTGAACCAGAGTATCAGCGAGAGTTGTGCGTTTTGCGATATGGCTAACCATACGTCGAGGAATTGCAGCAGAGCAAAACGGATGACGCTGGAGCAGCGTAGACAAAGGGCTACCAGGGCAAAGGTCTGCTTCCGGTGCCTGGGGAGAAGACATGTGGCAAGAGAGTGCAGAAGTAGATTTAAATGTTTTGTATGTGGGGGCAGACACGTGGAACTGATGTGCTCAAGAAGAATACAAGAAATGCACGAAAAGAAAGCATATGTAAAAGAGGACAACCTGGAGGCTCCTTTAACATCAATGGCTGATCAAACATGCTCCAGTGAGGTGCTTCTGTTGATCGCCAGCGCTAGGGTAGCGAGTCCAAGAGGACAAAGAATAGTACGGGTTTTATTCGATTCCGGAAGCCAGAGAAGCTATATCAGAAGAGCATTGATTGGACAGTTAAACCTAGAAAAGATTGGTCAGGAACAAATACAGAAGGCGTTATTTGGAGGAGGGATGACCGGAGTGGAGAAACACGGCATCTATAGAATCCAACTGGAAAACATCAGGAAGGGAAATAAGATCGGTATTGATGTCCTGGAAGAAAAGACCATTTGCGATAGGACCACCTTCATTCCCATGGGTCAGTGGGTGGAAGAACTTACTTCTCACCAAGTGGAATTTAATAGCGAAGATTTTCAAAGCAAAGAGATTGATATCTTAATAGGGAGTGACTATTTCGGTGAATGCCTGACGGGTAGAACATTAAAATTAAAATCAGGGCCAACAGCCATAGAGACTATTTTTGGCTGGATCTTGTGTGGGCGCCCATCATGCCAAGGGGAAGGCCAAGTTACGACCATGATTACAGCTCTATTGAACCAGGCTAATGACAAAAATATAGGAATTGATTCCGGGCAAAGAAAAAAGCAGAGTCGCGAGGGTAAAAACAAAACGGGGTATGTTGATGAGACCCATACAAAAGATTTACCCCTTAGAGGTGACCTCAGAGGAGGATATGGCTCTTTGTGCCCACACAAAGAGGGTGGGGGTATGTTGAGAAGTAGTTAGGAAAGGCGACACTAGATGGCGTGCGCCAGGGAATGCACCACAGAGTGCGCCCACGTGACTGGTTTCGAGCGTATAAAAGTAGGTAAAAGTGGAGTCTGCAGAGTAAGTAACGGGAGAGAGTAGTAGTCAGTAAGGTGGCGGTAGACGAGAGTCAGTAAGTGGCGGTAGACGAGAGCCAGCTGTGTGGAGAAGTGTTAGATCTACAAAGGAAAAAGCAACGAAAGATAGTTCAAGCAAGAAGTAGCAAGGCAGTGCACATTAAAAAGAGAAAAGTTGAGAGGCGTAGTGGAAGTGAAAGAAGGTGCACCGGAAACAGAAGTCCAGGGAAGAGTGGCGCAGAAGTCCAGGGAAGAGCGGCGCAGAAGTCCAAGGAAGAGTGACGCAGAAGTCCAGGGAAGAGCGAAGTAGAAGTCAGGGAAGATCAAGGTGAAAGACAAAGTAAAGGAAGCGGAAGCAAAACCTGATAAAGTTTAAGAACGTAAAGAATTGAAGATAGGCAAGATAAAATTGTACATATGTAAATAAGCCTTAATAATCTCGGATTACCATATTAAACAATAAAGTTTAATATTATTAAAAGATCAAGCTTCTTTATTCTCCGGATTTAAATGACTGTTAGTCATTCTTGGTTTTAACACAAAAGAGACTTAACAATAGTTAAGGACTTGCATTGTAATTAAGAAAAAGCTTCTCCAGGCGACATGCCGGCGGCGCGCGCCCGTTGCCTGCCGGCGAGCACGTGACTTCTCTGTGCGCGCGCATGGCTTTCGGCGAGGCCTGTTCCACGCGACCGCCCCCCAATGGCGGCGCACAGGGAAGTCACGTGCTCGCCGGCAGCCAACGGGCGCGCGCCGCCGGCAGATCGCCCGCGTTCTAGAGGGCGCTGCTCGTGAGCTAAGTAGAATAATTTGAATATATAGTTTTAATAATTGATTAATATATATTTTTTAAAATAGCCTATCGTCATCCCCGTTATTTTTTACCTATGTATGGAAATTTTGGTTTGAATTAGTGAACTACTGCGAATTTGTATACAGGTCATACAAACCAACAAACCAACAGACAAACAGACAAACATACAAACATTCATTTATATATATATATAGATATATGACGAAAAAACATCCACCAGATGCTCGCAGTGGTCGATGGACTCCTCTCAACTCCGGAAAGAATTGATTGACTGCGAGGACAGAGAGAGCCCAGAAACGGAAAAAATCATTGCAGAAGTGTTCAGAAAGGCAGGCATTTCAAGACAGACCAAGGTCCGACAACAACTCGAAATCCATCCTGACCTGAAGACGATGATCTCCCGCCACCTCGAGAAACACGAGGATATTAAATCAAATTCATTCAGAAACCTCAAGAGCGACCAAAGAAGGGCCCTTAACGATAAATTAGGGAAAATGAGACTAATCCTATCTGAGATTGATAATCTTTATGCAGGAGATGACGTAAGACCATCGAAGAAGAAGAGGACACTTGAGGCCTCACGGAATGAGAAGAAAAGATCGAAAGTGGAGAAAAAAGATAGAAAAAGAATGAAGTCACCCCTAACAGGCTATGAATCGGACACCACCGGTACTTACAGTCCCACGCGCACGTGGACAGAGCTGGAAGAAGCTACGAGCTCTGAAGATGAAACACATGCCACAAAACCTCCTATATCGAAGATCATCTTAAGACGCAACTCTGAATTGTCAACAACATCAATAGTTTCAACGACACCAGCACAGCTGGCCAATCAGACTAATAATACGAAACGTGAAGGAAGCTAGGAGTTGGACTCGCCTGTGTATATATTTCCGATTACCTTTTAAACGATTGTAAATCAATGAATAGATGTCAATAAAATGTTTTAAAATTTAAAAATTTATATATAGATATAGATATACGCTGGTGTCTGAAATACAGTGAACAATACCATTTTAAATCTCTCTAGTTATTGAACTTGAAAAAGCCACATCTGTCATGAGCATATGAAAAATATTTCACAAATAATATATATTTTTTAACGAAGTTTGACAAGTTTTACCGCAAATGATTCTTTTGAACAAAATATAATATTTACAAACGGAAAAATATGTCCAGGGTAGCCTAGTGGACATGGCATCTGCCCGGTAAGCGGGACACTGGATTCTTTTCCCATCCCTGGACACTTTTATTTTTCCGTTCATCATTACTCTTCACAATTCATCCTTACTTACTTCATCTCTAAGGATAGAAATAGTCGTTTTTCTCCTTAAAATAAATTACCATTTTTCGTTCAAAAGAAACATTTGCGGTAAAACTTGTCAAACGTCGTTTTGCAATCATAAGCCGCATTATATTGTATCATATATAGTTTATTTATTAAAAGGCAAGCTCTTGCAAAAGTCAAAATTGCTCTCTCTCTACTATTGGTAGATAGATCAAAGAGATATACAGTAACTCGGGCAGTTTGCAGGTGTACACGTGTAGTGTGCGTAGTAAAATCTCTTCTGATATCTCTTTGCTATTATAGGCCTCTAGATGAACGATTCTCACTTGAAATCTCTAATATGCATTTTAAATTTTTATAAAGATAATCATTTGAAAAAATAAAACGTATATAATTTGTATTACCAGTTTACAATTTAAGCATAAATCAAAAATATGAAAAACATTCATTGATCATTTTACATTCTACAATAATTTGATTGAAATCAATTAAAAACTATTCAGATTTCTATTCTCTAGATAAGTGTTCGTTCTGGTAGTACAATATAACTGTTGACATGTTGAATACTCTTTGAAAGATAGAATGGCTTCACATAATATGATGTTTTATAATGTGGCCTGAAACCCTGAAACTATCGCCAGGACATGGTATATGAGCCACCACGACACAAGAAGACCGCTATCTGATGAAAAAAAACGAATGCTAATATTTTTTTAATGAAAGAAAATACTGAAAATGAGATTTGCTAAAAGGTTATGTCTGAAATATAGGTGATTTACGTTGTTTTAAACTGGCCCTTGATAACACAGGTCTACAAAACTTAAGGAAGTTGTATCTTATAGCATATATATATCGGGAGTCAGAAAAAAACTCTGAGAGATATTTGATGCACAGTGATATATATCACTGTGCATCAAATATCTCTCAGAGTTTTTTTCTGACTCCCGATATATATATGCTATAAGGTACAACTTCCTTAAGTTTTGTAGACCTGTGTAATCAAATTCAGGCCACAAGCTCACGACCAAGTATTGTAAAGTCGGGGATTTTACGTTTTTGCCCCTCTATTTTGGTGTTCCATTTTCAATGTCGCACAGTGTTTCTAGCTCTGAATATTCTATATTTTCTCTATCTACGAGGTGTGTTTTAAAAAGTATCGCGAATTTTGAATTTTCGCGGGTTACGTATATTCGAAATTCGATCTTTTTGTGGCTTTATGTTGGTACTCATGTCTCTCACTTATGCCGACAAGCTCGGTCATTTTGAATGTTCACTTAATTGTTGACAGCTGCTTTGCATGCAGGTTTTTGGATCGTCTTCGATTTTTACCTATTAAAAAAAAAAATGGATCAAAGAACCTGTATCAAATTTTGTGTGAAAAACGGAATTAAGTGCGCGCATGCATTCCGAATGTTGACTGTGGCATACGGAGAAGCTACCTTGGACCGAAGCAACGTTTATCGGTGGTACAAAATGTTCTCAGAAGGCCGAGATGTGAACGACGAAGAGCGTGCCGGACGCCCGAGCACTTCAACAACAGATGAAAAAATTAATGAAGTGGAGAAAATGATATTGGCCAATCGTCGAATCACCGTTAGAGAAGTTGCTGAGGACCTAAACATATCGATTGGCTCGTGCCATTCGATTTTTATCAATGATTTGGGCATGAGACGGGTCGCCGCGAAATTCGTACCAAAATTGCTCAATTGCGACCAAAAACAGCATCGCATGAACATTGCTAATGAGATGTTGGACTCTGTCCGCGACGACCCAAATTTGCTCCAGAGGCTCATAACTGGTGACGAAGCGTGGGTTTATGGTTATGACGTGGAAACCAAAGCTCAATCATCTCAATGGAAGCTGCCGCACGAACCAAGACCGAAAAAAGCGCGACAAGTTCGGTCGAATGTGAAAGTTTCGTTGACAGTTTTAATCGATTGCATGGGCGTGGTGCATCATGAGTTCTTGTCACAGGGTAGAACGGTCAATAAGGAATATTACCTGCAAGTTATACGCAATTTGCGCGAAGCAATCCGCCAGAAACGCCCGGATTTGTGGAAGAACAAAAATTGGCTTTTGCACCACGATAACGCCCCTGCTCACACATCGTTGCTTGTGCGCGACTTTTTGGCCAAAAACAACACACTAATGATGCCGCAACACCGTATTCCTCAGATCTGGCCCCCTGTGACTTTTTCTTGTTCCCTAAACTGAAGAGGCTCATGAAAGGACGACGTTACGCTACGCTTGACGAGATAAAGACGGCATCGAAGGAGGAGCTGAAAAAGATTTAAAAAAAAAATTTTTTTTTTGAAGTGCTTCGAAGATTGGAAAAACCGTTGGCACAAGTGTTTAATATCTCATGGGGATTACTTTGAAGGGGACAAAATAGGTATTCATGAATAAATAAATAATTTTTGAAAAAAAAAAAAAAAACACAAAAGTGTATCCATTGAGTTTCACGATACTGTTAATTTTGGATATAAAATTGATGTTTTAATATGAATATCGACATACGTGGATTTTTAATTAAAACATATATTTATTCAGATTCTAAATCTTAAAAGAAAAAGGTAGAATAATGCTGAAAATAAGTCTATAATTTTGTATGGACGTAGTCTGGTTTATAGATAACACCTAATGACTCTGTTAGCTTGTGTTAGCACTCTTGAAACATATCTCGGAGATAAAATTGGACATAGACAATTTGACAATTAACATAATTTTATTAACATCTTGTCAATACATGAAAAGTGCACAGTCTCTGCACTATTTTAAAATGATAATTATATATATATATATGGAAAACGTCAATACTTTGACGAGAAAAACGCCCATTGCTTCCATATATATATTGTGTTAGAATTTTTTTTTGTGTTTTGTTGTTGAAAAGAGGTGCAGTCGTGGAAAAGTAAAGATAATTATTTACCTTTCAAGTATATTTTATTTTGAATTACTTGAAGTAAAAATACACATAAAATTATTTATCACAGCAATATAGAATTTAAAAATGAATTCTATAATCGTGATTTAAAAAAAAAGGTAGGGTTAACTATACATATCTACAACAATAATAATTAAAGTTCCGAATCCACAGTAAAAAAATATATAACAGTCAATGAATGAAAATGAAATATATGTTTAAAAAAAATTGTATTTTAGATTATATAATATATATGTTATATAAAAATATTATTTTATTTTAAATTATAATTTCATAGATTCAAATACTCTGCTACATCGACAGCCAGAGGTCACTCTTCCCCTATAAAAACTCGTTGTTGTTTTATCCCAATGGCTCGGTCGTTGGCCTTACGCTCCGACGCTCTCCCGCCATGGATTCCTGCAAGAAGAAGAAGAAGAAAGCCAACAAGCTCTCTCAACCCTCGGTTGACATCGCGGTTCTTGTTGAAGAAGACAACATGGTCATCTCCCGCGACTACCAAATCCTGCAATCCCTCGGCCAGCCCTCCCTAGCAGCTCTTCACCTGGACCTTGTTCGCTTCATTGAGCAGCGAACAGAAATAATCAAGTGCCTAGTTAGGGATGTGAAGAACCTCTCGGGCACCGTGAATGACTTTATGGAGCTGGATGAAATCATGGATGCCCAAATGCCCAAGAAAACCTGCCAGACCACTCAAACTGGTCCTGCTCTCACCTGCAAGGACTCTAGCACTCAGACCGAGCTCATCAAGCCTGCCACCCCCGCCTCCGCTGCTATCCCTGTGGAAGCACCTGCTCCCAAGAAGCCAGATCCTGCTCTAACCAAGAGGAAGCAGCCAGAGGCGTCAAACCCGCCCGCTAAGAGGAGAAAACCACTGTTTCCAGTCAAGCCTGCATCTTCCCGCGCCCCAAGCTTGCCATTGCCAAAGGCACCCTCAATGGAGAGAAATCTGCGGCCCACATCGTGGTTATTGCAGATAACCCGCAGACTGACCCACGGGACATCCTCAAAGCTGTCCGCGCTGCCCACACTCTGCCCCAAGGCGTCTGGGGGTCTCTGCGCACCAGGAGAAAACTGGTGCTGCACTCCAATACTCTAGAGGTCATTCCTGCCGTCAGCATTGCCCTGGACAACAAGCTCCGAGGCCTGAAAGTCCGGGAACTGAGACAATTCCTCCCAAGAATCTGCCTCTTCAACGTGGAGGCGGAAACCGCGGATGAGGACATTGTCCAGGCATTCATGTCCACCGATGCCCTCAGCCAGCTTACTGGAGACAAGTCTGTCCGAGTGGTACACACATCTCCAACCAGAAATGGCACCTGCACGGCCTTTATTGAGCAGGACTTGGCTTCCTACAAGGCCATTGGAAGACGCGGCAGGATCATTGTGGACCAAGTGATCCTGAACTACGAGGAGTCTGTCCGCGTCTGCTACCGCTGCTGTGGCTACGGCCACAACGCCGATAGGTGCACCAAGGCTATGGTCACCTGCTTTCACTGCGCTTCTGGTGACCACCAGGGCCGAAGCTGCCCAACTCTCGCCAACCCGCTAACGGCCAAGTGCGCCAACTGCTCAGCCAAGGGCCACTCTTCCGACCACGAGGCAAGATCAATGTCTTGCCCAACTGCCAGACCTAGAGCTGCAAATTCTAGTCCTCCCGCCTTTTCCTGCCTCCTGACCTCCGCGGACCCAATCCGGCCTGACCTGCCTCTTCCTTAACGGTGATCCTGTTCCTAGCCTTCCCAGCCTGGTCATAGTGGTTTTATATATTTCGCTTTACGCGGCCGTTGGGGCTAAAAAATCAATTATTTTGTTTAGCAGCCCCGTAAATAAATATATTTTCTCTATCCCAATGGCATTGAAGCGAGAGAATATTTAGAGCAGATTGCTTTGTCATTCCCATTAAGGTTAGTTCTTTTAAATAAGACCGCCCTCCCGCCATGGATTCCTGCAAGAAGAAGAAGAAAGCCAACAAGCCCTCTCAACCCTCGGTTGAGATCGCGGCTCTTGTTGAAGAAGACAACATGGTCATTTCCCGCCACTACCAAATCCTGCAATCCCTCGGCCAACCCTCCCTAGCAGCTCTTCACCTGGACCTTGTTCTCTTTATTGAGCAGCGAAGAGAAATAATCAAGTGCCTAGTTAGGGATGTGAAGAACCTCGCAGGCACCGTGAATGACTTCATGGAGCTGGATGAAATCATGGATGCCCAAATGCCCAAGAAAACCTGCCAAACCACTCAAACTAGCCCTGCTCCCATTGCAAAGACTCTAGCGCTCAGACCGAGCTCATCAAGCCTGCCACCCCCGCTCCAGCTGCTGTCCCTGTGGCTGCACCTGCTCCCAAGAAGGCCAGATCCCGCTCTAACCAAGAGGAAGCAGCCAGAGGCGTCAAACCCGCCCGCTAAGAGGAGCAAACCACTGGTTCCAGTCAAGCCTGCATCTTCCCGCGCCCCCAAGCCTGCCGTTGCCAAAGGCACCCTCAATGGAGAGAAATCTGCGGCCCACATCGTGGTTATTGCAGATAACCCGCAGACTGACCCACGGGACATCCTCAAAGCTGTCCGCGCTGCCCACACCCAAGGCGTCTGGGGGTCTCTGCGCACCAGGGGAAAACTGGTGCTGCACTCCAACACTCCAGAGGCCATTCCTGCCGTCAGCTCTGCCCTGGACAACAAGCTCCAAGGCCTGAAATTCCGGGAACTGAGGCAATTCCTCCCAAGAATCTGTCTCTTAAACATGGAGGCGGAAACTGCGGATGAGGACATTGTCCAGGCATTCAGGTCCACCGATGCCCTCAGCCAGCTTCCTGGAGACAAGTCTGTCCGAGTGGCACACACATCTCCAACCAGAAATGGCACATGCACGGCCTTTATTGAGCTGGACTTGGCTTCCTACAAGGCCATTGGAAGACGCGGCAGGATCATTGTGGACCAAGTGATCTTGAACTACGAGGAGTCTGTCCGCGTCCGCGTCTGCTACCGCTGCTGTGGCTACGGCCACAACGCCGATAAGTGCACCAAGGCATGGTCACCTGCTTCCACTGCGCTTCTGGTGACCACCAAGGCCGCAGCTGTCCAACTCTCGCCAACCCCGCACACGGCCAAGTGCGCAAACTGCTCAGCCAAGGGCCTCTCTGCCGACCACGAGGCAAGATCAATGTCTTGCCCAACTGCCAGAGCTAGAGCTGCAAGGTTCTAGTCCTCCCGCCTTCTTCCTGCCTCCTGAACTCCGCGGACCCAATCCGGCCTAATCAACCTCTTCCCTGACGGTGATCCTGTCCTTTGCCTCTCCACCCTGGTCATAGTGGTTTTATATATTCCGCTTTACGCGGCCATTGGGGCTCAAAAATCATTTATTTTGGTTTGCAGCCCCGTAAATAAAGATATTTTCTCTATCCCAATGGCCAATTCTGTCCCCTCATTGTTCTGTCTTTCAGGCGGAAGCCCTTGGATTGGTTAAGGCACTTGAAAACGCAACCACTTTACCAAATCATCTAACCTTAAGATAATTCCTAGACAACCTCTCAGTCGTGAAGTCAGTTCTGAACTCTAAGACTGGTAATTACCTTATCGACAGAGCTCTGCTACTGATTTCGCGATTTATTCGCAATGGGAACAGATGCACCATACAATGGATCAAGGGCCACAGTGGGAACGTGGGTAATGACATTGCGGACACACTCGCACAGCGGGGTGCTGAGTCTGCTGACCCAAGTTGTTACAAACTCGCTCCTTTGTCGTTTGTAAAATCGGCAATCTACGGCCGGGCGCGTGAAGCATGGGAAAGCAGATTCCTCTCTCTAGCTCCTTCTATCCACACCCGCTTTGGCCTTACTCCAATGAGTCTTTTAGATAAAAGGTATGCGTACATCGTCCCTAGCGAGCACATTGTGGTTGGCCTGCTATCGGGACACACGTGGACGGACAGGTTCGCTCACAGGATAGGCGTCATTGACGATCCTTCCTGCCCTTACTGCGACGCTGACAGGGAATAAACTCTGTCTCAAATCGTGCTTTAATGCAGCAGCCTTGATGCCCTTAGATTCCCCCCTTCTTTCCACCTGTGCAGAAGAATTGGGGTACACTCCGCGGGGTCACTCAAAGACTATTTTTAACAGGAGCACTTGGCGAGCCTGCCTGGAGTTCCTAAAGGCCTCTGATAGACTTAAGCCAAGCGTCCGCGCGGAGGATTCCGATCACCCGAGTGACTCGGACTCCTCACCTCATGGTTAACACCTGGTTGGCAGCCGCTCGTAGACGTAACTCCGGCATGTGCCGCTGTTTAAGATCGGTTTCGCGACCTGTCCTGCTTATGTGATCGCCCCTGACGCTGTCCTCTGTAACCCAAGGACAGAGGGCAAATGGTTTGGCGATTCGACGGGCGTGGGCTGCTCGAGAAATCGACTTACGCAGAGACCCATTTGAACGCGCTATGCAATCTTTGGTGTACTTTCTGGTTGGTTGTCTTAGTACTGGTACCCTCACCAGTAATGTTATCTGAAACTTTTATATATTCATTTTCACAAAAAGAAAATCTATATTTTCCCATCAGTTGCTGAATCATTCTCGCTTTATCTAATATTCTTATTTAAACAACAGCTGTCTTTCTTTTATTTTCCCTAGCCTGGGAATCTAACCTTTTTGAACAGCCTTGGTTGCGTGCAGCACCTTGATACTTTGATATAGTGCATTGCGGCTTGTCTGCTTGCTACACCTTTTGGGCTTAAAAATCATACACTTTTTCATTGCGATAGGTCTGCTCTCCACGTTCACCCCTGAGCTCAACACCATTGAACCCGTCTTTTCCACCCCCTGACTTCGCGGATCACCACCCTGCCCCCCCCCCCCA
>CP092877.1:49674829-49715654 GCA_030710605.1 Cordylochernes scorpioides
ACAGCGTGGCTTTCCGCCGCCGTCATGGCGAGGCCCGTTGCCATCGGAGGCCTCGGCCTCCTCGACCTGGCAACCCAACTCCAGCTCGCCTGCCTCAAGGGTGTGCAGATCGCGCTCCGCGGAGGCAGGAACGGCTTCGACTGGCTGGTCGCCAGCAGCAGCGAGGCCTGGATCCGCTCTCCGCCAGACGGCATGCGTCTCCAGCCCCGCCGTCTCCGGCTGCTGAAGCTGTGGGAGGAGGCCTCCAAGATCCTGAGCCTCAATCACCGGGCGGTCCCCACATCTCAGCTGCTGGACATCCCAATCATCGGTGGCTGCCGGTTCCTTCGCCCTCCCGACCTCCTGGCCCCTGCCCGCTGGCGCGGAGCCCGAGTCCGGGACCTTCTCGCGGAGGACCACCTCATCGCCCGCCCTACGCGCTCCGTCCTGGCTGACGCCGCGGCCCTGGGCGCCTTCTGCCGGAGGCTGACCTCCGAGAACGCCGTGGGCTTCGGGGGGGAGTCTCCATCTTCATCATCTTCATTAGCTGCGGCTGTGGTGCTGCGCGGGACGGCCACGCCGTTCCTCAACGGCCTCACGACGCGCTCGGCCCGACGGGCCCTGGATCGTCCACGCCTCGCGGCCACCCCATCTCCAGATTCATCGCGAGATGGACGCCCACCATCGCACCACCATCCAGGATCGACTGGGCCTCGCTACGGCGCTGCGCCTTCTCGGGCCACGAGGCCGACGCGGCCCTCAAGTTGGCCCTCCACGCCCTGCCCCATCCGGCCCATCCTGCCTCGGTCGGCCCCTCCTGTCCTGCCTGCGGGTCCACCGACCGCTCCCTCGGCCTCCGTTACTGGTGCTGCCGTTCCATCAGGCCTCTCATCAGAGAGGCCTTCAACATCATAGGGCGGCCCCCTGACCTGCAGGCTTGGATCTTCGGCGGGTCCGGCCTTGAGGACGACGCCCTTTCCATCCTGGCGTCGGCAAAGTTGCGAATCTATCGCTACTTTGTCCAGGTTGGGCTCGGAGAAGCGGTGGAGGACCCGCTCATCGCCTGGTCCAGGACCCTCCAGCGACGTGGTTTCCTTCCTCCATCCCCCATCATCATCTTGTAATTTTTTTTTTGCTTCATATATGTATGTCATAATATATGCTCTTCCAGGATTAATAAAACAAACCAACAGCCAACGAGAGAGAGATGAGCAGCTAAAGCGAGACACTTTAGACAACTAACTTACGACCATTTTTGGCCACATTCCTGAGGGGGGGGGGGGGGGGCCGTCACCACCTGGCGACTATCCTGGTTAGCCCCCCGGTTGTGTACACAGGGAAAAACAATCGTTCAGCTGATAACGTCTCGCTCGCTCTCTCTCGGCTGGCTGCCTGGATGATTGCTCTAACAACTCGTCGTGTGATTATTTCTCTCCTCACCACATTTACCACTATATTGTCACATTGAAAGTCGACAGGATAAGACCTGGCCGGGAAGCAAATCCCTCATATACCGGAGTATGAAGAAACAAGAAGCCAAGCCACGATGATCGGCCAAACCCAACTCAACTGTAACCACTCCTCTTCGAGCCCGCAACCCCTTCCTCTCCAACTTTTGAACCGTTACCCTGAAGAAGTGATCGCCTACGACGGAGATGAAGCTGCCGCCCACTTCTTCCAGCACTAGATCTACTCAAGAACGATCGCCGTGCCAGAGCAGGACACCTCCCGCCATCATGGACAAGACTCCGCCATCTCCCTGCCGCTACTGTGATGTACAACACTGGTATGCTCAGTGTCACAGACAGAACTCTCCCGAATCTCAATGAACTTACCTGCTCTCTAAACCAGCATAACCTGTAAGTGAAATTGTTTTACCCCTTCCATTCATTCTTTAAATAAGTCATTCCTTGTAAATTGTCCCAATATTTACATAATTAGCTCCATTTATTCTCTCCATGCCTATTAACAATGATTTTATGCTCCATACTATTTATCTAGATATTTGTAACTCATTTAATTAGTTACCTTACCAGTAGAATTTAACAATCGTTATTTTAATTAAATAATTTCCATTTTAACGTAACTCTTTAAAAAACCTAATCGATTCAAAATTCACCCTGTAATTCAGGCGTCGAAGAATTCCAACCACCACGTGAGCCTTGCTTACAACCAACCCTTGGTGACTCTTATCTATCTTCCCCTTAATGCCCCTCTCATTCTTACAACTTTGTTAACTTTATACCAGCTCAGGACCTTTATAGAGAATTATTGATTAATCAATTATCGAACTTCTATATTGTCATTTCAAAATCCTAACCTTCGCCCTTCATTTATGATAATTTATTTCGTAGTTCATCTCTAGCCTATCCACCGACCCACACCATCTAGCCAATGGTGTGTTCGTCACAGGGTGCAGATTGACTAACTGCTAGATATTTATCAACCCCTTTTTGTTCGCACTTGAACAATCTGCATCGAGCGACACAGTTCGCTTCTTCTTCTCGCGCCACACGTTCGCCACACGGACCCTGTCTTCAAATCTATGTTTGTCCATTGTCAAAACCAGCACGATATAGCCTACCTCCGATATTTCCCACGGAGGTACCTTAAACATCGTCGCTGATTTTGTCCGGTCCGTCATCATTTCGCGCAGACATGGGTCTTATTTTCAACCCACCGCGAAATCATCGCCTTGCACAAGCTCCCACGACGGTTCAAACACCTCGTGTCCGAGCAGCTTGTCACTTGTAACGGACAACGCAGTCCTCGTCCCAATTTTTGGCACTGTGCGCGCATACTTTCCGCAAATTAAATATAAGTCCGTTCGACTTCCTCACCTACACACGGGACTTTTCCCCTCGGACTCGCTACACAAGTAACTGCATAGATAAGTTAGATTGGCCCAAAGCAAGTTTCCCCTCGCTCTGTTCGTCGAAATTCTAACATTGTATGTAGTTCGATATTTACCTCAGTCCTGAGCTCACACAATTGCCAACCTCAACCTCATTTCTCGTACTCTACACTTATAGCATAGAAAGCCCATGACAAGTTTCCCCTTGCCATGTCCGCCTGAAAAATATCTTAAGTGTAGAGTTCCCCTGTCTTAATGATCTTCAGAATTTCACCATATGTATGTGACTCTTCTTCTCGTTGTTCACACTCCTCCATATCACTTCCCTTATAGTACATTAGATTTTGTTGTATATAGCCTTTTATAACCTTGATATTTTCAAAGATTTCCTTAAATGTCAAACTCCCCGGTGTTGTAAAACTGCTTGTAAATAATATTTACTTGTGTACTATACAATATTTTATTTACATAAAACTATGTCACCATTACCTTAACTAATTTTAACTGTAAAATTATTTTCTCTATTCCTGGCTTCTCCAGCTTTAAATATACTTAAACCATGTTCAGCCTTCTTCAACGGGGGCCATATGTCATAATATATGCTCTTCCAGGATTAATAAAACAAACCAACAGCCAACGAGAGAGAGATGAGCAGCTAAAGCGAGACACTTTAGACAACTAACTTACGACCATTTTTGGCCACATTCCTGAGGGGGGGGGGGGGGCCGTCACCACCTGGCAACTATCCTGGTTAGCCCCCCGGTTGTGTACACAGGGAAAAACAGTCGTTCAGCTGATAACGTCTCGCTCGCTCTCTCTCGGCTGGCTGCCTGGATGATTGCTCTAACAACTCGTCGTGTGATTATTTCTCTCCTCACCACATTTACCACTATATTGTCACATGTATATACCCTCCTCTTGCTATATGTAATATATTTCTCTCTCTCTCTGTGATTGAAATTGTGTAAAAATGTCTAGAAGACAATAAATAATTTTTAATTGTCAAATTGTCACACACACACACACACACACACACACATACATTCGCTATATATATAGATATATATATATATATATCATAATTTGTATAATATCAAAGATTTATACTTTATTTTCGCCAAATTAAGTATATAAATATGTTAAGCTTTTGTTAAAATGTGAATATGCAAATTCATCCATCTATAAACACTGTACAAAAATAAACGTGGCAGACATCGCGGGCGAATGCTACGGCACGTCGTGGGTGCGCTGCTCACTTGGCTGGAACTAATTCTTGGGATTGTAAGCATAACGGTTGTACCCTTCCATTTGATCACGACTATGTACAATGAATATGGCTCCTCCGCCACGGCTTCAGAGATTTTACATAGAGAGTTCACCGTTTTATTTAAATATACAGAAAATATAGATATAAGTTATCTTTCCTCACCACAAGAAATTTATGATAATTGATTAAGCAACAACAAAATATTTTGAAAAATTTGGGCTATGGGGACTTATAGATAAATATAGGAGCAGCTATGGTGCTATATACTCTTATGGTATAAGTCTTCCAATCATCAGGATCTACTAATAAAAGAGATGTTCTTTCTGGATGTGAACTGACCTGGAACCATTCCCTAAAAGCAGGTTCCCAATATGGACGTTCCGAATTTACTAAAACTCTGTCACTGACCTGCTAATCTACTAGATTGTCAACAGATTGAGTATAGATTTACGTCTTTTTATTTTAAATGATCTTCTTTAGTTGATGTAATTTTAGTACAACCACTCTGTCATGTCTTCAAATAACATCTCTGGTATCTTAAGATATTTCCTAAATTCTTGAAACAACACTTGCGGAACACTAAGGTTGAAGTTATTTATGTCATATAGGAAATGACACCTACACACATGGACATTATTTATTTTTGAAACTTCAATCTGCATTTTGTGTGTGACCAAACTGTCTTAAACAAAGAATTGGTTTTCTTTAAGACAATAAGTAAATATTATTGAACATAAAGTCCTATATAAACTCTGCTGAATTGTATATCAGGATAAAGAAGAAGACAGGACTTTGCTGGGCGAACTTTTTATTGAGGAAGAAGTTACAAGTTTTCGAGCCCAACGGTCTTCTACAGGTTATATATATAATGCTGCCACCAATAAAAGCTAGGCACTGCCCCTATCCACCTACTGTTTCATTTTAAGAACTACCGCAGTGTATGATAATTCTTCGTGTAGCATATTAGGGCCATTTAAAGTTTTGGTGTTTGTTTGTTTCTAAACATTATCTTGGAATGAAGCACTCATATGGGGTTTTCATATCTTAAGTCTTATAAATTTACCTATGAAATTATTTAACTGCTATTTTACAATATTTTTGACACTAGATTAGTTGTAATTTAAATAATTAACGATTAAATTCTACACAGATATAGAGATCAATACTTATAACAGGAACAAAGCCTCGACCCACACATCTATTTATAAATGTTTAACTTGGAGGAAGTTTGTGGTTCAATCGTCAAAAAAAGATTCAAAGTATTTCTAACTTTATTTTTATTCTGACATGTAAGAATAGGGACTTGCATCGTCATGGCAGGACTCTTGGAATTGAGAATAGGGACTTGTATCGTCATGGCAGGACTCTTGGATTTGAGAATATGGACTTGTATCGTCATGGCAGGACTCTTGGAATTGAGAACAGGGACTTGTATCGTCATGGCAGGACTCTTGGAATTAAGAATAGGGACTTGTAATGTCATGGTAGGACTCTAGAAATAGAAAACAGGGGCTTGTATCGTTATGGCAGGACTATTGGAATTGAGAACAGGGGCTTGTATGTTCATGGCAGGACTCTTGGAATGGAGAACAGGGGTTTGTATCGTCATGATAGGCCTTTTGGAGTTGAGAATTAAAATGAAATTCTCAAGGGGCAGGGTTCTAATATTTGAGAAAAGGTACTCAGGAGAGAGAGAAAGTGCATCCGACTTTGGGTCTTGGATTCAAGACAAGGATCCCGGGCCGCGCTACAGGACTGCTTCTCCCTAGACACACTTCAAAGGCCAGCACATCGCCATTCTTACAAGGGAAAGTTCGTGAGATCAAAACATTTCTAAATACTATACAAAAACAACCATTTTTATATTGTTAAACGAACGCGCGATAACACCCAAACATACAGAAGAAAGAGGATAAACTAACGTGAACACACAGACAAGAACGCCAAAAATTGAACGAAAAGACTTGGAGGAATTGAATGACCAAGGCGACTAGTTGGACTAGAAGGTATTAAATAACCCAAACAAACTGTTATAACAACCTTGAATTCCCGAACGAACTAGCCGAAAGGTCAGGCTAGAACAAACAACCAGTCTAGTACAATGGTAAGCCCAAGCACGCATGGACGCCCCAGCATGAACGAACAACGCTAGAACGGACGCGCGAACTAGGTCAGAACAAACACCCCAGAGCATTGGACGCACTAGAACGCACAGTACGCACTAGACCGCACGACGCTTCCTGGATGAGCAATACGATCCTAATACGCATGTACGCGATAGATACGGACAACACTCCAGAACACCTGAACCAACACTAGGACAGGGTGAACGAACTAACGGGAACGCACAGACAAGAACGCCAAACGTCAAGAACAAACGGAAGCACTGGGAGAGATTGACCGAACTAGGTGACCAGACGGACCAGAACGAACGAGTCCCAGGAATACACGACCAACAGTCCTAGCAAACCTTGAATTCTTGCACGAACTAGTCGACGGTCTGTCTAGAACAAACAACCAATCTAGTACAATGGTAAGCCCAAGCACGCATGGACGCCCCAGCTGAACGAACAACGCTAGAACGATCGCGCGAACTAGGTCAGAACAAACACCCCAGAGCATTGAACGCACCAGAACGCACAGTACGCACTAGATCGCACGACGCCTCCTGGACGAGCGATACGACCTAATTCGCATGTACGCGATAGATACGAACAACACCCCAGAGCACGTGAACCAACACTAGGACAGGGCGAACGGACTAACGGGAACGCTCAGACAAGAACGCCAAACGTCAAGGACAAACGAAAGCACTAGGAATGATGAACGAACTAGTAGACCGCAGTGACTAGAGCGAGTAAGGCCCTGGAATAGCCAACCAAACTGTTTTATCAACCTTGCATTCTCGCACAAACTAGTCGAAAGGTCAGGCTAGAGCGAACAACCAGTCTAGTACAATGGTAAGCCCGAGCACTCCTGGATGCCCCAGCTGAACGAACAACGCTAGAACGATCGCGCGAACTAGGTCAGAACAAACACCCCAGAGCATTGAACGCACTAGAACGCACAGTACGCACTAGACCGCACGACTCCTCCTGGACGAGCGATACGACCTAATACGCATGTACGCGATAGATACGAACAACAACCCAGAACACCTGAACCAACACTAGGACAGGACGAACGAACTAACGGGAACGCACAGACAAGAACGCCAAACGTCAAGGACAAACGAAAGCACTAGGAGTGATGAACGAACTAGTAGACAGAACGAACTAGAACGAACAAGGCCCTGGAATAGCCAACCAAAATGGTCTAACAAACCTTGAATACTCACATGACCGAGTCAAACTGTCAGGCTAGAGCCAACAACAAATCTAGTACAATGGTGAGCCCAAGCACGCCTGGACGCCCCAGCTGAACGAACAACGCTAGAACGAACGCGCGAACTAGGTCAGTACAAACACTCCAGAGCATTGAACGCACTAGAACGCACAGTACGCACTAGACCGCACGACGCCTCCTGGACGAGCGATACGACCTAATACGCATGTACACAATAGATACGGACAACACCCCAGAACACGTGAACCAACACTAGGACAGGGCGAACGGACTAACGGGAACGCTCAGACAAGAACGCCAAACGTCAAGGACAAACGAAAGCACTAGGAATGATGAACGAACTAGTAGACCGCAGTGACTAGAGCGAGTAAGGCCCTGGAATAGCCAACCAAACTGTTTTAACAACCTTGCATTCTCGCACAAACTAGTCGAAAGGTCAGGCTAGAGCGAACAACCAGTCTAGTACAATGGTAAGCCCGAGCACGCCTGGACGCCCCAGCTGAACGAACAACGCTAGAACGATCGCGCGAACTAGGTCAGAACAAACACCCCAGAGCATTGAACGCACTAGAACGCACAGTACGCACTAGACCGCACGACGCCTCCTGGACGAGCGATACGACCTAATACGCATGTACGCGATAGATACGAACAACAACCCAGAACACCTGAACCAACACTAGGACAGGACGAACTAACTAACGGGAACGCACAGACAAGAACGCTAAACGCAAGGACAAACGAAAGCACTAAGAGTGATTGAACGAACTAGGAGACCAGACGGAACAGAACGAACGAGTCCCCATAAAAAATAACCAATATTGTTGATCATATGAAAAGGTGCGACGGAAAAGAACGAAATCCAGCGCCAAAAATACAGATTTACTAGTTAAGAAAAAAAAAAACTAATGTTCAGAGCACAATCAACTAGAAAAGTCAATGTACCAAATGTACAGAAGATACAGATAGAATGGAGGAACTAGATATGTAAAATAAATTCAGCCAAAATGAACTAAACTAATATCTAGAAAGAAAAAAGTGACTGAGCAATGCAACCAGAAATTGAAAATATCGACCAACATGATCTAAACTAAAATTTAGTAAGAAGAAAGAAATTGCACCAGGCACTTATAAATTGAGATTTTTGACACACATGATACAAACCAAAATCAAGCAAGAAGAAAATATTGAATCATGCAACCAGAAACTGAAATAACTGACTGACAAGATTCAAACTGAAAAAATCAAGCAAGAAAAAAGAAACTGAATAATTCAACCAGAAATTAAAAAAAAAAATCAAGAAAAAGGATCAAAATTAAAATATAGCAAGAAGAAACTGACTATGTATCCAGACACTTTTTTTAAATTTATTTCAATTCAAAACGCTATGTCCCCCTAGGGACACTTGCGCTAAATGTACATACAAATATAACAAAGAAAATATTCAACATGGAAAGATACACAGAAAGAAACTTAGAAAGATTCATAAATATTATTTACATATAGAGATATTCTTTGAATTTTATTTACAGTTACATCATTAAATTTAAAATATATACATATATACACACATATACACGCATACACCTCTATATTGTTTACAGCCATATAATATGTCCAATATTTCCTTGAGATCGTTACATCAAAGACGATTTTTCTTAATGAAATCCAAAATATATTTAGAAAGGAAATTAAATTTTATATATGTGTCCTTACTGAAATTAAATTACTAGGGCCTAAAGCTATTAAATCGTTGTTGACTCTGTAAACTTGAAAGACAGGGCACTCTAGCAAGAGATGTATTGAAGTTTGTTCACCCAATCCACAGAAACATGTCGAATCTTGCACAGCCTGAATTTTCTTAAGAAAAAACCTGAAATTTCCATGATCTGTGATAAATTGTGAATTATAATAGTTTGGTCGAAAATATTTCGGAATTTCATAAGGAAAGAAACTTTGAAATGTTTGATTAGTATTCTTTTTGAGTAAATTAATCCTTGATATAATGAAATCTTTGAGTATACCTGGAATATACATATCATAAAATTGTTTATCTTCTGTTGATAAATTATTCAACTCATATATATATAACCTATAATTCTAGATTCCATATAATCAGTGATCAAAGGAATATTGGCTAAGGTGTGAACACAGTTATAACTGGTTGTTTTATATGTTTGGGTACACCATAGCAGAATTTGATATTGCATTGAGTTCAGTTTGTACATATATTTTTTGCTAATAAATTCAAACCATATTTCTGTTCCGTAAGTTAAGGTTGGTGTTATTATAGATTTATAAAGTGTGAGCCTTTTTTGGGTGCTAAGACCCCAAGATTTTCCACATATTGAAAAAAGAAGGTTTTTCAATCTTTGGGTTTTGTTCAGTATAATGTTAAGGTGAGGGCCAAAATTCAATTTGTTTTTCCATCTATGATTCGCAATCGTAATTCCAAGAATTTTAATTTCTTCTACGGGCACAATAATATTGTCTCTAAAATTAATTGAAATATTTTTCTTTATTGTGCAAGTGTAAAATACTAGTTTTATCAAGATTGATATTTAGCTTATTTTCATTACACCATTGATCTATCTTTTCCAAATTAAACTCAATAGACTTTTTTAGATTTGTTAATCCATTATTCCAACATATATAATAGTTACATCGTCAGCATAGCAAATGATTTCAGAGTTTGGTGATTGCAAATTAGTTAGCAGATCATTTAAATATATCAGCCATAACAACGGAGACAATGGTCCCCCCCCCCCCCCCCCCCCCCACCCTGAGGACAGCCCTTTGTTAATATCTTTGAAACTTTCATATTATTATACTTGAAAATCGTTTTTCTATTTTTCAAAAAAGAACGTAAAATTTTGATCAATTCAACTGGTAAATTGTCTTCGTCTAATTTTTTAAACAAGGCTGGCCACCATGTATTATCAAACGCTCTCCTTGTATATCAATTGCAATCAGCGTAACTAGTTGTTTCTGTCTATGTTCCATTATGATCTTTGTGATTTCTTTCAAACAGGTTGTTGTTGACAGACACCGTGAGCGCATAAACATATATATATATATATATATATATGTGAGCTTTCAACAAAATATCCAGTTTCAAGATCAGAAGCTACCCTTCCATTATATATTATAATATTATTACAGTATATTTATAGTGCCAGTAAAACTGTAAGGAAATTGAAATATAAAAGTTTGACTTTGCTATGCCTTCTTTGAACGAATTCTCTATTCATAGCACCTCAATCGGTAAAATCTGTTAAGAAATCTCTGAGTTCTTCGTGAAGGAAAATTCAAATTTTCTTAAATATAAATGAAAAGATTTCTGCAAAGTCTAAACAATAAAAGATAGAATTGTGAATTTAACTTTGTTAATTAATGTTGCTTGATTTTTATAAATTGAACCGATGTTCTATGTATGCTATGGATGTGTTCAAACATTATTTTCTGATTAACATCAAATAGTAATCAATGAAGTTGAAAATTTGATGTTGAACAAATTGCAAAGACTATTATAAATATTTGGTTATTTCCTTGTGTAGATAGGAACTCTCAATGTTAAATTATAAGCTGGATTAAAAGTTTGTTTAAAAGTCATCACATAATCTAGTGATAAATAACGTTGTGTCTGGATTCTGCTTGTGTTCAAGTAAACTATTATGTTGCCAGCAATGTGAATGTAATGTACGGAATGTTGGGTGTGATAAGAAAAATAAACATCACTGACCAAATCTGGGTATTGGGGGAAAGAGGGCGGGAATCTCCAAGAGCCTGGATCCTAGAACAGATACTACTTTAAGGAAAAGCTTCTTATAAGTTATTTGATGACAAGAAACAATAGCAAAAATATGACAAAACATATCTGAAATAGCAATCAAATAATTTTAACATGATACATATATTAGCGTGCCATCTGTTATAAGAAATTCGAACTATTGCAAATATTACATTGGGCTGTATTACCTTTACACTGATACTAAAGCTAAACTCTTGTAAAAGGTATATAAGTGAACTATGAACATAAGATTTGAGTACAGTAGCTTTATCACCGACCCGAGGCCGCTAGTTTGTGGCGACGGTTAAGCCTGATCTATTAAATCTTTCAGGAAGCCAAGTCATGAGAAATCTTTCCCCCGAAACAGTTTATCATGGGAGATTACTATATCCATAAAACTATAACAGAAACAGATGCCTTGTGTGAGATATAGAATTTGACATACCTGCTTCTCTTGTCTCCAGGATTTGGGAATGTCTTTTCTGACAGGGAAGGAACTTCTGCGCCAGAAATTTGCATGGGAAAGCAGCAACATCTTCAGGATATGCAGAAAGTCCAAAATATCAAGAGCAAATAAGTCGACATTTTTTCCGCAGCTTTTATCTTTCTTCAAAAAATATTATTTCTCTATGAGATTTATTTATCAAGTAACTTTTCTAATGACATTTATCATCTTTGAATTTCTTATACTGGTGAAACTAAGTCAATTCTGCCAGAAACTCAATCACAATACTTGAGTTATTCTTATACTTGAGATTTGTTTAGGAAGCTTTCTTTGTATCAAGAATGGAACATCTTCTCTGTAGGATGACATTGAATCTCTTGTTATCTAAGCCGAGTCTCCTGGCTTTAAATTCTTCTTGTTAGACGATAAAAATTCAATTTCTAACTTTGGTTATCATTTTTTATCGCGAAAACATTTTTTAGAGGGATTATCATTTTGTTAAAATATTTGTTGAATAAGGGCTTTTCTTTGTTTCAAATTGTTGAAATGCCATCACTGAATTGGATCCTTCGCCTTCTTATATCAAGTTTTGATTGCTATTTGGTATTTCAAATTTAATATACATCTTATGACAGCGTTGAAGTCAGAGAGCAAAACTTTGTAGGATCAAATGCCAAATGGCCACAACTTTGTACAGATATTAGTATTTTCAAATATGACGATAGCTTATTTAGAATTTTATGGCTTTCAGTTCTCATATAGTAAGACATTATTTCACAGATTATCTCATTACACCATAAAAATTATATTTTATTTGAAAAGGATTGTAAACCCATTGTTGGATGGGACGCCATCTTTAATCAATTAGATTAATAATTCTGAAATATCGTTAATTCATTATATATTTTTTGAATATACTTGTGAAAAATGAATTACTATTAGGTAGTTTGTAACATATTTCCAGATATTACAATAATAGCAATGGTAGCTCTCAGTGTTTTTTAAATATATGATATTTCCCCGGGGTTTCCTATTTTAGTGACCAATACCACTTTTGAAATAAATCTCTCTAGTTATTGTACTTCAAAAGGACACAACTAGAAAGAACATACGATTAAAAAGATTCACACACTGATTATACTATCTGCATATAGTTTATTTGATGAAAATGCAAACTTCAAGTGAGAATCAATCTCTTACATGTTGATATTGAAAAGGTATCACAACTAGCTCGGGCAGTTTGTAAGTGTACACGTGAAGTGTGCGTAGTTACATTTCCTCTGATATCTCTTTGGTATAGGCCACTAGCAAATGTCACCACCATTTACACAGACGGATCCCAATCATCAGAAGGAGTTGGGGCTGGAGTCATCCTACCACCTCCTCTACAAACCATACAACTTAAACTCCACCAGGAGTGCTCAGCGTTCCAAGCTGAACTGCTTGCCATTCTTTACGCAACAAAAATCACCATGAATTTCCCAAAAGAACACTTTTTCATTGCCTCAGACTGCCAATCAGCTCTATCAGCCATATGTAGGTCTTGGCCCCCAAGAACACAACTAATTGCGGAAATAATCTACAACCTGCATTTTTCACCAAATGTGCAACTCTGCTGGATCAAAGGCCACAGCGGTATTCCAGGAAATGAACTTGCGGATCAGGCGGCAAAGGCTGCAGCACATTCTAATCTGCCACTATCCTTTACCACTCTCCCAAAGAGCGTCGCGCGCGGTAAAAAAGAACAGATAGCCCTCAAAATGTGGACAGACCTCTACATCCAAGATTACTCCACCAGAAATCTACGAAGATTTTCTGCTACCCCGAAACTACTCCTCCAAATGCTTCGAAACATCAAGCATGGATCTACCTCCACAACAATCTTGACCGGCCATGGTTACATTCAGGCAGACCTTGCAACGGTATCGAAAGAAGACCCAATTTGCCCCCACTGCCAAGATGAAGACCAAACCGTAGACCACCTCCTCTTCACTTTTTTTTTGCCCAACCTTCCAATACCAAAGATTCCAGACAGCCACTCTCCTAGGTATCATCAACATATGTCCAGCATCCCTAGAAAATCTCCCAAGAAAGAAATCTGCCTGGCGACACCTCATTAATTGGATTTCCACTGGCATTGTATATAAATCCAAGAAGACTCAGTTCAGAAGGACATCCCGGGTAGTTGGCGACTTCTGTACGCTCCAGGAACCTGGGTTACTTAAATAATATAATAATAGGCCACTAGATGAACCATTCTCACTTGTAAACTTGGGCCTTTAATATTTTAAAATATATATATTCATTGCAAAACAACCTATAAATTTTTAACACCTTTTACAATTTTATCATAAATCAAAAATATATATAAAGGATTCACTCATAAATCCATCATTTACAAAATGTAATTTACAGAACTTGAAACTATTCTGATTTTTAATATCTCTAGAAAAATTCTCGTTCTGGTAGAACAACATAACTATTGAAATGTTGATTACTTTTTGGAAGATAGAATGGCTTCATATAATCCGATGTTTTATCATGTTGACGATGGTAAATCCCTAACTGAAGTCACTCAATGGTAACAGAAATGTCAGCTCTGGAAACTGAATACAGTGAAACTGTTACCACCAGGACATGGTCTATATGATCCACCACGACCTCAAAAATATCTCCATCTGATGGAAGAACGAAACTTGATATTTTTAAAAATAAGAGAAAATATTCCCAAAATATTTGATAAAAGGTTACGTCTTAAATACGTTTACAGATTATTTATTATGATGCATTAGCGCGCCATCTGTTATCAAAATACGAAACTATTATAGACGGGAAAGATTATTGACGTGACAACGTCTTAAATTAGGTTGCGGCTGGGAGTCACTTATGAAAAAGTGTAACGCCCGGTAACGTTACGATGAGTCACCGAACGAGAGTGCTGCGCGCGCAGCGCTAGAGAATTAGGCGCATTGAATCGGCGCATGCTTGTCTCTGTCTTTGTCTTTCTCGAACGTTCTTGGCGTTGGAAAAACAAGAAAGCGTCATAATACAAGTTCACACGTGTGGTTAAAGTATCGTCAGCTGTGTCTGTAGTGAAAATGTGGAGTGCTTAGATTCGTCATTTACAACAACTACAACAATAAAGGTAAATAATTGTACACTGATATTTCATTATCGTAAACTATGATTGATTGATTAATTGTTAGATTGACACAAAAGTTGAGAAACTGAGTTTATAGGTTATGTCATACTATTGATAAATGTTGATAGTGTTGAGTAAATTATTAGTTTAAAATTAATTAATTAATTAATTATTATTTTACAAATTTTAAATAGTTTCAAATTTATTTAGCAAAAATATGAACCTTCGATCTGAATAAATGTTTTGATTTTCGAATTGATTCTTTAAAATTACAAATATTAAGAAAAAGTGGCAGATATAAGAAAACTTTATTTAAACTGTGTTGAGCAAGAATTTTAACATCTAATTTAAGTAAATGTTTTAATTTTCAACTTCATCATTTACAATTACAAATTTTATTTAATTTCAAATTTATTTAGCAAAAATTTGAACCTTCTATCTGAATAAGTGTTTTGATTTTCAAATACCAACGCGGCTGGTGGAGTGGCGATCTATCGTAAATTATCATCGACATCTACGGCGGAAGTGTTCCAAGTTGCGATTACAGACGTAACTCGTGTCATTAAAACCAAGGGTGACATGTGCACGACTGAAGTTACTTGCTTCGCCGCTAATACTAGCTTCAAGTTTATACTCGGTGCTGTATATATTCATCCAGGAGCTAGTATGCAGGATATTGGAATGTTACTATGGCAAGGACTCGGTCCGTACATTCACAACAGCCAGTACGTGCCACCGTTCGTGCAAATTGATTCTAGTATACCGATTCTTCTGTGTGGTGATTTTAACAAAAACGTAAAGCCTGACAACTCGTTTCTTAATTTCATGAAAAATACGTATAATCTTGATTGCGTATCAAACGTTTCTAAGTCAACTACGTTAAAAGGAACAACTATCGACTTGACTTTCGCAAGACACATTACAGCAGAAACACTTCCTTTCATTTCATATTTCTCCTATCATCGTCCTATCCTCAACAAAATCACTCAAATAGGAATTAGTTAAGTTTAAGTTTACATGTACAATGTTTTAGTAAACAAAATATATTTCTATAGTTAAAATTTGTGCAATTCTTATTTTCATTCAATTCCTTGTTCCTATTGTGCAATTTAATTATATTCATATCAATAAATATTCTACCGTTGTCACGTAAAATCTTCGCCCGTAAAACCGACTTTACAGGCAACCATTGTTTTTTTTTTAAATAAAACATCTACTGCCCTTACTGCAATGGAAAATTAATGGGAGGGCCTGGCTCAGCAGTGGTTAAACTGGCGAAACCGCTGGGAGGGTTCACCACTGATGAGCCAGGTCCTCCCATTAATTTTTCCATTGCAGTAAGGGCAGTAGATGTTGTTTCATTTTAAAAATAATCATACGCGTCTATAATAGTTTCGTATTTTGATAACAGATTATTTATGTTGTTTTTACCTGACCTGATGGTCAATTATCATTAAAATTTGCATATTGTTGCAATGTTGCAATGCTAATTTGAATCTCTGCCTATATATATCGCAATTTGTTAGATCAATGTTTAGGGTCTTGAATAGGTCAGGACGCTGATAGACGTGATCTGCTAAGTGTATATATAATTTTATTTTGTTTTTTTCTTTAATCACTTGTCCTTACTTATTGTTTCTGGAATACGTTTTAAGTAATAAACGATCTTCGTAATTATCAGCCTTATTTCTTCATTGAATATACATTACTGAATATCCCCTGTATATTTTACAACAAATACATATATCGTAAAGATAGAGGCTGCCTGGCCGCCATTCATATATATAAAAAAAGGATTTTTAAGGCCTTTCTAAATGTTTTAATTTTTGTTTGCTCCTGACGAGGACAAAATATTTTTGTCGTAACGTCGAGATAATAAAAAGATTTACTGGCCGAAGTATCTTTATTTTCAAGAAATTCATATAGGTATTATATATTTATACAACATTACATAGTAATTAAAGACACAAAATTCATCAAATTCTTTTATTTCTTTTTAGAATGACAAAAAAGGCGAGAATTCGGAGAATCTATAACTACCCCATGGGTGTCCAATCATATCAGCGGGTGGGCCAAACACCTTTTATTTTGCCGTTAAAGTAAACAATTAAGAGTGCTACAGCTTTGATCGTGGTTTCCCATTAGATTGAGATAATTTTCAAACGCACATGTGCGGTGAAAAAAAAAACAAGAAATAACCATACAGTAAAACCCCTCTAATACGAACTCCGAATATAACGAACCTTCCCTTTTAACGAACCTAAGGCAATTTTCAATTCCATTTCATTCAAAACACAACCTTATAACGAACTTTGAGATTTTCAAAAAAGCGAACTACTTCTATAACGAACCTAATTTAAGTCTCAAAATAATATAATATATTTAAAATACAAGTCTTAAAGCGAAATTAAAATTGTATATACTTGTATATATATATAATTAATAGATTTTAAAATAAAAATTTGAGAATGTTTCAGCTCACAGATCGCGATTTCAAAACAATAAAATTCGGGGGCATTTTTTGATCACATTTACCTTCTATTTTTTAGGCATGTTATATATATATATAGGTTTTTACACATTATATTTTTATTGAATTGAATATATTTGAATTTGACAAGTTTAAAATAGAAAAAATGCAAATGGCTTCCAAAATAACGATAAAAAGCAAAGAAAGGCGCTCAAAAAACAAAATCTATTACTGGAAAAAGTCAATATAAAAGCTTTTCAAAGTGAAACAACGTAGAAGAAATGTCATAACATGTTAAAATAATAAAAGGTAACTTTTATATTATAAGAGATAAAAATAGAAGACTATTATATAAATTGTTACAAAGTTGAATCAACCCTTTGCCGCCATCGTACGTGTTTGGATGAACATTTTGGAAGCGTTCTATAAAATATTAGTTTACCTAGGATTGAAAAAAGTCCAAATAATTGTGAAGCTATAAATAGTTTGAATTAACAGGTTCAAAACTACACTAAATCTAGACTTCAGAAGAATATGTGGAAACTGGAATTGGAAGTAAAATATTTATTAATCTTTTAAACACCAGTGCCCCGTCTCACAGGCTACAAACAAATCTGCTTATAAATTCTCAGAAACGGCCGCTACAGTTCTATTTTTATAACGCAAGCCTTGTTAGGTATATGACTCATTCAGTGTTGTGGTTGCAATTTCGCGAATTTTGAAGGCGATTTTTACCGATCTCGCTAACGTATCAACATGTTTAGCGTCCGAGTTTTCGGAATAAGATACTTTTAATACATCTTCAATTGATTCATAATACACGGAGATTTATTCCTTTGATGGGAATAGCGATATTTAAGGCAATTCTAATTATGAATGGGAGGATGAAACAGAAATACACACCAAACGTATCATTTTCGACTCCACAAATGAAAAAAACATTCAAAATCAAGTAAAACATTTTACAATTTCTCTCTATTTTTACAGAGAGAATTTGTGTTAACAAATAATTGAAAAACAAATAAATGTGCTCAAAAGGAACTTTAGAAAAAAATCATAGTTCTACCTATTTTGGCAAATGTGGAACTAAGCTACAATAAACGAATTCAATATATTTCTTGATATGTTAAGTAAGAAGTTTCAGAAGATGAGTTTCTTTTAATTGTAAAACATTACAAGCTTTCGGGCAATGCCCTTCTACAGGTAAAATAAAAATAAAGATAAAAATAAATTGCCCGAAAGCTTGTAATGTTTTACAATTAAAAGAAACTCATCTTCTGAAACTTCTTACTTGACATATCTTACTGGAAGAGTCTTTGACCTTTACTCGTTTTATCAAATATTTCTTGATGTTATTTTGAACAGGGAAATGATTTTTATGTCCGGGAATTGCTGAATGTTGGTTCCAATATTGGATTGACAACACATTTTTTGCAAACATATATATATTTGTAAAAGCCTTTTTATTAAAGCATTGTCATCTTATACAAAATCGTCATGGAGTCCAAAAAGAAAAAAATGCAAACAATAGAAAATCTATATAAAAATAGAAATATACACAGTATTGACATATTAATAAATAACAAATACATTTATTGTTTTTATTATAAGGCAAAAATGCGCCATTTATATATAAGGAAAAAAATTAAAGCACGAACTTTTATTTAATACATAAAACAAACATCTATTGTCCTTACTGCGATGAAAAAATGTTTTATTATTATTAACCCTTCCCCTAGGGCGACTACTTTCTTTGTCCGAATGGTCTCAAACAAAGAATTACTTGTCTTAAGTGTTCTAAGCAAACAAGAATTGAACATAAACACCTTGCTCTATCAAGGGGGACTGTTATGAATACCAGGGTGAAATAAATACAGTAGGTTACTATGTCAAGTTAATTTGAAAAACATAATCAGTTTCAAGCTTCTCAGTGTTTTGTGGTAAGAATGATATTTATAAATAAAAGACGCTGAGGGAAGAGTTTATTTTATATATATATCAGCAATACTGGTGTAACAGCCCTTCGAAGGACTGTTGAGCCCGAAAGCTTGTATTGCCAATATATATAAAAGAAACTCTTCCCTCAGTGAATTGTCTTTTATTTATAATTTTACCGAAAGGATTATATTAATAACAAAAATGTTGTTTATTTGTATTTGACTAGCGAGCTGAACTCCCACGCCTTCTGATTGGACGAAGGTGGCCATGTTTGTTTATAATGAGAGATCCATAGCTAAGCGGGAATCCTTGGGAAAGTGAGAGATGTAGAGACGCTTAAAGTTTTCTCTGTGTGCCATATCTCTGTCTGGTAATCTCTACGCATACCTGTGTAACAGCGGTTCGCTCCCTACCAACGCTGCAATAAAAGATATATCGTTTTTTTTATATATATAACAAATTGTGAGTTTTTATTTACGTCCTTTTGTTGATATTGTTGTACTTTTGAGTATCGTTTTTCTGTTTGTTAAATTACTTTTACTTTAGGCCCTATTGAATTGCACTTTGTGTGTTAACCCGTGAAAGTAGTATTTTGTCAGCTAGGCGAACCTTGTATAGGTGTATAAGACCCATAATTTCGAGCACGATAACTTTCTGAATATTCTATGTGTATACTTATATATATAGATTAATATAACGCTGTCACACACCAATAAAACCTATATCATAGGTTAGACAATCATCTAGAGAGAAAAAAAAAAACACGAAATCGTTAAGCGAAAGATTTCTTTTAAATTTTTATTATTTTACCGAGCTTTCGAGAATTTCTAACCCTCCACAGGATAACAAGTCGCTTTTGCACAATTTCATTCATAATTCATTTTCTATTAAATATAGTTTTCCATAAATACTCTTAATATTATATAATTCTGTCGTTCCTTTTTCAATAAACGCAAATCTTCTAATATATGTAAATATGCAGATATGTTATGAATATTCAAAATTATTATAGACGCGTATGATTCTTTTGAAAATTAAACAATTTCTACTGCCCCAGGAGGGCCTGGCTCATCAGTGGTGAACCCTCCCAGCGGTTTCGCCAGTTTAATCTACCATACCGCTGTTATATTGCATTTTGCGAAATTACTTTTATAGTGATACTGATGCTAGACTCTTGGAATTTTGTATTTTAGATTAACATAGTTAATGCATGATGCATCATAATGCAGATATGTATATATGAACATTTCATCTTTTTGTACGTTTCCAATTTTTCTCCTGTTGAAGGTTAGAAATGCACGAAAGCTCTGCAAAATAATAAAGCGTTAAAAAAAACTTTCGCCTCACGAATTCGTGTTTTTTATTATTAAAATCTTTTAAATTGGTTGTTGTGTACTTCCACATATATTGACTTGGAAACTTGCCTTTAATATTTTTCACTGCTATTTTTTTAATTAGAGCAGTTGTGATTTAAAATTTTTAATAATTTTACTTTACAGATATAAAACTAGAGATCAATACTTATAACAGCAACAATGCCTCGACCCACACATCTATTTAGAAATGATTAACTTGGAGAAAGTTTGTGTGAACATCTCAATCGTCAAAAGTACATTTAAATGAGTTCGAACATTATTTTTATTCGAACTTGTGAGAACAGGGACTTGTATCGTCATGGCATCTCTTGAATTGATAATAATGACTTGTATCGTCGTACCAGCGGTCTTGGAGTTTAGAATGATATTCTCAAGGAGCAGGGTTCTAATATTTGAGAATTGTCCCTCAGCATCCGACCTTAGGTCCTAGATTCAAGACGAGGATCCCGGGCCGCGCTGCAGGTCTGCTTCTCCCTAGGCACACTTCAAAGGCCAGCACATCGCCATTTTTACAAGAGATAGTTCGTGAGATCAAAATACTTCTAAATACTATATAAAAAACGACCGATTTAATATGGTTAACCGACGCGCGAGAACGCCCAAACATACAGGAGAAATAGGATAAACTAATGTGAACACACAGACAAGAACGCCAAAAGGAAAACGAAAAGACTCGGAGGGATTGAATGAACAAGGAGACTAGATGGACTAGAAGGTGCCAAATAACCCAACCAAACTGTTCATAAACCTTGAATTTCTGCGCGAACCAGCCGAAAGGTCAGGCTAGAACGAACAACCAGTCTAGTACAATGGTAAGTCCAAGCACGCCTGGACGCCCCAGCTGAACGAACAACGCTAGAACGAACGCGCGAACTAGGTCAGAACAAACACCCCAGAGCATTGAACGCACTAGAACGCACAGTGCGTACTAGACCGCACGACGCCTCCTGGACGAGCGATACGACCTAATACGCATGTACGCGATAGATACGAACAACACCCCAGAACACCTGAACCAACACTAGGACAGGGCGAACAAACTAACGGGAACGCACAGACAAGAACGCCAAACGTCAAGGACAAACGAAAGCACTAGAAATGATTGAACGAACTAGGAGACTAGACGGACCAGAACGAACGAGGCCCTGGATTACACGACTAACAGTCCTAGCAAACCTTGAATTCCCCGCACGAAATAGTCGAACAGTCAGGCTAGAACGAACAACAAGTCTAGTACAATGGTGAGCCCAAGCACGCCTGGACGCCCCAGCTGAACGAACAACGCTAGAACGAACGCGCGAACTAGGTCAGAACAAACATCCCAGAGCATTGCACGCACTAGAACGCACAGTACGCATTAGACCGCACGACGCCTCCTGGACGAGCGATACGACCTAATACGCATGTACACGATAGATAAGAACAACACCCCAGAGCACCTGAACCAACACTAGGACAGGGCGAACGAACTAGCGGGAACGCACAGACATGAAGGCCAAACGTCAAGGACAAACGAAAGCACTAAGACTGATGAACGAACCCTTGTAGGGGTGTAGACAAGGTACTTGGTTACACTTAGGACAAGAGCCTTGCACTAACTAGTTTATTAAAGCATAGGTGATATAAAGATTAAAAAGGGAAAGAGAGAAACAAAGAGGTTACATCCTCCGGTAAACAAGCAACAGCGTTGTCAGGCTAAACTTTCAGTCAGTTGGAGGGGCGGTGGGTGCCGACGTCATCCTTCCGGTCACGTGTTATACATGAGTGGCAGCGCTGGTGTCCAACAAATCCCCTCCCGGATAAACTTCAGCTGGACGTTTATTCCGATAGTCCATCAGCGCTCTACAGTACTTTTCATGCTGGCTTCTAGCAAGAGGCTTGGTAAGGAAGTCAGCAGGGTTCTCAGCACTCGGAGTGTAGAAAAGTTCGATTGCTTCTTCTGAGATCTTTTCTCGAACAAAATGGTACTTTACGGCAAAATGTCTAGTTTTCGATTTGTCGATGTAATTTTCCGGCATGGGAAATTGCAGCCTGGTTGTCGCAGAATACTTTTGTTTCTCCACAAATCAAACTTGACAATTTTAGCTGTTCCATCAGATTCCGTACCCATGTGATGTCCTTCACAGCTGATGACAGTGCAATGTATTCCGATTCCATAGTACTCAAAGCGGTAACTGTTTGTTTGGTGCTTCTCCAAATTATTGGTGCTCCAGCTAAAATGATGAGATGTCCAGATTACTCCTTTTCGGTCTACAATGTCTGAGGCCCAACTTGCATCCGAAAAGACAATCAAAGGTTTGCCAGTGGATCTGTAAGTTATGCCAAAGTCCTTGGTGCTCTTCAGATAACGCAGCACGCGTTTCCCAGCTTCCCAGTGTTCTCTTGTGTAGTTATCACAGTATCTGGATAGGATCCCGACTGCGTAGGCGATGTCGGGCCTGGTTCTATGAGAAAGGTATGACAGTCCTCCGATCAGTTCACAGAATGGAAACCGCTCATTGGAATTTCCATTTTTCCTTACACGCAGGTCAAGATTGGTTTCCATTGGAGTCGAGACACCTTTTGCATCCTGTAGTCTGAAACGTTGAAGCAGTTCTTCTATGTAGTTACTTTGAGAAAGAGTCATACTTCCATCTTCTGACTTCTTGAAGGATACTCCAAGCATATGAGAAATTGGTCCTAGATACTTCACTTCAAAACTGGAATTTAAGAGTTCTCTGCATTTGTTTCTCGCTGCTTGATTCTCTGAAATGGCAAAGATGTCATCCACATAGATTGAGAGAATGATCCTTCCTTCTTCAAGTTCAACTTCGTAGATGCTCGGATCAATAGGGTTACGTTGGAATCCTATTTCGTGAAGTTGTTTGTTTAAGAATTTATTCCAGCATCTTCCGCTCTGTTTTAATCCATAGATTGATTTCTTAAGCTTACAGAACAAGTTTTCTTCTCCTGGTTTCTTGAAGCATTCAGGTTGTTCCATGTAAATAGTCTCATTGAGTGTCCCATGAAGATAAGCACTCTTCACGTCGAATTGGTCAATGAACCAGTCCTTTTCTGTTGCTATCGCCGTTAATAGCCTTATAGTTTCGAAACTGGAAACAGGAGTATAGACTTCGTTGTAGTCAATTCCACTACGTTGAGTGAAGCCTTTGGCGACTAGACGTGCTTTGTATCTAGTGGTACCATCCACTGCATTGATTTTCTTATTTAGTACCCATCTACATTTTAAAGGTTTGATACCTTTCGGCAATTCCTGCAGTTGCCATACATCATGTCTTTCGAGCGATTCCCTTTCTTCTTCAATGGCTTCAATCCAATTAACTACCTCAGGGCTGTTCATGGCTTCTTCATAAGTGGGGTTATTGTCCTCTGCACTCGTGGCATTTATCTGTCCACCACTATTATCCTCTTCCGGAGATTCTGCCGTCTTTCCGTGACTTCGGAGTGTCATAGGATGGCTTCTCAGGTTCTCTGGGAGAGTCTCAGATAGCTGATCTATTCCACCTGTAGTTCCAATCAGTTCTTCAGTTTCTCGGTCTACTGGTTGATCTGCATTACTTTCTTCTTGAAAGGAGGCCTCTTTCGAGGAGAAATGGACAGATGGTAGAGTATCCCTTTCTCTTTTGGGCTGTTTATAGAGGATTTCTTCTTTGAATACACAATTTCTAGATTCCACCACTTGGCGTTTTTCAGGAATCCAGATTCTCCAACCTCGTCCCTGTAGAGAATAACCCACGAGAATTCCTTTAGTGGCTCTTGGCTGAAGCTTCGAATTCCTTCTTTGTTTTGGAACATGAACAAAGGTTTCGCAGCTGATTGCTCTCAGATGTTGCAGAGCAGGTCTTTTTCCAAACCACAATTCAAAAGGCGTTTTCTCTTCATTGTGTCTGTTTGTAACACGATTTCTCAAGTATGCTGCTGTGTTGGTGAGCTCTGCCCAAGAGGCGGTTGGCAGATTGCAACTGTTCACAGTACTCCTCACTAAGTTCAGCAAAGTCCTATTCATGCGTTCGGCAACACCATTCTGTTCAGGTGTGTAGACCATGGTGCGTTCATGTACTATACCATGGGCCTTCGTGAAAATATCCCAAGGAGATGAACAGAACTCTAGTCCGTTATCTGTACGGATCCTCTTGAGAGAAAAAACCCGTCTGATTTTCAGCTTCTTTCATCCATTCCTTGAATTTTTCTAGAGTATCGCCCTTCCTTTTGAGGAAATATACCCTTGTATATCTTGATGCGTCATCAATGATGGTCAAGACAAATCTTGATCCACCCCAGCTCTCAATGTTGAACGGTCCCATTAGATCACAGTGAACAAGGGCTAGTGTCTGAGTTTCCTTGGTAGATCTCAAATTCAGGAAAGGTCTTTTTGTCGATTTTCCAATCATACAATCAGAGCACTTATCAGGTGTTCCAGCCTGACAGTTCAAACCAATGACAACTTCTCTTTTCATCATGTCTACTATGGTGTCATAGTTGATATGCATGAGTCTCTGATGCCATAAATATAGTGGGAATTTACGAAAATTGTTGGTTTGAGCAATGGAATTTGAACATTCTCCTGATTCTGGAAATCTGGACGGAGCAGTCCTGACGAGATAGAGCCTTCCTCTCTTCTCTGCTCTGATCATCAAGTTATGATCATTGTCGTAGATATGACATCCCTTCTTGTCGAAGATAACCTCATGACCATTTTCCACAATTTGTAGAACAGAGAGTACACCATGTCTGATCCCAGGTACGAACATTGCATTCTGAGCAACTATGCTTCTAAGTTGTCCAGAATTGTTGATCAGATCTACTTGAGCATTACCTCTTCCTATGTTTGAATGTGATGTACCATCAATGGTGGTCACTTGTCCTACATTCTCGTCATTCAACGTGGAAAAATACCTTCTGTTCGGAGTCATATGATGCGTTGCACCTGAGTCAATTACCCACGTATCCTCTTCAGATACAACTGCAGCATTATACATCACAGACAAGTTCATTGCTTCGTGATGTTGATGTATCGCTCCCTTTTCCTGTTGTTTACCATAATTCTTTTTCAGTTTGAAACAGTCCCGTGCAATATGCCCTGTTTTCCCACATCCAAAACATTTTCTAACAGTTTTAGAACCTTGATGTTCATGAGGGAATTGTTTCTTGTTAGAGTTCCTGACTGACAGTGCACCCATCCCTTCATTTGTTGTAGCATACCGGCGCTCTGCCTCAGCTAACAATTTACGTCTGATGTTGGCACTGGTGAACTCTGACTCTGGTAAGTTACACATTGTTGATATAACATTATCCCAGTCCTCGGGCATTCCACAAAGAATTAGCATGCTTAGATCACCGTCTTCAATTTTATCCCCATACACCTGTGAGTTCACTCACTATTAGATTTATGCTTCCCAAATAGGCATCCATGTTCGCATGTTGACAGAATTTCTGGGAGTACAACTTTCGACGCAGTTGGAGAATTCTGTGTTTGCTATCCCTGGGTGCATAAAGTCTTTGTAATTCATCCCAAACTTCTTTGGGGGAATTTAGATGTCTGATATGGTTTTGCTGCTCCTCACCAATAGAGAGACATATCTTTGCTAAAGCCTTATTCTGCCTCGTATTAAATTTGTTGATTAGACCAACATCCCCTCCCTCGGGTTTGACTTCGCCTGGGTCAACAATTGACCATAAGTCATTGTCCATCAGAATGAGCTTAATTTGGAAGCTCCACGAGGAATAGTTTAATCCATTTAGCTTGGTAATTTTCGTTAAACTTTCGTTAGCTTCCATTATAAGATGGCGTCCACTGAAGGGGGGGAGAGAGAGAACAAAAAATAGGCTTACCGTTCAATGCTTCAGGCAGCTCCAATCAGTCTCATAATCTTTTCTTGTAGGGGTGTAGACAAGGTACTTGGTTACACTTAGGACAAGAGCCTTGCACTAACAAGTTTATTAAAGCATAGGTGATATAAAGATTAAAAAGGGAAAGAGAGAAACAAAGAGGTTACATCCTGCGGTAAACAAGCAACAGCGTTGTCAGGCTAAACTTTCAGTCAGTTGGAGGGGCGGTGGGTGCCGACGTCATCCTTCCGGTCACGTGTTATACATGAGTGGCAGCGCTGGTGTCCAACACGAACTAGTAGACTGAAAGAACTAGAACGAACAAGGCCCTGGAATAGCCAACCAAACTGGTCTAAAAAACCTTGAATTCCCACACGACATAGTCAAACAGTCAGGCTAGAACGAACAACCAGTCTAGTACAATGGTGAGCCCAAGCACGCCTGGACGCCCCAGCTGAACGAACAACGCTAGAACAAACGCGCGAACTAGGTCAGAACAAATACCCCAGAGCATTGAACGCACTAGAACGCACAGTACGCACTAGACCGCACGACGCCTCCTGGACGAACGATACGACCTAATACGCATGTACGCGATAGATACGAACAACATCCCAGAACACCTGAACCAACACTAGGACAGGGCGAACGAACTAGCGGGAACGCACAGACAAGAACGCCAAACGTCAAGGACAAACGAAAGCACTAGGACTGATGAACGAACTAGGAGACCGCAGTGACTAGAGCGAGTGAGGTCCTGGAATACCCAACCAAACTGTCCTAACAACCTTGAATTTCCGAACGAACCAGCCGGAAGGTCAGGCTAGAACAAACAACCAGTCTAGTACAATGGTAAGCTCAAGCACGCCTGGACGCCCCAGCTGAACGAACAACGCTTGAACGAACGCGCGAACTAGGTCAGAACAAACACCCCAGAGCATTGAACGCACTAGAACGCACAGTTCGCACTAGACCGCACGACGCCTCCTGGACGAGCGATACGACCTAATACGCATGTACGCGATAGATGCGAACAACACCGCAGAACACCTGAACCAACACTAGGACAGGGCGAACAAACTAACGGGAACGCACAGACAAGAACGCCAAACGTCAAGGACAAACGAAAGCACTAGAAGTGATTGAACGAACTAGGAGACTAGACGGACCAGAACGAACGAGGCCCTGGATTACACGACTAACAGTCCTAGCAAACCTTGAATTCCCGCACGAAATAGTCGAACAGTCAGGCTAGAACGAACAACAAGTCTAGTACAATGGTGAGCCCAAGCACGCCTGGACGCCCCAGCTGAACGAACAACGCTAGAACGAACGCGCGAACTAGATCAGAACAAACATCCCAGAGCATTGCACGCACTAGAACGCACAGTACGCATTAGACCGCACGACGCCTCCTGGACGAGCGATACGACCTAATACGCATGTACACGATAGATACGAACAACACCCCAGAGCACCTGAACCAACACAAGGACAGGGCGAACGAACTAGCGGGAACGCACAGACAAGAACGCCAAACGTCAAGGACAAACGAAAGCACTAAGACTGATGAACGAACTAGTAGACAGAACGAACTAGAACGAACAAGGGCCCTGGAATAGCCAACCAAACTGGTCTAAAAAACCTTGAATTCCCACACGACCTAGTCAAACAGTCAGGCTAGAACGAACAACCAGTCTAGTACAATGGTGAGCCCAAGCACGCCTGGACGCCCCAGCTGAACGAACAACGCTAGAACAAACGCGCGAACTAGGTCAGAACAAACACCCCAGAGCATTGAACGCACTAGAACGCACAGTACGCACTAGACCGCACGACGCCTCCTGGACGAACGATACGACCTAATACGCATGTACGCGATAGATACGAGCAACACCCCAGAATACCTGAACCAACACTAGGACAGGGCGAACAAACTAGCGGGAACGCACAGACAAGAACGCCAAACGTCAAGGACAAACGAAAGCACTAGGACTGATGAACGAACTAGGAGACCGCAGTGACTAGAGCGAGTGAGGTTCTGGAATACCCAACCAAACTGTCCTAACAACCTTGAATTCCCGAACGAACCAGCCGAAAGGTCAGGCTAGAACAAACAACCAGTCTAGTACAATGGTAAGCTCAAGCACGCCTGGACGCCCCAGCTAAACGAACAACGCTAGAACGAACGCGCAAACTAGGTCAGAACAAACACCCCAGAGCATTGAACGCACTAGAACGCACAGTACACACTAGACCGCACGACGCCTCCTGGACGAGCGATACGACCTAATACGCATGTACGCGATAGATACGAACAACAACCCAGAACAACTGAACTAACACTAGGACAGGGCGAACGAACTAATGGGAACGCACAGACAAGAACGCCAAACGTCAAGGACAGATGAAAGCACTAGGAGTGATTGAACAAACTAGGTGACCAGACGGACCAGAACCAACGAGTCCCCATAAAAGATGACCAAACTTGTTGATCATATGAAAAGGTGCGAGGAAAAAAAGAGAAATACAGCGCGAAAAAGACAGATGGACAGATTAGGGAAAAAAAAGGCTAATTTCTAAAATCCAGTCAAATTAGCAAAGCCAATGTACCAAATGTTACGAAAATACAGATATGAATGGAGGAACTAGATATGTGAAAGAAATTCAGCCAAAATGACCCAAACTAAATTCTATCAAGAATAATTAACTGAGCAATGCAACCAGAAATTTGAATCTTCAGTTAAAATGAACCTAACTAAATTCAAGCAGGAAAAAATAAACTGCACTAAATACATTGAAGTTGAAAAATTCGACCAGCATGCTCCAAACCAAAATAACTAACCGACAAATTCAAACAGAGAAATCTAGCAAGAAAAAAGAAATTTAAAATTTCAAGCAACATATCCAAACTAAAATTAAACAAGAAAAAAGACACTGACTATGCATACAAAAACTGAGAGCACCAAAATTTTAAAATATATATAAACAAAAAAACATAAAAAATAAATTAACCTAGGATTCTTGAGCGTACAAAAGATATCGCCAACTACTGAATAATATATTATGAAAATAATTATATATATAACACTCTTAATTTCCAAATATTTAAAACATCATGCAATTTAAAAATTAAGCACAAGTATCTTATAATTCCAATAGATTTCATTTCTTTCTTTGACATTTGCTCGCGAAGATAAAACATAAAAAACAATGGTTGCCTGTAAAGTCGGTTTTAGGGGCGAAGATTTTACGTGACAACGGTAGAATATTTATTGATATGAATATAATTAAATTGCACAATAGGAACAAGGAATTGAATGAAAATAAGAATTGCACAAATTTTAACTATAGAAATATATTTTGTTTACTAAAACATTGTACATGTAAACTTAAACTTAACTAATTCCTATTTGATAGGAGAAATATGAAATGAAAGGAAGTGTTTCTGCTGTATTGTGTCTTGCGAAAGTCAAGTCGATAGTTGTTCCTTTTAACGTAGTTGACTTAGAAACGTTTGATACGCAATCAAGATTATACGTATTTTTCATGAAATTAAGAAACGAGTTGTCAGGCTTTACGTTTTTGTTAAAATCACCACACAGAAGAATCGGTATACTAGAATCAATTTGCACGAACGGTGGCACGTACTGGCTGTTGTGAATGTACGGACCGAGTCCTTGCCATAGTAACATTCCAATATCCTGCATACTAGCTCCTGGATGAATATATACAGCACCGAGTATAAACTTGAAGCTAGTATTAGCGGCGAAGCAAGTAACTTCAGTCATGCACATGTCACCCTTGGTTTTAATGACACGAGTTACGTCTGTAATCGCAACTTGGAACACTTCCGCCGTAGATGTCGATGATAACTTACGATAGATCGCCACTCCACCAGCCGCGTTGGTATCTGAGTTAGGTCGATTATTTTCCCTGGATACGCACTCATAACCCTTGATTGGAGTTGGTTCACAAGTGTCGCGCATCCACGTTTCAGTCAATACTAAATAGTCTGATCGTGGTATCACTGTATCTGTTTCAATGTCCGCGGCATGGGCACTTAAACTTTGACAGTTGATGTTCGTTACAATAAGTTGTCCAGCGTCGGTTGCGTCGTCACAGAATTTTACGGCTTGTTTGGTAATTGTGTCTAGAGTGTGTCCACGAAGTCGTAGGTATTCATTGCGAACATCTCGAGTAGTCTGTGAGTCGTTTCCATCTCGGCCATGTTTGAAAACCAATGGAGAGTCCTTTTCTGTTATGATGTACAATCCGTCGATACTTGTGACGCGGCTCATGGCTACATATACCAATTGCTGTGGTTGTTTTGAGGAGTACTTGTAAACAATTGTAGTAAACGTCCCACCCTGGGCCTTGTGGATCGTAATTGCACAAGCAGGCACGCAAGGAAATTGTTTTCGCTTGCACTTCACTGTTTTTGTCAACGAAATGTTTACCACTTTCTTGTGCACTGGCACCCAATCGACGGATAAGGTGTTTGTAATTGTAAATGATGAAGTTGAAAATTAAAACATTTACTTATATTAGATGTTAAAATTCTTGCTCAACACAGTTTAAATAAAGTTTTCTTATATCTGCCACTTTTTCTTAATATTTGTAATTTTAAATAATCAATTCGAAAATCAAAACATTTATTCAGATCGAAGGTTCAAATTTTTGCTAAATAAATTTGAAACTATTTAAAATTTGTAAAATAATAATTAATTAATTAATTAATTTTAAACTAATAATTTACTTAACACTATAAACATTTATCAATAGTATGACATAACCTATAAACTCAGTTTCTCAACTTTTGTGTCAATCTAACAATTAATCAATCAATCATAGTTTACGATAATGAAATATCAGTGTACAATTATTTACCTTTATTGTTGTAGTTGTTGTAAATGACGAATCTAAGCACTCCACATTTTCACTACAGACACAGCTGACGATACTTTAACCACACGTGTGAACTTGTATTATGATGCTTTCTTGTTTTTCCAACGCCAAGAACGTTCGAGAAAGACAAAGACAGAGACAAGCATGCGCCGATTCAATGCGCCTAATTCTCTAGCGCAGCGCTGCGCGCGCAGCTGCGCGCGCAACACTCTCGTTCGGTGACTTATCGTAACGTTACCGGGCGTTACACTTTTTCATAAGTGACTCCCAGCCGCAACCTAATTTAAGACGTTGTCACGTCAAAAATAACTCATCAAATAAAAAAAGAAGTTTTATCTGACAAAAATAAACATATCAAACTATAGAGAACAATAGGTAATCAGAGAAATGTCAATCTATATAAAAGCAGATTAAATATTTAAACAAAATAAACTCTTCTTATATATTTTATATTATCATATAGTCTCTATTAAGCACATATATCTATCAACCATGTAAATCGACATATTTTAAATTGTTTGTTAATTTATATGTTCGTAAATGAAGCTTATATTGGTTAATTCCTTTAGGTTTTAACTAAACCTGTTTTCTTTCCTGGAGTTAACAAACTTGAGTATTTATCTTAAAAATCAACAAATAGTTAATAAAATTTTCGATAGATGGCAGAAAGTTTTTAATCAACATTCAGTTGCAATATCAGGAAGTGTCCTTCCATCATATTATCATAGTATATTTATAAAACAAGTAAAACTGGATGGAAAGTGAAATAATAAAATTTGAAATTTGCCATTGCACCTCAATCTAAGTGAAATCTGTTAAGAAATCTCGGAGTTATCCATGAAGGAAAATCCAAATTTTACTTCATAGTTTTACATGGGAGATTACTGTATCCATAAACCTATAACAAAAACAGATGTCTTGTGTGATATATAGAATTTGACATACCTGCTTCTCTTGACTCCAGGCTGTGGGAATGTCTTTTCAGACATGAAAGGAACTTCAGCGCCAGATATTTGCACGGAGCAACATCTTCAGGAATAGCAGAAAGTCCAAAAGATCAAGATCAAATAACGTCAACATTTCTCCCGCAGCATTCAATTCTTCTGTCTTTTAAAAATATAATTTTCCTATTATTGATATATCTTTATCAAGGAGAATTTTGATGGAATATATCATCATTGAATTTCTCATACTGGTGAAACGAGGTCAATTCTGCTAAAATCTCTATCAAAAGACTTGAGTTATTCTTATACTTGAGATTTGATTAGGAAACCTTCTTTGTATCAATAATGGAACATCTTCTCTGTTGGATGACATTGAATCTCTTGTTCTCCAAGCCGAGTCTCCTGGCTTCAAATTCTTCTTGTTAGACGATAAAGGTTCAATTTACAACTTTTGTTATCATTTTTATTCACGAAAACATTTTAGAGAGGGATTATTCTTTCGCTAAAATATTTGTTCCATTAGAGCTTTGCTGTGTTTCAAATTGTCGAAATGCAGGCACTGAATCGGATTCTTCGCCTTCTTCTATCAAGTTTTGATTACTATTTGGTATTTCAAATTTAATAGGCATCTTGTGACAGCGTTAAAATCAGAGAGAAAAACTTTGTAGGATCAAATGCCAAATGGCCACAACTTGATACAGATGTTAGTTTTCAAATATAACGATGGCTTATTTAGAATTTTATGGCTTTTAATTCTCATATAGTAAGAAATTATTTTAGAGATTATCTCTTTACACCATATAATTATATTTTATTTGAAAAGGATTTAAAAAGCACATGTGCTCGTGGTCAGGAGATGCCTTCTTTATTTTGAAAAGGATTGTAAACCCATTGTTGCATGGGACGTCATCTTTAATCAATTAGATTAATAATTTTGAATATCGTTAATTCATTTTATCTTTATTTTTACGAATTAAATATACCTTTTTAATTTATTTATTTCAACACACAAACGCGATATCCCGTCTAGGGATAATTGCGTCGATTTACATTTTTTTAAACAGAAACAGTTATAAAATTTTTACAAAAAAAAAGTAATCGAAATAAAAAGAGAAAAAATATATATATATATATTAGGAACCTGAACCTTTCAGGTTTGAAAGAAAATCATGAATATATTTACAAAAATAATTAAACTTATGATAATTCTCTCTGCTATTTACAAATTGATATAGATCTACAACATTATTTATTGTCTGTTGTAATATATATCCAAAAATTACAATAATAGAAATGGTAGCCCTCAGTGTTTTGAAATATAGGATATTATCGCTGGTTGTCCCAAATTAGTGAATATCCCTTTTAAAATATATTCTCTCTAGTTATTGTACTTCAAAAGGACACAATTGGCAAGAGAGAACATATGAATAAAAACTGACTATACTATCTGTATATAGTTTATTTATTGAAAACGAAAACTTCAAGTGAGAATCTATCATTAAAATAGGTAGATGATCAAAGATCCAGGACTCGAGACACCTACTGCTGAAATGCCCACTCTTCTTTACCGCTAGACAACAGACATTAAATAATGTTGTAAATCTATATCAATTTGTAAATAGCAGAGAGAATTATTATAGGTTCAACTAATTTTGTGAATATATTTATGATTATCTTTCAAACCTGAAAGGTTCAGGTTCCTAATATATATTATTGTTTCTCTTTTTATTTTTGATTACTTTCTTATATAATATGTTTATAACTGTTTCTGTTTTAAAAATGTAAATCCAGGCAATTATTTCTAGCCGGGATATCGCGTTTTGTGTGTTGAAATAAATAAATAGATCAAAGAGATATCCACAACTCGGGCAGTTTGCAGGTGTACACGTGAAGTGTTTGTAGTAACACATCTCATCCGATATCTCTTTGGTTCAGAAGGACATCCCGGGTAGTTGGCGACTTCTGTACGCTCCAGGAACCTGGGTTACTTAAATAAATAAATAATAATCTCTTTGGTTTATAGGCCTCTAGATGGACGATTCTCATTTGTATACCTGAGCATTTTAAATTATAAAACATATACTCATTTAAAAAAGCCTATAATATTTTAATACCTTTTACAATTTTATCATAAATCAAAAATATATATGAAGGATTCACTGATAAATTCATCATTTACAAAATGCAATTTACTGATTTTGAAACTTTTCTGATTTTTAATATCTTTAGAAAAGTACTCGTTCTGTAGGACAACATAACTGTTGAAATGTTGTATTCTTTGAATGATACAATGGTTTCATATAATCCGATGTTTTCATCATGTTGACGCTGGTAAATCCCAGACTGAAGTCACTCAATGGTAGCAGAAATGTCAGCTCTGGAAACTGAATACAGTATAACTGTCACCAGGACATGATATACTACGACCTCAAAAATATCTCTATCTGATGAAAGAACGGAACTTGATATTTTTAAAAATAAGAGAAAATATTCACAAACTACAAAGGGGGATTAATAAATAAGGTGAATTATCATATTTCTTAAAAATTAAAAAATAAAAAATAATTCAAACCACAGAATATTGAAATGTAACATCGAGAGACTAATTGATAGGCTTAGCAAAAATACGATGTTTCTTTTTTAAGGATTTCAAGTTGTTTTGTACTCACGTATTTTGTAGTTAAGAGGACATCCCTTTTAATATAAACTAATATATATTTATTTAAGGAACGACTTGTTCCAATACAATTGTTGTAAACAAGCGAGCGAAGAATCAAAACAGAAAAGTCATGAAGCGTAGTAGTGTGTGACGTCAGCACCGATGATGCTAAAGTCAAAGTCTGCGTAACAATTCCCTCCTTACTTTGTCTTTATTCCCACGATGCTGAGGTTCTCCAGGTGTTTCTTCATCTGGTCTCGGGATAGGTCCTTTGTGAAGATATCCGCCTCTAGGTCCAAAAATGGCTTGTACAGAAGGCAGATGTCTCTGGATTCATAACAGTCTCTCAAGAAGTGGTACTTTCTGTTGATATGTCTACATCGACTGCTTTGTTTAGGGCTGGAGATCCAGTTGATCAATGACTGACTGTCTGTATAGATCGCAGTTGGTTTTTCCAGGAAATTCCATTCTTCCAGCTCTCGTAACAGGTTTATTATCCACTTGATTTGACAGCAGCTTTCACAAGCAGCTATCATTTCCGCTTCCATTGTGGAGAGGGCGACGAGTGGTTGTTTACTACTTTTCCAGTCTATAGTTGCTTCGCCGAGCTTCAATACATATCCGCCGTAGGAATTTCCATCATGGGTGGTCGACCAGCTGGCATCGGTGTAGGACTTCAGGATTCCAGTCTTCCCTCTTTCAAATTTCACTCCTAGGTCAATTGTTCCTCGTAGGTATCTCATCACTTTTTCGATTGCTGTCCAGTGCATCTGTTTTGGTTGTCTGAGGTACTGTGAAAGTTTGCTAGTGATGTAAGCGATGTCGGGTCTGGTGTTAACAGCTAGAAACATTAGCATTCCAAGGGCTTCTTGGTAAGTGTGCTGATCACAATTGTCATCTTCAATATGATTGTCCAAATTGATTTATTTGGAACCTGGTGTTGGAACTTCCTTACAATTTTCCATTCCATATTTCTGTAATATTTGTTGTACGTAGTGGCTTTGCTGTAGCGAAATTCCCTCCTTGTATGATCTTGATTCCCAAAAACATGCCTTTAAATGTTACATCCTTTATTTCCAGGTGATGTCTCAATTTATTGATGAATCTGTTTGAGGTATCTTCAGAATCTGAGACAGTGATAAAGTCATCAACATATATCCCTACACAGAAGTATTTGTCTTCATTCTTCCATTTAAATAGGCAAGGATCAAATTTAAGTTTTTCCAGTCCACAGTCATGAAGTACTTGACTGAATTTCTCATACCACGATCTACCGGATTGAGGTAGACCGTAAATACTTTTGTTGAGTTTGCAAACTTTGTTTCTGTCTTGAACAAATCCAGCAGGTTGTTCCATGAATATTGTATTTTCAATGCTTCCATTTAGATAGGCTGCTTTTACATCAAATAGTTTAATGACTGAATCTTTTGTTGCTGCCATTGACAAAATAGTCCTGAGGTTGGCAATTTTAATTACAGGGCTGAAACTTTCGTTGTAATCTCTTCCTGGGATTTGGTTGTATCCCATTGCGACAAGTCTAGCTTTGTAAGTTTTGTTTTTGTTTTCTTGGTCTTTAGATATTTTGAACACCCATTTACTTTTGACAACTTTAGCGTTTACAGGTCAAGGTACCAGTTCCCATACTTGATGCGAGTACATGTTCTGTATTTCCTCAAGCTTTGCGTTCTCCCAATGTTTCTTGTCTTCGCATGCGATGGCTTCATCATAGTCATTCGGAATGGTTTCATTCTTAGTAGCCAGAACGTAGTCATCGAATCTTTTAGGTATTGTTCGAGTTCTTTGTGGTCTGTCTGATCCACTTGACTCTGTCTGTCTGTTGATCATGGTATCTGGTGCTGGCTCTTCAATATCAACATCTGATAGAACATGATTGTCCAGTTGTTCATCCTCCTGAATGAAGAAATATGTGTCAGTGTCCGTATTATTATCACTTTGTTTTTCTTCCGAGATGACATTATTGTTCTCTCTGAAGTGAATGTCTGCGGTTTCAAGAATGACTCTCGCTGTGATATCAAATACTCGATAAGCTCTTCTGCATCTTGAATAGCCCACAAATATTCCTCTCTTAGATTTAGCTTCTAGTTTGTGTCTTTGATGATTCTCGAGTTTATAGAAGACTTCACAACCAAATATCATGATGTGAGAGACGGATGGCTTTTTACCTTTCCATTTTTCCATAGGGGTAGTGTCTGGGTCATTGGTTGTGGGAGTTAGATTGTACAGATATGCAGCTGTATTCACAGCTTCTGCCCAGAAGTGTAGGGGTAATTGGGAGTCTGCCAGAAGTGTTCGGCCTTTGTCTAATAGTGTTCTGTTAGCTCTTTCAACTCTCCCATTGCTTCTTGGGGTGTACGGTGTAGTTAGTTCATGTTTAATTCCTTTGGATTCTATGAAGATTTCAAGGTTTTTATTGATAAATTCTGTTCCGTTATCTGTTCTAAGTCGTTTTAGTTTTGAGTTTAGCTCGTTTTCTCTCTTTACAATAAACTTCTTCAAAACTTCTGCTGCTGAGAGTTTATCTTTGAGAAATTCTACAAATATTCTCCTAGAAAATCCATCTACGATGCCCAAGGAGTTTATTCTCATTGGACCACAGAGATCGACATAAATGGCTTCAAAGGGGTAGCTTTCCTGATTGCTATCTGTGTGAACATAGGGTACTTTGGTCATTTTTCCCAAGGAGCAAGCATCACATTGATCAAGGGTACCATTTATAGGGTCCAAGCCTTTTAGAAGATTGTTCTTCAAAATCAGGTCTAATTTGTTGTCACTAGGATGTCCTAACCTTCTGTGCCATGCAGTCCTAGAATTGTCCTTTGAAATCAAGCAATGTTAATTTGGAACATGAGTTGCTTCAGATAAACGTGATAGGTTCAATGTGTACATGGTACCATCAAAGTTGCCTGTTCCTATTAGCTTGTCATCAGAAGAGTATATGTATGCTCCTTCAGAATTCAAAAGAACAGAGTTCCTTCTTCTTACCACGCTTGGAATGGACATTAGATTTCCTTTCAGGTGTGGTACATGGAGGACATTATGCAGGGTTACAGCGTTGTTAAGTTTGTCCTTACCTTGTACAGTAGCTTGGATTGATCCTGATGAGGCAGATTCGATTGTGTCTCCCTTCTTCCGCCACTTGTATGCTTTTTCTCTCCTCCGTCTTGTGCTCGATCCATTCACCATGGGAAGTCATGTGGCTTGTGCACGCAGAATCAATTATCCACACGTCCTGAGTCGTCGGGCGTTCCTCCCTTGTGATTACATGTAGTGCGTATTCTGAAGTGGAGTCTCTTCGTTGGGATGGTTCCTCCGTTCGTTCTTGGATTGCTGATCTGGCTGTGTCTTTGTTTTGTTTTGGTCCTTTATGGTAGTTCCTTGTACTGGCCATGTTATTTTTGTTTGTTGTATTCTTTTGATTTCCTTTGTTGTTATGGTTGAACCAACAGTCTTTCTTGAAATGTACTTTTCTTTTGCAAATGAAGCATGACTTTTCTTTGAATTGGTTGCCTGATGATCTGAAAGCATTTTCATGATTTTTGCTTCTGTCCTGTCTTTTCTTCTCGAAATCCAGTAGAGTTTGTCTCAAGTCTGGTAAGGAGATTTCTCTGTTTATTGACAGTGATGCTGTGATCGTGTCAAAGTTAGGTGTGAGTCCTTCAACAATGTATCGTACAAGTTCTCTTTCTGTTACAGTCTTTCCTAGCTGGGTGATCTCTTGTGCCAGTTTCTGTGCTCGTACAATATACATGTTAACATTTTCAATTGGGTACAATTTTAGTCTGGCTAGATCCAACATTAGGTCTATCCTTTTATTTTCTAGAGATCCTTCAAACCTTTCCTTTATGTCGTACCAAATTCTTTTGGCCCTTTTATCGCCTCGAAAGATGATTGTTAAGTCATCCGAAAGTGACAATATTATTAGGCTGTATGCTTCCCGATTCTTTTTCTTCCAAATATCATATTCTAGTTTATTTTTTGTAAAGTCTGGCTCGTCATTAACAATTACGTCCTCGAAGAGATCTTTTGAATCTAGAATTGCTTCCATTTTCATGGACCACGTTGTATAGTTGTTTTCTGTTAACTGTTCGATTTTTGCTAAGTTATGTTTATCCATTTTCATTCAACTTTTTCTTTCTAAATTAGTGGTTAGTCCAATTATTTAATTTCTTTTTGATTTAAATGGATCAATTGGCGATTAGTCCAATTCGCGCGCCCAAACCACGCTCTGCTACCAAATTGATAGGCTTAGCAAAAATACGATGTTTCTTTTTTAAGGATTTCAAGTTGTTTTGTACACACGTATTTTGTAGTTAAGAGGACATCCCTTTTGATATAAACTAATATATATTTATTTGAGGAACGACTTGTTTTTTCCAATACAAATATTGTTAAATCAAGCGAGCAAAGAATCAAAACAGAAAAGTCATGAAACGTAGTAGTCGTGACGTCAGCAGCGATGATGATAAAGTCAAAGTCTGCGTAACACTATTTAAGGTGTTCTGTTCTTTTTCCCACGCGCGGCGCGAGACTTATAAATAAACTAAAATGGAAGCTCCCTTGAAGGATTGCACCACGCTTGAACAACGTGCAGTTATTCGTTACTTGAATGCAGAAGGTATTTAAACATCTCAAATATGCCGAAGAATGAAAAGTATCTATGTTGAGTCTTGTTTGTTTCAAAAAACATTTATAAATGGGTTAACGAGTTCAAAAATGGACGAATTACATGTTCCTCAGGTCTCAACGTTCGGCCGGTTAAGTTTTGTTAACAATTCTTCGAAATGTTGATGGACCAATCTGTCTTGATTTTTTATCCTCAAGGCAAACGTATGAACAGCGACCTTTATTGTGACATTCTTGTAAATAAGCTAAAGCCCGGTATAAGAAACAAAAGAAGAGGGAAGCTTAGTAAAGGTGTTCTCTTCTTTCATGATAATGCAAGGCCGCATACATCATGTAAAACTGTATCTACAATCATTAAATTAGGTTTTGAAGTTTCAGAACATCCTGCATATAGTCCAGACCTAGCCCCCTCTGACCATATCCTTTTTGGACTACTAAAGAAGGAGTTAAAGGGAAAGCGATTTGACTCGGATGAAGATGTCCAGAAAGTGGTGCAAGATTTTTTCCACACGCTTCCTAAGAGTGCCTATAAAGAGGGTATTTACAAGTTGCCATAACGATGGAGACGATGTATAGAAATCCAAGGTGATTATTTTGAATAAATCAAGTCCTAATTTTTAATATCGTTCTTATTTTTTAAATAAATTATTATTCACCTTATTTATTGATCCTACCTTGTATTTGATAAAAGGTTATGTCTTAAATACCTTTACAGATTATTTATTGTTGTATTCCAATTGATTACACACAGCGCTCAACGTTAATTATTGTTTAATTAACTACAAGGTAAAGGGAATATATATAGATTAAATAGTAAACATGGAGAAAGAGTCAGCGTGGCGACGCCGCAGGTTACATCAACAGGAAATGACGTCAGCTCCAGTGTTACCGTGCCAACCGTCGCGGCCGTCAGCAATCTCCTCCCTCGAAGTGATCCCTTCTTTATGGATCACTTCGCCGCTTAAAAGTCTCGAACGATGAAGTTCGTGTAGGTTTCTCCCCAGTGGCTTGGTCAAAATGTCCGCTAGGTTTTTCCACTTGTAACATAGTCCAGTTTAATCACACCGTCATCCACCTTTTCTCTGACAAAGTGATATCTAATAGCGATGTGTCTGGTCTTGTATCGGCTGATGTAGCTCTTGGCGTGTGCTATAGCCGCTTGGTTATCGCACCACACCGGAGTTGGCTCAACCATATTATGTGGTATATCCAAATGGTTCAGGAAATCCCTGATC
>CP092877.1:49715754-49821250 GCA_030710605.1 Cordylochernes scorpioides
CATGTCACTTCCGTGACTGACGATGATAGGGAAATATATTCCGCCTCCATTGTGCTGAGGGCGGTGACAGTTTGCTTTGAACTTCGCCATAGGATTGGAGCGCCTGCAAACATCACTACGTAACCCGATGTACTCTTTCTGTCTTCCAGGTTGGTTCCCCAATCTGCATCCAAATAGACACACAGTTGTTCCCCAGTCCGTCTATAGGTGATGCCTAGATGCTCTGAAGATTTTAAGTATCTTAAAATTCGTTTCGCAGCAACCCAGTGTTTTCTAGTGTACTTTGAACAATAGCGAGCCAATTGACTTACTGCATAGGCAATGTCTGGCCTTGTCCGCTGTGAAATGTAGAGCAGTCCACCAATTAGTTCACGGTAGAGAAGGTCTTGGCAGTTTTCTTCATCTTCTTCCTCAAGGAGCTCTGTTCTGGTTTCCATCGGCGTTGAGACTTCTCTTCCTTCCTGAAGATTGAACCGTTCCAGTAGACCTTTTGACGTGACAACGTCTTAAATTAGGTTGCGGCTGGGAGTCACTTATGAAAAAGTGTAACGCCCGGTAACGTTACGATGAGTCACCGAACGAGAGTGCTGCGCGCGCAGCGCTAGAGAATTAGGCGCATTGAATCGGCGCATGCTTGTCTCTGTCTTTGTCTTTCTCGAACGTTCTTGGCGTTGGAAAAACAAGAAAGCGTCATAATACAAGTTCACACGTGTGGTTAAAGTATCGTCAGCTGTGTCTGTAGTGAAAATGTGGAGTGCTTAGATTCGTCATTTACAACAACTACAACAATAAAGGTAAATAATTGTACACTGATATTTCATTATCGTAAATTATGATTGATTGATTAATTGTTAGATTGACACAAAAGTTGAGAAACTGAGTTTATAGGTTATGTCATACTATTGATAAATGTTGATAGTGTTAAGTAAATTATTAGTTTAAAATTAATTAATTAATTAATTATTATTTCACAAATTTTAAATAGTTTCAAATTTATTTAGCAAAAATTTGAACCTTCGATCTGAATAAATGTTTTGATTTTCGAATTGATTATTTAAAATTACAAATATTAAGAAAAAGTGGCAGATATAAGAAAACTTTATTTAAACTGTGTTGAGCAAGAATTTTAACATCTAATATAATTAAATGTTTCAATTTTAAACTTCATCATTTACAATTACAAACACCTTATCCGTCGATTGGGTGCCAGTGCACAAGAAAGTGGTAAACATTTCGTTGACAAAAACAGTGAAGTGCAAGCGAAAACAATTTCCTTGCGTGCCTGCTTGTGCAATTACGATCCACAAGGCCCAGAGTGGGACGTTTACTACAATTGTTTACAAGTACTCCTCAAAACAACCACAGCAATTGGTATATGTAGCCATGAGCCGCGTCACAAGTATCGACGGATTGTACATCATAACAGAAAAGGACTCTCCATTGGTTTTCAAACATGGCCGAGATGGAAACGACTCACAGACTACTCGAGATGTTCGCAATGAATACCTACGACTTCGTGGACACACTCTAGACACAATTACCAAACAAGCCGTAAAATTCTGTGACGACGCAACCGACGCTGGACAACTTATTGTAACGAACATCAACTGTCAAAGTTTAAGTGCCCATGCCGCGGACATTGAAACAGATACAGTGATACCACGATCAGACTATTTAGTATTGACTGAAACGTGGATGCGCGACACTTGTGAACCAACTCCAATCAAGGGTTATGAGTGCGTATCCAGGGAAAATAATCGACCTAACTCAGATACCAACGCGGCTGGTGGAGTGGCGATCTATCGTAAATTATCATCGACATCTACGGCGGAAGTGTTCCAAGTTGCGATTACAGACGTAACTCGTGTCATTAAAACCAAGGGTGACATGTGCATGACTGAAGTTACTTGCTTCGCCGCTAATACTAGCTTCAAGTTTATACTCGGTGCTGTATATATTCATCCAGGAGCTAGTATGCAGGATATTGGAATGTTACTATGGCAAGGACTCGGTCCGTACATTCACAACAGCCAGTACGTGCCACCGTTCGTGCAAATTGATTCTAGTATACCGATTCTTCTGTGTAGTGATTTTAACAAAAACGTAAAGCCTGACAACTCGTTTCTTAATTTCATGAAAAATACGTATAATCTTGATTGCGTATCAAACGTTTCTAAGTCAACTACGTTAAAAGGAACAACTATCGACTTGACTTTCGCAAGACACATTACAGCAGAAACACTTCCTTTCATTTCATATTTCTCCTATCATCGTCCTATCCTCAACAAAATCACTCAAATAGGAATTAGTTAAGTTTAAGTTTACATGTACAATGTTTTAGTAAACAAAATATATTTCTATAGTTAAAATTTGTGCAATTCTTATTTTCATTCAATTCCTTGTTCCTATTGTGTGCAATTTAATTATATTCATATCAATAAATATTCTACCGTTGTCACGTAAAATCTTCGCCCGTAAAACCGACTTTACAGGCAACCATTGTTTTTATATATATATTTTTTATGTGTTTAAGACTAGGCTTGTTCCCTGTCCACAGTTCATATGGCGTGCTTTCACCATTGTGATTGTTGAGAACTCTGTTTCTGACATAGGCTGCGGTGTAAGTCAGCTCCGCCCAGGAAGCCTTTGGCAGACCACTTCCAGATATAGTGCTCCTGACAAGATCTAGGAGTGTCCTATTCATTCTTTCTGCCACACCATTCTGTTGGGGTGTATACGTCATAGTGTGCTCATGAACTATTCCAACGCTCGTGCAGAAAGTGTCCCATTCCTTGGAACAAAATTCCAAGCCATTATCCGTACGTATTCGTTTTAGTTTCCGGCTGGTTTGTTTCTCAGATTCTTGAATCCACTCTTTGACTTTCCCAGAGTTCCGCCTTTGTTTTTCAGGAAAAATACACTTGTATATCTCGTAGATTCATCAATGATGGTTAAGACGTACTTGGCTCCTCCCCAGTTCAATACGTCGAGTGGACTCATCAGGTCCGCATGCACCAAGTCCAACGGCATGATTTCTCTTTCCTCCTTGTGTGAGTGTTGAAGGAATGGCAGACGGTAAGACTTGCCGATCAAGCAGTCTTCGCACTTTTCTGGCTTTGCCGGGCTGCAATCAAGTCCTCTTACGCTTTGGTTCTTGGCCATCTTTGCTATCGTATATGCATTTACATGCATCAGCCTTTTGTGCCAAAGTTCCAGTGTAAGCTCTTCCTTGCATTCAGATGCAAGAGAAACACGATCATTCTGATCTATCGGAGAGGATGGAGTAGTCTGTACGTAGTAAAGTCTACCCAGCTTCTTTCCCTCTATCAAGAGTTTACCTTTCATGTCCATAATGTGGCAACCACTCCTGTTGAAGACAACCTTTCTACCGTTTTCTATCATTTGGAGTACAGACAGAACACTGTGACGCATATCTGGAACATACAAGGTGTTCTGGACAACCATTTTGCTGGCATCTCCCTTGTGTCCATTAATATTGGCACTGACAGTACCGATACCACATGCTTCTATAGAAGAGCCATTCGCAATAGTGATGGAACTCATATTGCTTGTGCACTCTTTCAGACATGTGAAGTAATCTCTCTTGGGAGTCATATGGTGCGTCTCTCCAGAATCTATGATCCAGGTCTCGGCGGTAGCTCCAAACAAAGTGTTGCACATTGCCGACATATTTACGCCTTTGTTTTGGTCAAACCTCTTTGGTCTTTGTTCATTCTTTCTTTTCTTCCTGCATTCCCTTTGTAATGGCCTTTACCTCCACATTTGAAACAAGCAACGGGCTTCGAAGAGGCATTAACGACCATGGCACCCACATCTTTTGGTAGATTTGACGAACGCCTTTCTGCTTCTGCCAACAGCCGTCTTTTAACTGTGGCGGTCGTGAAGTCTGAATCAGGGAAGTTACATATGGTTGAGACAACGGTGTCCCAATCCTCTGGTAATCCACCCAAAAGAACCATAGCCAAATCGCCATCATCAATTTTGTCGCCAATTTGGGCCAGTTCGTTTACAATGTGGTTTATCTTCCCCATATACCCTTCCATATTGCTGTGCTGAGTCAACCTTTCGCCATATAACTGCCTTCTTAGTTGTACGGCTCGATATCTACTATCCTTTGGTGCGTATAATTTTTCCAGTTTCTCCCAGACCTCTTTCGGAGTATTCAAATGTTGAACATGCAATTGTTGTTCATCATTAATCCCGAGGCAAATTTTTGCGAACGCCTTACCCTCCCGCGACAAAAAAAGTTTTGTTGCAACAAGGTCACTAGGGTCAGGCTTAGCCTCTCCTGGATTGATCAAACTCCACAAGTCGTTTTCGATTAGAACGAGTTTCATCTGGAAGCTCCAGCTGGAGTAATTAGCACCATTTAATTTTGTAATAGTCGTGTTTGCCATTTTACAAAATATTTGGTAAGTAGAAAAAAGGATGGGCCAAGTAATCAAAGGAAATTTGGTTACTCACGTTTTAGGCCTTGCGCTTCTTCAGTCTGACGTTTTAAGACCTGCGCTTCTTCAGTTTCACGTTTTAGGCCTTGCGCTTCTTCAGTCTCATAATCTTTGTTGTATTCCAATTGATTACACACAGCGCTCAACGTTAATTATTGTTTAATTAACTACAAGGTAAAGGGAATATATATAGATTAAATAGTAAACATGGAGAAAGAGTCAGCGTGGCGACGCCGCAGGTTACATCAACAGGAAGTGACGTCAGCTCCAGTGTTACCGAGCCAACCACCGCGGCCGTCAGCATTTATTATGATGCATAAGCGCGCCATCTGTTATCAAAATACGATACTATTATACACGCGTATGATTCTTTTTAAAATAAAACAATATCTACTGCCCTTACTGCAATGGAAAAATTAATGGGAGGGCCTGGTTCAGCAGTGGTTAAACTGGCGAAACCGCTGGGAGGGTTCACCACTGATGAGCCAGGCCCTCCCATTAACTTTTCCATTGCAGTATGGGCAGTAGATATTGTTTTATTCTAAAAAAATCATATTTCGTATTTTGATAACAGATTATTTATGTTGTTTTTACCTAACTTGATGGTCAATTATCATTAAAATTTGCATAATGTTGCAATGTTGCTATGCTAATTTGAATCTCTGCCTATATACATCGCAATTTGTTAGATCAATGTTTAGGATATTCGATAGGTCAAGCCGCTGATAGACGTGATCTGCTAAGTGTTTATATAATTTTATTTTGTTTTTTCTTCAATCTCTTGTCCTTACTTATTGTTTCTGGAATACCCTTCAATTAATGAACGATCTTCGTAATTATCAGCGTTATTTCTTCATTGAATATATATTACTGAATATTCCCTGTATATTTTCCAACAAATATGTATTATACATATATCTTGTAATATATTCCAATATATACCTATATCCCCATGTGTTATATAGTTTCAGTGTAATTGCCAATGTGACAAAAATAAAATTTCCTGTGAGTGACAGTCGACGACTGTAGAGGAAAAAGGTCCGAAAAACAAGTCGGGTTCCCAGGTGTGCCCCTTTCTTACTTTAACAGATTAGTCCGCTTTGAGGCACGATGGTTAACAGACCCCTCTCTACAGATCTCCCCTGACCGGTGTCGGCTACACTTATTTTCTCGCCATCTCTGTGGTGACATCCAACATGTATCGTCCTTTTGTGTATTACCAATCACGCCTGAACCCACTCTGAACATTGTGGCCACCACGACTGCAACCAACATGCCACACTACAGTTATCCTACTGCAAACAACAGCTACATTACTACATTAATGTATTATAAATTTATACAACATCACACACTAATTAAAGTCACAAAATTGCATCAAATTCTATTATTTATCTTTAGAATGACAAAAAAAGGCGAGAATTCGGAGAATCTAAAACTACACCATGGGTATCCAATCATATCATCGGGTGAGCCAAAATCCTTTTATTTTGCTGTTAAAGTAAACAATTAGGAGTGCTACAGCTTTGATCGTGGTTTCCCATTAGATTGAGATATTATTCAAACACACTTTTGCTGTAAAAAATAAATAAGAAATAAGTTTATTTAGTTTTTACCGAAAAAAAAAACATAACTAGAAGAATCAAACATATATACAATAGTTTAAATTTCTTATAACAGATTTCGCGATAATTCATCATGTGAATATTGATTTAGGTGAACAAAGGTAAAAATATCTGAATACATAGGCTGTAATAAAGGCAGTGACATCTAGTCAGATACTAGACACCATATTTGCATATTCAAGAATTATTCAGTCCGTGGAGGAAATCCATTGAACGCTAAAGTTCTCTTATATAAAGAATGTTCTTCATGTATTTATCTCTAAGATTTGGAATTTCATCAATATAAAGGAATGCAGGAGAAATTATGTTACGATCTTCTCAATATTGTCGCAAAGTATGTATTATTTTATTAACAGAATATCATTTTTGATGTTTATACTTTGATACTCTGTAAACTACCTCTTTGCTTATCTTTTGTTTATCACTCATAGTTTGTTCTTGCCTGAAATAAATTGTTGTCTCATCCCGAAGTTGGTCTTCCCTAATTTTCCACGTGGTGATATAATATGCTTTTTATAATATACTAGTGTAATTAATGTAGCCATTAACATCTGCTTACAAACTTGACAAAGATAATTCAATATTAAGTGTTTTAGGCCTCAATAATATATTTGGTTGCCTGGACGGCCGAACGTCCAAGTTTAAATTCGTGAAGCAAAATAATGCGCAAATTCCTAGGTTCCATTGTTCAATATTTTAAATTATATATTTTTTATCATTCGTGAAATTTTCTGAAGAATGCACGTGAATGCGCGTGCTGTAAGCTTTAGAACAATATATAATTTGCATGTGTTTGCCAAATTATGTAATTTTTTTCATTTCAAAAAATGTGTTTCCAAAAACGGCCATTATTTCTGGGACAACCTTGGGCTGTATGGTTCACACATCTTAGTAATACGCGACCAACAAATGTATTTTCTTGAAACATTTCTTCAACCTAAGAATATCAAGGTCATATTCTATCACTAATATAACTTTTGATTGATACATATTTTCAGCAAACAGAAGACAATTTATAGCCATTTCATTAGCTTATTGTTTCTTGAAGTCGTTCAAATTTCATGGAAAATTGAGCCCAAATATCCGATGCATCCAATGACAATTTGCTTCTTTACAACCTACAGATATACACAGTCTAGCCATAAATTCTGTTACAAACAATTTTATAAATTAAATGATTAAGAACAAAAACTAATGGAATATATATATAAATATGTAACGTCGGGACGTTTACCTTTTGGGGTTGATGTGTTGAATTGATTGGTGATTGATTGAATTGATAGGCGCAGTCGTTACTGAAGTGTTAAGGTGTTCTCACAGGGGAAAATAACGAAAAAACACAGGATTTGGATTGGAAAAGGCTAGCGATCTAGGGAGAAAGGGGTTGAAGCTATTTTGACTGAGTTGCTATTAACTACGGCTGCTCACATGATTTAGGATTAGACTTATCTGATCGTTTGAGAGGGGGTGGCTGGCTTCTAACCGGTTCCTTGGTCGGTCCAGGCGTTAACTCGATGTTGTCCAGGTCCCAACTGACTAAACCCAGTACGCGATTTGACACGAAAACTATTCAGGGTTTTGATTGGCTGGTGTTTGAGACGTGTAAGCTTTCTATTGGTTCCTAGCTAATTCTCCTATTCTCTGATTGGGCCTTTGCTATCCTTTTGTTCTGGACTTGTTCTGACCTGATCCAGGAAATACTAGGTTCTTGAACCCAGTTTTATGAGTTCCTGGATAATAAAACCTGCTAATGATTGCTTCCTCTTTGATGGCCTTTCTCTAAATCTTTCTCCCAGATTTCTAAGCCTTGTTTTTATTAAAATCTTTTAAAACATACATTGCATACATATTGTGGTGGGATTACATCCAGTTATGTACAAATTATGACAAATACATATTTTATTAGCCAATAGGACATAGATTTTAAATATATACAATCATTTAAAAGGTCCTCCCTTATTTTTGACACAGGATCTCAAACGTTCGGGCCACTGATCTATGGCGGCACGCACCTTTTCTAAGGGTATTTCTTTCATTGCTCTCACCAATGCAGATTTCGATTGATCCAAATTTGATATCTTTTAGAGCACACCTTCTCCTCTAAATATTCCCACAAACTGTAATCAAGGGGGTTTAAATCAGGGCTTCCAGAGGGCCATTCATTGGCCTTTATGAACTCCGGAACATTCGTCTCCAATCATTGTTGAGTTATTTATGGCTAGACGAAGTACTTGGAATTCTGGAGATGTAATAATAAAACACCCATGGCTTCTTGTGATTACTTTCAGGTTTTTTCATCGTCAAGGACTTTGAAGTGAAGCTGTAATTGCTTTGTTTTAACCATTTGGAGCTGTAATCCTCAGCAGAATAGGTCTGGAAGTTGATGTTGGCAGGCTTTTGCTTGTTACAATTGATGAGATCATCTATTAGGCTTGTCTATTCAGAGATACAGTTTATTTTCAACCATTTTTTTGCTCTTTGAGGTGAGATGTTGGAGTTGATTCTAGTTGTAAAAAGAATGATCACTTTTGTCTTTCAGAGGATTTTGCTTAGGGACACTTTAAAGAGGTTCTACCTATGTACATCATAACTCTCTTTCTCTCGTTGATCAAGAACAATGCTACCGCCCTAGTTCTAACCATTAACGATGACAACCCAGAGATCCGCTTGAGTTCCTTAAACGAGTCGGTGCGAAAATTCAGAGAAAGCATAGTTTTTGGTTTCTCTCTTTCTCTAAATGAACATCCGATTTTATCTAATTCTCTTCTATAGAAGTCCGAATACCTTCGGTCGAACATCTTTGATAACTTGGTATTGTGAGCACTTTTTAAAAAATATCAAAACCTATATTGAGGCCCTCTCTTTCCTATTTCTTGCGAGATGTCCAATCACATACTGAAAAATTAAATTAGCAGTATGTAGCTTTGGCATTTCAAAACTTCGATTTTCTCTCTATATACATTTACGTTGATTATTATTTAGAATTAACTCCCACAGGTCGTTATTTTAATTATATTTTGTGGGTTTGGGAAAATAAAAATAAATTTCAGTACCGTGGTTGAAGGCGTAATGTGGGCCTCTGGTGAAAGTTACTTGTCCAACCGAGGTTTTTTGTAAACAGGACTATTTAGGGTGGGATCATCAAAATTTAGGGACCTGTGGATTAAGGCGCGGCGAGGGGAACGTGGAATTATACTAGGTCCGTCGTCCCGAGCGGCAGCAGTTCGCCTGCGTTCTGTTCGGGGACCCTGTCGCTCTGGAGGTGTCTCCCTGGCGGTTTTGTTCTTCAGGACGTGTTTGCCACGTGGCGTTGTGAATACGGGGGGCTTCTGCTGCTTCTCCAGTATCCGAGGCTCTTTCTTCCTATTCTGGGTTTTACAACGTCTCATGGTGCCTGGAGACACGAGAATATGCGGCCGGCTATCAAAGGCCTTACGTGGTTTAGGCGGGAGATTGGTGGATTTGGCCGAGTTGGAAGACTCCGAATTAATCCGTAGCTTTACTGGAGATCTATATAGAAAGCTGTTCTCCTCTTCTTCGTCCTCAGTGTCATTCTCGAACGCCAATTCTTTTGAGATGGACTTCATCACGGGATTGAGTCCGTCGGCATAGCGCTCTTGCAGGACGCCCTGGAAGAAATCAACCATCTCCTGAGGGGACCTGATAAACACGAGAGACCTCAGGAGTCGAACTGTCTTTTCGACCAGGTGTTCAGACAACTCTGGAACGGGGTCCCAAACCTCAATCTCCAATCGCATTAAGATCTGTAGTCTTAGTTCCCTTCCCTTAGCAACTTCCTCCAGTTCACTGTAGGCGATCGCGTCTTTGGACTTGAGGAAATGACGGCGTAAGAAGTATTTGCATACATTCTTGTTGGGGAAAAACTCCAAGCCCGTGTTGATGAACTCCTCAAAGAGAGATGTGATCGCACTTTTGGATTCGATCACTGCTTGATAGAGAGACGTCAGCCCTTGAAGAAGTTCTTCTTCCGTTTCAAATCTGGGATTCTTCTCTTCTTCACCATCCGTACCACAGGCGTCGTGACTGGAAACCTTCGGGGTATTAACAACGGCTGTCAACAAACCTCTAGTCTTCAACCCCGTGCTGCAGTGGTTGCTGTCAGGTTTTGTTCGGTCAGTTGGGATTGAGATTCCATTCGCTGCTTTGATACACTTCCTCTTAATTCTGGGAAACATTCTTCAACTTCAAAATTTGATACAATTCTTGGCGAAATAATATATTACTATAAAATAAACTCTTAGCCCTTTGGATGCTTTAATAAATGAATAAATATTTTTTTTTCCCTTTAAAATCAGTTACACGTCTTTCGAAACTGGCTTGAAAGCAAAAAGCATTCAACATATAAATAGATAATTAAGATGAATATAATTTTTTTAAATAATGAATATAATTTTAAAAAACACAGATTTAAAAAAAGTAATATAAGGTGATATTTAAAAAAAAAAAATTCTCAAATGCTTGTATTTTTTTTATTAAAAAAAGAAAAAAGAGTGGACAATCTATACATATATACACAGTAGAACCTCCCTTTAGCGGACACCTCTCTATAAAAGTCAGTTTTCATTTGCAAAATTATCATTTTTATTATTTAGCAAATTTCCAGTGAGAGGACACTTTTTTTAAAGGACAGTTTGGCTCTGTAATTAGGTGTCTTTTACAGGGAAGTTCTACTGTATATATCTATTCTATACCAAAGGCTGATCAATTGGCTGGTGAGATGACCAACAAGGATAAATAAATAGATGGTGATCCAAAGACAAAATCATTTTTCGACTTTGCAGGGCGCTTCAGGCGCGTTAACGAAGCTATTCTTTTATTTGAGAATCATTCCTAGCTAGCTAAGGCAGTAGAGCATCAAATTCTTATTCTCAAAGTCGTTAGTTCTATACACAAATTGAACATTTTTTTCAGTCAATTGTGAATACTTACAAGATTAAACATTTATAATCGTAATTTATAATACAATATAATGCGACTTATAATTCTAGAACGACATTTGAAAATTATCCCGAGTGTGTTTCTTTTGAACAAGGTTAACTAAGGTTAGAAATAATCGTTGTTTCTCCTTAAAATAAATTCAGATTTTTCGTTCAAAAGAAACACATGCGGAATAAATTTCAAATGTCGTTCTATATTTATAATCGCAAAGATAAAGATTGCCTTGCTTGGCTTGCATTCATAGTTCTTAAAATTAAAGATACTTCGGTTAGTATACATCTTTTTATTATAAAAATATTTACTGGCCGAAGTATCTTTAATTTTAAGAACTAAACATTTATAAATCTGGAAAAATTATCAAGGACATTCCCCTGAAGAGATCGACAGCAAGTCACTGAAACGTTGAGAATAAAATAAATAATTGGTTGATATAGCTATATTCTCTTCTTTTGTCTTATCTCCACACTGGGTGAAGTAGAATGCGTCTGCCTTTGTCGCTAAGACTGGGAGCACCACTCAGTGGCAGGCCGACTTAGCTCCAAAAGAAATGGCCACCTCTGACATGAGGAACAGACGCCATGTGCAGCTGCTCCTAACATGGAGTACAAACGCTGCTCATCCTGTATACCTGGAGCCCTTACAGGGCACTATCAGCCGGGCCAGCTGAACCCAGGTTTTTTACCGAGTTTGTTACTGCTCCCTCTCCTCCATTTTCATCCGGGCTTGGGACCGGCAAAGGCGGAGTTTGTAGCTATGTTTTTTTCCAAGCAAACTTTCAACCAACAAATGATCTTCAAAATTTTTTATAAATCTACGATAAGGCGCGCGCGCCCATATTAACACATGGATAGCGAAAGCCCTTACAACTTCCGAAACCAACTTGAACAAACTTTCAACAATAGAACACAAATTTATAAGAATTATAGTGAAGATACCATATTATGTGAGAAATAATGACAAACAAATGCTACAGGTTTCTGGTGTTGAGTTTCTTTAATCTTTATTAAAACGTATTCTTGAGTTTTCGGGAATCTCTGCCCTTCTACAGGAGTACATAGAAATATTTTGTTGTATATAAGACTATATTAAAAATAAAAAGGCATATTCTGATCAGGAGCACATGTGCTTTTTTGAAGGCAGAGCGCCATCTGGTGGAACAGAAATCAACTAAACATTGATTTAGATTGCGCTCTGCCTTCTGAAAAGCACATGTGCTCCTGGTCAGGATATGCCTATTTTGTTTTTAGTATCAACACCTGAACCACTTATTTTTTTCTATTATTTTATCATAAGACTATATGATTACTGATATTTTTATGTACTCCTGTAGAAGGTCAGAGATACCCGAAAGCTCGAGATTACATTTAATAAAGAAACATATCTCCAGAAACATGTGGCATTTGTTTGATTGATATCCAGGATATTTAAATCAATAAATAATGATATTGTTAGAGACCTAAAGCATGAATACTTACTCTAATTTCTACACATAGAAGATTCAAACATTTCTATAAGAAATCTAATACAAATACTACTTTCCAAATAGGCCACAAACAGCGATCCAACACAACTCTATAGAATTCTCAAGACCCAACATACACTTTGGCTAATTGACAAGAAAGGAAAACAATTATAAAACCATAATTAGATACAAAGAAGATGGTAATTATAATAAAAACTCATCAACAAACCAAAATCCAAATAACCATTACGTTTTAGCAGAAAACAACAACAACAAAAAGCTAAGGAAGTTCCATCTAGGAGGTATTTCTAGTTTTCGCCAAATTTGAGGCATGCGTGCGTTTAAAAATACAATTATTGCAAATTAGGTTAATACATTTTTTTACTCACATAAAAAAATCGAAAGATATACCAAAGAAAATTTGCCTTTTTCTTAAAGGTATGTTTTACTTTGTCTTTCCGAAAATATATTTATTTTTCAACAAATTATAAAAGCGAAGAATCAAAATAGTAAAAGGGTACGTTATTACAAGTTTATTCAGTGGTGGTATAGATGAAATATTTATTTATACTTTTTAGTGCATTTCAATTGTTAAAAGTCGTGGCATAGAATATGTAAATATCTTTTTGAGTGTATGACTTGGAATGTAAATTTCTTTTAAATGAATTATTATTATGTCAAATATATTTTGAATGGATTATTATTATGTAAATTTCCCTTTTGTATATAAATTGAGCCGTGTTGTTGAAATAAAGAGTTTCTTAGTAGAGCGAGAGCTTTACGTGTGTAGCCGCTGGTTTTTGTTTTCGTTATTTTCTTTCTCGCTTGATCACCCGAGGCAGTCCAATCAATATCAAGACTTTGGGTAAAAGTCTTACTTGTTAAGAGGAGGTTTCTTCAATCTGACCTATCGTACCTTAACATTTAGTGGCGTCCCCGGGTGGGCTGCGTGGGCTGGTCAAGTAGAGAAGACGGGAAGACCTGGAGGCGCTGTCTCCCGAGGAACAGAAGGCGGGAAGACCTGTAGGCGCTGTCTCCCGAGGAACAGAAGACGGGAAGACCTGTAGGCGCTGTCTCCCGAGGAACAGAAGGCGGGAAGACCTGTAGGCGCTGTCTCCCGAGGAACAGAAGGCGGGAAGACCTGTAGGCGCTGTCTCCCGAGGAACAGAAGGCGGGAAGACCTGTAGGCGCTGTCTCCCGGGGAACAGAAGGCGGGAAGACCTGTAGGCGCTGTCTCCCGAGGAACAGAAGACGGGAAGACCTGGTAGCGCTGTCTCCCAAGCTAAAGAGGCTCAAGGGAAGAGAGGCTAAAGAAGCTCAAAGGCAAAGAAGCTAAAGAAGCTCAAGGTTTAAAGGAGCTCAAGAGGCCCTTTGTTAAAGGTTTAAAGGAGCCCAAGAAGCCCTTTGTTAAAGGTTAAAAAGAGCTCAGTGAAGCTCAAGGTTTAAAGGAGCTCAAGAAGCCCTTTGTTAAAGGTTTAAAGGAGCTCAAGAAGCCCTTTGTTAAAGGTTTAAGGAGCTCAAGAAGCCCTTTGTTAAAGGTTTAAAGGAGCTCGAGAAGCCCTTTGTTAAAGGTTTAAAGGAGCCCAAGAAGCCCTTTGTTAAAGGTTTAAAGGAGCTCGGGAAGCCTTTTGTTAAAGGTTAAAAAGAGCTCAGTGAAGCTCAAGGTTTAAAGGAGCTCAAGAGGCCCTTTGTTAAAGGTTAAAAGAGCTCAGTGAAGCTCAAGGTTTAAAGGAGCTCAAGAAGCCCTTTGTTAAAGGTTAAAAAGAGCTCAGTGAAGCTCAAGGTTCAAAGGAGCTCAAGAAGCCCTTTGTTAGAGGTTTAAAGGAGCTCAAGAAGCCCTTTGTTAAAGGTTTAAAGGAGCTCAAGAAGCCCTTTGTTAAAGGTTTAAAGGAGCTCGAGAAGCCCTTTGTTAAAGGTTTAAAGGAGCTCAAGAAGCCCTTTGTTAAAGGTTTAAAGGAGCTCAAAAGGCCCTTTGTTAAAGGTTTAAAGGAGCTCAAGAAGCCCTTTGTTAAAGGTTTAAAGGAGCTCAAGAGGCCCTTTGTTAAAGGTTAAAAAGAGCTCAGTGAAGCTCAAGGTTTAAAGGAGCTCAAAAAGCCCTTTGTTAAAGGTTAAAAGGAGCTCAAAAGGCCCTTTGTTAAAGGTTAAAAAGAGCTCAGTGAAGCTCAAGGTTTAAAGGAGCTCAAAAAGCCCTTTGTTAAAGGTTAAAAAGAGCTCAGTGAAGCTCAAGGTTTAAAGGAGCTCAAAGGCAAAGAAGTTGAAGAAGCTACAGGGTGAAAGGCTACCTACAAGGTGAAAGGCTACCTACAAGGTAAAAAGGATACCTACAAGGTGAAAGGATAACTACAAGGTGAGATGGAGGAAGAAAGCAGAAGACGTAAAAAGGCGATAAGAGGCGTTTTTACCGAGGTGGTAAATGATATGAATACAGAGTTAAGGGATCCTCTTATTGATAAAAGTGGCATATATGCCAAATTTGATAGATTAGAATCTCTCCATTTGGAGCTGGTGGCATTGAATGAACGATGCCAGGCAATTTTATTGGCCAAAGATGAGGCTACTGACGATCAAATTGATAAATAATTTGAGGATTGTGAAGTCTACATCACGGAAAGATATTATTTGAAGGCTAGAATTCGCGTAATGCGTGAGCAGGATAGGGATGCTCAGGTCAAGACTTCTCAAATTCCACCAGGGGCGTCTAGTGCCTCTCCGAATTCAGAAACCGATAATCAGAAAGTTATCAAACTTCAGACTACTTCTACGTCTCTATCGCAAAGCCCGGAAGAGTCCATGAAAAATGAAATTGAAGGCGTGGAAAAAGAGGATTCTGTAAAAACTGCTAGAGCTACGGATGTGAAGCCTGCTCTAGCTAAAGCTAGAATACTAAAGGAAGCTTGTTCAGCTCCCTCTATAATAGATATTGAATATGAGGACAAAAAAGGTGCTGTGAATGCTATTAAAGAAAAGGAATTGAACGCGGCAGTTGAAGGCGGTGAAGGGAAGGAAACAGAAGCGGCAGTAAAATGCAATGAAGTGAAGGATTCTAAAACTGCAGTTGATAGCTATGTGGGTGTGAGGGAAGCTGAGGCTAAAGACAAAGCAAATGATGCTGAAGCAAGACCAACTGGAGATACGGAATCTAAAATAAAGAATAAGGGAGATCTACAAAAACTTAAGGGCAACCCAGGGGATTGGCTCTCAAGGTGGGGGCAATTTGGTAGAAATAATGCCAATGAAAAATATGAAGAGGCAAATTTAAAGGATAAGGAAGATTCAGAAGCGAAGCCTAAGGGCGACGGAGTAAAGGATTCTGAGACTGCAATTAAAGGTTATAAACCGGTGAGCAATTCTAGAGCAGTAAGTGAGGGTACTGATTCAAGGGTGGAAGAAAACCCAGATGCAGAACAAGGTACTGAATCAAGGATGGAGGAAGGGATTATTGATACAAAGGATTGGTTGAATGATGGGTTCATCGAAGGAGTTGATGAAATTCCACCTGAGGGAAAAGGATACTGGTTTCCTGATCGCCCTGTTTTTGGGTGTGAGTCCGAAACGACGCCTATACGGCCAGTATGCGACGGCGCTTCCTGTCGAGGACGCAGCGGACTATCCTTGAGGCGATATTTAAAAAAGATACCCAATCTACTGAGGAGAATCCCGGAAATAGGGATAAAACTTCGGAAAAATAAGTACGGAGTTTTGGCCGACGTGAGGAGATATTTCCAGGTGATGGCCATCAGGGAAAATGATTGGGACTACCTCCGATTTCTTTGGAGGAAGAAGATGGACGCTTATGGGGCAACCTCCGGTGGTGTGTATGGAGAGGGTGCCGCAGTGTGCCGAGGAGAGGATGGTTTTCCTGGATGAGAGCCTGGGCTCCCTGCAACGGTGTCCCACCTGCCTGGATCCCCCCATCACGGTGGAACGGATTTTTTTCTTTTTACAAAAAAGAAAGGTGGGGGTATGTTAAAAGTCGTGGCATAGAATATGTAAATATCTTTTTGAGTGTATGACTTGGAATGTAAATTTCTTTTAAATGAATTATTATTATGTCAAATATATTTTGAATGGATTATTATTATGTAAATTTCCCTTTTGTATATAACTGAGCCGTGTTGTTGAAATAAAGAGTTTCTTAGTAGAGCGAGAGCTTTACGTGTGTAGCCGCTGGTTTTTGTCTTCGTTATTTTCTTTCTCGCTTGATCACCCGAGGCAGTCCAATCAATATCAAGACTTTGGGTAAAAGTCTTACTTGTTAAGAGGAGGTTTCTTCAATCTGACCTATCGTACCTTAACATTAATATTTAAAAGAAAAACTATTTTTCATGTTAAAACTTCAATCAGATTGATCAAAGAGAGATATTTATAACCAACTACACGGGAAGTCCAGATTACTAGTATGGACTAGTGTTGAGCGCTTTTAATCACGTCCTGTTTTGTTTGCTGAGTTGAACCAGTTGACCAAAAAGTTCTATGCTGAGGTTGAGTCTGGAAGGCTGGCCATAGATCTACGATTGAGATGGGTCAGTCCAAGCATCCTATGCTGTTTGCATCCTATGTCTCAGGAATGTTGGACAGTTGAATTGGATTCAATTAGGAATTAACAATTAGAATTTATTTGGAGATTGATTGTTTTTATAACTTCAAAAGAAGAACAAATATTAAATTCCTAGTTCTTATCTTCCTGGTTCCTAAATAATTTACAAGGTGCCATTCAAAAGGAACAACCTAGCTTATGATATTTACAACAATGAATAATATATGTGAGTGTTATTCACATATTAAAACATAGTGTCCAATGCAGGATTCGATCTCGGTTCATGGCTGTCGGGAATCGAGGGTTTTACCCACTCGTCCACCGACTTCTTTTTTATATTTCCTATCTTGAAACACTCTTGTGAATATGAGCAAAAAAGCAAAACAAAAAAAAAAAAACAGAACTTATCTAAATTTTTAAAATATCACACACACCATATCTCTGTATATTACTAACTAGAACATTAGCCCTGTTCTATGAACGGATCTAGAACGGCAACCAGCTCTAAGCTTTATTAAAGTTTTACCTTAAGCTAAATAATAAAGTATAGAATATTGCCACGTGTGGAAAATTAGGGAAGACCAACTTCGGGATGAGACAACAATTTATTTCAGGCAATGGAAATATCTTTTTTTACGGGGCTACTAACCGAAATAAAATGATTTTTGAGCCCCAATGGCCGCGTAAAGCGGAATATATACAAAGCACTATGACCAGGCTGGGGAGGCTAGGGACAGGATCTCCGTCAGGGAAGAGGCAGGTTAGGCCGGATTGGGTCCGCGGAGGTCAGGAGGCAGGAAGAGGGCGGGAGGACTAGAACTTTGCAGCTCTAGGTGTATTTCAGGCAAGAACAAACTATGAGTGATGAACAAAAGATAAGCAAAAGAGGGAAGTGTACAAAGTATAGCAAAATATAAACATACAAAATAATACTCTGCTAATAAAATAATAAATACTTTGTTTCAATATTTTAGCACATCGCGCACATGCGAAGGAAAATTATAATAATAATTCAACGTGAAAATGTGTCAGTATAAAGAATCTAACTACTCTCACGCCGCTAAAATATTTTCCATTACATAATCAGAAGATCAAAAACATCATATCCTTATAATGCAATTAAAATATGTTTAATAAATTATACTGGAATTTGGTCGTCTGTTTCAAAATTAATTCTCAATCTTTGTGCCTCTGATATATTTGCAACAATCTTACCCATTTGTCTTTCATTATCTCGACATCATATTTTATTAAAGTTTATTAAAATAATTTCAAAAATATATATATTTTTGCTTATCCCAAGTACACGTGGTACAGATCATGATAAAATCATGGTAGGTAGAAGTTGACTGCTTTTACTGTAAGTGACCACATGTTTACACATGTGAAAAGTAGTTCGACTTTGCACTTACAAATGGGCCAGAGCCCCGTTTGGTTGCTTGTATTCGTTGGTGAGGTTGGACTTTTGCAAGAATCGGAGGCCATTGGAGAAATATTTTTTAATCAGAAAAAAAAAAAGTGCACAATGTGGGATTCGATCCCGGGTCATAGCGGTCGAAAACCAACGGTTTAGACCACCGACCCCCTTTGCAAAAGTATAAACACCTTATATCAGGATGATACGTTTCTTTATCAGGTTAAAACGGTAATATTTCAGGCTCATCATCGTTTTAACTTAATAAAGAAACTTTTTGCAATTATCCTGATTGATAAACTTTTATGGGACAATGTTGAAACTTTTCAACTTTGTTTGCTCGCTTCTCTCACCATATTCCCCTGTATTAACATCTTTGTGTACTTCTTCATTATTATATTTTTGGAATTTTATCCTGTATTTTCTATATATTTTAAACAATATATTATTACGTAGAAATGATGAAAAGCAAATCTTAGAATGACAGGAATCGATTTTATTTCAAAACCAAACTTGTGAAATATAGATTAATGGCCCATTCAACAACTTCTTCTTTCTTATCTCCACTCAATAATATTAGGGTATCAAGCTTATAGAGCTTGTTGATGGTGTCTACTGGGAATAAGTAGAGCTCATCAATGGATGAATCAATACAGTCAATCAACATTCAACTAATGGGTCTACAATCACAGCCAGTCCTAAGTCTTACTAAAGATTTCTCGGACAAACATTGGATTTATATAGTTGGTATTTATGTAAGTCATGAGAATTTCCTGTTTCATTGTATCAAAATAAGCTCTGGGTAAGTATACACATATTTTAATCAAATGGGTTCACGATTCTATTTTATTTAAAATACAAGGTATGTCCCATAAGTTCCCGGACTGGGTCCATAAAAAAATAAATAAATGAAAAATGTAAATAAATTTGACTGTTTATTATAGAAAAAAAATATCTGGGAACACGGTGGTACCAATATCGAGGCGGTACATTAGCGCGCGCCAAGGTCATTCTAATTTATTTAAAGGTCACACCTAGCGCTGCGGCGATTTTACGATGGAACAAAAATTGAAGCAGAGGATTTGCATAGAAATTTGTGTGAAACTTCAAATATCAGCAAACGTAACCTTTAAAATGCCTAATAAAGCATTCCCCAATGACCCCCCAAAAAGAACAACTGTTTTTGAATGACATTCTAGATTTAAAGCTGGCAGAATTTCTATTGAAGATGATCCTCGGCAAGAACGCCCAAAATGTGCAAAAAATAATTTGATAAAAGAAAATCCTCGAACCACTTTGCTGGAGCTAGAGCAAGACACAGGCATCTCTAAAACAACGATTTGAAGGATCGTAACCAAAGATTTGAAGCTCAAAAAGACTCCTGCAAAATTCATCCCAAGATTCCTCACTAATGAGCAAAAACTGTGTCGGCTTGCAACCTGTGAGAACATGTTGGAAATGACAAGAACGGATCCGGAATGGAAAGACAAGATAATCACAGGCGACGAGACATGGGTCTATGACTATGACCCTGAAACCAAGCGTCAATATGCCGAGTGGAGAGGTCAGGGTGAGCCTAGACCAAAATAATCCAGGATATTGAAATCCAGAAACAAGGTGTTGCTGGTCGCTTTTTTGGATAACAAGGGCATTGTTCATCACGAGTATCTTCCTGCAGGCCAAACGGTTATTAAGGAAATGTATTTGGACATTCTTCGCCATCTAAGGGAAGCGATTCGAAAAAAAATGCCAGAAAAATGGCCTAATGGTAACTGGATCCTACACCATGACAATGCCCGCCCTCACACAGCGCACTTGGTGACGAGTTTTTTTTTTGGCTAAAAACGGGACAGAAATCCTACCTCAACCACCCTATTCCCCAGACATCGCACCAAATGACTTTTTCCTGTTCCCCAAACTTAAAGCAGTTCTAAAAGGAAGACATTTTGACACCAGGGATGACATAATAGAAAAATCGCTGTTGGCATTGAAGAGCATCCCAAAAGAGCTCTATAAAAACTGTTTCGACAATTTGGGGAAACGATGGCGCTGGTGCGTTGAAGCAAGGGGGGATTATTTTAAAAAGTTTTAATAATTTAAAAAAAAAATATCTTACCTTTTTTTTTTATGGACCCAGTCCGGGAACTTATGGGACACACCTTGTAGAACCCAATTTAAAAGATATTCAAAATAATTTAATTGTCATCGCGAATAAACAAGTAGGAAAAATGGTCAAATTGATATAAAATGCTTTTATAAAATGAGGCTAAAATGTGGCAGATGTTATTATGAAAATTCTAAACTATTATAGACGCGTATGATTTTCTTTAAAAATAAATAATTTCTATGAAAAAAATAATGAGAGGGCTTGGCTCATTAGTGGTGAACCCTCCCAACGGTTTCGCCAGTTTAATCTACCATACCGCTGTTATATTGCATTTTTCGATCTTCCTTTTATAGTGATACAGATACTAGACTCTAGGAATGGGTCATTATACATATATTGTAAGAATTGATTAAAATAGGTGAGAATTTAAAAAATATATTAATGAAAAATATAGGCTCACACATACTTAATTTTTATCGCTTAATGTAAAAACCCAATAAGGCTTAGAATTGGTTGTAGTTCTAGACCTGTCCATAGAACAGGCTAATGTTCTAGTATAATTATAAGAATGTATTATTACCATTCAACACACATGACGCAGCAATAAATGCATCACAATTTCTGACCCCAAAATAAGCAAGTTGGTCTGATATTTGGATATAATCAAATTCTGAAATCGAATTCCTTTATATCTAACTCACCGAATGTCGTGGTTCATTTGTATGAGGAAAGCGAAGACTAAAACACGGCTGATTCCACACTCTTCCTTTTCAGTGATACGCTAACCTATGCACGGTGGATTCTGTGGCCACTGAACATACCTGGAGGCTGTTGTTGGGTTCTGTGCTGCCTGGAGTATAGGAGCTCCATCTATGCTTTCTTCCTGTGATGAATCTGTATAAGACCGGTAGTCTTAATGAAGCTGTATGTGTGTATATCTAACAATCATTTTTCTATGACAAAAATATATATAAATTAATTATTGTTGTTTAATTTGAAAAGACTTTGTATAGCCTATATTTTAAACTGTATCTTCCTGTATACATCTATTTACAAAATTTTATGTTTTTAATCAATTATTTCTAATTGAATAGAGTGTTAAATTGGTCTTTGAGTTTAAATATATATACAGTTAAACCTGTCTACCTCTCGGGACTCACCAAAATAGGGTGCTATAGACAGGTCACTTTTAATGTGAGGTAGGCGCTATTTAGAGGTAGCGCTATAGGCAAATTTAACTGAATATAGATCACACCAAAATCATTTTCAAGTTAATTGAGATAGGTAGAAATGTGTCTATAACACTACGCAACCAGCTGGCTTCGCCAGTGTTCTAGACATTTCTACCTATGTCAATTAACTTAAAGATCATTTTGGTGGGATCTATACAGATTTGACATTATTGTAGCCACATCACTCTTATGCTACATCTAGAAAGCTCAAGTATTGGTTACAGAAGTTCCGACCTTCGATGGTGCCACCGCCTGATCCCTTTAGTCCATCAGCGGTGTAGCTCCGCCCATCTAACATGGAGATACATTCACACTAAGGAGGGAGCTTAAAGAATGACATTTACCTAAATGTTAACTAGACACGGTGAGGGCTCCACATGATATCTAGATACATAACACAGAGGGGGTTAGAGGTAGACTATACTATCTCACACCGTCATGTATTGCTCTACACCCCTGAACCTAACTTCCCAATTCCGACAACTCGATGAACTAGTTGAGTTCACTATTGGACAACAAAGTGGAATGGAACGGACTGGAGACCGAAGACAGAACTGCTGACACTGCCAACGCTGAAAGCCGGACTTAACGTCACACGCGAGGCCTCCCATTGGAGTTTTGCACAAGAACCAGCATACTAGTAATCAGTACCTAGTCCTGGGTCTGTGGAGCGAGCCAAGCTGCCGGAGGAGAAGTTGAGTACCAAACCACGTTATGTGACACAAGGTTAAAATAGTGGGTCCTCCCGCCCAACGTGGAATGGTAAATGACCACAGCCCCTGCTATGATCATCACAGAAGTGTAAGCGCTAAAACCCGCCCCGCTGTCAATAGCTACTGTCTAACACTAGCTATATCCTGCAACAACGTCGTTAGTAGAGCTGGAACACAGGGAAGTCACGGCTCTCCATCTGGAACGTCTGTTACACACAGCAGCCAAGACTTTATGGTCAACAGATCGCTATTGCCACCGAGTCCCTTTTTTTATACTTGTCATTCAAGTGGCTTGCACGCTTTTATTATTTTTTCCTTATATTTGAGGTGACTTGAATTAGAAAATTTCAAAGCTGACAAGAAGAGCTTCCAACTATGACAAAGAAACTCATTACAATTGAATTACAATTACTCGTTGCAACCGACCAATTCATGGAACAGATCTAACCAGCAACCTAAGAGAGACACCAGAGATTTCTTCAAGAATCATAGGCAAACCAATAACCTCTAGATTCAATTCGTAATTTTTACTACTCTAGGTCTTAAAAATTTGTAAAACGGTTTAGAATATTTGTGGCGCTGTAAGCACTATATTTCTTAAAAGGATCACTGAATAGATTGTGAATATATTATTTAGTACTTTCCTTGATCTTTCTCAATACAATTTTACTCGAATATTTAATTTTAACACACTTAATTATTTTTAGCCATAATTTCCTAAAGGTTATTGCTAATTACACATTTTTTCCGAAGTTATTTTCGAAACTTTCAATTATTTTTGTTGTTAGTCATCAAAAAGGTACTCCGTTTCAATTTAAACTCATTTGAATGAGATATGGAGCTTTTCCTTCATTAAATATAAGAGCTTTCTTTGATATTTTTCATTACAGTTGTTTTGTTACCCACTTGGCAAATACGCAAGGAGGAAAAGCAGAATGATTGTTTACAAAACAATTTGTTCTCGATAGGCCTTAATTGAATAGAATGTTTTATAATAGCTTAAAGAAACAAATGTACTTATCTTTGGCCAGGCAATTATCCCAAGCTTTACAAATGAATTTATTTTAATTTTCTTTACAATAAATATTTAAAGAATTTACAATAGATTTAAAGCCGCAGCTTAAAGGCATTGTTCTTTAGTGGCGAGCGTCCTAAGAATGTTCGAGAAGGTGGCGAGCTCCCTCTGGTGGTGCAGCTGGTGGCCTCCCATTGGTCAGCGATGACGTAGCTCTTCTTTCTTACACCGCCGCGCGCCGCCTTCTGCCACCTATGTTCAGAATAAAACTAAACATACTCCCCTCCTGTGGACGTAGTCCACACACAAGGCAAAAGAAAAGGATCACATAGTGTAGAAAGTTTTTTTTTTTTTGAAGAAGAAGAATTAGAATGGCAGAAGTGCAATCTTCGAGATGGGTCTTATTAGATGATATTGTTTCTCTGTTTGAAGTTCCACAACTCGGACAAAGCCATCCGCTCCAGGTGACACCTTGGTGATGCGGCCAAGGCTCCACTGCATTGAAGGCATAGGAATGTCTTTTACCAACACCAAATCTCCAACCTTCAGGTTGGAAGAGGGTTTTTCCATTTGGACCGTTGTTGCAGATTGTTTAGATATTCCCTGGACCATCTTTGCCAGAAAACATCTCTGGCCTTTTGAATTAATTTCCATATAGTTAAGTAGTTGTCATTAGGGTGATAACTGGGCTCTGGGAGTGCTGTTAATGGTCTTCCAATCAAAAAATGTCCTGGAGTGAGAGGGTTGAAATCATTTGGATCCAAACTCATCGGATACAACGGGCGAGAATTTAAGCACGCTTCAATTTGACTTGTCAGAGTATTGAGTTTTTCAAAATTTAAAACTGCAGATTTTAAACACCTTAGGAGATGATATTATAGGAGATGATAGGAGATTTAATTCCTGCTTCCCAAATGCCGCCGAAGTTTGGAGCAGATGGAGGTATAAAATGCCAAGTGATGTGTTCATTAGCGACATAATTTTGAATTGAAGAATCCTTTACAAGTTGATGTATATTATTCAAAATATTCTTAGCTCCTTCAAAGTTAGTAGCGTTGTCGGTGAAAATATCAGAGGGTTTTCCTCGACGAGAGATGAATCTTCTAAAAGCAGCGAGGAAGGCAGGGGTTGACAGATCTGAAACTATCTCAAGGTGAATAGCCTTCGTTGAGAAACAAATGAATAATGCTATATATGATTTTAATGTTACCTTTGTTCTTATGACATTAGGTTTAGTTATAAATGGTCCTGCGAAGTCTATTCCTGTTTTGCTAAAAGGGCTTGAGGGTATGATTCTATGGATAGGAAGATCCCCCATGATTTGTTTTGACACTTGGCGTTTCGTCTTGAAACATGTCATGCAACGATTAATGAGCTTTTTTACTAGAATTCTACCGGATGGAATCCAGTACTTTTGTCGGATGGCACACAGAGTTAATTGGAGACCAGAATGAAGATGCTCTACGTGGAATTGTTGAACAATCAATTCTGTAACAAAATGGTTGTGAGGAAGAATTATTGGATGCTTCTCATTGAATTGCAGGTTGGATTTGCGCAGTCGACCTTCTACACGTAGAATTCCTGATGAATCAATAAATGGGTTTAAGGATAAAAGTTTTGAGTTTGTTGGTAGTACTTTGCTTTGATTACAACATTGAATTTCAGTTTTAAATTCTGAACTTTGAATGATTTGAATAAGAGTTCGAATTGAATTATCGAGCTCATTAGAGGACAATTCTTTGTGTTTTATTTTGTAGCTGCTGTGTCTAGCATTGTGGATAAATCTTAGGAGCCATGCCGTAACTCTGCTCAGCTTCCTGAATGTTGAGAATTTAAAAATAAAGTCTAGAATAGGACAAGTAGTGAAATGAACAATCGGAACAGTCTTTCTTTTTTCATGACAAACTTCTTTTGGAAGTTCATATGTGATTGGTAGCGGATCTTGTAAACTTGAGTTTGATAGCCAATCAGGACCATTCCACCAAAGTGAATGGTTTACTAGTTCTGAAGAAGTTATACCTCTGGAGGCGCAATCTGAAGGATTATCCTTGGTAGACACATAGTACCAAGAAGATTGCAGAGTTAGTCGCTGAATTTCTGCAATCCGGTTACCAACAAGAGGTTTCCAATGTTTTGATTCAGATTTTATCCAACATAAAACAATCTGGGAATCTGTCCACAAAATTACTCGGTCAATCTGCAACAGAAATGAGCTGCAAATGGAATCATATAAATTTGAAAGGAGAAGAGCAGCACAAAGCTCCAGACGAGGTATTGACGTTGCCATCAAGGGAGCAACTTTTGTCTTGGCAGCAATCAATGTGACTTGAACATGACCAGATTTAAAACGAGATTTCATATAAACAACTGATGAATATGCAGATTCGGAAGCATCACAAAATCCATGGAGTTCTAAAGAATGTATAAGTCCCTTGCAGGAAATATATCTAGGAATTTTAATATGATTTAGCCTGGCCAAATCCATTTTCACTCTCCTCCAATGAGAACACAACGATTCAGACAAGGGATCATCCCAATCCATATCCTGTTTCCACAAAGTTTGGAACAGAATCTTGAAGCTAATGATCACCGGTGATAACCAGCCCAAAGGGTCATAAATTCGAGAAATGTCCGATAACAATTGTCTTTTAGAATATACGTCTTTTAGTGAATTGACTGTAATTGTGAAATTATCCGTGGATGGATTCCAATTTATGCCAAGAATCTTAACAGATGAATTATCTCCGATTTCATATGAATCATGTGCTTTCAGCGCTTCTGGTACCTCTGAAAGAACCTCAGGGACATTTGACATCAATTTTCTTATGCAAAAGCCACCAGAAAAAATGATTTTCCGGATATCATCAATGAGAACTTTTGCTTCTTCGATTGTTGTTGCGCCAGAAAGTAGGTCGTCTACATAAAAATCAGTTTTTATGATTTTAGATGCCTCTGGGAACAGGAGTTCTTTGTCGGTGGCAAGTTGCATCAAAGTACGGATTGCAAGATATAGTGCACACGACATTCCATAAGTTACTGTGAGCAATCTATACTCCAATAAAGATTCCAATGGACTATTTCTCCAGAAGATTCTCTGAAAGTCGAGATCAGAAGAGTTCACTTTTATCTGTCTGTACATTTTCTCAATATCTCCCGTAAAAGCTATAGGATTAGTACGAAAATTCACAAGAATATTGAAAATATCATGCTGCAATTTTGGTCCAGTATGAAGAAATTCATTTAAGGAGTAATTGTTGCTCGTTTTGCACGATGCATCAACCACTACTCTTAATTTAGTAGTGCGGCTCTGCTCACGCAGAACGCAATGGTGAGGTATATAATAGCACTTGTCTGATGGTTTGTCACGTTCGTTTTTCGGAATGAGCTCCATGTGGTTGAGAGAAAGGTATTCCATCATGAAATCCTTATATTGCTGAAGAAGATTCGAAGATTTGTGCAATTTTCTCTCAAGAGCAAGAAATCGTTTCATGGCATTCTGACGTGAGTCTCCGAGATTAGGCACAGATTTAAACGGTAGACCAACAAAATATCTTCCATCTGTTGATATGCAAAAGTTCTTGTCATAAATGTCCCCGCAACTCTTCTCCTCTTTAGTCAATGGAAGAGCGGCAGGAACCGATTCCAATTCAAAAAACTTTCGCAGATTATCATCTCCTTGGGATGTTGAGCATAATGAGATATAGCTGTTTCCAGTCTCAGAACTGGAAACATTTCCTGAAAGTATCCATCCTAACTTGGAACTACAGGCAGAGGGTCCTGGATGATTTTGGAATCATAGTTTTCCTGTATATAAAAATGGGGCTAGGTCTGCACCGATTACTAAATCAATGGGACTTGTTTTATCAAAATTGGGATCTGCTAATAAAGTATTCTTAAGATGAGGCCAATTATCTCTATTTATCAGAAAATTAGGTAAATCAACAGTGATTTGATCGAGTATTATGGATGAAATTTTGAATATTCTATCAGAAAAATGAGGCTTAAATTGAAGAAAAGTCTCACTACCAATTCCAAAAACTGTGAGTTGGCTCTTTTTAACAGGAAGATTCAACTTTTCACGACAATTTTCTGTTATTAGACTTCTTTGAGAACCAGTATCAATCAAAGCTCTGCATGGATGAAACGATCCATTTTCTGCTCTCACTCTCACGATAGCAGTAGATAATAAAATTGTCTCATTGGGCAATTGGGGCTTTAATTGAAGTGGTATTCAAAGGTTCGGGTTGGAAGGAATGCAAAAGAGTGTGATGTTTTTTGTTGCATGATTTACAATGCATAGTGAATTTACATGACGTTACTCTGTGGTTGGATCGCAAACAATTGAAACAAAGGTTATTGGTTTTGACTATGTTCCATCTTTCAAGGAGAGAACTTTTATGGAACTTGCCACATTTGAATAAAGGATGTGAATTTTTGCATAATAGGCATTTATCATCACCTTTTGAAATATAATTATATACATGTGTTTGTTTCACTACAGATTTATCCTCTTTAGCATAACCTTTTATCGATTGCAAACTTTTTGCTTGTTTTTCAAGAAACATAATAAAATTTTCGTAGGATGGAAAGCCATCATCTATCAACGTCAATTCCCATTGCCTTTTCAAATCATCACCTATTTTTCTTTGTAGGAAATGTATTAGAAAGATATCAACAAGTGTATTTCTTTCCAAACCCAGTGATTTCAAACTTCTCATGGCTTCATTACATATATCTAGTAGTTCGAAAATGGCCTTGGAATTTATTAGTTTTAAAGGTTTTAAAGTGAATAATTTTGTACATTGTGAAAAGGCAAGTTCTTTTTTGTTATCATATCTGGAGACCAATGTGGCCCAAGCATGGGCATAGTTTTCATCAATAACAGGAAATCCCCTAATAAGTCGTTCAGCGTCTCCAGTAACAGCTGATTGTAAATATTGCAGCTTTTGTGAATCAGTTAGAGCGGTATTAGAATCAACAACAACAACAATAGCCTTTATTGGGCACACGTGCCATACAGGATTCTCTCTGTAGAACAAAATAAACAAATAACAGATTAGCATCGTAGTTATATACAAGTATTGGGTATTGGCCTCGACCAATTATTGAGTTGGATCCGGTGTCTGTGCTAAATATTTTGATTGAGCTGATTTCCAGTATTTATAAAAAGCGAATGCAAAGGGTCTGGATTTTACGACTTTGGCCATTAAAACATAGGGCGAATTGCTATTATAGCCGGTCTCTTGACGAAGAATTTCTCTTTCTTCTTCCATTGCCGTACAGTAGAACATGTAGTGTGGAAAATCGAGACTAAATTCACCGTTGCATAAGGTGCATTTTATGGTCTTAGTTTTCAATAGTGAAACATGATTAATTATCTGTACTACAAAAAGGCTTCTTACTTGTACAATGATTCTCTTTAAGGTGGTATTATAATCAATAGACAGAGAAAACAATTGCTTGAAACTAAGCCATTCGTTAACATCACCAGAAAAGGAAGGTAAATTAAATTTAGGAAGTTCTATTTTACTTGTGGTTGATTGATTTAGATCATCAATTTTGCTTGAAATGGCTGTACAAGATACTTTATTGATATTCGCCACTAAATTTCTAAGATTATGATTGTATTGCATAACTCTAGAAAAGTAAACTTCATCATCAAATTCAGAAAATGTTAAAATATTACAATAAGTTTTTTTCAATGTTAGATTTTATATCTAAAATATCTTGTTTAAATGTCTGTAAATTTGCATCATCCTTCGCTTCAATTATCTTGAGCGAAATTTGCTCAAAATAATCCACTTGTTTGAAATGAAATTCAAGAATATTTAAAGTAGCTTTAAATTTGGCAGCTATTTTGGCAGCCATCTTTAATTTTTGCTATTATTAATTTTAATAATATATTTCAAAATTTAATTAAATTATTCATATTTAAATAATTATTTAATAGATTTATTCCCGGGTTTCGGCACCAATGTTTTGTTTCTCACTTGGCAAATGCGCAAGGAGGAAAAGCAGAATGATTGTTTACGAAACAATTTGTTCTCGTTAGGCCTTAATTGAATAGAATGTTTTATAATAGCTTAAAGAAACAAATGTACTTATCTTTGGTCAGGCAATTATCCCAAGCTTTACAAATGAATTTATTTAATTTTCTTTACAATAAATATTTAAAGAATTTACAATAGATTTAAAGCCGCAGCTTAAAGGCATTGTTCTTTAGTGGCGAGCGTCCTAAGAATGTTCGAGAAGGTGGCGAGCTCCCTCTGGTGGTGCAGCTGGTGGCCTCCCATTGGTCAGCGATGACGTAGCTCTTCTTTCTTACACCGCCGCGCGCCGCCTTCTGCCACCTATGTTCAGAATAAAACTAAACAACAGTTTTATCCGAGTGTTTAATATGAACAAAAAATATTCTTAAACAGAATTTTCTAATAGTTATGATCATATCTAGCTTAGATTGTTAATCACACTCTTTCATTTTTTTGCTTTTATTTTTTTTCTGTTGTGTTATCAGAATGGTACTCTGTTTTAATTTAAAGCCACTTGACTGATACAATAAAGCTTATCTTTTCCTAAATATAATAGAACTGAGTTAGAGCTTCTACTATCTTGATAATTGTTGATATCTCAGTATATGTAATGGTCAGAGTTAGATAAATTTAATGCAGATAAATGTGGAACAGATTTATTGAAGAATATTAAGATTTGACTAAAAGAAGCTCAACTGACATCTTGTTGATTTCTATCAATCCAACCAATCAGTTGGGCCAGTTCACATCACGTGATATTTATCCAACTTCAGGCTGGCTGATGGTGTATCAAGATTTGGTGATCAAGAAGCTTGGTCTGTCCAGCTGACATTGTGGCCCTCATCGGTAGAGAGGCGACACCAGAGTTCACATGTGAGATTGATACAAGAGTTGGATTTATCTGGTGTAATGTCTTCGGTATGATTATCAGGGTGATATCATAAGAATTCTCTCACCTGTATTCTTCAACATATTGGTATTTAAATTTACAAATAAAGTTTGTAATTTTGTCTGAATATGTTTTTAAATTCTTTCTTCCTTCTAAATTTTAGCTAGTATTTTCTATTTATCATTAAATATATTGATTTTTCTATATCCAAATTTGTGCCATAATTTTCTTCATATCTTTTCTAATTTTGAACAGAAATTTTCTTCATTATGGTTCTTATTATATATTTTATTATTTCGCTAATTATATTTTGTTCAATGAGCTTATTTCATTCTTATTTTATCATATACAACAGAAAGACAGAAATAATTGTATTTGCTTTATGTGATGTTATTGGCAATCGACCTTTACCATGGTTAAATTTCAATAAAAATATTGCGATATATCAATGAATATATATATATGTCATAATTTGTATATAATTAAATGCAACCCCGACCCACTATGTATGTACCATGTATGATTTTCAAAGATTTAATAAAAGAATAAGGTAACTGGAGGAAAGAAAGTAACAAAAGACATAGGAAATAGGCCTAAAGTTGGCACGACTATTCTGGGCACCCCTGTGTCAATATTGCAGGGGCAGAGACCGCAAAAGTTATATTAGTCGCGAAGCACTCAATACTTCCTGACAAAGCAGGACGTATCTGGTATCCACAGAAGTTATATTAGTCAAAATGCACTCAATACTTCCTGACAAAGCAGGACGTATTTTGATAACGCGGAAGTAAATAAAGTGGAAATAGCACTCGACACTTCCTATCAGGCAGGCCATATCTTTCACCAAAGAGAACCGCGGGCCAATCAGAAGACAGCACCTTAAGTAGGTCAACCAATAGGAAAAGATCATGTGACATCTCTCGACCAATCAGAGAGAAACTGAGTCTTGGTGTTAAATCGAAAAGCAAGAATGGTCAGTAGGTTTTTAGCTCTCATAGGAACAACACCTAGAGTTGCTCCTTCGCTTCCAACAAGGTAACATCTACTCTAGAGATCTCTCTCTCTCCGCTCATTTCATCTAAATCCAATCATCGCCATGTGATCAACTAATTAATAAGTCAAATCGCTCAGCTCTTCTCAAGCTTTCTTCCCTCCAACCCAGTTGCCTTTTATTTTCAAACCCAATCACGTGTCCTGATTATTCCTAACTGTATGCTTAAACTTCCACTCAAACGACTGCGCTTCAACCAAATCTCACCATTCGCATCCAACAACAAGAAACCCCGCAACGATATTGCCACAGAACGGTTAAGTCGACAGGATAAAGAGATGGAATTAAATCAGGATCCCATAGGCGTAAAGTCAGACGGTCCGACGGAAACAATGGAAAGAAGGCAAGAAGTAAGAGAGAGCGAACCGACAGGAGAAAGACAGGAGGCGACCGGCCGAGAGACAACTGCGCCCCTAGCGGACGCCGTCAACCAGCTGTCAACGCTCCTGACCCGGGTAAAAATTTCTGATGGAGCGGAGTCGGCGATCCCACCTTTCGACGGCGCATACAGCGCGACACAGTTTTTCCAGACGTTCGACCGAAAAATGGAAGACGCATCCATGGGAGAACAAGAAAAATTACTACGCCTGCCAAACTACCTGGTGCGACAACCCCTGGAGCTCTTCAGGAAACTTCGACTGGCCGACCGGAGTTATTTCCAGGTGAGACAAATCCTCCTAGATCTCTACCCTGAGTCGAGCGAAGCGTCCTTTGCGAAATATTTCGCCATGAAACTTACTGGACAAGCCAACCTAGAGACCTACTACAGGGAAAAAACCGCCATGGGATTGCAACTAGGACTTCCACAAGAGGTGATCCTCGAGACGCTGACAGAAGGACTGCCATTCAACGACCAGCGCCTAGTCCGCGTAGTACCTCCCGAGAACCTAGGAGAATGGTTCCGACTGGTACAGCGGATCCACGGGCCCAGTGCACCGACAACGCGACCCAGAGAAGATCAACCACCCACAATGTCGGGTCCGTACCACAGCACACCCCGACGCCCAGGTGCATGGAATGCACCTCTTCCACCATCCAATTGCAAGTTCTGCGGCGCGAGACACTGGCACAGCGAATGCCGACTTCGACCAGTCCCGACGACCCACGAAAAAGTGCGGACGGTGCAAACAGTCCCAAAACAACCAACCACGATTCCACAACAACCAAGTCAAGCCAGGGACACCCCAGCCGAGCAGCCCTTTCGAGACTGAGGTAGGATCCCTAAACCAACTAACTGTCAAACTTTTTCTAGCCCCTAATGTATCATGCCCCTTTTTAATTGATACAGGCGCCAGCCTGAGTATAGTGCCATATAATATTTATCATATGCTAAAAACCCACCTGCCTAATTTAACCCTTGAGGGACATTCACTGCACCTCCAAACCCTAAACGGATTTGCAAAAACCATGGGTAAACTATCTATCCCACTGACAATAGGACAAATATCACGAAAGGAGAATTTCCATGTAGTGAATGCACCATTGCCATTCGGAATTCTTAGTATCAATAGCCTCCATAAATTCAGATTAACCATAGATTTTAATAAATGCACTATACTCCAGCTGGGCGCCCCATTGTCTACCCTTTCCTACCATTTTAATCATGTGTCCAATGTATGCACGTACTGGCAGTGTCAGGCGATGTCACAAAAAATTTTCCCCGCATCCCAACTTTCCGCCTATGACAACCATTGCGTGCATTCATTGAGAAAAACCCACTTATCTACATGCCCCTTTTTCACTAAAGCCAATTGCCCTTTTTACATGCCCTCAAATAATCAAACCACAACAACTTCAACTTATGAACCTGTCCAAAACGCACCCACACAGCGGGATAACTCGCATACCAAAAACATAGGTGATCACACACCGTTGCACAACTCTCACACGACCAACCCACACAACGAACTCGACACTCACACTAATACACAACAAAACCCTTTACCCCATGCATACTACAACACAACACCTAACACTCACTATACACCACAGTTCACAACACTTCTACAAAGGTACACTCACATTTTTTCACAGGACAAATTCAACGTACCATGCTTACGGATTCCACCAGTAAAAATACCCACGAATTCCAAAAAAATAATCACCATACGTCCATATCGTGTTCCGATATGTGACCAACAAGAAATCCGTAACCAAATACAACAAATGCTGGAGAACAGCATCATAGAGCAATCTTTTTCACCTTTCTCGAGCCCTGTCACCCTCGTCACTAAGCGCGACAAGACCAAACGGTTTTGTATCGATTATAGGAAGGTGAATGAGCTAATCAGCTCTGATGTCCATCCCCTCCCGAGAATCGAGGATATCCTAGACCGCCTCGCACAGGCCAAATATTTCTCCACGGCCGACATATCCTCTGCGTATTGGCAAGTCCCAATACACCCCGATTCTCGACCACTGTTAGCATTTGCCACCTTTGAAGGATTATACCAACCCACTCGATTACCTTTCGGGTTAAAAACCAGTCCTCAGATTTACGAACGAGCCATAAGTCAGGTCCTACAGAGACACGGACTTGACTGTGTGGCACATTACTTTGATGATTTCATCATTTACTCCAACACATTGGAGGAACATCAAAACCACCTGCGACAATTTTTCGCCTTTTGCGAAGCGGAGAAGTTACAACTTAACTTCGCGAAATGCGAATTTTTTAAGCAATCCATAAATTTTCTAGGTTACACCATCACAGCTGGTACAATTACACCACTTACACGCAATACCGACATAATCCACGCCATTAAACAACCACACAACCGAAAAACACTACAATCCTTCTTAGGCGCTGTGAACGTCTATAACAAATTCATTCCGGAATACGCTCGCTTGCGAGCACCACTCAACAATCTCCTCAAAAAGGATGTCGTGTGGAACTGGAATGAAGCTTGTCAAGAGGCGTTCATTGACCTGAAAGGAAACCTCACACAACACCCCATTTTACACCTTTACAAAGAAGGTCTGCCATGCCAAGTGTATTGCGATGCATCCACCCTCGGTATAGCAGGCGTTCTCAAACAAGTTCACCCTGACGGGAACATATATCCAGTTCAATATTTCAGCCGAACATTGCGCCCACACGAGAAAAACTACTCCATCTCTGAACTTGAATGCTTAGCAATCGTTGAGAGTGTGGAGAAGTTTCGCATCTATCTTATGGGCAGAAAATTTACTATATTTTCTGACCATCACGCATTGCAGTGGCTGAAAACCATCAAAAACCCGTCCGGCAGACTGTTTCGATGGGGTTTACGACTATCGAGTTACGAATATGAGGTCCGCTACATAAAGGGAAAACTACAATATGAAGCAGATCTCTTGTCCCGTAACCCGTTTTGTGGATTCTTGGACGCCACCCTTATCAAGACCCACCAACCTCCTCCATCGAAAGAGTCTAGTTTGACCATTGATCGTAATGGATTGCATACAGTTTCCCGAAAAGGTATAACCAAGATTATACTTCCAAAACCACTCATACAACAACTCTTACAAACAGTACACACACAATACAATCACCCCGGTATTTCACAAATGTCACGAATCATCTCCACACAATATTACTGGCAAGGTATGTCAAAAGATATTAAACAAAAAGTTAAAACCTGTCCCACCTGCCAATTAACAAAACGTCCAGTAGGACCCACTTACGGAGAATTAAGTCAACCTCCGGAATCTAAAGAACCCTTCGACCTTTTATCTCTGGACACCATAGCAGGATTTGCCAAATATGGCAACACCAAGATATATCTCCATGTGGTAGTCGATCATTTTTCACGCTACGCATGGGCTTTTCCATCTAAATCCACCAGTACCACCACCTACCAACAGGTACTTAAGCGAGTATCCCAGGATGGTTCTCCAAAACGCCTTCTTAAGGATAGAGCCCCTGCCTTCACTTCACCCAAATTTCGTAGTTTCCTACTTAATAGAAATATTCACCCATTGCTCACAACCAGCAACAATCCACAGGCCAACGGCCTATGTGAACGCCTGAACGCCACCCTCACGGGAAAACTTAGGTTATTACACCTAGAAAATCCTAAGGTCGCATGGACCAAGTTGGTCAAGAAGGTTACACTTATATATAACAAGACACCCCACTCTACCACAGGTTTTCCACCCATATACTTAATGTTTGGTATCCTACCCCCAGAAATCTCTAATCATAACACACCGTACCCAGATATCGACAAAGCTAGAAAAATTGCACACACACGCACACAAAACAAACATTTACAAGACAAAAACATTTATGACCAACGACACAAGCAACCACATTTCGAAGTAGGTGATCTAGTGTTAGTAAAATTATATTTCCACCCAAATACAGGGAAACTTGCGCCATATTTCACAGGACCTCACACAATATTAGAAATTATTTCGCCAAATGTGGTCCGCATAGATCGACCAAATCAACCACTTCAAAGAGACACTGACACCATCCACGTCAACAAACTTAAACTGTATACAGAAAAAATCCATTATATATCACCACCCGCCGTTAGCACATATCATATAAAGCACAACCCCAATTACACGTTCCCTTTCAAACATTTAACACCCGAATTATTCCAAACAGAGTCATTAAGGTTCAAACCCACCAACAGCGAACCTTTCAGACATTTAGACCCTGCCATTTTTGCAACAAGACGATTTGCATCACTCTTCCCCGATGTTAAAAACTGCAAACCTGACAACCAGCTCAATCATATCACACCACTCCCTAAAGATATCAAACAGGAGAACTGCGAACCTACCAATCATTCAAATTCTACAATTCATAAGGTTCAAGCAAATATTTCAGAGTCCCCAGTTACAAAAATGTGGACGAACATGGGGCAATACCCTATTTTTCATCTGATTTTCATCCTTTGTTTGTTACTTCTGCCATACAACTGTATTCCAATTTTATTCATCAATTACTTGTTTATCTATACCATGCCCGCTCATAAAATCTTCGAACTACAAGAGGCAGTTTTTAATTTTGGACAAACATTAGGAAATATCTTTGCAGAAAATCTAAAAAGACTCCGAAGAGATAGAAGTAATTGAAGAATGACCAACCAATATCGGAGAAGTCACACTCCAAAAACAAGATGCAAATAGCAATTAGGCGGACAGGAAACGTAGTTCCCCCACTTCCTGATCCAATTACATGCAAATAGTGTGGGAGGGTAATTTTAGGATCGGACCTCGCGTCCCCGACACGTCCCGCTTCCGGCGTCTCATTACAAGGCCCCGCTCATCCAAATTAGATCACCGCTCTCCCCAGCCACAGATTCCTCTATGCCACCAATTTTTGATTCCAGTTCGAGTCTACATATCGATTTTTACCACCCAATTCCACATCCACAAGACAACACATAGAACTAGCCCACACATTTCTTACACAACAGACTTCTAACATTTTTTCACAACACACACAAAGACAAAAAATTACACATAAAGGTTATATAGATTTCCATGTCTCCTGTACACATAACATAAACGCACTTGAGGGCTAGAATCACGTTTTCACCTAAGTGTCGCTACAGATGAGACAAAAAATTTATAGGGCATAATTGAGCAATTAAAACATTTATAGGGCAAAATGGAGCAATCAATACATTTAGATCAGGGCATGTAGATACCAAAGGATTCAAACCAATACACCTTATTTTTCATATCAATCATTTTCATTATTTTCTCTCAATTAAAAATGTAAATACTTAATCAATTTATCAATTTATCCAACTTATTATCACTTTTAATCATTAATTATCATTTTTTTCCAATTAGTTTATATTATCATTTTTATTTATCAATTATCATTCTATTTACCACTTAGCTTATATTGCCACAACTCAATTATCAACGAAAACTCATTGGTTTTCGATTAAACTAAAAACATTAAATCACCCTTTGTTGTTGGAACCTTTTTATTTTTCATTTTTCTTTTTTTTTTCCAAGCACTCAACTTTGATTTCGCTCAACCACTTTTTATTTTTATTTGATTTCAAAATACCTTATAAAATTTTAATTTTATTTTGATTTTGATTTCTCAAAAGACCTAATGAAACCCCCTCGATTTCATTCCCCATCTCAAGTAGGATAGTAATTAGGCAATTCTTTTCTTTTTCACCCATGCTACAAAGCACTTTTTTTTTCCTCACCAACGCAACAAAGCATTTTCTCTTTTTTCCATACAACAAGGCTTTTTCTTTTTGTGCAACCAAGCCTTCACTTTGATTTCATTCAACTTTTATTTTTATTTTTATTTTTGATTTCTCAAAAGCCCTAATAAAATTCCCTCGGTCTCCATTCCCAATTTCGAGCTAGAATATGGTTAGGCATTTTTCCTTTTTTTTTTTCACCATTCAACCAAGCACTCAACTTTGATTTCGCTCAAAAACCTTTTATTTTATTTTATTTTGATTTCAAAAGACCTTATGAAATTTCCTCGAATTCTTTTCCAAAATTCGAGCAAAAAAGTAACTAGGCATTTTCCCTTATCACCATGCAACAAAACAATTTTTCTTTTTCAACCAAACACATTCAATTTTGATTTCATTCAACTATTCTTATTTTATTTTGTTTTGATTTCAAAGCGCCTTATGAAATTTCCTCGAATTCTTTTCCAAAATTCGAGCAAAAAAGTAACTAAGCAGTTGTCTTTGTCACCATGCAACAAAATATTTTTCTTTTTCAACCAAACACATTCAATTTTGATTTCATTCAACTATTTTTATATTATTTTATTTTGATTTCAAAAGCCTTAATAGAACTCCCTCGAATTCATTTCTTAGCTCGAGTAGAATTCGTTTAGGCGCATTTTCCTTTTCTTTTTAATCCACTATGTACCATAGCATTTATTGATTTCTTACACTTAAAAAATTTTTTGATTTCTATTAATTATACTCAACCTATATCATCAACACCATTCTATTTTTCTTTTATATCACCAGCAATGTTTGTATATAGCCCCTTCATACCCACAACTAATTTTCCCACAAAATTATTTTTCACTTTATAGAATTCTCTCAGGCTAACCCCTTCTTGAATTCTTCACATGTAGGGGGCGCATCTGTCATAATTTGTATATAATTAAATGCAACCCCGACCCACTATGTATGTACCATGTATGATTTTCAAAGATTTAATAAAAGAATAAGGTAACTGGAGGAAAGAAAGTAACAAAAGACATAGGAAATAGGCCTAAAGTTGGCACGACTATTCTGGGCACCCCTGTGTCAATATTGCAGGGGCAGAGACCGCAAAAGTTATATTAGTCGCGAAGCACTCAATACTTCCTGACAAAGCAGGACGTATCTGGTATCCACAGAAGTTATATTAGTCAAAATGCACTCAATACTTCCTGACAAAGCAGGACGTATTTTGATAACGCGGAAGTAAATAAAGTGGAAATAGCACTCGACACTTCCTATCAGGCAGGCCATATCTTTCACCAAAGAGAACCGCGGGCCAATCAGAAGACAGCACCTTAAGTAGGTCAACCAATAGGAAAAGATCATGTGACATCTCTCGACCAATCAGAGAGAAACTGAGTCTTGGTGTTAAATCGAAAAGCAAGAATGGTCAGTAGGTTTTTAGCTCTCATAGGAACAACACCTAGAGTTGCTCCTTCGCTTCCAACAAGGTAACATCTACTCTAGAGATCTCTCTCTCTCCGCTCATTTCATCTAAATCCAATCATCGCCATGTGATCAACTAATTAATAAGTCAAATCGCTCAGCTCTTCTCAAGCTTTCTTCCCTCCAACCCAGTTGCCTTTTATTTTCAAACCCAATCACGTGTCCTGATTATTCCTAACTGTATGCTTAAACTTCCACTCAAACGACTGCGCTTCAACCAAATCTCACCATTCGCATCCAACAACAAGAAACCCCGCAACGATATTGCCACATATATATATTTTTAAAATTATTATATTATAGATTTGGGGATTTGAAAAATCATTTTTGCTTTTTTTTTACTAGTTTTATAAATTCAAATTCAGTTAAAAATTAGTTTTTCTTTGTAATTTATATTATATAAATTTATAAAAATAAATATTTATAGAGAAATATAATTATGGATGATCACATATTTATAATGGAAAAATATTTTTTCGAACAAAAATTAGTTAACACTCACAATTGTTATGCTCAAAATATCAAATATATATTTTCACAAGTAGAGATTGAGATTGAAACTGATTTATTTCAATGTCCATATAAGATTATAAAAGGTAAAATACAGAATAAATATAAATAAATTAGATTATATACAAACAAAACAAACAAAACAACTTTATTAGGGCGTCTTGCCCTGTACAGATTCGCCGTGGAATTACAGACAATATTAAACACAGGAGAAAAGGGAGAGATAAGAGTATTTACAATTGAGGTATGGTAAACAGGGTGACTTTAAACATATATTACACATATATGTTACACATATATCATTAATGAGGAAGAAAAATAAAATGAATGATAAATACAAAAGTATAACATGAGAATATGAAGAACATTGAAAACAATATAAAAATTACATTAGCCAAGGATAAGTGGAAAACATTTGATGATTATAAGAAAAATAAAAGAAATTTGTGAAAAAGCAATAAACAGTAGGCAAAAGGTAATATGTACAAAAAGGAATATATGTAAATAAGAATGAACATGTAAATATTTTTTAAAAATTAATGGTAGGAATAAAGAATGGTCATTTTGAAGAAAAAGAATCAAGGTGGACAAAAACAAAAGTTAAAATTTACATATGTTGGTAATGATAAATTTACATAGTTAGGTACGCTTTTAGATATAATTACATATGAAAAAGGTAAAGTGCGTAAAAATGCAAATCCTAAAAACACAAACATTACGAAATCAGATTAAATAAGAAAAGATCAAAATACCAAAAGTTTGGGAATTTAAAATATAAGATTGAAATGTGAAGCTATAGGGTATTGTGGTTATTAACGAAAAATATATATATAGTGGAAATATGATTTTTTAAAAAATGTTAAATAGAGTTCAATAAAATATTTAAGGTGAGATAAAATAGGTAATATTTTGTTGTTGTCCTCCCGGCCGACTTTTTTACATACAGCAAAACAACAAAACAACTCTATTAGGGCGTCTTGCCCTTTACAGATTCGCCGTGGAATTACAGACAATATTAAACACAAGAGAAAAGGGAGAGATAGAGTATTTACAATTGAGGTATGGTAAACAGGGTGACTTTGATCTGTGTTAAACCATGTGTGTACATAAAATAATCCAAAACCGATGAACCTCTTTCTGAAATAAAAGTGAATGAGCCGTACGTATCTCCTTTATTTCTGCTATTAGCTATTGTTATAGAATTTGAATCTGTGAAGGAAATTAGTTTTTCAGATAGTTTCGAAGATATTAGGTCTTTAGATTTCCTATATTTGTTGAGGGATGAATTTAGTTTCAGTGGGTTATGGAAGCCTCCAGCATTGCCTATTCTTATATTGATATCACCGGCTATTAGCACTTCGTTACCTTTACTCATGTGATATTCAATGTGCCTAAGTAAATTTGTTAAATTTTGTTCTTGTAATGCATTAGGAGGTAAATATACAAACAACAAACAAATACTCTCGGTGGTTTTGTCTAGAAATTTGTGCGTCAAGACAGATATCCAATAAGGGTTTGTTTCGATTTTTCTAACCGTATGTTGAAAGTTTTTTTTTTAATTCCAATCAGAATTGACCCCGAGCCCCTTCCCTTTAGTTCTGTTTTCATTGCTGGGCTTTGAATTATGTAGTATTCCTCTGTTAATAATTCGAAATCATTAGTAATCCATGATTCACTCATTGCAAAAAGTTCGTATGTTTTTAGGTATTCAACGAGTGGAAATATTGATGTTATTCTATTATATCCATTTATATTCCATTGTAATATTTTAATTTTAGTATCTATATGTTTGACCTGGGTTACTTGTTTGTCATTTATTGCCGATTCACAGTTTTTCGTATGTGGATATCTAATTTTAGTTGTATTTCTATCTGATATATTTTTCGTAACCTTTGGGTTTTTAAATTAGAAGTTTTAGCCGTGAGTGTTTTATCATAAAGTGGCTGTACGGTCACTATATTAGAAATCTGATTATCAATCTGGAAAGTCCTATTTACATTCAGTGTTATGTTCTGTTTTTGCTATATCTTATTTCCATTATTATTGACAACTTGGCCATTTACAGCTTCATAGACTACACCGTTTACAATAAGTTTATTATATCTCAACTTTGATCGAGTGCCCTTTTCAAAAAGTTCTTTCCTTTTTGCAATAAGAATAAGCCGTTGGTCTCTAATCTTTTTACTATAATCTTTGTTTATGTAAATTTTGCTATCTCTAAGTTTGGTCGTATTTTCGAATAATTTAATTCTATCTTCATATTCAGGCAATGAAATCAAAATAGGCGATTTATTAGCCTTTCCAAGTCTATGGCATTTAGTTATATTTTCTAGAATCTGCCTTTTTTCTTTTATAATAGATTTAACTTTTTGAAGACTTTCAGCTGGTCCTTCATTCGCTTCTCCCTCAACTCCGTAGAAAACGAGATTTGGCTCCCGCAGCTTCATCTCCAGAAAGTCGGTCCTGGCTTCAATTTCCCTTAACTTAGTTACATTCTCAGAGACTATCTCGTTCGTAGCAGCCAAGGTTTCCACACAAGTTGTTACCTTCATTTCAACTCCAAGAAATCTCTGGTCCCACTCTATCATTCTTTTCTCGATGTTTGACAATCTCGTATCTATTCTCTCGCCGAGATTTCTGATCTCTGATGACATAAATTAGATTATATAATAATAAATATATGAATAAATAGATATAAATATATAAAATAATTGATAAATATACATATATATAAATATTGTAACAGTATTTATTATTTTATTAGCAGAGTATTATTTTTTATGTTTATATTTTGCTATACTCTGTACACTTCCCTCTTTTGTTTATCACTCAAAGTTTGTTCTTGCCTGAAATGAATTGTTGTCTCATCCCGAAGTTGGTCTTCCCTAATTTTCCACGTGGCAATATATACAAGTCGCCATTGGTGACGCCCACCGAGAGAGAGAGAGAGAGAGAACGGAAAGAGTACCTCTGGTTATAAAAATTAAACACAATGTTATATAGCATGGAATTCAATTATAAAAGATATAGATGTTATGTGGTGAGATAACCAATATGAAACTTGTTAAATTATGTTGTATATATATTGACTAGCGGATTGACCCGGGCAACGCCCGTGTTTTACCCGATTGAATGTTTTGATTCAAATACTATTTGTTACAATTATAAATTGTGGTCATGTGGCCTTGTGGTCATGGCATCTGCCCGGTAGGCGAAAGGTCGTGGGTTCGATTCCCATCCCTTGACACTTTTTTTATTTTATCCATTCTGACCAAAATCTATCCGTGAACTTCACACAGTGAACTTCACACAGACAGAATAAAGCAATTATATAAGTAGACTAGACGAATGGCCCGGGCAACGCCCGGGTTTTACCCGAGTGCGTATATATTTTAAAAACGTTTTAATTAAAATACTATTCGTTACAATTATAAATTGGCGCCGTGGATGTCTCTCTTGTGAAACGTCCCGCCCCAAACTGTGTGTGTCTTGAAAATATAAAAATGTGAATTTTCATAAAGATTTCATCATGTCGATTTTTTTTGCATTTCACCTACTAAATCGATAGAGATAATTACATTTGCAACATGAACTTAGGTATATTGACTAAATAGAAAACTGCATAGTAATAAAGATCATTTTTTTAAAGGCACCATATCGGTTTTTTTTTTTTTTGGCATTTAAAAGTTTATTTTCTAATTTTTGATTGTATAAGAAACATATTTTCATTTAAGTATTGTACTTTATATAAAAAAGATTAAATAATTGTGCAAAACGGTATATACGATATACAAACATCAAAAGAAATAATGAGCCTATCGTTCAAATATAAAATTCGAATAAATATAAATGAGACACTATAAATTAAATACCTATTTAATGAATATCATATTTTATTCTTATAAAGGTACTTATATATAATATAATTTATATAAAATATATAAAATATAAAATATATAATATATATAATATAAAATATATAATATATAATATAAAATATATAATATATAAAGGTTACCGATTTAAAAATCTATTTTATAATTTTAGATTGTATAAGAAACATATTTTCATTTAAGTATTGTATTTTACGAACGGAAAAATAACGTCCAGGGTAGCCTAGTGGACATGGCACCTGCCCGGTAAGCAGAAGGTTGTGGGTTCGATTCCCGCCCCTGGACACTTTTATTTTTCCCGTTAGAAATGGTAAATATTTCTCTTTAAAATAAATATTGATTTTTCATAGAAAAGAAACTTATGCGGTATAATTTTAAGTATTGTTTACTTTTTTATTTTATCCATTCTGACCAAAATCTATCCGTGAACTTCACACAGTAAACTTCACACAGACAGAATAAGGCAATTATATAAGTAGATTGATTGTTACCACAGAGTGTGTGTAAGCTCACAGGTAAATAGGCGCTAACCGAAACAGAAAAAAGTTCCTCTGTTCAATATTAGTTATCCTTTTATATTTTGTTCTCTCTCTTGTAAATCAATAAATATAATGTTTAATTAATAATTATTGGTATCTGTTTCATTAATAATTCTAAGCAAAGTCAACAATTGGTAGCAGAGCGTGGTTGTTCAATATAAAACTCAAAAGGAAAATATTTAATCTGAAGATTAAGCAAGACGTTTATTCTGATCGGTAAACTGAAGCACTTCTACGAAGATTAAAGGTATTTATATAGGTTAAGTTAAATTATATCTATATATTACATGTTTAAAAGCTACCCAATATTTAAATAAATTTAAAATATATATTTGTTTTTAAATTATATTGGTTTGTTTATATTAGCTCAAAGAACGAAAATGGCTGAATATAATTTTTTATCCCAAAGAAAAATTTAACCATTAACAGGAACAAATTATCAAATATGGGCGTTGAAAATCGGCGCAGTTCTGAGAGGAAGAAAATTATTTAAATGTGTAATTTCCGATCCAGAACCTGATATGGAAGACAAAAGTTCTTGGGAGATTTGGAGTGATAAAAATGATGAAGCTTTTGGGATAATCATCACAACATTGACTAATGAACAAGCTTGAATGTTCATAGGAGAAACAAATGCTAAGAAAGTATGGGACTCACTGAGAAAAGCATACACAGGCAATTTGGAAGATAAAATTATTGATATAGGCTTAGAATTAAAGAACATTAAAATGAAAGATAATGAAACTGCAGATGAATATATAACGAGGGCAAAAAATATTGCTGCTAGAAGTTCATCATTAGGGCATCAATTTATCACAAGAGAACTTTCATTTCATATTGTCAGAGGCATACATCCAAGGTATGAAAATATTGCTATTGTCTTACGATCTAAGAGAGAGGCAACAATTGAAGAGATTCAACAAACTCTAAGAGAAGAGGAGTCAAGAAGAAATATGAGATTAAATCAATCGGTTGAGAATGGGCGTGAACAAGCATACAGAATTAAAGATAGAAAAGTTAAACAATTTCAGCCAAAAAGATGTTTTGTTTGTAATAAAAAGGGACATCTAGCTAATGATTGCTGGTTTAGAGATAAACATAAACAAGGATATAAAAAAATGGACTCCTGATTATAGAAATCACAGATACAGTAGGGAACATTCAAATAACCTAATGGATACTATGAAAAGTGGAATTAATGAGCAAGCATTTGAAACATATGTAAAAGAATTTGAAGATTCACCAGATGGGAGAAATGATAGGCAAATATGGTGCATAGATTCAGGATGCACCGCACATTTAACCCCAAACCTAACTTTGATGGAAAATGTGACAGGGTACAAAAGTGAAATCAACCTAGCTGAGAAGGGCAAAACTACCCAAGCCATAGCCAAAGGAGATATGAGACTTACTACATGCACAAGTGAAGGCCAAGAAAATATTCGCATCAAAGATATCTTACATGTACCAAATCTAAGAAATAATTTCTTGTCAGTATACGAATTAGTCAACAAAGGAAATTCAGTTATTTTCAATAAGGATGGAGCAAAAATTTATAATGAAGGTAATGATTTAGTTGCTGAAGCATATATTAAAGATAGAATGTTTATGATGGAAACAAAACTAATAAATGTACCAATAGCAAAAATGAAAATGTCATGGTTATAGATACACATTTATCAAATTTAAATAGCAATATAAGTTTATGGCATTAAAGAATAAACCATATAAATGAAGAATACATGAAAAAAATTATTCAAGGACATATTGTAAGAGGATTGGATCTAAAATTCGAAAGGTTACCAGAGTGCGAAGCATGCATAATGGGAAAACTAGTTCAGAAGCCATATAATATTACGGAAAATTATACAGTTAAGCCCCTGCAGTTGATTCATATGGATTTATGTGGAACAATGCCATGTCAATCTTTAGGAGGATCTAAGTATTTTCTTGTTATAATAGATGATTACAGTAGAATAATCTTTGTATATTTCCTGAGATCAAAAGATGAGACCCCTTTGAAAGATTTGAAGAATTTAAAGCAAGAGCCGAAAACGAATTAAGTCTTAGAATAAAAGATGTAAGAACCGACAATGGAACTCAATTTTGTAACTCTAGATTTGAAGGACTTTTCAAGAGAAGTGGGATCCATCACCAACTTACCACCACATACTCACCACAAAGTAATGGAGTCGCAGAGAGAGTGAATAGGACTCTTATAGATACAGCAAGAACCTTACTAATATACTCAAAATTACCCATGAGGTTTTGGGCAGAGGCAATTGCTACAGCTGCATACATTAAGAATTGTACCCCCCACAGGTCTATCAAGCACCATACACCTATACAGAGATGGAATGGTAGGAAACCATCGGTCAAACACATTCGAATATTTGGATGTTTGACACATTGGCTTGAAGGCAAAAGAAGAAGAAACAAGTTTTCACAGAGGGTAGAAAGGGAATATTTATTGGTTATTCCATTAAAAGAAAAGCCTACAGAATATATGATATAATGACAAAGAGAATCCATGAAGTCAGATCAGTAAAATTTAGTGAAGATAAGAGAGGAATTGATTATGCAAATGATATTCAGGAAGATACTAATTGTGATAATTCGACCTATAAAGGAAATTGTGAAGAAATAGTTGCTGAAAACTTTCTTATCTTGAAAGAAGACAATCCTGTCACAGAGAGTGAAATGAAGTCTCAGGAGGATACTTCAGTAAAACTAGGTGGTGACTGTGAAAATGACTCATCACAAACTGAACCAATAGAGGAAAGATGCGCAAAAGGAGGAAGAAAGAAAGGAGACACAAAGAGCATCTTAGAAGAACGGCACAAAGCAAGACTTGAAGAACAAGAAAGAAAATTGATCAAAGAATGAGTTCGACGCTCACAAGAATAAAAGATAGGAATGATGCAAACTTAATTATGGAAATAGATCATTATATCCCGGAGAACTTTAAAGAAGCAATGGATAGTGGAGAAAGAAATGAATGGCACAAAGCAATGGAAGAAGAGCTCAGTGAGATAGAGAAACATAAAGTATGGACACTAGTACCAAGGGAAAATGGCATGAAAGTCATCAATAGCAAATGGGTCTACAGTACAAAGAAAACCTCAAATGAGGGCACATATAAAAAAAAAGGCCAGACTGGTTGCTGTTGGATGCAATCAAAGGTATCGTGTGGACTATAAGGAATCTTTTTCACCTGTACTCAAAAAGGAAAGCTCGCGAACAATAGTAGCTCTTGCAACACGACAGAATTTAATCATCAAGACTTATGATGTGAAGACAGCTTATCTCTATGGCGAGTTAGAAGAGACAGTGTACATGAGACAACCAGATGGTTATATGCAAAAAGGAGAAGAAAACAAAGTGTGTAAATTGGAAAAAAGCCTGTATGGTCTACCACAATCAGGAAAATGTTGGAACAAAAAGATCAATGAAATTTTATACCAGTTGGGAATGATTAGAACCAAATATGATCCATGTGTCTATAAACTCCAGAGAGGAGAAGAGTATGCAATACTGTCTCTATATGTAGATGATCTCATCATTGCTGGAACTAGTAAGGAAATTAATGACAACCTAGTCTCAGAAATAGAAAAATATGTTACTCTAACAGAAAAGAAAGATAGCGAACCATTTATTGGAATTGAAATAAAAAGGGCAGAAGATGGATTTTATATATCTCAGACTCATTATATTGATACAATTCTTCACAGATTTGGACTGGAAGAATGCAACAGTGTGCAGACACCTGGAGATCAAAATCAAAATTTGGATGAATATTTGGACTCTAAGCCAGTAGATAAAACTGTATACCAGGAAATGATTGGATCACTAATGTACCTTTCTACGGGTACTCGACCGGACATATCCTTCAATGTCATCAATTTATCACAGTATAGTAATGATCCAAGGGAAATACACTTAACTGGAGTTAGAAGGATTTATAGATATCTGAAGGGAACAAGAAATAAAATGTTGGCATATAAGTCAAAAGACAACAACATCACAATAAGTACTGATGCGAGCTGGTGCACAACCCGAGACACAAAATCATATTCAGGCTATACAGTCAAACTTGGCAACAACTTAATAAACTGGAGAAGTAGAAAGCAAAATTTAGTAGCCTTGTCTACATGTGAAGCAGAACTTATTTCAATATGTGAAGGAATTATAGAAGTATTATGGTTAAAGGGATTACTAGAAGAACTTTGTGAAAATTTAACTTTCCCAATTACCTTGAAAAGTGACAGCCAAGGCTGCACTAAACTGGATACAATCTGACAAAATTAGTTCACGAACAAAGCACATAAACCGAAAGTATTATTTTGTGAAAGAGGAAATTCAAAATGGAATCAAGCTGGAATACACTAAAAGTGAAGACATGGAGGCGGATATAGTAACGAAGAGTCTACCTAAGGACAAACTACGGAAATGTGCAGATAGCCTTGGACTTGCTGATTAGGGCTTACACACAGGGGAGCGTGTGTTGTATATATATTGATTGATTGTTACCACAGAGTGTGTGTAAGCTCACAGGTAAATATGCGCTAACCGGAACAGAAAAAAGTTCCTTTGTTCAATATTAGTTTCCCTTTTATATTTTGTTCTCTCTCTTGTAAATCAATAAATATAATGTTTAATTAATAATTATTGGTATCAGTTTTAATTAATAATTCTAAGCAAAGTCAACAAATTACCTCCAAGTTGGATTAAGTCAGGTCAAATTAGGCTAGACGGACTTGTTTGGACATTTATCTAATGTGTTCACAGTGTTTACATTGAATGTTCGAAGGTAAAACTGTGGTTGAGGCCATATGTCTGGTGTAACGCGCGTGTCAGTAAAGGTGGGGCTTCAATTTCATAACATCCTATGAAAGAATTATGAAATCGATCGAATTGGCCAAAAAGCTGATTTAAGTTGGTGAAGTGGCAAGGCCGATTTTCAGGCAAGAATACAACATATAATTGTGGGCGAAAGAGTGCGGTGCCATTTTTGACAATTTGACAATTAAAATAATTTTATTGACATCTTGTCAATACATGCAAAGTGCACAGTCTGCACTATTTTGAAAAAGATAATCATATATATATATATATGCATCAAACTATGTACAAAGAACATGGCCATTTTTGATACATCTATAACATCCTACTCTGTGCACCTATATCTTATACCATATTATATATTGTAATGTAGAAAATCAGGAAAGACAAACTTCTGGATGACACGGCAATTTATTTAATACTAGCACAAAATCAACATTTATAAGATACAAGATAAGCAATGAGGGAGTTTCCAGAGTAACAAAATATAAAGAATATAAATATCAAAACTAATAATCTGTATATAAAATATAATAAATATTTTGCGCTACCATATAAATATATATAATATTATATTTTAAATAATAAAATTGGTTTAAATTTGTATTACAGTCAAACTTGGATAATTCGAAGCCCAAGGGACTAAAAAAAATCGAATCATCTAAAAATTTGAATTCAAAACGTTTTGAATAAAAGGGACCAAGATAAATATTCGAATTAAAGACGTTTTCGAATTATCGAAGTTTTATTGTATTATAATTTCAAAAATAATTATATATTTATGAAAAATTATCATAATTATTTATATCTCTAGTTCATACTACCGATTTATTTTTATGGAATGACAACCGCTCATTGCACTACAAACGGCTGCACGTATTTTCTCCTACATAAACATTCTATTCTATAGTCTATTCCATAACACATACGGCCACCTAGAATTCTTAAATTTTGTAGACTTGAATTTTTATCTTTATTAAGTAAATGTATACATTTTTAGACTTCTACGTGGTCTGTAAATATGTTAAAAATTGGTCACAAAATTTGAAAAGAAATATAGTAAGTAGGGTTTCACAGACAGTCTTGAAGTCTTAAATTTTGTAGACTTGCATTGTTAGCTTGATTGAATAAATGTATACAATTTTAGACTTCTACGTGGTCTGTAAGTATATTAAAAATTGGTCACAAAATTTGAAAATAAATATAGTAAGTAGCGTTTCACAGACAACCTAAAAGTCTTAAATTCTGTAGACTTGCATTGTTAGTTTGATTGAGTGAATATATACAATTTCAGACTTATATGTGGTCTGTAAGTATATTAAAAATTGGTAATAAAATTTGAAAAGAAATATTAAAAGTAATGTATTCCTGACTACCTAGAAGTCTCAAATTTTGCAGACTTGAATTGTTATCTTTATTGAGTAAATGTATACAATTTTAGACTTCTCTGTGGTCTGTAAATATGTTAAAAATTGGTCACAAAATTTGAAAAGAAATATAGTAAGTAGCGTTTTACAGACAACCTAGAGGTCGTAAATTTTGTAGACCTACATTGTTAGCTTGATTGAGCGAGTCTACAAAATTTCATATTTCTATGTGGTCTGAAGGCATATAAAAATTAGTTACAAAAGCTGAAAGTAAATATAGAAATTAAGTCTCCACCACCTCGACCCCTTTTTAATAGCACGCCAGTCGCTTATTACGGCAGAGAAATAGCTGCGCCCTTTTCCCTCGTTTGAGAGTACATATATAAATTCTCTTCTCTAAAAAAGCAGATTTAACATTCCAGCGTCCTTTATTTAGGACACGCATGGAACAGAATTATAATATAATGTTCTTATTTACTTTTAGAGGTGGGGGTCGGTGGAAAGATGGTCTAAACCGTTAGTTTTCGACCGCTGCGACCCGGGTTCGATTCCCGCATTGGGCACTTTTTTCTGATTTGAAAAAAAAAATGCTCCAATAGCCCCGGATTCTGGCAAAAGTCCAACCCCACCAGCGAATGCAAGTAACCAAACGAGGATATGGCACATTTGTAAGTGTAAAGTCTAACTGCTTTTCACATGTGTAGACATGTGGTGCACTTACAGTAAAAGCAGTCGCTTACTTCTACCCACCATGATTATCATGGTCTGTACCGCGTGTACTACAGATAACGAGGACTAATAGAGGTAAAGTTCTATGCTTATATTACTTTAAATTCCCTGTTTCAAAATGACGCGTTATCTCTAATACATCAAACAAAATCACAGAGAGATATGACCCGTTTTTATTAGCAGATGTTTTTTTTTTTTTTTGCTTATCCCTAGTACATGTGGTATAGGCCATGATAATCATGGTGGGTAGAAGTAGGCGACTGCTTTTACTGTAAGTGCACCACATGTCTACACACGTGAAAAGCTGTTCGACTTTGCACTTACAAATGTGCCAGAGCCCCGTTTGGTTACTTGTACTTACTGGTGGTGTTGGACTTTTGCAAGAATCGGGGGCCATTGGAGAATTTTTTCAATCATAAAAAAGTGCCCATTGCGGGAATCGAACCCGGGTCGTAGCGGTCGAAAATCAACGATTTACACCATCCTTCCACAGACCCCCTTTATATTATTAGCAGTAAGTATAAAATGGAAATTCATATATCTTCACTTGAAATTCCATATTGTTGACAGCCGCAACAACAACGTCAGTCTGGGTATGTCTACAGCCAAAATTGTCCACCTGGACCTGCTGAACATGGAATTATCCCGCTGGACTCCCCACAACCTCGGACCTGGATTGTCAGACATGTTATGGAGCCTGTTATGTATCACAGCCTATCTAATACAGGTAACTTTCTAATATCGATTAAAGTTATTCTGATTATACATAACACCATATATAGTTGAACCTGTCTATAGCGCCCCCTCAAAATAGCGCCTTCCTCTCTATAGCGCTCGATTTTAAACATTAAAATACAGACATTTTACATTAAAAGTGACCTGTCTATAGCACCCCCTCTCTATAGCACCCTATTTTAGTGAGTCACAAGAGGGGGCACTATAGGAAGGTTTAAACTTTATATGAATATAATAATACAATATTGGGAAGTTGTATCAAATTGGTAGATTTTACCACTGATGAACCAAACCCTCTCAATATATGTTTCAACGTAGTATGGACAGTAAAAATATTGTGTTATATTTGGGGTACAATCGTACCTATATCAATTGAGTTTCACTATACTGTTAATTTTGGAGATAGAATTGATGTTTTTATTTGAATAGCGACATACGTGGATTTTTAATAAAAGATCGTATACTTATCCAGATTCTATATCTTAAAAGGAAAGATATAATACAATTTATATGTTGTAGGTATCATAGTATCTGGTTATATGCTAAAAATAAGGCTGTATATGGGCGTAATCTGGTTTGTAGACAACACCCAATGACTCTGTTAGTTGTGTTAGCGCTATTGAAACATATATCTGAGATAACAATGGACATAGACAATTTGATAATTAACATAAGTTTATTTACATCTTGTCAATACATGGAAAATTGTACAGTCTCAATTTTAAAATGATAATTATATATATATAAATATATACATAACACTATGTTATAAAATAAATAAAGCTTCCGGAGCTAAGTTTCTTGTATATCTTTTTATTTTCAAGCTTTCGGACTTGTCAGTCCTCCAACAGGATTATTACGTTCACAAATTAATAATAAATACTATTTTTATATACACATTGATACATTGAGAGAAAATATATCACATTATTTCATATATAACACTATGTAAAATGAACATGGCTACTCTGCCACGGCTGCAGAGATTGGCCATAGAGAGGGCGCCGTTTTATTTATATATACAGACAGTAAATATATGTCTATCTTTACTATTTACAAGCAATATATTTCTGTTAATTGATTAAAAGACAATACCAGATTAGGAAAATTCGGGAAAAACCTGTAAATCATAGTTTTGGGCTATGGGAATTTATAGGTAAGTATAGGAGCAGCTATGGTGCTATAAACTCTTATGGTAGAAATCATAAAATCATCAGAATCTACTGAAAAGAGGTTTTCTTTCTGGATATGGACTAACGCGGACCATTCCCTAAAAGCAGGTTCTCAATGTGGACGTTCCGAATTTACTAAAACTGGTGTTGTGACTTTGTCACTAACCTGATAATCTACTAGATTGTCAACAGATTGTGCATAGATTTACGTATTTACTTTTGAATGGTCTTCTTTAGTTTTGATGGAATACTAGAAAGACCACTCTGCCATGTCTTCAAATAACATCTCTGGTATCTTAAAATATTTCCTAAATTCTTGAGACTTGTGGAACACTAAGGTTCAAATTATTTGTGTCATATAGAAAATTACACCTGCACACATGAACACCATATATTTTTTAAAACTTCAATCTACATTTTGTGTTACCAAATTATCTTAAACAAGGAATTGATTTTTCTTGTAGACTATAAGTAAAATATATTGAACATAAAGTCCTTCTCCTATATAAAGGGTGTTGAATTGCATGTTAGGGGGGGAGGGGGGGATAAAAAAATAAAGACAGGAGTTTTCTGGGCGAACTTTTTATTGAGGGAAATGTTACAAACTTTCGAGCCCAACGGTCTTCTACAGGTTATATATATAATGCTGCCACCAATAAAGGTTAGGCACTGCCCCTATCCACCTACTGTTTCATTATAAGAACTACCGCATTGTATGATCATTCGTCGTGAAGCATATGATGATCATTTAAATTATTTTTGTTTGTTTGTTTACATTACCTTGGAATATGCACTCATATGAGGTTTTCATATCTTAAGTCTTAAATATTTACCTATGACATCATTCAACTGCTATTTTACAATATTTTTTAAATAAGATTAGTTGTGATTTAAATAATTAACGATTAAACCTTACAGATATAAAGCTAGAGATCAATATTTATATATAACAGGAACAAGGCCTCGACCCACACACTTATTTATAAATGTCAACTTGGAGAGAGTTTGTGGTTTAATCATTAAAAAATATTCAAAAAATTTCGAACATCATTTATATTCCGACATGTGAGAATAGGGACTTGTATCGTCATGGCAGGACTCTTGGAATTGAGAATAGGGGCTTGTATCGTCATGGCAGGACTCTTGGAATTGAGAACAAGGACTTGTATCGTCATGGCAGGACTCTTGGAATTGAGAATAGGGACTTGTATCGTCATGGCAGGACTCTTGGAATTGAGAACAGGGACTTGTATAGTCATGACAGGACTCTTGGAATTGAGAATTAGAATGATATTCTCAAGGGGCAGGGTTCTAATATTTGAGAATAGGTCCTCAGGAGAAAGAGAGCATCCGACCTTGGGTCTTGGATTCAAGACGAGGATCCAGGGCCAGCCTTCATGTCTGCTATTCCCTAGGCACACCTCAAAGGCCAGCACATCGCCATTCTTATAAGGAATAGTTCGTGAGTTTAAAATATTTCTGACAACTATATAAAAACGACTATTTTTATATATTGTTAAACGAACGCGCGAGAACGCCCAAACAAACAGGAAAAATAGAATAAACTATCGTGAACACACAGGAAAAAACGCCAAAGAGTAAAGGAAAGATTCGGAGTGATCGAATAAACAAAGCGACTAGACGGACTTGAAGGTGCCAAATAACCCAACCAAACTGTTCTAACAACCTTGAATTCCCGAACGAACCAGCCGAAAGGTCAGCTAGAACGAACAACCAGTCTAGTACAATGGTGAGCCCAAGCACGCCTGGACGCCCCAGCTGAACGAACAACGCTAGAACGAACGCGCGAACTAGGTCAGAACAAACACCCCAGAGCATTGAACGCACTAGAACGCACAGTACGCACTAGACCGCACGACGCCTCCTGGACAAGCGATACGACCTAATACGCATGTTCGCGATAGATACGAACAACACCCCAGAAAACCTGAACCAACACTAGGACAGGGCGAACGGACTAACGGGAACGCACAGACAAGAACGCCAAACGTCAAGGACAAACGAAAGCACTAGGAGTGATCGAACGAACTAGGAGACCAGACGGACCAGAACGAATGAGTCCCAGGAATACACAACCAACAGTCCTAGCAAACCTTGAATTCTTGAACGAACTAGTCGAGCAGTCTAGCTAGAATGAACAACCAGTCTAGTACAATGGTGAGCCCAAGCACGCCTGGACGCCCCAGCTGAACGAACAACGCTAGAACGAACGCGCGAACTAGGTCAGAACAAACACCCCAGAGCATTGAACGCACTAGAACGCACAGTACGCACTAGACCGCACGACGCCTCCTGGACGAACGATACGACCTAATACGCATGTACGCGATAGATACGAGCAATACCCCAGAACACCTGAACCAACACTAGGACAGGACGAACGAACTAACGTGAACGCACAGACAAGAACGCCAAACGTCAAGGACAAACGAAAGCACTAGGAATGATGAACGAACTAGTAGACAGAACGAACTAGAACGAACAAGGCCCTGGAATAGCCAATCAAACTGGTCTAACAAACCTTGAATTCCCACACGACCGAGTCAAACAGTCAGGCTAGAACGAACAACCAGTCTAGTACAATGGTAAGCCCAAGCACGCCTGGACGCCCCAGCTGAACGAACAACGCTAGAACGAACGCGCGAACTAGGTCAGAACAAACACCCCAGAGCATTGAACGCACTAGACCGCACGACGCCTCCTGGACGAGTGATACGACCTAATACGCATGCACGCGATAGATACGAACAACACCCCAGAACACCTGAACCAACACTAGGACAGGGAGAACGAACTAACGGAAACGCACAGACAAGAACGCCAAACGGCAGCGACAAACGAAAGCACTAGGAGTGATTGAACGAACTAGGAGACCGCAGTGACTAGAGCGAGTGAGGCCCTGGAATACCCAACCAAACTGTTCTAATAACCTTGAATTCAAGCACGAACCAGCCGAAAGGTCAGGCTAGAACGACAACCAGTCTAGTACAATGGTTTGCCCAAGCACGCTTGAACGCCTCAGCTGAACGAACAACGCTAGAACGAACGCGCGAACTAGGTCAGAACAAACACCCCATAGCATTGAACGCACTAGAACGCACAGTACGCACTAGACCGCACGAAGCCTCCTGGACGAGTGATACGACTTAATACGCATGCACGCGATAGATACGAACAACACCCCAGAACACCTGAACCAACACTAGGACAGGGCGAACGAACTAACGGAAACGCACAGACAAGAACGCCAAACGCAAGGACAAACGAAAGCACTAGGAGTGATTGAACGAAATAGGAGACCAGACGGACCAGAACGAACGAGCTCCCATAAAAGATGACCAATATTGTTGATCATATGAAAAGATGCGACGGAAAAAAAAAACAGAAATGCAGCGCGAAAAATACAGATAGACTAGTTAGGAAAAAAACCACTAATTTTCAGAGCACAATCAACTAGCAAAGTAAATGTACCAAATGTACGGAAGATACAGATATGAATGGAGAAACTAGATATTTAAAGAAACTCAGCCAATATGAACTACCCTAATATCTAGAAAGAAGAAAGTAATTGAAAAAAAAATGCAACCAGAAATTGAAATATTCGACCAACATGAACCCATCTAAAATCAAGAAAGAAGAATAAATTGAACTAGGCACTTATAAATTGAAATTTTTTACAGACAAGATACAAACTAAAATCAAGTAAAAAGAAAAGATTGAATCATACAACCATAAACTGAATAAACTGATTGACAAGATTCAAATTGAAAAAATCTAGCAAGAAGAAAGAAACTGAATAGTTCAATCAGAAATTAAAAAGTTCGATAAACATTATCAAAATTAAAATATAGCAAGAATAAACTGACTATGTATTCAGACACCGAGAGAGAATAAACATTTAAATATATATATTACATGTGAATATATATAAAAAAAGCCATTAACAAAAATTCCAGTTTCAAGATCAGAAGCTGTCCTTCCATTATATTTTATAATATTATCACAGTATATTTTTAGGCCTGTAAAACTGTAAGGAAATTGAAATATAAAAGTTGGACTTTACAATGCCTTTTCTGTAAATTGTCTTATTTATTCATAGCATCTCAATCGCTAAAATCTGTTAAGAAATTTCGGAGTTCTCCATAAAGTAAAATCAAAATTTTATTAAATATAAAAAAAGAGATTTCTGCAAAGTCTAAACAATAAAGGATAGAATTCTGAATTTAACTTTGTTAATTAACGTTGCTTGAGTTTTATAAATTGAGCCGATGTTCTATGTATGCTATGGATGTGTTTAAACATCACGTTTTGATTAACATCAAATAGTAATAAACAAAGTTGAATCTTTGATGTTGAGCAAATTGCAAAGACTTACAATAAAGGTTTGGTTATTTCTTTGTGTAGATAGGAACCCTCGATGTTAAATTATAAGATGAATTAAGTTTGTTCAAAAAAGGATTCATTCTAGTGATAAATAATGTTGGGTCTGGATTCTGCTTGTGTACATATAAAATGCTATGTTGCTAGCAATGTGAATGTAATGTACAGAATGTTGGGTGTGATAATAAAAATAAACATCACTGACCAAATCTGGATATTGGGGGAAAGAGAGCGGGAATCTCCAAGATCCTGGATCCTAGAACAGAAACCATCTTAAGGAAAAGCTTCTTATAAGTTCTTTGATGACAAGAAACAATAGCAAAAATATGACAAAACATTTCTGAAATATGAATAAATAATTTTAACATTATACATATATTAGCGTGCCATCTGTTAAAAGAAATTCAAACTATTGGAACTATTACATTGGGCTGTTTTACCTTTATACCGATACTGGCGCTAAACTCTTGGAAAAGTATTTAAATGAATTATGGACATAAACTTTGAGTACAGTAGCGTTATCACCGACCCGAGGCCGCTAGTATTTGGCGATGGTTAAACCTGATCCATTAAATCTGTCCGGAAGCCAAGTCATGAGAAATCTTTCACCCGAAACTTAGTTTATCATGGGAGATTACTATATCCATAAAAATATAACAAAACTGATGTCTTATGTGAGATTTATAATTTGACATACCTGCTTCTCTTGACTTCTCTTTTCTGACAGGGAAGGAACATCAGCGCCAGAAATTTGCACGGGGAAGGAGCAACATCTTCAGGAATAGCAGAACGTGCAAAATATCAAGAGCAAATAACGTCAATATTTTCCCCGTAGTTTTCAATTCCTCTGTCTTTCAAAAATATTATTTTTTTATCAAATAGCTTTGCTAATGTCAATTATCATCATTGAATTTCTTATACTGGTGAAACGAGATCTATTCTGCCAGAAGCTCTATTACAAGACTTGAGTTATTTTTATACTTGAGATTGGTTAAGGAAGCTTTCTTTGCATCAAGAATGGAACATTATCTCTGTAGGATGACATTGAATCTCTTGTTTTCCAAGCAGAGTCTCGAAGGTTTAAATTATCCTTGTTAGACAATTGAGGTTCAATCTATAACTTTGGTCATCATTTTTTTATAGCGAAAACATTTTAGAGAGGGATTATACTTTTGCTAAAATATTTGTACCATTATGGCTTTGCTTTGTTTCAAATTGTTGAAATGCGTGAACTGCATCCTTCGCCTTCTTCTATCAAGTTTTGATCACTATTTGATATTTCAAATTCAATAGGCATTTTGTGACAGCGTTCAAGTCAGGAAGCTAAACTTTATAGGATCAAATGCCAAATGGCCACAATTTCATACAGATATTAGTTTTTTTCAAATATAACGATGGCTTATCTAGAATTTTATAGCTTTTAGTTCTCATGTAATAGGAAATTATTTGAGCGATTTTCTAAATAAGATAAAAATTATATTTTATTTGGAAAGGATTGTAAAGCCATTGTTGCATGGGACGCCATCTTTAATCAATTAGATTAATAATTTTTGAATATTGTTAATTAATTTTATCTTTTATTTTTCCTCCAAATTAAATATACTTGTGAAATAAATCACTGTTAGGTAGTTTGTAACGTATATCCACACAACAATTACAATAATAGCAATGGTAGCACTAAGTGTTTTTAAATATAGGATATATACGCTGGTGTCTGAAATACAGTGAACAATACCATTTTAAATCTCATTAGTTATTGAACTTGAAAAAGCCACATCTGTCATGAGCATATGAACAATTTTTCACAATTAATATATATTGTTTAACGAAGTTTGACAAGTTTTACCGCAAATGTTTCTTTTGAACAAAATATAATATTTACAAACGGTAAAATATGTCCAGGGTAGCCTAGTGGACATGGCATCTGCCCGGTGAGCGGAACACTGGGTTCGTTTCCCATCCCTGGACACTTTTATTTTTCCGTTCATCATTACTCTTCACAATTCATCCTTACTTACTTCATCTCTAAGGATAGAAATAGTCGTTTTTCTCCTTAAAATAAATTATCATTTTTCGTTCAAAAGAAACATTTGCGGTAAAACTTGTCAAACGTCGTTTTACAATCATAAGACGCATTATGTTGTATCATATATAGTTTGGATCAGACATACTTCAGCCACGTTTTAAAAGTTAAAAGAGAAAACGAAAATATAACGTGGTGAGTTTCTTTTTATTGAAAATACAAGCTTTCAAGCAAAACGCTTTTCTTCAGGTAATCCAAAAAAAAAAATATGCAGAGAGGTATATACCCCCAACTAAATAAGATTTGAATATTGAAGCGGAGAATTGCCACGAACAAGCACGTATCAACACATCTAGAGAGCGAGCGAGAAATCCCGTTTAAAATAAGTTTAAAATAAATAAAATATATACATAAATCGGGAAAACACTTTAGGTTAAAATTCCTTATGCGGTATCCATGTTATTACAAAAAGCTATGTACTGCGGGGGTAGTTCAATTTTTCTATTATAGTTAATATATATAATACTGTATATATAGTTTATTTATTAAAAGGCAAGCTCTTGCAAAAGTCAGAATTGCTCTCTCTCTACTATTGGTAGATAGATCAAAGAGATATCCAGTAACTCGGGCAGTTTGCAGGTGTACACGTGTAGTGTGCGTAGTAAAATCTCTTCTGCTATTATAGGCCTTAGATGAACGATTCTCACTTGAAATCTCTAATATATGCATTTTAAATTTTTATAAAGATAATCATTTAAAAAAAAAACGTATATAATTTGTATTACCAGTTTTCAATTTAAGCATAAATCAAAAATATGAAAAACATTCATTGATCATTTTACATTCTACAATAATTTGATTGAAATCAATTAAAAACTATTCAGATTTCTATTCTCTAGATAAGTGTTCGTTCTGGTAGTACAATATAACTGTTGACATGTTGAATACTCTTTGAAAGATAGAATGGCTTCACTTAATATGATGTTTTATAATGTTGACGCTGGTAATTCCCAGACTGAAGTCACTCAATGGTAACAGAAATGTCAGCTCTGGAAACTGAATACCCTGAAATTATACCCAGGACATGGGTTATGAGCCCCCACGACACAAGAAGACCGCTATCTGATGAAAAAACGAATGATAATATTTTTTAATGAATGAAAATACTAAAAATTATTTGCTAAAATGTTACGTCTGAAATATAGGTGATTTACGTTGTTTTAAACTTGCCCTTAATCATCAAATTCAGGCCACAAGCTCACGACCAAGTATTGTAAAGTCGGGGATTTTACGTTTTTGCCCCTCTATTTTGGTGTTCCATTTTCAATGTCGCACAGTGTTTCTAGCTCTGAATATTCTATATTTTCTCTGTCTAAATATACTTTTCATTTCTAATAATGTATATTGGAAGGAGAGAGAGAGCATACTAATGAATTACAATCTCTATTTCTCTACCGAAAATATAAGTTTATGTATAAAAAAATCTTCACTAAAAAGATTTCTTTTGTAGATGAAGAAGAAAGGTAAAAAAAGGAAATTTTACATAGTTAATACATTTCTCCATTAAGTCAAATGATTCTTTAACAAGGCGTTTGATTGAATTTGATCGGGCGAAAGAGAGAGGCAATAAATAACATTTATGAAGAAATTTAAAAAAAAATCCATATGTTAAGAATGAATAAGTCCTCAAGAAGTTTCCCGAAGTTTACTATTGGATGAAGATCTTGCTATATTTGCAATTTTACTTCCCCATGTGTTGCGTGATGGCCTATTATCAATAAATTTTATAAAAATATTATGAAAAATTGTTATGGTCAAACATTTCTATTATGATTGTAGTTAACAAGAATCTTAATCTAAATATAAATTTTTGAAACACCTCTGTTACATTTGTGGGGAATTAACTTTCAAAGTTCAAAGGCGAAACTTTACACCGCTCATCAAAAAGTGCTATCAACTTTATTTTGGCTGTAAAGTCGGTGACCAAGATAAGACTTGGGCTCTTCATCATTGTTGAGAAATTTGTGCTCGACGTCTTACAGGGTGGATTAAAGGTGAACGTCATATGCCTTTTGCGGTTCCAATGATATGGAGGGAACCTGAAGACCATTCTTCAGACTGTTATTTTTGTTTGACAAAGACTACAGGTATTACATCCAAATCAAGACATACAGTTGAATATCCAGATTTTCCTTCTGCTATGAGACCGGTTCCTCATAGTGATATTTTACCTGTGCCACAGCCTCCTGAAAATGTAATATTTAGTGACGATGATTCAGATAGACGAGAGCAACAGTTGGATGACACAAATTTTGAAGCAGGTGCTTCATCTGAACCTCATTTGTTAACCCAAGGAGATTTGAACGACCTCGTACGTGATTTAGATTCATCCAAAAAAAAAAAACAGAGTGAACTTTTAGGCTCTAGGTTAAAAGGCTGGAATCTGCTGCATAAAGAAACAAAAGTATGTTTTTTTCGCAAGCGTCAAGATGAATTACAAGACTTCTTTTTACAAGAGAATGATTTAGTATTTTGCAATGATGTTGTTAGTCTAATGGAAGCGCTTGGTCATGACCATGATACAGAAGAGTGGCGTTTATTCGTTGATTCTTCAAAAATTAGTTTGAAAGCTGTTCTCCTTCACAACTGAAATATGTTCCCATCAGTGCCAATAGCACATGCATTCCTTTTAGAACTGATTTGAGTTTGGGGAACAGGAAAAAGTCATTTGGTGCGATGTCTGGGAAAAAGGGGGGTTGAGGTAGGATTTGTGTCCCGTTTTCGTTTTTTCGCCAAACAACTCTTCACCAAGTGCGCTGTGTGAGGGCGGGCATTGTCATGGTGTAGGATCCAGTCACCATTAGTCCATTTTTCTGGCCTTTTTTTTTTCGAATCGCGGCGAAGAATGCCCAAACACATTTCCTTAATAACTGTTTGGCCTGCAGGAAGATACTCGTGATGAACAATGCCCTTGTTATCCAAAAATTCGACCAGCAACACCTTGTTTCTGGATTTCAATATCCTGGATTTTTGGGTCTAGGCCCACCCTGACCTCTCCACTCGGCAGATTGACGTTTGGTTTCAGGGTCATAGCCATAGACCCATGTCTCGTCGCCTGTGATTATCTTGTCTTTCCATTCCGGATCCGTTCTTGTCATTTCCAACATGTCCTCACAAGTTGCAAGCCGACACAGTTTTTGCTCTTTAGTGAGGAATCTTGGGATGGATTTTGCAGGAGTCTTTTAAAGCTTCGGTTACGATCCTTCCAATCGTTGTTTTAGAGATGCCTGTGTCTTGCTCTAGCTCCAGGAAAGTGGTCCGAGGATTTTCTTTTATCAAATCGGTGATTTTTGCACATTTTCATCAGTCCATTGAAATTTTGGGCGTCCTTGACCATAATCATCTTCAATGGAAATTCTGCTAGCTTTAAACCTAGATTGCCATTCAAAAACAGTTGTTTCCTTTGGGGCGTCATTGGCGAATGCTTTATTAAGTATTCAAAAGTTTCGGTTGTTGATATTTGAAGTTTCACACAAATTTCTATGCAAATCCTCCGCTTCAATTTTTGTTCCATCGTAAAATCGCCGCAGCGCTAGGTGTACAAGGTGTGTCCAATAAATAATGAGATCGGTCAAAAACAAAGAAAAAATGAAATGATAATTTTTTTAAAAAGTCTATTTAAAAATATAGAAAGCTTCAGCTACACTGCGGTATATCACATCACGTGATTGCGCGCGCAGTCGATAAATTGTAAGCTTTTAAAAACAACGCCTTGCATAACAACGTCTAATTTGTAATGGATAGAAAATTCGAGCAACGAATTTGTATTAAATTTTGCTACAAAATTGGGAAATCGGCTTCAGAAACTTTAGATTTGTTGAAATTGGCATTTGGAAATTAAAATGTAAATAAGCCCACCACATTTAAATGGTTTTCACGATTTAAAAATGGAATGGAATCGGTGAAAGATGAGAAGCGTGTTGGACGTCCAATTCTGCACAGGAACCCTGAAAAGGTGAGCCATATTTCAAATTTGATAAAAGAAAATCCACGAATAGGGTTACGGGACATTGCGAAAGAAACAGGGATATCAAAATCATTAGTTGAATCGATAATTAGAGAAGAGTTGCAGTTAAAGAAGACACCTTCAAAATTTGTCCCTAAAATGCTCACAATCCAACAAAAGGAGAATCGCGTTGAAGTTGCCAAAAAAATGCTTGAAATGGTGAAGAAAACCCTAATTGGAAGGAAAAAGTAATAACTGGAGACAAGACATGGGTTTATGGGTATGACCCGGAAACAAAACGCCAATCCATGGAGTGGAAAGGAAAAGATGAACCAAGAACGAAAAAATTCCGACTTTGCAAGTCATAAAACAAAGTCTTAATGGTCACCTTCTTTGACATAAAGGGAATTGTGCATTATGAATATCTAGAGGAAAGTCAAACAATCATTAAGGAGTCTTATATAAACATTATGAGACGTGTACGTGAATCAATTCGTCTGAAAAGATGTGAAAAGTGGAGTTCCAAAAATTGGATTATCCATCATGATAATGCACCACCACACACCGCTAAATCTGTATTGACTTATTTGGCTAAACACGGCATCCAAATACTTCAACAACCTCCCTATTCCCCAGACCTAGCTCCAAATGATTTTTTTTCTCTTTCCAAAATTCAAAATAGCTCTAAAAGGAAGGAGATTTGACACTAGAGAGTCCATCATAGCGGATTCGAAAAAGGTCTTGAAGAACATCCCGAAAGATGCCTTTTCTAAATGTTTTAAATCATGGGAGAAGAGATGGAAATTATGTATAGATGCGGGAGGGGACTATTTTGAAAAATACTAATAAATATATTTTTTAATCATTCTATTTTTTCTTTAATTTTGACCAGTCTCATTATTTATTGGACACACCTTGTAACCCTTAAATAAATTAGAATGACCTTGGCGCGCGCGCACGTACCGCCTCGATATTGGTACCACCGTGTTGCCAGATATTTTTTCTATAATAAAGGTCAAATTTATTCACATTTTTCATTTATTTATTTTTTTATGGACCCAGTCCGGGAACTTATGGGACATACCTTGTATGTTAAACGCGCCACCTTTTAAAAAGTTTTTATTTAACTTGCTTCCATGTCTGTCTGTCCACAAATCTTGCAAACAATTTTTAATAAACTTCCAGAGAGAGCACTTAGAATTCTGATATTCAGTACATTTATCAACATGAAAACTGTTCAACCTACGAACAAGATATACTGCGCGAAAATTCAGAAAGAAGATCAGAGAATGAAAACCAAACAGTTGCATCATCTCTTCATCTGTGTGTGCTCAGCCTTTCGATACCAAAGATGGCCACTGTCAAAGCAATTTCAAACCTTTAACCGGTATCGCTGGAAATCCTGATAATATTGGGTTTAATATTGATGGGCATATTCAAATATTTTGTTAGATTTCGTATGTTTGTGAATTTTTATTCTGAGTAATATTTTTGAGTTTAAAAATCATTTGACAAATATTAAATTTGTAAATTTAGAATTCACGCGTGACTAAAAATTAAATAGAGCATTAAAAGTATTAAATACAGCAGAACCTCCATGAGAGGACACTCCCGCTAGAGGACACTTCTCTACAAAGGACAGTTTTCATTTACAAAATTACCATTTTTATTATTTTAACACTCTCCGGTAAGAGGACACCTCTCCCTAAAGGACACTTTGGATTTGAAATTAGGTGCCCTTTACAGGGAGGTTCTACTGTAATTAATAAATAAAAATACCTTTTTAAAAAAGCTTTTTTTGAAATGCACTAAAAGGAAAAATACATTTTATAGCTCTTGTTATTGAATAATCAGATTTATAGGTTTTTAACTTTTAATTAGACAATTATAATTTATATTTAGACATTTTTCATTTTAATTTAGACACTTTTCATTTTAATTTAGACACATGGCCTTTTTATAGAAAAGTCGATATGTCTTAATTAAAATGAAAAATGTCTAAATATAAATTGAAATTGTCTAATTAAAAGTTAAAAACCTATAAATAAGTAAAAATAAAAATGGCGGTGGAACAATGATATATTGAGTGAAGATGTAAAATATTTGGTAAACATAAAACTTACTAATCAGTAGTTACATATTAAATCAAATTAGGTTCGAAATTCACGTTTATTGTCCCCCGCCATTTTTATTTTTACTCATATAAATATAATTATTAAATGGCAGGAACTAAATTATTTATTTTTCTTTTTAGTACATTTTAATAAAAGCTTTTTTAAAAAGGCAGTTCATTTATTGATTATATAGAAATGTATCCTTGTATAAAAATAAATTACAAAATTATAGTTTACTGTGATAAATCAACATTGTTTTCATTTAATGAGAATCCGAAAACAATAATTTAAAAGTGAAGTTTAATTCTCTCGTTGTTAAGATTCAATTTTGGTAGTGTAAATTATTATTTATTTAAGTAACCCAGGTTCCTGGAGCGTACAGAAGTCGCCAACTACCCGGGATGTCCTTCTGACCTAAGTCTTCTTGGATTTATGTACAATGCCAGTGGAAGTCCAATTTATGAGGTGTTGCCAGGCAGATTTCTTTCTTGGGAGATTTTCTAGGGATGCTGGACATATGTTGGTGATACCTAGGAGAGTGGCTGTCTGGAATCTTTGGTATTGGAAGGTTGGGCAAGTGAAGAGGAGGTGGTCTACGGTTTGGTCTTCATCTTGGCAGTGGGGGCAAGTTGGGTCTTCTTTTGAGACCGTTGCAAGGTCTGCCTGAATGTAGCCATGTCCGGTCAGGACTGTTGTGGAGGTAGATCCATGCTTGATGTTTCGAAGCATTTGGAGGAGTAGTTTCGGGGTAGCAGCAAATCTTCGTAGATTTCTGGTGGAGTAGTCTTGGATGTAGAGGTCTGTCCACATTTTGAGGGCAATCTGTTCTTTTTTACCGCGCGCGACGCTCTTTGGGAGGGTGGTAAAGGATAGTGGCAGATTAGAATGTGCTGCAGCCTTTGCCGCCTGATCCGCCAGTTCATTTCCTGGGATACCGCTGTGGCCTTTGATCCAGCAGAGTTGCACATTTGGTGAAAAATGTAGGTTGTAGATTATTTCCGCAATCAGTTGTGTTCTTGGGGGCCAAGACCTACATATGGCTGATAGAGCTGATTGGCAGTCTGAGGCAATGATGAAGTGTTCTTTTGGGAAATTCATGGTTATTTTTGTTGCGTAGAGAATGGCAAGCAGTTCAGCTTGGAACGCTGAGCACTCCTGGTGGAGTTTAAGTTGTATGGTTTGTAGAGGAGGTGGTAGGATGACTCCAGCCCCAACTCCTTCTGATGATTGGGATCCGTCTGTGTAAATGGTGGTGACATTTAGTTGTAGTGATTTGGTAAAATGGATTATCTTCCGTAATGGGGGATAGGGTAAAAAGGAAGGACTTGGGCGTGATTCGTAGTGGCCCGTTTTCAAAGTTTTTAAATATTCTATGTGAGCCTTTATAGAGATATCGAGTGGGGGACAACCCGTCAATGAGATAGCTGGTATTGTCGGTGTGCATGGACCACCTCTTATTATTGTTTTCGCATATTTGTAGTGGAGACTACGTAGCTTGCGAGCCCCATTTGTGTCATATGCACGTTTTCCCCAGACACCAGAGCCATATAGTAGCGCTGGGAGATCTGTCGAATGCGCGACGACTAAAAGAGAAAAATTTGTACACATTTATAAATTTCTAATCTGTTAAAAATAAATTATAAATAATTTGCATTTAATTGTTCTGTCATTATTTTATATATAATTTATGCTATCTATTAGCTAATTTATCCCATTTTATCGATAACACTGAGAAACGCATTTTTTATCAATATATATTTTAAAATATATTAAATTTCTGTTAAGATTCATAAAATAGAGAAGAATTGTTGCAAGTATTTATTTAATATAACATATCGAAGGCCGTGTTAATGGAAAGAGAGATAATGGAGGTTAAAGATATTTATTCTAGGATCAACACTCTAATAAAAAACCCAGAAACAGGACGCGTCTATAGGAAAGGAAATCTTCTAGGAAGAGGTAGATTCGGATGTTGTTTAAAAGTGTTTGATATTGAATCTTCAGATATCTTTGCTTGTAAAGTATCATTGAATAATTCCCAGCCGAACCCTCTACACGAGGCCACTCTTTTACAATCACTAAACCATAAGTATATTGTAAAATACTTTGGCCATTCAATGATGATAACTTTGTATATATCTTCATGGAATATTGTGATTCATCGCCTTTCGACTTCTACAAATACAATAACAAAGACATCAATGTAATACGTTCCTTTATTCTTCAGATAGCAGAAGCTTGCCATTATCTTCACACAGTAAAGTATATTGTCCACGGGGATCTTAAACCTGGAAATATTCTTATCAAGAATGAAGATATCAAGCTTGTCGATTTCGGGTTATCACAGCAACTATCGTCACCAAGAGAAAGAAGATGCTGGAATGGTGGTACCTGTCTCTATATGGCTCCAGAAATGATTCAAAAGCAACCGCGTGGTGTTGAAGTCGATTGCTGGGCGCTGGGGTGTATTATGCACCATATGTTAACAGGAAAATATACGTTTTATGATAAAAACAAAGAAGAATTAAAAAACAATATCATCAATTGTAAATATAGTCTACCACCAACGATAAATTCTGCAGCTGCCATGTTGATTCAAGGACTTCTGGAACCAAATCCCAACTTAAGAAAAACGATGGAAGATGTTCTCAATTCAGCATTTGCGGAAGAAGACAACTTTGCTTCTTACTTTAAAAACTTAAAGTTGGATTTTATACTTAATATTTAGTTTTATTAACTATTTTTTTAGACATGAAGATCACAAGGCTTCTCTATTTGTAAATTAGTTCTCATAAAATTACAACAGAGAGAATATTTAAAATTTTCTCAATTTTATTTTTAATCGTTATGTAAAATATTTTAAATATTCTGTTATACTACAATGCTTTGTAAATATTTAAATGTACATTTACCATTCAAAAATTTTATATATAATTATCCAATATAAAATATAAATCAAAGAGTTTTAAATTAAATTGTGTTGGATTTTGGCCGTGCAATAAGGAACTTTTAAGGAACTAGAGTTCCCGCATGGCAACGTGATGTTAAACTGTATTTGTATTAATTACACCAATAACTGTATATAGAGGTACATAACAGGAATACCTGCCTTAAGTGGCCACTCATGTGATCAAGGAAAAACGACCGGATAAACACATGGTCGTTTTAAAGCTGGTACTTTATAGTAGTTATAAAATTGCAGTAATAAATCTGTGATTGATAGTTTTTACTTGAATAACTCGATATTTAACTATATCTAGATTGTCGAGCCATGACCTGACAGACCTTATCTCCCTGCTCGGAGCAACTATAGACGGTGGACTCCGTTTTTCCAGAGACATAGGATGAAGACAGTCATTTTGCTTGAATCGACCCACTTCAATCCTATATATATGACCAGATTGTATCTCAGCATGGAGATCTCTGGTTTATTAGAACTGCTAGATACTTGTTTGTGCTAGTGAGCTGGACGTGTCGGGTAGTTGGGATTCTGTGCTCAATGGAAAAAAACACGATTATCTATGTCTCTCTCTAATTTATAAAAATTCTTATTCTAAATATTTTAGGTTTGCTAAAATATATGAAAAACTGCTTAAGGTATAATTTTTTTTTTTATGATGAACGAATCTTGCACAGCGATAATGGTGTTCATATTTTACCATTGGCCAACATATTTAACCCCAACATGGGTTTTCACACCAGTTTTACCACATTATGGATTTTAATTAGCAAACTTAAAAACACTCCCAAAGATGATAAACTTAACTTGAAGGACATACACCATTATAGAATATAGATTTTTGTTACTTACAAAAGAGAAAATTAAAGTGCATTGATAATTAGTTGGCAATGGTGGCATTTAACAAAAGACAAGGGAACCAATAAAATTGAGCGAAAAAAAAAAAAACTTACTTAAGTAACACTATGCTACTTAAAGATGCAATCTTTCACCCTCTCTTATTTCACCACCTCGGAAGTACAATCAGTTAACCCTCTCAACCGAACACAACCTAACAAACACTAGGATTTACCCTTTTTTCGAATCCTAACAAAAATTACCGACTAGGATCAACCCCTAATTTTAATTCAACAGGAAGTATCCTTTGGATATTGAATTAAAGAGGTTTGACTCATTACTAAATACATGCATTTCATATATTAATGCTTTGGTTATACGATTTTTTGTCATAACCTTTTCATTTTGTTCACTTTCCTGTTTTCATTTTATGTCTAATAATTGTGGTGCTTCTGCTATTTTCGCGCAACACAAGAAGTAGCATATATATAATGGAATTTTAATGAAAACTTTCAATAAAATAAACATATATAAAATGAATTATTCATATATAAATGTCAATTCGAGCATATAACAGGATTTCTATATTCACCACTGAAGTACCTGTCATATCGAACACGTTACCTTTTAATTATAGTGGCGGTACCTCTATATAGTTCACTTTCTTGATCGGATATATAGCAGAGGATGAGATTCCTTCTTCAATTGATTCTCGAATTCCTGAGCCATCTTCATTTCGTAGGATTACTTTACGTAATTTGGCTTTTATGATATTTGTCTTCGAGAACAACCTACAGAGGGTTACACTACACTACTTGAATACCTTTATGACGGGCTTCTCTGTTTTCTCAGCGACCAACATTCCTAGAAAACATTTCACGTCAGAACTGATGTCTGGCCAGATAGTATGTTCCCTTCTCTTTGGTAATTGTTCGCATTTATTGCGTATAATTTTCTTGATTGCCAAGTTACTATTTCAACAATGAGCTCTCCTTGTCCAATTCCATCTGGGCTTGCCATCTCTATATGGCAACTTTCAAAACCTAGAAAGCGGCATTGATATAGGTGATCTCACGTATCGGCAAATATTATAAACTTGACGCATGACACGCTCATCGAACGGGTCTAGAACTATGGACAGTACTAAATCTAATCAAAGTTTTACCTAAAAAGTTAAATAAAAATAATTTGTGAGACTAAATTCCCTTAATATATGGTAATTTAAACCATCAACCTCATATTGTATAAAATATAACAAGATTTTCATGTTGTATAATAAACACTTCTGTAAATAATTATACGCATGATTGACATGTTTCATTACATCATCATATGTAATGTACTTTGAACAAACTGAGGATAAATAAATACAACTCTGTAATATATTAAGAGTTGAGCTAAAGCAGAGATCGAGATGTAGAAGTCTCAAAACTTTCAAAACGAGGCCTAGAAGATAGGGAATTGACAGGAGTGTACAATGACATCTCTTCCGATCCACGCCCTTATAGTATCCGCTGAAAGCCAGTACTTCCACTCGGCAAAGATATTTAAGACCTCCGCCCTCGCCGAAAATACACAGTCACTTCACCATCGGCGGAAGCCTTCGTCACTTCATCTTTTGATGCTCGCCCATGTAGACCAGTAAGAACTATTTTCAAATATCCATCTTTCGCTCCTAGTTCGACTCCTATCTATTCATGGAACTTTACTAGTACAACTGTGTCCCTTCGCGTTTTGTGTGGACATTCCCAAGTCTGCCTCGACCACGATTCCTGTACTCTGTGAAACTGTTAAAGGTTTTCCAAGGTGCAGAGAGGTACTGGAAAACTCTCCACACCCCGAATACCCTCTCGGTTACTAGAGGTTTGATCCTCTTGGTTACCACAGTAAAGCGAGAGACCCTCAGGATATCACAGTATAGCGAGAGTCGACAGGATCTCACACCATATATATATTTAACTCTACTTAAAGTAAATTATTGTGAATAAATTGTGTTTAGCTTGTTATTTTTTCACTACATTCTTTACCTATTACCTCAATAGGTATGGATGGTTAGCGATGTTACCCAACACCTCCATTCGTCTCAGTTTACAGGTGTCATACAATCGAGCACAGCTTGCGAGTCACCTTGCCTGACTATTTACACATGGCGAGTTAGTGGAGTAGAGTTCACCCCTCCCCCAACATTGCAGAAGAGCAGTTGTTAGGTGATGAGCTCCTAATTTAGCGTCGGGGTCGGGTCTTCGTAAACGGGAATTGTTATTTCCTTTATTTTAAAAAATATTTTGTATAGTTAGATTTTTTGGATGGATTTTTTAATTGAAGGTATAATTTCTTAACAGAAATTTGGTACATATATTCTAGATCAGGTTGGTTTAAGTCCTCCTTCAGTATCTTGTTTGATAGGTTGAATGGAGATCCTATACTTGTCCGAAGGCATATTATAATGAATGCGTTTATCCTATTTTGTCTGTGGTTGTAATATATTTCCACCAAATTGGGATTGCGTATGTTATTATCGGGAGAAAATAACTTCTGTATAGAGTAACCTTTTGTTTTGTAGATAATTTGCGTTTATGGTTAAACAGACTTGATAGCGTTATTTTTGCGATCTTTGCTTTCTTTATGGTATTTTTGACATGCATGTTGAATTTCAACTTGAAGTTCAAGGTAACTGCATAATATTTAACGTGGTCAGTCCAGTTAATAGAGCTTAAAAATCACTTTTAGGATGGAATGTGGCTTGAATATTTTATTGTTTAGTGGAGGGAAAATTATAGCCTGTGACTCTTTTTGGGTTGATGTCTAACTTCCAATTATTGCACCATTTGGTTAAATTGTTTATGTAATTTTGCAGTTGTGTAGGTAGCAATCCTAGTGATTTGGAGTTTGTTAATTTTGTTGCGTCTTCTGCGAAAAGCTTTTTTTGGCATTTTGGATGTAGGGAAATCGTTGATGTAGATGTTGGATAGATAGAGTCCAAGGAGGGATTCCAATCTGAGTTGGCTTTGCCTTGGTTATAAGATCCCCTTGTTTAATGGAAAAAATCCTTTCCTGGAGCTAGTTTTTCAAAATATGACAAATTCCCTTGGAAATTAATTTTTTGTTATTTTTGCTATCAAGCCATCATACTATTCTTCCTTCCTTCCTTTCCTTATATCTATAAAAATGAAATCCGAAATAGATGTTTGTTATCGCGTTGCGCAAAAACTTCAGAATCAATCATTACGAAATTTCGCATGTAGGTAGCTGAAGATTCCCTTTAACATATAGGCTATTCAAAAAACTAATAAAGGTTGATGTGCTTTTTTTATGTAAAACCAAAAGCATTAGTTCCAGCCTTTTACCGCTTGGCGCAGCCCTGATCGCGACGATAAATGAATTTGATTGGTTAATAATTTTACAGGTAGTTTGTTTACACGATGAATGTTTTTAAAAGGGTAAGATTATCAAAACTCACATTAAAGTTTTGGGTCAGGATTTTAAAAATGGAGACGAGCAGATAACCACATGCTTGCTTAAACTATCTCTGGAAAGTCACCGCGAAAAAGGAAATAGAAAACAGTTTTACTCAAAATTTAATAAAAATTCTAGACTCTAAAGGATATTCCTTTCTTAAGGGCTGCGAAGACTACTTAGCCATACAGAAAGAACTGCCAGGCATAATTAGAACCACCACAGACCAACTAATTTAAAAGGATCAGATGAAAATCATTGATTCAACCCACTTTGTTCACTACAAATTTTTGAGTGAATCATTCATGACAGAGGAGTACCTACGATTAAATATCTCGCTTCCCAACAAAAGACTAGTTGCACAACATAGAGTTTTATGGCAATTTTTCAGGGAAGAAAGAAAAGACTTCTGGAAAGAAAATGGCCGGAACTGTTTACTTTGTAAGGATCTCATGGATGATAATTTGGTTCACTATTTCTTCCAATGCCCTCTCTTAACAGAAAAAAATACTGAAATTTTCCCAAGCCCTAACTCTGGTCAATTTAGATACCATCGCATATGTCAACTTCTCTCTTCAGCTCTTAATGATGAATTACTGATTGTTAGATACTTTAAGTTCTGCACAGAAGCTGGGCGCATGAGAAAGAATGCAGGGCAAAGGATACTGGAGGATGACCTATCTGTAAATAGGTAAATGAATGTGAGACAAACCTTATTTTGTTGTAAATGTTTCCTCTTCCCTCTCCTCTTGTTGACGTGTAAATACGGCGAATCCTGTATGGGACGGAATGCCCTAAATAAAGGCTTTTGTTGTTGTTGTTGTTGGGTAAGATTATCCAATCGCCGTGAAACTCGGGAAGTTATTTACTATACTACTGGGAAGGTTTCTGGTTTGAATTTGATTTGAAATAAATATTCGTTGCAATTTTATTTGCAAATTTTCTACTTTCACTCGCAAGCAGCGCCTCTCGAGGCGTCTGGTGAAATTACATTTATAAATTTTAAAAATGCTAATATGTGTTCCAAGTGTAATAAATTTAATATTTAGAGAAAATATCTTTATTTACGGGGCTGCTAACCAAAATAAATTATTTTTGAGCCCCAATGGCCGCGTAAAGCGGAATATATAAAACCACTATGACCAGGGTGGAGAGGCTAAGGACAGGATCACCGTCAGGGAAGAGGTAGGTTAGGCCGGATTGGGTCCGCGGAGGTCAGGAAGAAGGAAGAAGGCGGGAGGACTAGAACTTTGCAGCTCTAGCTGTTTGCGCCTAGTTATGTAAATCACTAGCTAGGCTGCATTGATTTATAATCATGTAAATTTGTTTCTTTCTATTTCTTTCTTTTAATTATGTAAATATGTGTGTATATAAAATGAGTGAAAGATGCAATAAAGTTAGTGTGTCAGCTAAACGCCGTGAGGCTGTGTGGTGATTTCGCTTGTTGCTACATCGCAATTAGAAAGGGATAATCTCTCAGTAGTCAATCCGCAGGTCGAGGTGAAAACATACAGTCCAAATTAAGCTCTGCCAAAAGATAGTCAACATCTAAAACAAAGGTTAAGGAGCTACACGGAATTCCAAACTATTACTGTGAGGATCCAAGCTCCAACATATGGTCCATATCGAGCCGGATTTCAAGAGAAAGAGCGTGATTCTACTGAGAAAGAACCTTCAAAACTGAAAATATGTCTAAGGCAATCAAAGGCCTAAAGGTCAAGATCCGTTTCCAGATAAGACGAATGGATAAATACCTGGCATCCGTAGATGAAGAAATAGCGGGAGGAGATCTCCATAAATTAAAGCTGATATATGAAGGTGTATCGGAAATAAAAACGAAGACTGGGATTTTATTTGACGCGAGTTATTCGAACAGGAGGAAGTAGATGAAGAGAAGGAATTCGAAGGTTATGAAACAATTCAAGATAAAATGGAGAAACTGGAATTAAAGCTTTGGCGTGCATTAGAAGGAATACAAAGTACAGCTGATACCAAACAAACAAAAGGCCTCGAAACAGTGATATTGCCCAAGTTCGAGTTGCCTCACTTCTATGGAGATGCGAACTCTTGGTTCAATTTCAAGGAGGTATTCGGAATGGTCATAGATCAAAATCCAGGATTAAATGATCTACAAAAGCTGCAATATTTGGGCTCCGCAGTAAAGGGAGAAGCAGCCAGACTGATACGTGGGTTCCCAGTGTTATCAGAAAGCTACAAGCAGGCATGGGATACTCTAGTATCCAGATACGACAACCAAAGAGAGTTGGCTTATGCGCAACTGAATAAAATCTTCAAGATCAAGCAAATGAAGAATCCATCAGCAAAGGCCCTAAGGGAACTCTTAGACACATGTAACGAATCTGTGCGCAATCTGGGATCCCTCGGATTGCAAAGAAATGAGTTGGTGGACATAATATTGGTACAGTTCTTGAGGAACAGAATCGATGAGGATATGAAACGACAGTGGGAGTTGACCCAGGATGAGAAGTCATTTCCTTCCTATGAGAACTTCATTCTGTTTCTTGAAAGACAAGCTAGAAGTCTGCCACAGGGATCAAGGGAATACCAAAGAAAGGAAAATGAAATTCAAAAGGACTATGCAAATGTACACATTGCGATTAATACCAATGCTCAAATATGCATAGCATGCAAAGCAGGTCACAGAATCTACAACTGTACTACATTTAGTACAATGCCCATCGAACAAAAATGGGAATTTGTCAAGCAAAACAAAATGTGCTACAATTGTCTAAAAAAAGGTCATACAAGAAAAAATTGTTACCAAGGACCTTGCAAGAAGTGCAACAAAAGGCACCATACTTTGCTCCATGGGCTTGACACAGAGGTGACTGATACTCAGAAGGGTGCGAAGCCACAGATCTCTAAACCTGTAAGTGAAATCAACAACACGAGTATTGAACAAGGAAGTGAGACCATTAATCAAGTACTCCTTGCGACTGCTCAAATAATTGTGGAAGGTGAAAACGGTGCACAGGAGATCTGCCGAGCACTTTTAGATAGTGGATCACAGGTTAGTTTGATCACAAAAGAAATTTGTGAGAAACTTGGACTCAAAGGAGAAACATCACGACGTTCACTTAGGGGTATTGGAAATAATCCAGTCCAGGGATCATCTACATCTGTTGACCTGACATTCAAATCAATTTATAGATCCGAAAAGTACCAAACAAATGCTCTAGTGATGGAAGTCTTAACAACTGAAATTCCAAACTTCAAATTGGCAGAACCGACCTGGATTATGCAGAGAGACTTTGAGTTGGCAGACCCTCTGTTTCATATTTCGGCACCAATCGACATTATTCTAGGTGCAGATATGTATGCATGTCTGATGCAAGGAGAGAAAAAAATGCTGGGAAAGAACCGGCCTATAGCGATGAAATCAAAGCTCGGTTGGATTCTAATGGGCAAAGTGGACAGCTCTCTCTCCTCGAGCTATAAAGGTGGACCTTGTAGCTTTGCGGTTCAAACTACATCAGAATTAGATGGTCTGGTAGGAAATTTCAGGGAATCGGAGTCAGTGCCGTCATTACAGGACCGGAAAACAAGGGAAGAAGATTATGAGACTTATTACCAGAAAACCTATTCCAGAGGCTGCCAAGGAAGATACAGTGTGAAACTGCTATTCAGGAAAGCTCATCAAAACAGCTCCATTCCTACCTCTGGATCTCCAATAATTCCACTGGGAGGAAGGTCTGGTGAAGGTGTCTTGCACAAAACTAACTTGGACAGCCGGAGGAGTTTTCGGGAGACCAATCGCCAAGCTGGCCCCTCTTCCCTTTGCGCCTCGAGATCTGAACTGAAGTTCAGCGGTGGGGGGGAGTATGTTTGCGCCTAGTTATGTAAATCACTAGCTAGGCTGCATTGATTTATAATCATGTAAATTCTTCTTTCTTTCTTTTAATTATGTAAATATGTGTGTATATAAAATGAGTGAAAGATGCAATAAAGTTAGTGTGTCAGCTAAACGCGGTGAGGCTGTGTGGTGATTTCGCTTGTTGCTACATCGCAATTAGAAAGGGATAATCTCTCAGTAGTCAATCCGCAGGTCGAGGTGAAAACATACAGTCCAAATTAAGCTCTGCCAAAAGATAGTCAACATCTAAAACAAAGGTTAAGGAGCTACACGGAATTCCAAACTATTACTGTGAGGATCCAAGCTCCAACACTAGCTCTGGCAGTTGGGCAAGACATTGATCTTGCTTCGTGGTCGGCAGAGAGGCCCTTGGATGAGCAGTTGGCGCACTTGGCCGTGCGCGGGTTGGCAAGAGTTGGACAGCTTCGGCCTTGGTGGTCACCAGAAGCGCAGTGGAAGCAGGTGACTGTAGCCTTGGTGTACCTATCGGCGTTGTGGCCGTAGCCACAGCAGCGGTAGCAGACGCGGACGCGGACAGACTCCTCGTAGTTCAGGATCACTTGATCCACAATGATCCTGCCGCGTCTTCCAATGGCCTTGTAGGAAGCCAAGTCCAGCTCAATAAAGGCCGTGCAGGTGCCGTTTCTGGTCGGAGATCTGTGTGCCACTCGGGCAGACTTGTCTCCAGGAAGCTGGCTGAGGGCATCGGTGGAAAGGAAGGCCTTGACAATGTCCTCATCCGCGGTTTCCGCCTCCACGTTGAAGAGGCAGATTCTTGGGAGGAATTTCCTCAGTTCCCGGACTTTCAGGCCTTGGAGCTTGTTGTCCAGGGCAGAGCTGACGGCAGGAATGGCCTCTGGAGTGTTGGAGTGCAGCACCAGTTTTCCCCTGGTACGCAGAGACGCCCAGACGCCTTGGGGCAGAGGCTTTGAGGATGTCCCGTGGGTCAGCCTGCGGGTTATCTGCAATAACCAATTTAATATTTAATTTGAGGACTTAGTAATATAATATTCCAATGACGTTGTAAAAAACCTTGGCATTTCAATATTAATATATATATATTTCAAAATATATCTTATTTAAAATTTAATAAATGTTTTTTAAAAAATATGTGTTAAAAATATATTTAAACGCATATAACAATATTTATATACGTTTATAATTCTATATATATAGGGGAATTGGATGTTTTCTAGAATCGTTTTAACAAATGTTGTTAGTCAAACTTTTAAAAGGGTAAAACCCGGGCGAAGCTAAATTTAAAAAACAAGAAAATTGGTTGAAATGTGATGTTTTTCAGATTAGGGCTAGGTGATACATAAGATAACGTTTATGAGTTGTGACATATGAAGGTTGCTAATGGCTTGTTGAAAAAGTAACTCGGGTCATGATATTTACAATGAACAATATGTACAGGGGTTCATCCCATTTACAGTATTTCACATATCAACAAGATTAGTAGTGTCTTGTGGTATAGGATCTTGGATTCTATGTTTTTCTCCTAGATTGGGTTGTTCCCCTCATTTATTTCGTTTTGAGTGCTTGTGCAAAAATGGAAGAATGTTGTTACACTGGACGAGGGTTGGGTTTACCTTAATGATAGCAACCAGCCCCATGCTACGCTACGCTAATTCTCAAATAAACCCCTTCCATAACAGGGTCAATCAATACAAGAAAGGTTTCCCAAAATGTGTCAAGAACGTTGCAGGTTTCTGCTACAAAGGGAGGCTTCCTATACCGAAGGGGGACCAAAAAATATCAAGATAAATTAGAAAACTACAAAAGAGTTGTCTTAAACCCATTATTTCACGATGATGTCCCATTTTGCAACCAAATGACTCAAGATCCAAGTGTCTGCACCAAATGAAGCCACGAGTCATACTTTACTTTCAACATGTCAATATCTGTACGAAAAGAGATTAAACCGGAATTTCGCACATCCCTTTCAAGCACATGCCTACCAAATCCCAAGACCTGACTTCTATGGATTTTTTGTGTTTTTGGCTTGCTGAAAAATTCTCATAGATCCAGAAAATCGGAGCCGTTTGATCATCTCAGGAAAGTCTTTAAATACTGTTGGGATTGTCTGATCAAAATGTCTTAAGACGATGCAGGTATGTTTTTAAACCACCAAGAAGCTTACACATAGAAAACAATAAGTTGTACAAACACTTGTAAATTATTTTTAATAAAGTTATAAGCGTTCTTTAGAAATGGAAAGCCCTCTGTATATTATTAAATATTATTGTAAAACTTGTCATATAGAAAGGCACTTCAGGATCTATACACACCAGGAATATTTGTAGACACCACATATGAAAGAGCTAAATATATGTAATTTATAAGGATGAAAATATAATTGAATTCAAGAAAGTCTATAGTTTAATTTCCTGGAAATAGAAAATTACCAATCATTTGATATTTTCCTTTTAGGTAAGAAAATGCCAATAGCAGCGTTCAGATGCAGGATCAACACACCATCTTTTATTATATACCTACCCTGATATTCTTCTTCACTACTTTAAACTCTTTTGAAGCAAGATTCAATCAACTTAAATAATTGTGACTTTGTAAAAATTAGTACAATGTCACATTTGTACTATTTTTTCACATTTTTCGCGGTCTCACGCAATTCTGGCCTTAACTACCCGTTTCATGATTTTTCGGGATGCCTGAATGACCAGGTTTTTGGTCGTTGAGGTACAACACTGACGAAGGCCAACAAACGAAAGGCAAATGCGTTTAGCTTTTCTTGATTAATCAAAAATGGGTATTTGATCAATTCTGGAATAATAAAAATCAAAAAATATATATTTATTCCCGATAATATCCAGCAAATTTCAGTTGCACGATAACGAGGTACCTCTTTTCTTTTCTTAATTGTGATTTTGTTAAGATAATAAATACGCTTATTTCTCTATAATTGAATACACTTTTCTTATTTTTAAAAGAAAAGTCAAGGATTGACTTTTTTGTGAGTTGTAAGCAGTCTGAGCTATGCTAAAGAGAACCAAAAGCCAAAAAAAACGCGTCTTTCTTGATAATTCAATAAAAGGCATTGAACAATTTTAGGAACTGAGAAATGCAAAACCATCACTCATTTGATTATTTTTTTACAATATATGGCAGAAATCTATCAGCAATGTTCATTTGCCTGATCAGTAGATGATTTTTTATTATCTTACAACCTTGAGAGATCTTTAAGGAGAATTAAGATTTTTTTTTAATATAGAACACATAATTTGAAAATAAAATGCAAAATAAATAATTTTAACCACAAAGATGGAACAATATTTATGTTCCAGAAATTAAATTGAAAATTAATTATTTGATGCACCTTTTTGTAAAATAATTTGTGATTAGCTTGTGGGGTGCAAGTATTTTGTATGCCTTCATTGTTTTATTTATAAAAACGCCATTTATTTTATGATTTTCTATGAAAATTTAAAATAATCTAACAAGTAAAAATGAACAAATATCGAATTTAAAAACTTTTCAAAATAATTGGTCAAAATTCATTATTCTAGAACGTGTAGCAAAATCTAGAAATTTCTTCTCGCCAAGGGGCTACTCTGTGCAATAAGCATGGCATTTTTATCATAATCAGATGGAAGTTAAAGTTTATAAGATAAATTTAAAGAATAGAGGCATTTAATTTGATTTAAAAAAAGTGCTAAGGAAGTATTTCCAGTTTTCGCCAATTTTGAAGCATGCATGCGTTTAAAAATACAATTTTTATAAATTAGGTTAATACAATTTTTCCCTTACATAAAAAAGCAAAAGATATGTCAAGGAAAATTTGTCTTTTTGTTAAAGGTATGTTTTACTTTGTCTTCCCGAAAAGATATTTATTTTTTCCACAAATTATAAAAGCGAAGAATCAAAATTTGATATCGGTGAATTCACTATAAGCAATATAGTAAAGGTTTATGTACTTATAAATTTATTCAATGCTGGTAGCTGAAATACAATTAAACCTGTCTATAGCGCTATAGACAGGTCACTTTTAATGTAAAATGTTCACATTTTAATGTTTAAAATCGGGTGCTATAGAGAGGAAGGCGCTATTTAGAGGGGGCGCTATAGATAGGTTTAACTGTATTTACCAGGTCTATTAGTATGAAACGCGAAAATTTTCAGTGAATTCAAAAGTTCACCAATTCCATACAACAAAAGATTTTTTATTCAAAGTAATTGCCCTGATTAGCTATACACTCGGACCACCTTTCAGGCAATTTTCGAATTCCTTGTCTGAAAAATTCTATTCCTTTTGAGTCGAACCAGTCAACAAGCCATTTTCGGAGTATGTCTGAGTTCGAAAATTCCTGTTTTTTTAGGGCGTGTCCTGAAGATGTGAAAAGGTGGTAGTCCGACGGCGCTAAGTCTGGTGAGTGCGGCGGGTGGGGTAAGAGTTCCCCGCCCAAGTCTTTTATGGTGTTTTTGACCACTGTAGCGTTGTGGGCTGGAGCGTTGTCATGCTGCAGTATCAGCTTGTTGTGCTTTTCACGCAATTCCGGTCTTTTTTCATTCAACGCCTCTCTCAAACGGTGCATTTGTTGTTCGTAGCGACTAGTATTGACCGTTTCGCCAGGTTTTAGGAGCTTGAAATATACTACGCCGGTCTGGTCCCACCATACGCAAAGCATTGCCTTTTTCCCTAAGCGATTGGGCCTAGGCTTCCGTTTTGGAAATTGGCCGAGCAGGCCCCACGACTTTTGGCGCATAGGATTGCTGAAGTGGATCGATTTCTCATCAGAAGTTACGATTCGGTGCAAAAATGACTTCTTTTCATGCCTGGCGAGCAGCCCTTCGCAAGTTACCAGACGCCGTTCTTGCTGCCTTTCGCTCAACTCGTGGGGGACCTATCTGGAAAGCTTTTGGGTCATTCTTAGGCTGTTTAAACGTAGGGAAACAGAACCTTGAGACACCTGGAGCTGTTTCGCGAGTTTCTCCTGCGTTTGGGTACTGTCGTCATCCAACAAAGCTTGCAGATCAGCGTCCTCGAACTTTTGGTGCGGTTTTCCACGTGGTTCATTATCAAGTTCGAAATCGCCACTTTGGAATTTTTTAAACCACCTGTAACACTGTGATTTGCTCAGAACGTGGTCGCCGTGAACTTCCTCGAGCATTCGGTGGGCTTCAGTGGCACTTTTCTTCCAGTTGAAGGCGAACAACAAAACTTCCCGCAAATGGGCACTTTTTGGCTCGGAAATCACCATTTTCCACGGGCTCCAGAAATTTTCCACGATTTGAATTTTCTAAAACTCCACGCATGCTGATGCCACGTGAGTCAAAAAACAAAATGCCTTCAACAGCGCCACCGTCGGCTCAAATAAAGTTGCACAGCGCCCTCTGGCAGCCATTTTCGCGTTTCATACTAATAGACCTGGTATATAATATTTTTAGTGCATTTTAACAAAAGTTTATTTGAAACCAATTTTCATTAATTAATTATTTAATTCTTAGTCCCCTAAATTTTAAGTGTACACATTTATCATTATATTTTAAAATATTGTTATCGGGGGTCGGTGGAAGGCTGGTTAAACCGTTTGGTTTTCGACCACTAGCAAAAGTCCAACCCCACCAGCGAGTGCAAGTAACCAAACCGGGCTCTGGCATTTGTAAGTGCAAAGTCGAACTGCTTTTCACATGTGTAGACATGTGGTGCGCTTACAGTAAAAAGCAGTCGCTATCTACCCACCATGATTATCATGGCCTGTACCACGTGTACTAGGGATAAGCAAAAAAAAAAATTTTTTTTATGATTAATTCTCTCTCTTTTTCTCCGATAATATCCTCACAAATATTTCCATATCTTTAGTTCATACTACCGATTTATTTTTATGAAATGTCAGAGATTCATAAAATAATTGCAAAAGTATAAACACAATATATACATACTAGACGAATGGCCCGGGCAACGCCCGGGGTTTACCCGAGTGCGAATATATTCTAAAAACGTTGACTTGGGTGGTCGCTATTAACAGGGTGGTCTGTATAGACAGGTGGATGTATCACACAGCTGATAACAGGGTTGTCTAGAGTGGTCGCTATAGACAGGGTGGTCTGTATAGACAGGTTTATGAGAGAGGCACAAACTTACAGGTTGTTGACGCCGCAACCAGAGAGAGTGTTTTTTGTTGCATCATGCTGTGACTCACACGCCGACCCAAGGTCAACAGGGGTGGAGCAGCAAGCTTAGGCCTATCACCGTCTGGCGGCGCTGCTTGCGAGTTATATCTACAATTCTGCAAATAAATCTAAGGATATTCAAGATATTCAAGAAATTATTTTTCGAAAACCTTTCCGGGGATATACCTAATAATATCCCAGAATTTCATGGCGATTGGATGTATGGTTTTTGAATAACAGGGTTGTCTAGAGGGGGGCAGGGAGGACACGTGTTCCCTTGCAGCCAATGAGCGCGCATTCTATCCGTGAGCTTCAGACAAACAGACAAACAGACAAACAAACAGACAGAATAAGGCAAATATATAAGTAGATTAGTATTATGATGCATTAGCGCGCCATCTGTTATCAAAATTCTAAACTATTATAAACTATTATAAACTATTGGAGGTTTGGATAAAGATGATCATATTTTGATTAGAAATTATACGCCTAAATATAAAAATAAAAGTAGTGTTTATATCGAATCTAAGGAAATAGAGGAAACAATTTTAAAAACAAATATTAAAAAAGCACCGGGCCCTGATTACATTAGTAACAATATGATTAGACAGGCTAAAATAAAAATAATCCCAATTCTGCATAAATTATTCAATAAATGTATAGAAATGGGATATTATCCGGATGAATGGAAAAAATCATTCTTAAAAATAATTCCAAAACCAGGCAAAACGAATTATGAAATAAATAAAAGTTATAGACCTATATCATTGACATCTAATCTATCTAAAACATTTGAGAATATAATAAAAAATAAATTAAGTAACTATTATTTAGAGAATAATTTAATGAGCTCAAGGCAGCATGGTTTTATGAAATCTAGATCAACAATTACTGGAATGGATAAAATTAAACTATATTGAAACATAAACAAAAAGAATTGACTTCCTTGATAGCTATAGATATTGCGGGTGCATTCGACAATGCATGGTGGCCTGCTATTATAAAAAGAATGGATAATGATGATGTTCCTTCAGATTTAATACGGATCATAAAATCTTATTTGAATAATGAAAGGGAGGTGAAATTTACATACGAATCAGAAACTTTTTATAAGAAACTAACTAAAGGATGTCCACAGGGTGGACCTTTATCTCCACTTCTATGGAATATTTTGCTAAATGATTTGTTGATAAATTTTGATTCAATGAATGCAGATATTATATGTTATGCAGACGACGTTACAATAATTTGCTGGAATAAGACTATTGAAGGACTAAAAACCGCAAGTGAATACACCTTAAATTATGTGATCCAATGGTGTAATAGAAATAAATTAACGATCAGTACAGAGAAGACTAATATGCTATACCTACATAACAGACAAAAAATACCTATTAAGGTTAATAACAATATAATAATGCCGGTCAAGCAAGTAAAAATTCTGGGAATGAAATTTTCTAATCACAAATGGAAAAACAAAGTTAACTTTACACCGCATGTTAATGATATTCTGTGTAAGGCAGGACGTATGAAAAATTTATTATGTTCACTAAGTGGAAAAATGTGGGGTTTAGACACTCAAAAGAGGTTAACTTTATTCAAAACAATAATTAGGCCTGTACTTACATACGGTTCTGAAATTTGGTTCAAAAATTTAAACAATCGTTGTAAACAAAAACTGAACTCCATGCAGTACCAGATCATTTTATGGGCAGTTAGAGCATACAAAACCACTTCATCAAACTGTGTGCATAGCTTGGCAAATATTCCACTCTTAACAGACTATATAGAATCCAGAATAATCAAATTTGATCTAGCTCAACTGTCCATTGAAGATCTAATTACTTACGAACCCCATGCTCCAAGTATAGTCAAATCATTCTTACACGCAAAAATGAATGAAATTTTTGAGAATACTAATGAAATTTTCAGAAGCTTTTTCGTATTGGGAATTCCAAGATTTTTCCGTCCAAATTTTTATAATATCCAATTCATTACAGACCATGGCAATTTTGGGAAATTTTTGGCAACTATCGGCGCCGTGAAGGAACCAGGATGCTTCTGCGGAGGTGAAATTCAAGACGCGAGACATCTACTTCTGGAGTGCCCAATTTTCCGGGATTTTAGGGAAAATAGATTTGGTCGTATTAGACAGCTTGATGAATTTGTAGACAAAAAAGAAAAGTATAAAAATTTTGATCAATTTTGTAAATACATATACAACTTTCTCTTGAATTGGAAAAAAGAGAAGGAATCTTAGAAAAAAAAGAACTGCGATGCTTGCTCTGTGTGTTTTGCTTTGTTGTTTGTTTTTCTCTTTGGACAATTTTCTTTAGTTAATTTATGTAAAATAATGAATTGAACAGGATTGTATATAGCCGAATTGCTGTAATGCAGTGAAATGTATTGACGCTAATATCCCTGAGTTTGGGATATCGCGTTTCATGATGTTAATAAAGTTAATTAATTAATAGACGCGTATGATTTATATATATTTACTAGCCGAATGACCCGGGCAACGCCCAGGTTTTACCCGATTAAATGTTTTTATTCAAATAATATTAGTTACAATTATAAATTGGCGCCGTGGATGTCACTCTTGTGAAACGTCCCGCTCCAAACTTTGTGTCAGAGAAGCAATATTTTTATAAAGAGATGATCTGGCTTTGTGTCTTCTGCTCGAATGAATGTTTTTATGTTAGAATTTTGTTCCTGCACACTAAAAATGAACTGGCTTCACCCGTGGTCTCAGCTTTTTGGAAATTTTCCCCGATATAATTTTGTATATGATAATCAAACATGATACAGCAATATTGTCATCATCATTTTCTGACTAAAAAAAACAACTATTTTTGCCCAGAACCTGTCGATTTTATTTTTTACTAGCCGAATGACCCGGGCAACGCCCAGATTTTACCCGATTGAATGTTTTTATTCAAATACTATTCGTTACAATTATAAATTGGCGCCGTGGATATCACTTTTGTGAAATGTCCCGCTCCAAACTTTGTGTCTGAGAAGCGATATTTTTATAGAAAGATGATCTGGCTTTGTGTCTTCTGCTCGAATGAATGTTTTTCTGTTAGAATTTTGTTCCTGCACACTAAAAATGAACTGGCTTCACCCGTGGTCTCAGCTTTTTGGAATTTTTCCCGATATAATTTTGTATCTGATAATCAAACATGATACAGCAATATTGTCATCATCATTTTCTGACTAAAAAAAAACAACTATTTTTGCCCAGAACCTGTCAATTTTATTTTTTTATTGGCTAAAAATCCGATAAATATATTTTCCATATTTTTCTCTATGTCCTGTCAAAACACGTTTTACATGTACATTAGGTCAGCTGATTTTACATCCCAACTTCACCGCTAGAGGCGCTGCTTGCGAGCGAAAAGGCAAATTTGCAACGCAATTTGCAAATAACTCGAAGAATATTCGGGATAGAGACCTGAAATTTCCACTATAAGTTTTCCAGATTCTACTCTATATACTGTTAAAATTTCAGTCAGATTAGTTACGTATTGTGGACGTGTATAGCCGACATAGGAATAAACACACATACATACACTGACTTTTATATATATAGGGATATTCCAAATTGTGCCTCATCATATATATATATACTTATGGACAAAACGTAAGAAAGTTTTACCTTTTAATGTAGTTGTTTTGGCATCTTTTTAAATTAAAGTGTTGCCTTTTCATTTTTTAAAAGATTAATCTTGTTAAGTTAGGGGTGAAATGAAGCTTAAAACAAAGTGGGAAGTATATAAATTCAATTCACTCTGTTAGTCATCTAGTCTTACTAAAAATATATTTATAATAATCATGGCACAGTGGTCAATGACATCTTTTATGAATATTTCAATTGTATTAAAATCAATTTTATATTTTATTAGGGTAATAAAGCACAATTTGGATTATAGATTATAGCTACAAGAAAATAAGACCTAATCCAAATAATTTGATAGTGTATAAACATAAGTTGATAAGACCAAATCCAAATAAATAAATAATGTGTGACGTTACTGTTACAGTGTTGTTACCATCTTCAGACAATAGTACTGAATGTGAAATTTGTGTGTTGTTGAGAATCCGGGCTAATTGGCCACAAAAATGGGTCTTCTAGCCCTACTATGGCTGCAGGTCGCGAACTGGTGGGAAGGGATCCAAGGATCTGGCAGTGGAGGTGTCATCGCAGGGGGGAGAAGCTGGAGAGGACAGGGAAACAGCGCCTTGATGGGTGAGAAGCCAGGATGGAGGCCGGTTGAGGAGGCAGGAGGTCCTGGAAGCCTAGAATTTGAGGGCTCTAAGCTTCAAGGCGGGGCAGCTTGAGGCTCTCGCCTCGTGCTTGTCTGAGAGGCCCTGGACACAGCAGTTGGCGCACTTGGAAGTGCGCCGGTCGGCAGCGGAGGGACAGGAACGACCATCGTGGCCGCCTTCACCGCAGTGGAAGCATTTGGGGTCTCTGGTGCATTGGGCGGAGTTGTGGCCGAAGCCACAACAGCGGAAGCAGATTCGTGCGCGGATGGACTCCTCGAAGTTGAGGATCACTCCATCCACCACGATCCTTCCGCGAATGCCCAGAGCTCTGAAGGTGTTGAGGTCCACCTCGATGAAGGCGGTGCAGGTCCCGTTTCTGGTTGCAGAACGGTGCGCCACGCGCACCACCTTGTCCCCAGTTAGTTGGCTGACAGCAGGAGTTCCCAGCAGCGTCTCTTCAATGGTGGAGTTGGAAGTCTCCTCATCCACTTTGAAGAGGCAGATGCGAGGCAGGATCACCTTCTGTTGGCGGACCTTCATGCCTTCCAGCTTGTTGGCCAGGGAGTTGGTGACAGCTGGGATGGTATCGGGGTTGCTGGAGTGGAGGACAAGCTTCCCTTTGGTTCTCAGGGAGGCCCAAACGCCTTGGGGTAGAGTGTGGGCAGCGCGGACAGCTTTGAGCATGGCTCGTGGGTCGGCCTGTGGGTCATCAGAGATGACCACTGTGTGGGCCGCCGATTTTATCCCATGGAGGACCACTTAGGCGGCCGCAGGCTTGGTGGGGCGGGAAGGCGCAGGTTTTGCTGGACCTTTCAGGTTGGATCTCTTGGCAGGGGGGTTGGGAGCTTCAGGCTGCTTCCTCTTGGTTGCAGCATGAGTGGCGGGCTTGATGGGGTCAGTCTGGGAGCTGGTTTCCTGTAAGCAGGGAGGAGGGCTTGTTTGGGTGCTATGGCAGTCAGTCTGGGGCTTGTTGGCATCTTAATCCAGCTCCCTAAAGGACGCGAGGATGCCAGAGAGGCTCTCCACCTCAGCAAGGAGGGCATTGATCTGCCCGTTCCGCAACTTGATGAGCCTATCCATGGCGGCGTACAGTTTCCACACGGTACCTTGATTTTGATTAGGGTCCGTAAACAAATCTTTATTATTATTATTGCGTATGATATTGTTTTTTACAGCACAATACAACAATGTTGGCAAGTAACAAATCTTTGAAGGGTAGCAACGCCTCCTCGTTCTCCTTTTCCATTTGGGCGAGGGTTACGAGGGGCTTCTCGGCTTTCTCGGCTTCCTTCTTCTTCTTCCTAGAGGGAGCCATGGCAGGAGCAAGAGTAAGAGAGCAAAGGTGTGCACAGGTAGAGAGCTAGCTGCGAACTGAGGAGGAATGAATCCACGGAGAAAAACCATCGAATGTGAAATTTTACCACAGCATGGTTTAAATAGTTACTGTTATCAAGTGTGCAAACAAGATAGCAGATAAGAAGATAGTTTTATTTATTTATTTGGATTTGGTCTTATTACCTTGTGTTTATAATCTACTAGACGAATGACCCGGCTTCGCCTGGGAATTCAGGAGTACATAAAAACGAATAAACGCCGTTAAGATGCTAATAATATGTACATTTAAATATTAGGAGAGATTTTGCAAATTGCTTGATATTAGAATATTTTATTAAGTTAGTTTGTATTTTTTGCTTATTGACTATTACAATGTACTAGAGCGCCATCTGTTATCAAAGTATAAAACTATTTTAGAGGCGTAATATTCTTTTTAAAATAAAACAATTTATACTGTCCTTACTGCGATGGAAAAATTAAAGGGAGGGCCTGGCTCATCAGTGGTGAACCCTCCCAGCGGTTTCGCCAGTTTAATATTGACTATTGTTTGTTTAATTTTAAGAATTATATCATATTGACTGTAACTTTTATTCATTATATATAAAAAAAAAACAAAGGCCAGAACAAAAATTAATAAAAAATACGAAAGCCATTGTTTACATACAGTAACGCTAATTTTGTAAAGTGTTTTTTTTTAATTGCATTGTGTGCACTTACCGTAACTTAGTAATATAAATTTCTCTCTCAATACTTTTTTTAAAAAAAGTGACACTCGTATAAAAAGATATTTTAAAAAAAAGTACGCAAGCAACTTGAAAAGAAATGCAGAACGCTCATTGGTCGCTCAATTGGCCTCGTGTTGTTACTTCGCCTCGTATTTACTCCGCGTAAAAAAAATGTTCTTCAAATGAAAAAAGGAAATGCCAAAAATACTAATCAAAATGTAGCCGAAATTTTTCCTCAGGTTTATAAAAAGCGACATGCAAAATTTGGTACCAATTGGTTCAGTAGTTTTTGATTTTATCGCGAAACAGACAGACATTGACTTTCATATATAGAGAGATTGGCTAAAAATCCGATAAATATATTTTCCAGATTTTTCTCTATGTCCTGTCAAAACACGTTTCACATGTACATTAGGTCAGCTGATTTTACATCCCAACTTCACCGCTAGAGGCGCTGCTTGCGAGCGAAAAGGCAAATTTGCAACGCAATTTGCAAATAACTCGAAGAATATTCGGGATAGAGACCTGAAATTTCCACTATAAGTTTTTTTCAGATTCTACTCTATATACTGTTAAATTTTCAGTCCGATTAAAAACGTATTGTGGACGTGTATTGATTAAAAGACAATACCAGATTAAGAAAATTCGGGAAAAAACCTGTAAATCATAGTTTTGGGCTATGGGGACTTGTAGGTAGGTATAGGAGCAGCTAAGGTGCTATAAACTATTATGTTATAAGTCTTCCGATCATCAGAATCTACTAAGAAAATAGATTTTCTTTCTGGATGAGAACTGACGCGGACCATTCCCTAAAAGCAGGTTCTCAATGTGGACGTTCCGAATTTACTAAAACTGGTGTTGTGACTTTGTCACTAACCTTCTAATATACAAGATTGTCAACAGATTGTGCATAAATTTACGTATTTCTTTTTAAATGGTCTAATGGTTTAAATCGACCACTCTACTATGTTTTAAAATAACATCTCTGGTATCTTTTAAAATCTTTCCTAAATTCTTGAAACAACACTTGTGAAAAACTAAGGTTAGTTATTTATGTCATATAAGAAATAACACCTACACACATGAACATTACTTATTTTTTAAACTTCGATCTGAATTTTTGTGTGACCAAACTGTCTTAACAAGGAATTGATTTTTCTTGAATGCTATAAGTAAAAATTATTGAACATAGAGTCCTATATAAAGTGTGCTGAATTGGATGTCAGGATAAAAAAAAATGAAGACAGGAGTTTTCTAAGCGAACTTTTTATTGGGGGAAAGTTACAAGCTTTCGAGCCCAACAGGTCTTCTACAGGTTATATATATAATGCTGCCACCAATAAAAGCTAGGCACTGCCCCCATCCACCTACTGTTTCATTATAAGAACTACCGCATTGTATGATCATTCTTCGTGTAGCATATGATGATCATTTAAATTGGTTTTTGTTTGTTTGTAAACATTACCTTGGAATATGCACTCATATGAGGTTTTCATATCTTAAGTCTTATATATTTACCTATGACATCATTCAACTGCTATTTTACAACATTTTAAAAATAAAATTAGTTGTGATTTAAATAATAAACGATTATACTTTACAGATATAAAACTAGAGATCAATACTTATAACAGGAACAAGGCCTCGACCCACACATCTATTTATAAATGTTTAACTTGAAGGAAGTTTGTGGTTCAATCGTCTAAAAAAGATTCAAAATATTTCTAACTTTATTTTTATTCTGACATGTAAGAATAGGGACTGGCATCGTCATGGCAGGACTCTTGGAATTAAGAATAGGGACTTGTATCGTCATGGCAGGACTCTTGGATTTGATAATAGGGACTTGTATCGTCATGGCAGGACTCTTGGAATTGAGAACAGGGACTTGTATCGTCATGGCAGGACTCTTGGAATTGAGAATAGGGACTTGTATCGTCATGGCAGGACTCTTGGAATAGAGAACAGGGGCTTGTATCTTTATGACTGGACTATTGGAATTGAGAATAGGGACTTGCATCGTCATGGCAGGACTCTTGGAAATAAGAATAGGGACTTGTATCGTCATGGCAGGACTCTTCGATTTGAGAATAGGGACTTGTATCGTCATGGCAGGACTCTTGGAATTGAGAACAGGGACTTGTATCGTCATGGCAGGACTCTTGGAATAGAGAACAGGGGCTTGTATCTTTATGGCTGGACTATTGGAATTGAGAACAGGGGCTTGTATCGTCATGATAGGCCTTTTGGAGTTGAGAATTAAAATGATATTCTCAAGGGGCAGGGTTCTAATATTTGAGAATAGGGACTCAGGAGAGAGAGAGAGAGTGCATCCGACTTTGGGTCTTGGATTCAAGACGAGTCTCCCGGGCCGCGCTACAGGACTGCTTCTCCCTAGACACACTTCGAAGGCCAGCACATCGCCATTCTTACAAGGGATAGTTCGTGAGATCAAAACACTTCTAAATACTATACAAAAACAACCATTTTTATATTGTTAAACGAACGCGCGATAACATCCAAACATACCGAAGAAAGAGGATAAACTATCGTGGACACACAGAAAAGAACGCCAAAAATTGAACGAAAAGACTTGGAGGAATTGAATGAACAAGGCGACTAGTTGGACTAGTAGGTATCAAATAACCCAATCAAACTGTTCTAACAACCTTGAATTCTCGAACGAACTAGCCGAAAGGTCAGGCTAGAACGAACAACCAGTCTAGTACAATGGTAAGCCCAAGCACGCCTGGACGCCCCAGCTGAGCGAACAACGCTAGAACGAACGCGAAAACTAGGTCAGAACAAACACCCCAGAGCATTGGACGCACTAGAACGCACAGTACGCACTAGACCGCACGACGCCTCCTGGACGAGCAATACGACCTAATACGCATGTACGCGATAGATACGGACAACACTCCAGAACACCTGAACCAACACTAGGACAGGGTGAACGAACTAACGGGAACGCACAGACAAGAACGCCAAACGTCAAGAACAAACGAAAGCACTGGGAGAGATTGAACGAACTAGGTGACCAGACGGACCAGAACGAACGAGTCCCAGGGATACACGACCAACAGTCCTAGCAAACTTTGAATTCTTGCACGAACTAGTCGATGGTCTGACTAGCACGAACAACCAGTCTAGTACAATGGTAAGCCCAAGCACGCCTGGACGTCCCAGCTGTACGAACAACGCTAGAACGAACGCGCGAACTAGGTCAGAACAAACACCCCAGAGCATTGAACGCACTAGAACGCACAGTACACACTAGACCGCACGACGCCTCCTGGACGAGCGATACGACCTAATACGCATATACGCGATAGATACGAACAACACCCCAGAACACCTGAACCAACATTAGGACAGGGCGAACGAACTAACGGGAACGCACAGACAAGAACGCCAAACGTCAAGGACAAACGAAAGCACTAGGACTGATGAACGAACTAGTAGACAGAACGAACTAGAACGAACAAGGCCCTGGAATAACCAACCAAAATGGTCTAACAAACCTTGAATTCTCACACTACCTAGTCAAACAGTCAGGCTAGAACGAACAACCAATCTAGTACAATGGTGAGCCCAAGCACGCCTGGACGCCCCAGCTGAACGAACAACGCTAGAATGAACGCACGAACTAGGTCAGAACAAACACCCCAGAGCATTGAACGCACTAGAACGCACAGTACGCACTAGACCGCACGACGCCTCCTGGACGAGCGATACGACCTAATATGCATGTACGCGATAGATACGAACAACACCCCAGAACACCTGAACCAACACTAGGACAGGGCGATCGAACTAAAGGGAACGCACAGACAAGAACGCCAAACGTCAAGGACAAACGAAAGCACTAGGAATGATGAACGAACTAGTAGACCGCAGTGACTAGAGCGAGTGAGGCCCTTGAATAGCCAACCAAACTGTTCTAACAACCTTGAATTCCCGCACGAACTAGCCGAAAGGTCAGGCTAGAGCGAACAACCAGTCTAGTACAATGGTAAGCCCAAGCACGCCTGGACGCCCCAGTTGAACGAACAACGCTAGAACGATCGCGCGAACTAGGTCAGAACAAACACCCCAGAGCATTCAACGCACTAGAACGCACAGTACGCACTAGACCGCACGACGCCTCCTGGACGAGCGATACGACCTAATACGCATGTACGCGATAGATACGAACAACACCCCAGAACACCTGAACCAACACTAGGACAGGACGAACGAACTAACGGGAACGCACAGACAAGAACGCCAAACGTCAAGGACAAACGAAAGCACTAAGAGTGATTGAACGAACTAGGAGACCAGACGGAACAGAACGAACGAGTCCCCATAAAAGAAGACCAAACTTGTTGATCATATGAAAAGGTGCGACGGAAAAGAACAGAAATCCAGCGCCAAAAATACAGATAGAGTAGTTAAGGAAAAAATTAATGATCAGAGCACAATCAACTAGCAACGCCAATGTACCAAATGTACAGAAGATACAGATAGAATGGAGAAACTAGATATGTAAAATAAATTCAGCCAAGATGAACTAAACTAATATCTAGAAAGAAAAAAGTGACTGAGCAATGCAACCAGAAATTGAAAATTTCGCCCACATGATCCAAACTAAAATCAAGCAAGAAAAAAGAAATTGCACCAGACACTTATAAATTGATATTTTCGACACATATGATACAAACCAAAATCAAGCAAGAAGAAAATATTGAATCATGCAACCTGAAACTGAATAACTGACTGACAAGATTCAAACTGAAAAGAATCAAGCAAGAGAGAAGAAAAAACTGAATAATCCAACCAGAAATTTAAAAAAAAATCAAGAAACAGGATCAAAATTAAAATATAGCAAGAAGAAACTGACTATGTATTCAGACACCGAGAGAACATATAAACACATAAACATATATATATATATATATATAAGCCATCAACAAAATATCCAGTTTCAAGATAAGGGGCTACCCTTCCATTATATATTATAATATTATCACAGTATATTTATAGGACCAGTAAAACTGTAAAGAAATTGAAATATAAAAATATAAAAGTTGGACTTTGCACTGCCTTTTCTGGAATGGTCCTATCTATTCATGGCACTTCAATCGGTGATATCTGTTAAGAAATCTTGGAGTTCTTCATAAAGGAAAATCCAAATTTTATTAAATATAAAGAAAGAGAGATATCTACAAAGTTTAAACAATAAAGGATAGAATTGTGAATTTAACTTTGTTAATTAATGTTTCTTGAGTTTTATAAATTGAACCGATGTTCTATGTATTCTATGGATGTGTTCAAACATCACGTTCTGATTAACATCAAATAGTAATCAATGAAGTTGAATCTTTGATGTTGAACAAATTGCAAAGACTATTATAAATATTTGGTTATTTCCTTGTGTAGGTAGGAACTCTCGATGTTAAATTATAAGCTGAATTAAGTTTGTTTAAAAAAGGATTCAATCTAGTGATAAATAACTTTGTGTCTGGATTCTGCTTGTGTTCAAGTAAACTACCATGTTGCTAGCAATGTGAATGTAATGTACAGAATGTTGGGTGTGATAATAAAAATAAACATCACTGACCAAATCTGGATTTTGGGGAAAGAGGGCAGGAATCTCCAAGGTCCAAGATCCTAGAACAGAAACCATCTTAAGGAAAAGCTTTTTATAAGTTCTTTGATGACAAGAAACAATAGTAAAAATATGACAAAACATTTCTGAAATATGAATCAAATAATTTTAACATGATACATATATTAGAGTGCCATCTGTTATAAGAAATTCAAACTATTGCAAATATTACATTGGGCTGTATTACCTCTACTTAAGTTAAACTCTTGGAAAAGGAATTTTAAATGAACTATGGACCTAAGCTTTGAGTACAGTAGCTTTATCACCGACCCGAGGCCGCTAGTTTTTGGCGACGGTTAAGCCTGATCCATTAAATCTGTCAGGAAGCCAAGTCATGATAAGTCTTTCATCCAAAACATAGTTTATCATGGGAGATTACTATATTCATAAAACTATAACACAACAGATGTCTTGTGTGAGATATAGAATTTGACATACCTGCTTCTCATTACTCCATGTTGGTGGAATGTCTTTTCTGACAGGGAAGGAACTTCAGCGCCAGAAAGGTCTCGGGGAAGGAGCAACATCTTCAGGAATAGCAGAAAGTCCAAAATATCAAAATCAAATAACGTCGATATTTTTCCCGCAGCCATCAATTCTTGTCTTTTTAAAATATTATTTATTTTTAGAATTCTTTATTCAAGATACTTTGCTAATGTCAATTATCATCATTTAATTTCTCACACTGGTGAAACTAGGTCAATTCTGCCAGAAGCTCTATCACCAGACTTGAGTTATTTTTATATTTGAGATTTGTTTAGGAAGCTTTCTTTGTATCAAGAATGGAACATCTCGGAAGACTGGCGTGGAATCTTTTGTTTTCCAAGCAGAGTCTCGAAGGTTTAAATTATTCTTGTTAGACGATAGAGGTTCAATTTCTAACTTCGGTGATCATTTTTTAATCGCGAAAACATTTCAGAGAGGGATTATCCTTTTTCTAAAATATTTGTTAAATAAGGGTTTTGCATTGTTTCAAATTGTTGAAATGCCATCACTGAATTAGATTCTTCGCCTTCTTCTATCAAGTTTTGATTACTATTTGGTATTTCAAATTTATTAGACATCTTGTAACAGCGTTCAAGTCAGAGAGCAAAACTTTGTAAGATCAAATGCAAAATGGCTACAATTTAATACAGATGTTAGTTTTTTCAAATATTACGACGGCCTATTTAGAATTTTATACCTTTTAGTTCTCATGTAATAAGAAATTATTTAAGCGATTTTTCTATATACGATAGAAATGTTATATATTATTTGGAAAGGATTGTAAAGCCATTGTTGTATGGGACGCCATCTCTAATCAATTAGATTAATATTTTTTAAATATCTCGCTAATTCATTTGATCTTTTTTTCCAAATTAAATATATTTGTGAAATAAATCACTGTTAGGTAGTTTGTAACATATATCCACACAAAAATTACAATAATAGCAATAGTAGCTCTCAGTGTTTTTAAATATAGGATATATACGCTGGTGTCTGAAATAAAGTGAACAATATTATATTAAATCTCTCTAGTTATTGAACTTGAAAAAACCACATCTGTCATGAACATATGAACAATTTTTCACAATGAATATATATAGTTTATTTATTAAAATGGCAAGTTCTTTCAAAAGTCAAATTCACTCTCTATATTTATCTATATATGTATATTTATCAATTATATTTATCTATTTATATCTATTTATTCCTATATTCATCATTATATGAGCCTATATATTCGTATTTATTCAATTTTGTAATCAACCTTATATAATCTTATATGGACATTGTAATAAATCGGTTTCAATCTAAATCTTTCTCTCTCTCTACTATAGGTAGATATATCAAAGAGATAACCACTAACTCGGGCTGTTTACAGGTGTACACGTGTAGTGTGCACGTAGCTACATCTCTTCCGATATCTCTTTGGTATTATAGGCTTGAGCGATTCTCACTGGAAATCTCTTGTGCATTTTGATTTTTTTATAAAGATGCTCATTGAAAAAAAAAACTTATATAATTTATACCCGAATTTGCAATTTAAGCATAAATCAAAATTATGAAAAACATTCATTCATAATTTTACATTCAACAATAATTTGGCTGATATCAATTTGAAACTATTCTGACTTTCAATATCTTTAGAAAAGTGATCGTTCTGGTAGAACAACAAAACTGTTGAAACGTTGTTCTCTTTGAAAGATAGAATGGCTTCACATAATCCTATGTTTTATCATGTTGGATTGGCGCTGGTAAATCCCAGACTGAAGTCACTCAATGGTAACAGAAATGTCAACTCTGGAAACTGAATACAGTGAAACTGTCACCAGGACATGGTCTATATGATCCACCATGACACAAGAAGACCGCTATCTAATGAAAGAATTAATAATAATATTTTTAAAATGTGTGTGTTAAAGAAAACACAAAAATTATTTTTTAAAAAGGTTAGGTCTTAAATACTGCTAGACCATGACGGCGGGCGGCTGGCTTCGGCAACACTGGAGCTGACGTCACTTCCTGTTGATGTAACCTGCAAGCGGCGTCGCCACGCTGACTTATTCTCCCTTTCTCCATGTTTACTATTTAATCTATATATAATCCTTTACCTTGTAGTTAATTAAATAATAATTAACGTTGGGCGCTGTGTGTAATCAAATTGGAATACAACAAAGATTATGAGACTGAAGAAGCGCAAGACCTAAAACGTCAGACTGAAGAAGCGCAAGGCCTAAAACGTGAGTAACCAAATTTCCTTTGATTACTTGGCCCATCCTTTTTTCTACTTACCAAATATTTTGTAAAATGGCAAACACGACGATTACAAAATTAAATGGTGCTAATTACTCCAGCTGCAGCTTCCAGATGAAACTCGTTCTAATCGAAAACGACTTGTGGAGTTTGATCAATCCAGGAGAGGCTAAGCCTGACCCTAGTGACCTTGTTGCAACAAAACTTTTTTTGTCGCGGGAGGGTAAGGCGTTTGCAAAAATTTGCATCGGGATTAATGATGAACAACAATTGCATGTTCAACATTTGAATACTCCGAAAGAGGTCTGGGAGGAACTGGAAAAATTATACGCACCAAAGGATAGTAGATATCGAGCCGTACAACTAAGAAGGCAGTTATATGGCGAAAGGTTGACTCAGACAGCAATATGTAAGGGTACATGGGGAAGATAAACCACATTGTAAACGAACTGGTCCAAATTGGCGACAAAATTGATGATGGCGATTTGGCTATGGTTCTTTTGGGTGGATTACCAGAGGATTGGGCCACCGTTGTCTCAACCATATGTAACTTGCCTGATTCAGACTTCACGACCGCCACAGTTAAAAGACGGCTGTTGGCAGAAGCAGAAAGGCGTTCGTCAAATCTACCAAAAGATGTGGGTGCCATGGTCGTTAATGCCTCTTCGAAGCCCATTGAAACAGAAAAACAATTTAAAGCAAAGGTTGTTTGTTTCAAATGTGGAGGTAAAGGCCATTATGCAAGGGAATGCAGGAAGAAAGGAAAGAATGAACAAAGACCAAAGAGGTTTGACCAAAACAAAGGCGTAAATATGTCGGCAATGTGCAACACTTTGTTTGGAGCTACCGCCGAGACCTGGATCATAGATTCTGGAGCGACGCACCATATGACTCCCAAGAGAGATTACTTCACATGTCTGAAAGAGTGCACAAGCAATATGAGTTCCATTACTATTGCGAATGGCTCTTCTATAGAAGCATGTGGTATCGGTACTATCAGTGCCAATATTGTTGGACACAAGGGAGATGCCAGCAATTTGGTTGCCCAGAACACCTTGTACGTTCCAGATATGCGTCACAGTGTTCTGTCTGTACTCCAAATGATAGAAAACGGTAGAAAGGTTGTCTTCAACAAGAGTGGTTGCCACATTATGGACATGAAAGGTAAACTCTTGATAGAGGGAAATAAGCTGGGTAGACTTTACTACGTCCAGGCTACTCCATCCTCTCCGATAGATCAGAATGATCGTGTTTCTCTTGCATCTGAATGCAAGGTAGAGCTTACACTGGAACTTTGGCACAAAAGGCTGATGCATGTAAATGCATATACGATAGCAAAGATGGCCAAGAACCAAAGCGTAAGAGGACTTGATTGCAGCCCGGCAAAGCCAGAAAAGTGCGAAGACTGCTTGATCGGCAAGTCTTACCGTCTGCCATTCCTTCAGCACTCACACAAGGAGGAAAAAGAAATCATGCCGTTGGACTTGGTGCATGCGGACTTGATGGGTCCACTTGACGTATTGAGCTGGGGAGGAGCCAAGTACGTCTTAAACATCATTGATAATTCTTCGAGATATGCAAGTGTATTTTTCCTGAAAAACAAAGGCGGAACCCTGGGAAAAGTCAAAGAGTAGATTCAAGAATCTGAGAAACAAACCAGCCGGAAACTGAAACGAATACGTACGGATAATGGCTTGGAATTTTGTTCCAAGGAATGGGACACTTTCTGCACGAGCGTTGGAATAGTTCATGAGCACACTATGACGTATACACCCCAACAGAATGGTGTGGCAGGAAGAATGAATAGGACACTCCTAGATCTTGTCAGGAGCACTATATCTGGAAGTGGTCTGCCAAAGGCTTCCTGGGCGGAGCTGACTTACACCGCAGCCTATGTCAGAAACAGAGTTCTCAACAATCACAATGGTGAAAGCACGCCATATGAACTGTGGACAGGGAACAAGCCTAGTCTTAAACACATAAGAGCTATTAGCTGTCAAGTATTTGTCCATATTCCAAGACAAGTCCGTAAATCCAAACTCGAAAGGAGAGCTGTCAAAGGTAACCTTGTTGGATATGCACTCAGAGGACGTGGCTACAGAGTGTGGATTCCTGAGATGAAGAAAGTGGTGGAATCTCGGGACTGTGTCTTCAAAGAGAGTGATGTATCGAGGAACGACAGCAACCGGGAGGTGCTTCCATCAGTTGAACACTACAGCTATGGGACTCAACGGGAGATTGAAGAGTATCCAGTGTCTTTATTAGATCAAGAAGACGTGATACCTACAGAAGAGGACAGCCATAATGAAGATACTGTGAAGCCTTCTCCTACTCGATCTCATCCAATGATCCTAAGGAACCAGAGAAATGCTCATAACTCAATTGAACTCCTCAGTACTGAAGTAAATAAGGGAGATCCTACTTCGTATAAAGAAGCTATCCAAGGCCCTGAAGCTGAGCATTGGCTTGAAGCAATCGAAGAAGAATTGGAATCCTTGAGAAATCACAAAGTTTGGGAACTAACAGAACTACCAAAAGACTCTGCCCCAATTGCTTGTAAGTGGGTACTACACAAGAAGACCAACGCCGAGGGTCAAGTAGTTAGATACAAGGCCCGACTGCTCACAGCAATATGTGTTGAAAATAACTGGTTCATAGACCAATATGACGTGAAAAGTGCTTATCTCTACGGCAAGCTTGACCGAGTGATCTACATGGAACAACCAGAAGGCTTTGTTAAACCTGGTGAGGAACATCTTTACTGCCAACTCAAAAGGTCTATGTACGGACTGAAGCAAAGCGGCAGATGGAACAAGTGCCTTGATGAGTGGTTGAAGAAAAAGGGATTTATGAGGAATCCAGTTGACCCTTGTGTCTACAAACTCAAGCTGAACGAAGGAATGATAATTCTATCATTATACGTGGATGATATTCTTACTCTGACGGAGAATCAAGAAGTGAGAGAAAAGTACATTGAACTGCTGAGAGGTCACTTCGAAACAAAGTACATCGGACCAGTATCCTACCTGCTTGGTGTCAACTTCACTCGATCAAAGGGTGGATGCGTAACTCTAACACAAAGAGCTTATATAAAAAGTCTACTGGAACGGTTCAATCTTCAGGAAGGAAGAGAAGTCTCAACGCCGATGGAAACCAGACCAGAACTTCTTGAGGAAGAAGATGAAGAACACTGCCAAGACCTTCCCTACCGTGAACTAATTGGTGGACTGCTCTACATTTCACAGCGGACAAGGCCAGACATTGCCTATGCATTAAGTCAATTGGCTCGCTATTGTTCAAAGTACACTAGAAAACACTGGGTTGCTGCGAAACGAATTTTAAGATACTTAAAATCTTCAGAGCATCTAGGCATCACCTTAAGACGGACTGGGGAACAACTGTGTGTCTATTCGGATGCAGATTGGGGAACCAACCTGGAAGACAGAAAGAGTACATCGGGTTACGTTGTGATGTTTGCAGGCGCTCCAATCCTTATGGCGAAGTTCAAAGCAAACTGTCACCGCCCTCAGCACAATGGAGGCGGAATACATTTCCCTATCATCGTCAGTCAGGGAAGTGACATGGATCAGGGAGTTCCTGAACCATTTGGATATACCACATAATATGGTTGAGCCAACTCCGGTGTGGTGCGATAACCAAGCGGCTATAGCACACGCCAAGAGCTACATCGGCCGATCCAAGACCAGGCACATCGCTATTAGATATCACTTCGTCAGAGAAAAGGTGGATGACGGTGTGATTCAACTGGACTATGTTACAAGTGGAAGAAACCTAGCGGACATTTTGACCAAGCCACTGGGGAGAAACCTACACGAACTTCATCGTTCGAGACTTATGGGCGGCGAAGTGGTCCATAACTAAGAGATCACTTCGAGGGAGGAGATTTCTAGACCGTGACGGCGGGCGGCTGGCTTCGGCAACACTGGAGCTGACGTCACTTCCTGTTTATGTAACCTGCAAGCGGCGTCGCTACGCTGACTTATTCTCTCTTTCTCCATGTTTACTTTTTAATCTATATATAATCCTTTTACCTTGTAGTTAATTGAATAATAATTAACGTTGAGCGCTGTGTGTAATCAAATTGGAATACAACAAATACGTTTATACGTAATTTACATTGTTTTAACCTGGCCCTTAATAGCCAAATTAAGGCCACAAACTCACTATCAAGTATTGTAAAGTCGGGTATTGTACGCTTTTGTTCTCTTTTTAATTTTGGTGTTCCATTTTCAATGTCGCACAGAGTTTCTAGCTCTGAATATTCTATATTTTCTCTGTCTAAATATACTTTTTTATTTCTAAATATGTATATTGGAAGGAGAGAGAGAGAGAATACTAATGAATTGCAATCTCTATTTCTCTACCAATGAAGAAGAAAGGTAAAAAAGGAAATTTTACATAGTTAATACATATCTCCATTAAGTCGAATGATTCTTTGACAAGGCGTTTGATTGAATTTGATTGGGCGAAAGAGAGAGGCAATAAATAGCATATTATGAAGAAATTTGCAAAAAAATAATCCATATGTTAAGAATGAATAGAGCCTCAAGAAGTTTCCAGAAGTTTACTATTGGATGGAGCTCTTGCCATATTTGCAATTTTACTTCCCCATGTGTTGTGTGATGGCCTATTACCAATACATTTTATTAAAATATTATGAAAAATTGTTATGGTCAAGCATTTCTATTATGATTGTAGATAACACGAATCTTAATATAAATATAAATTTTTGAAACACCTCGGTTACATATATTCCAACATAATCAGGAATTTCCTTCTCAAGAATCAAATTTGTATGAAATGTTAGGGTGATCCTATTTTTTTTTTATAACTTTTTTAAAAATCTCCATATCTTCTTTTATCTTAGTCTTTTTTATAAAAGTTTGTTGAAAGTGGTAATTCTAGGATATTTCAACGATGCAACTCTTGCATATTGCTGTTGTGTCTGCGCGAATTTGTATCTTTGTTAGAAATCACAGCTTGTTTAGTTGGCTAGCGATCCTTGAATAGGTCAGGCCGCTGATAGACGTGAGCTGCTGATGTAAATAAAGATACATATCTCCATAAGCGTTTTAAATTCTGATGTCAAATATCCATAGGAGATTTAAATCGATTCATATGCAATTTTATCTAGTTTAATTTCTTTAATATCTTGTTCGTCCTTATTGTTTATGAAATATCTTTCAAGTAATAAAGGAACGTCGTGATTATCAGCCTTCTTTCTTCCCCTGAATCTATATTTTTTCCCAACAAAGTTATTGAAAAACAATCAAGTTTTAACAATTATACATATGTTTTTTATTTGATAATTGCTGAAAATTGTCGTTTTTTCCATTTATTAACATTTATGTCTATCACTTCTCCACTCACTCTTTACGTTGCTCCAAAAACTTCCTTTTTTCTTCTACAAAACTGTGTGAACATGTAAGAAAACATCTACCTATGTTTCCCCACGTGACGCAGCGGAGCGTGACCTCGGCTGCACGGGTGAGTCAGTTGTTTTGTTGAACTCTGTATGAATGGACATTAAAACATGGTGGCAGCGATAGCTGGATAAAATACGAACCCGTATATTGCAAAATATCGATTTTTGCCTACCTTGGAAGATATTTCAACATGGCTCAGATTCAACCTCCAGAAACTTTCGACTTCTCGACTCCCAACGAATGGCCCAAATGGAAGAAAAGATTCGAACGATACCTCGTGGTCAGTGGAATGAAGAAGAAAGAGGAGGCGGACAAGATCGATTTGTTCATGTACTTGATGGGCGACCGCGCGGATGATATATTCAGGACCTTCAAGTTCGAAAAGGAGGAAGAGGCAACGAAAATTGATTCCGTCCTCAAGGCGTTTGACAGCCACTTCTGTGTCAGGAAGAATATTATCTACGAACGTGCGAAATTTAATACAAGAATCCAAGAGGATCGGGAGCCAGTGGACGAATTCATCACTTCATTGTACAAATTAGCTGATAGTTGCGAATTTGAGGGTCTTCATGAGCAGTTGATCCGTGACCGAATAGTGGTTGGGGTGAGGGACAAAGCTTTATCTGAAAGAATGCAGTTGGACAGCGAACTGACTTTGGAAAAGGCGGTGAAATTGGTTCGACAGCAGGAAGCCGTTCGACAGCAGCAAGTCGACCTGCAGCGTCCATCAACAAGCCAAAAGGTCAATCAGGTGAAGTTCAACTCGAAGAAACAATCACCGAAACAACAACAGCAGCCTTCGAGGAAGAAGGAGAAGTCAGCCAAAACAAGATCACGATGTCCAAAATGCGGAGGTTTCACCCACAGGGAAGGACAGGCTTGCCGTGCTGAAGGACAGAAATGTAACCTGTGTTCAAAAACAGGCCATTTTGCAAATTGCTGCCCAGATAAGCAGGCGAAGACTGCGGAAGTCAAAGCTGTTTCTGAACTTGATGAAGAAATTGGTTTTCTCCTGGAGGTCTCAGCGGTGGAGGATTCATCTAATCTCGATGATGATGAAGGCGAGTGCAGGAGGCGATGGACAGCAGAAATCCAAGTGAACGGGAAAAAGGTGAAGTTCAAGCTCGACTCCCAGGCGGATGTTACATGTGTTCCTCTGTGTCTCTTCAAGAAGATAATGGGACAGCAACGACTAGTGAAAAGTGATATCAACCTTAGAGCTGCTGAATTTTCCGAACTTCAGACTGTGGGTATGTTTATATCAACGCTGCGAAATGGCAATTATGAAATCAAGGAGAAGATTTATGTCATTCGTCGTTTGAGTGAACCTCTTCTGAGTCGCCGGGCATGTGAGCTCTTGAACCTGGCGAGGCGAATTGAAGTGGTTGCGACGAGAATTAACCCGATCAAGGAATTCCCTGAAGTATTTGAAGGACTGGGACAGATCGGAAACCCTTACGAAATCAAATTGAAACCTGGAGCAAAACCATATGCTGTGCATACTCCTCGACGGGTACCAATACCTTTGATGGAAAAGCTCAAAACAAGATTGGACATCCCTGGAAAGGAGCTGCTCGACGCCGATGCATTATCCAGACAACCACTTCTTACAACCGAGAGAGGTGAAAACGAACGGCCAACCTCAGCGCACATAAATGAAGTTCTCTCGAGTATAACCGACAAAGACGAGATGTTGACGAAGATTTTTGAAGCTCAACAAGAAGATACGACCCTGAAAGCAGTAGTCAACTACCTTGAGCAAGGCTGGCCAGATAAGAAGAAGATGTCACAGGCTCTGCTCTCTTATTGGCATGTCAAGGATGAACTCGGCGTTCAAAATGGACTACTGATGCGTAGCTGTCGTCTTGTTATTCCAGCAAGTATGAAACTGGAGATCCTAGAGAAGTTGCACGCTGGGCACTTCGGGATTACAAAAACAAGACTTCGCGCACGTGAGACGGTATGGTGGCCTGGAATTTCGGAAGAGATCGCGGAAACGGTCAGAAAGTGCAGTGTCTGTATCCAGGAAGCCGTCTCAAAACATGAACCTTTGATACCAACCAACTTTCCTACACGACCGTGGCAAAAGATTGGAATGGATTTGTTCAAGTTCGAGAATAAGTGGTATCTAATCGTCATTGACTATTATTCTCGCTTTCCTGAAATGATTCAGCTGGATCGGCTCACAGCCAGTGTGGTGGTGCGTAGTTGCAAATCCATATTTGCCCGACATGGAATACCAGAAACTGTTGTAAGCGATAATGGGACGCAATTTGGAGCTGCTCGTGAATTTGCAAATTTCGCAAGGCAGTACGGATTCACACATGTCACTTCAAGTCCTCGATTCCCGCAGAGCAATGGGATGGCAGAAGCAGGTGTGAAAATTGCTAAGTTGATCCTCAAGAAAAATCAAGACCCATCGCTTGGACTCCTGGAGTATCGATCGACCCCTTTGGAGAACGGTTACAGCCCTGCTGAGCTTCTCATGGGACGTAAACTCCGAACGACTCTGCCAATTGCACCAGAGAATCTTTATCCAAAGTTGGTGGACTCTCAGACCCTGAAAAGAAAGGAGGGGAGAAGGAGAAAGG
>CP092877.1:49821350-49893501 GCA_030710605.1 Cordylochernes scorpioides
CCTTAGAAACTTCCTCCAGTTCATGTAGGCGATCGCGTCTTTGGACTTGAAAATGACGGGCGTAGAAGTATTTGCATACATTCTTGTTGGGGAAAAACTCCAAGCCCGTGTTGATGAACTCTCAAAGAGAGATGTGATCGCACTTTTGGATTCGATCACTGCTTGATAGAGACGTCAGCCCTTGAAGAAGTTCTTCTTCCGTTTCAAATCTGGATTCTTCTCTTCTTCACCATCCGTACCACAGGCGTCGTGACTGGAAACCTTCGGGTATTAACAACGGCTGTCAACAAACCTCTAGTCTTCAACCCCGTGCTGCAGTGGTTGCTGTCAGGTTTTGTTCGGTCAGTTGGGATTGAGATTCCATTCGCTGCTTTGATACACTTCCTCTTAATTCTGGAAACATTCTTCAACTTCAAAATTTGATACAATTCTTGGCGAAATAATTATTACTATAAAATAAACTCTTAGCCCTTTGGATGCTTTAATAAATGAATAAATATTTTTTTTCCCTTTAAAATCAGTTACACGTCTTTCGAAACTGGCTTGAAAGCAAAAAGCATTCAACATATAAATAGATAATTAAGATGAATAGAATTTTTTTAAATAATGAATATAATTTTAAAAAACACAGATTTAAAAAAAGTAATATAAGGTGATATTTAAAAAAAAAATTCTCAAATGCTTGTATTTTTTTTATTAAAAAAAGAAAAAAGAGTGGACAATCTATACATATATCACAGTAGAACCTCCCTTTAGCGGACACCTCTCTATAAAAGACAGTTTTCATTTGCAAAATTATCATTTTTATTATTTAGCAAATTTCCAGTGAGAGGACACTTTTTTTAAAGGACAGTTTGGCTCTGTAATTAGGTGTCTTTTACAGGGAAGTTCTACTGTATATATCTATTCTATACCAAAGGCTGATCAATTGGCTGGTGAGAGACCAACAAGGATAAATAAATAGATGGTGATCCAAAGACAAAATCATTTTCGACTTTGCAGGGCGCTTCAGGCGCGTTAACGAAGCTATTCTTTTATTTGAGAATCATTCCTAGCTAGCTAAGGCAGTAGAGCATCAAATTATTATTCTCAAAGTCGTTAGTTCTATACACAAATTGAAACATTTTTTCAGTCAATTGTGAATACTTACAAGATTAAACATTTATAATCGTAATTTATAATACAATATAATGCGACTTATAATTCTAGAACGACATTTGAAAATTATCCCGTGTGTTTCTTTTGAACAAGGTTAACTAAGGTTAGAAATAATCGTTGTTTCTCCTTAAAATAAATTCAGATTTTTCGTTCAAAAGAAACACATGCGGAATAAATTTCAAATGTCGTTCTATATTTATAATCGTAAAGATAAAGATTGCCTTGCTTGGCTTGCATTCATAGTTCTTAAAATTAAAGATATCGGTTAGTATACATCTTTTTATTATAAAAATATTTACTGGCCGAAGTATCTTTAATTTTAAGAACTAAACATTTATAAATCTGGAAAAATTTCAAGGACATTCCCCTGAAGAGATCGACAGCAAGTCACTGAAACGTTGAGAATAAAATAAATAATTGGTTAATATAGCTTATTCTCTTCTTTGTCTTATCTCCACACTGGGTGAAGTAGAATGCGTCTGCCTTTGTCGCTAAGACTGGGAGCACCACTCAGTGGCAGCCGACTTAGCTCCAAAAGAAATGGCCACCTCTGACATGAGGAACAGACGCCATGTGCAGCTGCTCCTAACATGGAGTACAAACGCTGCTCATCCTGTATACCTGGAGCCCTTACAGGGCACTATCAGCCGGGCCAGCTGAACCCGGTTTTTTACCGAGTTTGTTACTGCTCCCTCTCTCCATTTTCATCCGGGCTTGGGACCGGCAAAGGCGGAGTTTGTAGCTATGTTTTTTTCCAAGCAAACTTTCAACCAACAAATGATCTTCAAAATTTTTTATAAATCTACGATAAGGCGCGCGCGCCCATATTAACACATGGATAGCGAAAGCCCTTACAACTTCCGAAACCAACTTGAACAAACTTTCAACAATAGAACACAAATTTATAAGAATTATAGTGAAGATACCATATTATGTGAGAAATAATGACAAACAAATGCTACAGGTTTCTGGTGTTGAGTTTCTTTAATCTTTATTAAAACGTATTCTTGAGTTTTCGGGAATCTCTGCCCTTCTACAGGAGTACATAGAAATATTTTGTTGTATATAAGACTATTTAAAAATAAAAAGGCATATTCTGATCAGGAGCACATGTGCTTTTTTGAAGGCAGAGCGCCATCTGGTGGAACAGAAATCAACTAAACATTGATTTAGATTGCGCTCTGCCTTCTGAAAAGCACATGTGCTCCTGGTCAGGATATGCCTATTTTGTTTTTAGTATCAACACCTGAACCACTTATTTTTTTCTATTATTTTATCATAAGACTATATGATTACTGATATTTTTATGTACTCCTGTAGAAGGTCAGAGATACCCGAAAGCTCGAGATTACATTTAATAAAGAACACATCTCCAGAAAACATGTGGCATTTGTTTGATTGATATCCAGGATATTTAAATCAATAAATAATGATATTGTTAGAGACCTAAAGCATGAATACTTACTCTAATTTCTACACATAGAAGATTCAAAATTTCTATAAGAAATCTAATACAAATACTACTTTCCAAATAGGCCACAAACAGCGATCCAACACAACTCTAATAGAATTCTCAAGAACCCAACATACACTTTGGGCTAATTACAAGAAAGGAAAACAATTATAAAAACCATAATTAGAATACCAAAGAAGATGGTAATTATAATAAAAACTCATCGACAAACCAAAATCCAAATAACCCATTACGGTTTTAGCAGAAAACAACAACAACAAAAAGCCAAGGAAGTTCCATCTAGAGGAATTTCTAGTTTCCTTCGCCAAATTTGAGGGCTTGCGTGCGTTCGTTAAAAATATACAATTATTGCAAATTAGGTTAATACATTTTTTTACTCACATAAAAAAAATCGAAAGATAACAAAGAAAATTTGCCTTTTTCTTAAAGGTATGGTTTTACTTTGTCTTTCCGAAAATATATTTATTTTTCAACAAATATATAAAAGCGAAGAATCAAAATAGTAAAGGGTACGTTATTACAAGTTTATTCAGTGGTGGTATAGATGAAATATTTATTTATACTTTTTAGTGCATTTTCAATTGTTAAAAGTCGTGGCATAGAATATGTAAATATCTTTTTTGAGTGTATGACTTGGAATGTAAATTTCTTTTAAATGAATTATTATTTATGTCAAATATATTTTGAATGGATTATTATTATGTAAATTTCCCTTTTGTATATACTGAGCCGTGTTGTTGAAATAAAGAGGTTTCTTAGTAGAGCGAGAGCTTTACGTGTGTAGCCGCTGGTTTTTGTTTTCGTTATTTTCTTTCTCGCTTGATCACCCGAGGGCAGTCCAATCAATATCAAGACTTTGGGTAAAAGTCTTACTTGTTAAGAGGAGGTTTCTTCAATCTGACCCTATCGTACCTTAACATTTAGGTGGCGTCCCCGGGTGGGCTGCGTGGGCTGGTCAAGTAGAGAAGACGGGAAGACCTGGAGGCGCTGTCTCCCGAGGAACAGAAGGCGGGAAGACCTGTAGGCGCTGTCTCCCGAGGAACAGAAGGCGGGAAGACCTGTAGGCGCTGTCTCCCGAGGACAGAAGGCGGGAAGACCTGTAGGCGCTGTCTCCCGAGGACAGAAGGCGGGAAGACCTGTAGGCGCCTGTCTCCGGGGAACAGAAGGCGGGAAGACCTGAAGGCGCTGTCTCCCGAGGAACAGAAGACGGGAAGACCTGTAGCGCTGTCTCCCAAGCTAAAGAGGCTCAAGGGAAGAGAGGCTACAGAAGCTCAAAGGCAAGAAAGCTAAAGAAGCTCAAGGTTTTAAAGGAGCTCAAGAGGCCCTTTGTTAAAGGTTTAAAGGAGCCCAAGAAGCCTTTGTTAAAGGTTTAAAGGAGCCCAAGAAGCCCTTTGTTAAAGGTTATAAAGGAGATCGGGAAGCCTTTTGTTAAAGGTTAAAAGAGCTCAGTGAAGCTCAAGGTTTAAAGGAGCTCAAGAAGCCCTTTGTTAAAGGTTAAAAAGAGCTCAGTGAAGCTCAAGGTTTAAAGGAGCTCAAGAAGCCCTTTGTTAAAGGTTTAAAAGGAGCTCAAGAAGCCCTTTGTTAAAGGTTTAAAGGAGCTCAAGAGCCCTTTGTTAAAGGTTTAAAGGAGCTCGAGAAGCCCTTTGTTAAAGGTTTAAAGGAGCCCAAGAAGCCCTATGTTAAAGGTTTAAAGGGAGCTCGGGAAGCCTTTTGTTAAAGGTTAAAAAGAGCTCAGTGAAGCTCAAGGTTTAAAGGAGCTCAAGAAGCCCTTTGTTAAAGGTTAAAAAGAGCTCAGTGAAGCTCAAGGTTTAAAGGAGCTCAAGAAGCCCTTGTTAAAGGTTAAAGGAGCTCAAGAAGCCCTTTGTTAAAGGTTTAAGGAGCTCAAGAAGCCCTTTGATAAAGGGTTTAAAGGAGCTCGAGAAGCCCTTTGTTAAAGGTTTAAAGGAGCCCAAGAAGCCCTTTGTTAAAGGTTTAAAGGAGCTCGGGAAGCCTTTTGTTAAAGGTTAAAAAGAGCTCAGTGAAGCTCAAGGTTTAAAGGAGCTCAAGAGGCCCTTTGTTTAAAGGTTAAAAGAGCTCAGTGAAGCTCAAGGTTTAAAGGAGCTCAAGAAAGCCCTTTGTTAAAGGTTTAAAAAGAGCTCAGTGAAGCTCAAGGTTCAAAGGAGCTCAAGAAGCCCTTTGTTAAAGGTTTAAAGGAGCTCAAGAAGCCCTTTGTTAAAGGTTTAAAGGAGCTCAAGAAGCCCTTTGTTAAAGGTTTAAAGGAGCTCGAGAAGCCCTTTGTTAAAGGTTTAAAGGAGCTCAAGAAGCCCTTTGTTAAAGGTTTAAAGGAGCTCAAAAGGCCCTTTGTTAAAGGTTTAAAGGAGCTCAAGAAGCCCTTTGTTAAAGGTTTAAAGGAGCTCAAGAGGCCCTTTGTTAAAGGTTAAAAAGAGCTCAGTGAAGCTCAAGGTTTAAAGGAGCTCAAAAAGCCCTTTGTTAAAGGTTAAAAGGAGCTCAAAAGGCCTTTGTTAAAGGTTAAAAAGAGCTCAGTGAAGCTCAAGGTTTAAAGGAGCTCAAAAAGCCCTTTGTAAGGTTAAAAAGAGCTCAGTGAAGCTCAAGGTTTAAAGGAGCTCAAAGGCAAAGAAGTTGAAGAAGCTACAGGGTGAAAGGCTACCCTACAAGGTGAAAGGCTACCTACAAGGTAAAAAGGATACCTACAAGGTGAAAGAATAACTACAAGGGTGAGATGGAGGAAGAAAGCAGAAGGCGTAGAAAGGCGATAAGAGGCGTTTTTACCGAGGTGGTAAATGATATGAATACAGAGTTAAGGGATCCTCTTATTGATAAAAAGTGGCATATATGCCAAATTTGATAGATTAGAATCACTCCATTTGGAGCTGGTGGCATTGAATGAACGATGCCAGGCAATTTTATTGGCCAAAGATGAGGCTACTGACGATGAAATTGATAAAGAATTTGAGGATTGTGAAGTCTACATCACGGAAAGATATTATTTGAAGGCTAGAATTCGCGTAATGCGTGAGCAGGATAGGGATGCTCAGGTCAAGACTTCTCAAATTCACCAGGGGCGTCTAGTGCCTCTCCCGAATTCAGAAACCGATAATCAGAAAGTTATCAAACTTCAGACTACTTCTACGTCTCTATCGCAAAGCCCGGAAGAGTCCATGAAAAATGAAATTGAAGGCGTGGAAAAAGAGGATTCTGTAAAAACTGCTAGAGCTACGGATGTGAAGCCTGCTCTAGCTAAGCTAGAATACTAAAGGAAGCTTGTTCAGCTCCCTCTAATAATAGATATTGAATATGAGGACAAAAAGGTGCTGTGAATGCTATTAAAGAAAAGGAATTGAACGCGCAGTTGAAGGCGGTGAAGGGAAGGAAACAGAAGCGGCAGTAAAATGCAATGAAGTGAAGGATTCTAAAACTGCAGTTGATAGCTATGTGGGGTGTAGGGAAGCTGAGGCTTAAAGACAAAGCAAATGATGCTGAAGCAAGACCAACTGGAGGATACGGAATCTAAAATAAAGAATAAGGGAGATCTACAAAAACTTAAGGGCAACCCAGGGGATTGGCTCTCAAGGGTGGGGGCAATTTGGTAGAAATAATGCAATGAAAAATATGAAGAGGCAAATTTAAAGGATAAGGAAGATTCTGAAGCGAAGCCTAAGGCGACGGAGTAAAGGATTCTGAGACTGCAATTAAAGGTTATAAACCGGTGAGCAATTCTAGAGCAGTAAGTGAGGGTACTGATTCAAGGGTGGAAGAAACCCAGATGCAGAACAAGGTACTGAATCAAGGATGGAGGAAGGGATTATTGATACAAAGGATTGGTTGAATGATGGGTTCATCGAAGGAGTTGATGAAATTCCACCTGAGGGAAAAGGATACTGGTTTCCTGATCGCCCTGTTTTTGGGTGTGAGTCCGAAACGACGCCTATACGGCCAGTATGCGACGGCGCTTCCTGTCGAGGACGCAGCGGACTATCCTTGAGGCGATATTTAAAAAAGATACCCAATCTACTGAGGAGAATCCCGGAAATAGGGATAAAACTTCGGAAAAATAAGTACGGAGTTTTGGCCGACGTGAGGAGATATTTCCAGGTGATGGCCATCAGGGAAAATGATTGGGACTACCTCCGATTTCTTTGGAGGAAGAAGATGGACGCTTATGGGGCAACCTCCGGTGGTGTGTATGGAGAGGGTGCCGCAGTGTGCCGAGGAGAGGATGGTTTTCCTGGATGAGAGCCTGGGCTCCCTGCAACGGAGTGTCCCACCTGCCTGGATCCCCCCATCACGGTGGAACGGATTTTTTTCTTTTTACAAAAAAGAAAGGTGGGGGTATGTTAAAAGTCGTGGCATAGAATATGTAAATATCTTTTTGAGTGTATGACTTGAATGTAAATTTCTTTTAATGAATTATATTTATGTCAAATATATTTTGAATGGATTATATTATGTAAATTTCCCTTTTGTATATAACTGAGCCGTGTTGTTGAAATAAAGAGTTTCTTAGTAGAGCGAGAGCTTTACGTGTGTAGCCGCTGGTTTTTGTCTTCGTTATTTTCTTTCTCGCTTGATCACCCGAGGCAGTCCAATCAATATCAAGACTTTGGGTAAAAGTCTTACTTGTTAAGAGGAGGTTTCTTCAATCTGACCTATCGTACCTTAACATTAATATTTAAAAGAAAAAACTATTTTTCATGTTAAAAACTTCAATCAGATTGATCAAAGAGAGATATTTATAACAACTACACGGGAAGTCCAGATTACTAGTATGGACCAGTGTTGAGCGCTTTTAATCACGTCCTGTATTGTTGCTGAGTTGAACCAGTTGACCAAAAAGTTCTATGCTGAGGTTGAGTCTGGAAGGCTGGCCATAGATCTACGATTGAGATGGGTCAGTCCAAGCATCCTATGCTGTTTGCATCCTATGTCTCAGGAATGTTGGACAGTTGAAATTGGATTCAATTAGGAATTAACAATTAGAATTTATTGGAGATTGATTGTTTTTATAACTTCAAAAGAAGAACAAATATTAAATTCCTAGTTCTTATCTTCCTGGTTCCTAAATAATTTACAAGGTGCCATTCAAAAGGAACAACCTATGCTTATGATATTTACAACAATGAATAATATATGTGAGTGTTATTCACATATTAAAACAAAGTGTCCAATGCAGGATTCGATCTCGGTTCATGGCTGTCGGGAATCGAGGGTTTTTACCCACTCGTCCACCGACTTCTTTTTTATATTTCCTATCTTGAAACACTCTTGTGAATATGAGCAAAAAAGCAAAACAAAAAAAAAAAAACAGAACTTATCTAAATTTTTAAAATATCACACACACCATATCTCTGTATATTACTAACTAGAACATTAGCCCTGTTCTATGAACGGATCTAGAACGGCAACCAGCTCTAAGCTTTATTAAAGTTTTACCTTAAGCTAAATAATAAAGTATAGAATATTGCCACGTGTGGAAAATTAGGGAAGACCAACTTCGGGATGAGACAACAATTTATTTCAGGCAATGGAAATATCTTTTTTACGGGGCTACTAACCGAAATAAAATGATTTTTGAGCCCCAATGGCCGCGTAAAGGCGAATATATACAAAGCACTATGACCAGGCTGGGGAGGCTAGGGACAGGATCTCCGTCAGGGAAGAGGCAGGTTAGGCCCGGATTGGGTCCGCGGAGGTCAGGAGGCAGGAAGAGGGCGGGAGGACTAGAACTTTGCAGCTCTAGGTGTATTTCAGGCAAGAACAAAACTATGAGTGATGAACAAAAGATAAGCAAAAGAGGGAAGTGTACAAAGTATAGCAAAATATAAACATACAAAATAATTCTCTGCTAATAAATTAATAAATACTTTGTTTCAATATTTTAGCACATCGCGCACATGCGAAGGAAAATTATAATAATAATTCAACGTGAAAAATGTGTCAGTATAAAGAATCTAACTACTCTCACGCCGCTAAAATATTTTCCATTACATAATCAGAAGATCAAAAACATCATATCCTTATAATGCAATTAAAATATGTTTAATAAATTATACTGGAATTTGGTCGTCTGTTTCAAAATTAATTCTCAATCTTTGTGCCTCTGATATATTTGGCAACAATCTTACCCATTTGTCTTTCATTATCTCGACATCATATTTTATTAAAGTTTATTAAAATAATTTCAAAAATATATATATTTTTGCTTATCCCAAGTACACGTGGTACAGATCATGATAAAATCATGGTAGGTTAGAAGTTGACTGCTTTTACTGTAAGTGACCACATGTTTACACATGTGAAAAGTAGTTCGACTTTGCACTTACAAATGGGCCAGAGCCCCCGTTTGGTTGCTTGTATTCGTTGGTGAGGTTGGACTTTTGCAAGAATCGGAGGCCATTGGAGAAATATTTTTTAATCAGAAAAAAAAAAAGTGCACAATGTGGGATTCGATCCCGGTCATAGCGGTCGAAAACCAACGGTTTAGACCATCCTTCCACCGACAAAAGTATAAACACCTTATATCAGGATGATACGTTTTCTTTATCAGGTTAAAACGGTAATATTTCAGGCTCTCTCATCATCGTTTTAACTTAATAAAGAAACTTTTTGCAATTATCCTGATTGATAAACTTTTATGGGACAATTTTGAAACTTTTCAACATTGTTTGCTCGCTTCTCTCACCATATTCCCCTGTGTACTTCTTGTTCTTGTGTACTTCTTCATTATTATATTTTTGGAATTTTATCCTGTATTTTCTATATATTTTAAACAATATATTATTACGTAGATAATGATGAAAAGCAAATCTTAGAATGACAGGAATCGATTTTATTTCAAAACCAAACTTGTGAAATATAGATTAATGGCCCATTCAACAACTTCTTCTTTCTTATCTCCACTCAATAATATTAGGGTATCAAGCTTATAGAGCTTGTTGATGGTGTCTACTGGGAATAAGTAGAGCTCATCAATGGATGAATCAATCAACATTCAACTAATGGGTCTACAATCACAGCCAGTCCTAAGTCTTACTAAAGATTTCTCGGACAAACATTGGATTTATATAGTTGGTATTTATGTAAGTCATGAGAATTTCCTGTTTCATTGTATCAAAATAAGCTCTGGGTAAGTATACACATATTTTAATCAAATGGGTTCACGATTCTATTTTATTTAAAATACAAGGTATGTCCCATAAGTTCCCGGACTGGGTCCATAAAAAATAAATAAATGAAAAATGTAAATAAATTTGACTGTTTATTATAGAAAAAGAATATCTGGGAACACGGTGGTACCAATATCGAGGCGGTACATTAGCGCGCGCCAAGGTCATTCTAATTTATTTAAAGGTCACACCTAGCGCTGCGGCGATTTTACGATGGAACAAAAATTGAAGCAGAGGATTTGCATAGAAAATTTGTGTGAAACTTCAAATATCAGCAAACGAAACCTTTAAAAATGCCTAATAAAGCATTCCCCAATGACCCCCCCAAAAAGAACAACTGTTTTTGAATGACATTCTAGATTTAAAGCTGGCAGAATTTCTATTGAAGATGATCCTCGGCAAGAACGCCCCAAAATGTGCAAAAAATAATTTGATAAAAGAAAATCCTCGAACCACTTTGCTGGAGCTAGAGCAAGACACAGGCATCTCTAAAACAACGATTTGAAGGATCGTAACCAAAGATTTGAAGCTCAAAAAGACTCCTGCAAAATTCATCCCAAGATTCCTCACTAATGAGCAAAAACTGTGTCGGCTTGCAACCTGTGAGAACATGTTGGAAATGACAAGAACGGATCCGGAATGGAAAGACAAGATAATCACAGGCGACGAGACATGGGTCTATGACTATGACCCTGAAACCAAGCGTCAATATGCCGAGTGGAGAGGTCAGGGTGAGCCTAGACCAAAATAATCCAGGATATTGAAATCCAGAAACAAGGTGTTGCTGGTCGCTTTTTTGGATAACAAGGGCATTGTTCATCACGAGTATCTTCCTGCAGGCCAAACGGTTATTAAGGAAATGTATTTGACATTCTTCGCCATCTAAGGGAAGCGATTCGGAAAAAAAAGCCAGAAAAATGGCCTAATGGTAACTGGATCCTACACCATGACAATGCCCGCCCTCACACAGCGCACTTGGTGACGAGTTTTTTTTGGGCTAAAAACGGGACAGAAATCCTACCTCAACCACCCTATTCCCCAGACATCGCACCAAATGACTTTTTTCCTGTTCCCCAAACTTAAAGCAGTTCTAAAAGGAAGACATTTTGACACCAGGGATGACATAATAGAAAAATCGCTGTTGGCATTGAAGAGCATCCCAAAAGAGCTCTATAAAAACTGTTTCGACAATTGGGGAAACGATGGCGCTGGTGCGTTGAAGCAAGGGGGGATTATTTTAAAAAGTTTTATAATTTTTAAAAAAAATATCTTACCTTTTTTTTTTTATGGACCCAGTCCGGGAACTTATGGGACACACCTTGTAGAACCCAATTTAAAAGATATTCAAAATAATTTAATTGTCATCGCGAATAAACAAGTAGGAAAAATGGTCAAATTGATATAAAATGCTTTTATAAAATGAGGCTAAAATGTGGCAGATGTTATTATGAAAATTCTAAACTATTATAGACGCGTATGATTTTCTTTAAAAATAAATAATTTCTATGAAAAAAATAATGAGAGGGCTTGGCTCATTAGTGGTGAACCCTCCCAGCGGTTTCGCCAGTTTAATCTACCATAACCGCTGTTATATTGCATTTTTCGATCTTCCTTTTATAGTGATACAGATACTAGACTCTAGGAATGGGTCATTATGCATATATTGTAAGAATTGATTAAAATAGGTGAAACATATTGTATTCTGTGATAATCCGTTTTTCTCATTAATTTAGAATAGGCAGAGTTTAAAAAATATATTAATGAAAAATATAGGCTCACACATACTTAATTTTTATCGCTTAATGTAAAAACCCAATAAGGCTTAGAATTGGTTGTAGTTCTAGACCTGTCCATAGAACAGGCTAATGTTCTAGTATAATTATAAGAATGTATTATTACCATTCAACACACATGACGCAGCAATAAATGCATCACAATTTCTGACCCCAAAATAAGCAAGTTGGTCTGATATTTGGATATAATCAAATTCTGAGATCGAATTCCTTTATATCTAACTCACCGAATGTCGTGGTTCATTTGGATGAGGAAGGCGAAGACTACAAACACGGCTGATTCCACACTCTTCCTTTTCAGTGATACGCTAACCTATGCACGGTGGATTCTGTGGCCACTGAACATACCTGGAGGCTGTTGTTGGGTTCTGTGCTGCCTGGAGTATAGGAGCTCCATCTATGCTTTCTTCCTGTGATGAATCTGTATAAGACCGGTAGTCTTAATGAAGCTGTATGTGTGTATATCTAACAATCATTTTTCTATGACAAAAATATATATAAATTAATTATTGTTGTTTAATTTGAAAAGACTTTGTATAGCCTATATTTTAAACTGTATCTTCCTGTATACATCTATTTACAAAATTTTATATTTTTAATCAATTATTTCTAATTGAATAGAGTGTTAAATTGGTCTTTGAGTTTAAATATATATACAGTTAAACCTGTCTACCTCTCGGGACTCACCAAAATAGGGTGCTATAGACAGGTCACTTTTAATGTGAGGTAGGCGCTATTTAGAGGTAGCGCTATAGGCAAATTTAACTGAATATAGATCACACCAAAATCATTTTCAAGTTAATTGAGATAGGTAGAAATGTGTCTATAACACTACGCAACAGCTGGCTTCGCCAGTGTTCTAGACATTTCTACCTATGTCAATTAACTTAAAGATCATTTTTGGTGGGATCTATACAGATTTGACATTATTGTAGCCACATCACTCTTATGCTACATCTAGAAAAGCTCAAGTATTGGTTACAGAAGTTCCGACCTTCGATGGTGCCACCGCCTGATCCCTTTAGTCCATCAGCGGTGTAGCTCCGCCCATCTAACATGGAGATACATTCACACTAAGGAGGGAGCTTAAAGAATGACATTTACCTAAATGTTAACTAGACACGGTGAGGGCTCCACATGATATCTAGATACATAACACAGAGGGGTTAGAGGTAGACTATACTATCTCACACCGTCATGTATTGCTCTACACCCCTGAACCTAACTTCCCAATTCCGACAACTCGATGAACTAGTTGAGTTCACTATTGGACAACAAAGTGGAATGGAACGGACTAGAGACCGAAGACAGAACTGCTGACACTGCCAACGCTGAAAGCCGGACTTAACGTCACACGCGAGGCCCTCCCATTGGAGTTTTGCACAAGAACCAGAATACTAGTAATCAGTACCTAGTCCTGGGTCTGTGGAGCGAGCCAAGCTGCCGGAGGAGGAAGTTGAGTACCAAACCACGTTATGTGACACAAGGTTAAAATAGTGGGTCCTCCCGCCCAACGTGGAATGGTAAATGACCACAGCCCCTGCTATGATCATCACAGAAGTGTAAGCGCTAAAACCCGCCCCGCTGTCAATAGCTACTGTCTAACACTAGCTAGATCCTGCAACAACGTCGTTAGTAGAGCTGGAACACAGGGAAGTCACGGCTCTCCATCTGGAACGTCTGTTACACACAGCAGCCAAGACTTTATGGTCAACAGATCGCTATTGCCACCGAGTCCCTTTTTTTATACTTGTCATTCAAGTGGCTTGCACGCTTTTAATATTTTTTCCTTATATTTGAGGTGACTTGAATTAGAAAATTTCAAAGCTGACAAGAAGAGCTTCCAACTATGACAAAGAAACTCATTACAATTGAATTACAATACTCGTTGCAAACCGACCAATTCATGGAACAGATCTAACCAGCAACCTAAGAGAGACACTAGAGATTTCTTCAAGAATCATAGCAAACCAATAACCTCTAGATTCAATTCGTAATTTTTACTACTCTAGGTCCTTAAAAATTTGTAAAACGGTTTAGAATATTTGTGGCGCTGTAAGCACTATATTTCTTAAAAGGATCACTGAATAGATTGTGAATATATTATTCAGTACTTTCCTTGATCTTTCTCAATACAATTTTACTCGAATATTTAATTTTAAACACACTTAATTATTTTTAGCCATAATTTCCTAAAGGTTATTGCTAATTACACATTTTTTTCCGAAGTTATTTTCGAAACTTTCAATTATTTTTGTTGTTAGTCATCAAAAAGGTACTCCGTTTCAATTTAAACTCATTTGAATGAGATATGGAGCTTTTCCTTCATTAAATATAAGAGCTTTCTTTGATATTTTTCATTACAGTTGTTTTGTTACCCACTTGGCAAATACGCAAGGAGGAAAAGCAGAATGATTGTTTACAAAACAATTTGTTCTCGTTAGGCCTTAATTGAATAGAATGTTTATAATAGCTTAAAGAAACAAATGTACTTATCTTTGGCCAGGCAATTATCCAAGCTTTACAAATGAATTTATTTAATTTTCTTTACAATAAATATTTAAAGAATTTACAATAGATTTAAAGCCGCAGCTTAAAGGCATTGTTTTTTAGTGGCGAGCGTCCTAAGAATGTTCGAGAAGGTGGCGAGCTCCCTCTGGTGGTGCAGCTGGTGGCCTCCCATTGGTCAGCGATGACGTAGCTCTTCTTTCTTACACCGCCGCGCGCCGCCTTCTGCCACCTATGTTCAGAATAAAACTAAACATACTCCCCTCCTGTGGGACGTAGTCCACACACAAGGCAAAAGAAAAGGATCACATAGTGTAGAAAGTTTTTTTTTTTGAAGAAGAAGAAGAATTTAGAATGGCAGAAGTGCAATCTTCGAGATGGGTCTTATTAGATGATATTGTTTCTCTGTTTGAAGTTCCACAACTCGGACAAAGCCATCCGCTCCAGGTGACACCTTGGTGATGCGGCCAAGGCTCCACTGCATTGAAGGCATAGGAATGTCTTTTACCAACACCAAATCTCCAACCTTCAGGTTGGAAGAGGGTTTTTTCCATTTGGACCGTTGTTGCAGATTGTTTAGATATTCCTTGGACCATCTTTGCCAGAAAACATCTCTGGCCTTTTGAATTAATTTCCATATAGTTAAGTAGTTGTCATTAGGGTGATAACTGGGCTCTGGGAGTGCTGTTAATGGTCTTCCAATCAAAAAATGTCCTGGAGTGAGAGGGTTGAAATCATTTGGATCCAAACTCATCGGATACAACGGGCGAGAATTTAAGCACGCTTCAATTTGACTTGTCAGAGTAATGAGTTTTTCAAAATTTAAAACTGCAGATTTTAAACACCTTAGGAGATGATACTTCAATGATTTAATTCCTGCTTCCCAAATGCCGCCGAAGTTTGGAGCAGATGGAGGTATAAAATGCCAAGTGATGTGTTCATTAGCGACATAATTTTGAATTGAAGAATCCTTTACAAGTTGATGTATATTATTCAAAATATTCTTAGCTTCCTCAAAGTTAGTAGCGTTGTCGGTGAAAATATCAGAGGGTTTTCCTCGACGAGAGATGATCTTCTAAAAGCAGCGAGGAAGGCAGGGGTTGACAGATCTGAAACTATCTCAAGGTGAATAGCCTTCGTTGAGAAACAAATGAATAATGCTATATATGATTTTAATGTTACCTTTGTTCTTATGACATTAGGTTTAGTTATAAATGGTCCTGCGAAGTCTATTCCTGTTTTGCTAAAAGGGCTTGAGGGTATGATTCTATGGATAGGAAGATCCCCCATGATTTGTTTTTGACACTTGGCGTTTCGTCTTGAAACATGTCATGCAACGATTAATGAGGCTTTTTTACTAGAATTCTACGGATGGAATCCAGTACTTTTGTCGGATGGCACACAGAGTTAATTGGAGACCAGAATGAAGATGCTCTACGTGGAATTGTTTGAACAATCAATTCTGTAACAAAATGGGTTGTGAGGAAGAATTATTGGATGCTTCTCATTGAATTGCAGGTTGGATTTGCGCAGTCGACCTTCTACACGTAGAATTCCTGATGAATCAATAAATGGGTTTAAGGGATAAAAGTTTTGAGTTTGTTGGTAGTACTTTGCTTTGATTACAACATTGAATTTCAGTTTTAAATTCTGAACTTTGAATGATTTGAATAAGAGTTCGATTTGAATTATCGAGCTCATTAGAGGACAATTCTTTGTGTTTTATTTTGTCGCTGCTGTGTCTAGCATTGTGGATAAATCTTAGGAGCCATGCCGTAACTCTGCTCAGCTTCCTGAATGTTGAGAATTTAAAAATAAAGTCTAGATAGGACAAGTAGTGAAATGAACAATCGGAACAGTCTTTCTTTTTTCATGACAAACTTCTTTTGGAAGTTCATATGTGATTGGTAGCGGATCTTGTAAACTTGAGTTTGATAGCCAATCAGGACCATTCCACCAAAGTGAATGGTTTACCTAGTTCTGAAGAAGTTATACCTCTGGAGGCGCAATCTGAAGGATTATCCTTGGTAGACACATAGTACCAAGAAGATTGCAGAGTTAGTCGCTGAATTTCTGCAATCCGGTTACCAACAAGAGGTTTCCAATGTTTTGATTCAGATTTTATCCAACATAAAACAATCTGGGAATCTGTCCACAAAATTACTCGGTCAATCTGCAACAGAAATGAGCTGCAAATGGAATCATATAAATTTGAAAGGAGAAGAGCAGCACAAAGCTCCAGACGAGGTATTGACGTTGCCATCAAGGGAGCAACTTTTGTCTTGGCAGCAATCAATGTGACTTGAACATGACCAGATTTAAAACGAGATTTCATATAAACAACTGATGAATATGCAGATTCGGAGCATCACAAAATCCAAGGAGTTCTAAAGAATGTATAAGTCCCTTGCAGGAAATATATCTAGGAATTTTGATATGATTTAGCCTGGCCAAATCCATTTTCACTCTCCTCCAATGAGAACACAACGATTCAGACAAGGGATCATCCCAATCCATATCCTGTTTCCACAAAGTTTGGAACAGAATCTTGAAGCTAATGATCACCGGGGATAACCATCCCAAAGGGTCATAAATTCGAGAAATGTCCGATACAATTGTCTTCTAGAATATACGTCTTTTAGTGAATTGACTGTAATTGTGAAATTATCCGTGGATGGATTCCAATTTATGCCAAGAATCTTAACAGATGAATTATCTCCGATTTCATATGAATCATGTGCTTCAGCGCTTCTGGTACCTCTGAAAGAACCTCAGGGACATTTGACATCCATTTTCTTATGCAAAAGCCACCAGAAAAAATGATTTTCCGGATATCATCAATGAGAACTTTTGCTTCTTCGATTGTTGTTGCGCCAGAAAGTAGGTCGTCTACATAAAAATCAGTTTTTATGATTTTAGATGCCTCTGGGAACAGGAGTTCTTTGTCGGTGGCAAGTTGCATCAAGGTACGGATTGCAAGATATAGTGCACACGACATTCCATAAGTTACTGTGAGCAATCTATACTCCAATAAAGATTCCAATGGACTATTTCTCCAGAAGATTCTCTGAAAGTCGAGATCAGAAGAGTTTCACTTTTATCTGTCTGTACATTTTCTCAATATCTCCCGTAAAAGCTATAGGATTAGTACGAAAATTCACAAGAATATTGAAAATATCATGCTGCAATTTTGGTCCAGTATGAAGAAATTCATTTAAGGAGTAATTGTTGCTCGTTTTGGCACGATGCATCAACCACTACTCTTAATTTAGTAGTGCGGCTCTGCTCACGCAGAACGCAATGGTGAGGTATATAATAGCACTTGTCTGATGGTTTGTCACGTTCGTTTTTCGGAATGAGCTCCATGTGGTTGAGAGAAAGGTATTCCATCATGAAATCCTTATATTGCTGAAGAAGATTCGAAGATTTGTGCAATTTTCTCTCAAGAGCAAGAAATCGTTTCATGGCATTCTGACGTGAGTCTCCGAGATTAGGCACAGATTTAAACGGTAGACCAACAAAATATCTTCCATCTGTTGATATGCAAAAGTTCTTGTCATAAATGTCCCCGCAACTCTTCTCCTCTTTAGTCAATGGAAGAGCGGCAGGAACCGATTCCAATTCAAAAAACTTTCGCAGATTATCATCTCCTTGGGATGTTGAGCATAATGAGATATAGCTGTTTCCAGTCTCAGAACTGGAAACATTTCCTGAAAGTATCCATCCTAACTTGGAACTACAGGCAGAGGGTCCTGGATGATTTTGGAATCATAGTTTTCCTGTATATAAAAATGGGGCTTAGGTCTGCACCGATTACTAAATCAATGGGACTTGTTTTATCAAAATTGGGATCTGCTAATAAAGTATTCTTAAGATGAGGCCAATTATCTCTATTTATCAGACAATTAGGTAAATCAACAGTGATTTGATCGAGTATTATGGATGAAATTCTGAATATTCTATCAGAAAAATGGGCTTAAATTGAAGAAAAGTCTCACTACCAATTCCAAAAACTGTGAGTTGGCTCTTTTTAACAGGAAGATTCAACTTTTCACGACAATTTTCTGTTATTAGACTTCTTGAGAACCAGTATCAATCAAAGCTCTGCATGGATGAAACGATCCATTTTATGCTCTTCACTCCTCACGATAGCAGTAGATAATAAAATTGTCTCATTGGGCAATTGGGGCTTTAATTGAAGTGGTATTCAAAGGTTCGGGTTGGAAGGAATGCAAAAGAGTGTGATGTTTTTTGTTGCATGATTTACAATGCATAGTGAATTTACATGACGTTACTCTGTGGTTGGATCGCAAACAATTGAAACAAAGGTTATTGGTTTTGACTATGTTCCATCTTTCAAGGAGAGAACTTTTATGGAACTTGTCACATTTGAATAAAGGATGTGAATTTTTGCATAATAGGCATTTATCATCACCTTATGAAATAGAATTATATACATGTGTTTGTTTCACTACAGATTTATCCTCTTTAGCATAACCTTTTATCGATTGCAAACCTTTTGCTTGTTTTTCAAGAAACATAATAAAATTTTCGTAGGATGGAAAGCCATCATCTATCAACGTCAATTCCCATTGCCTTTTCAAATCATCACCTATTTTTCTTTGTAGGAAATGTATTAGAAAGATATCAACAAGTGTATTTCTTTCCAAACCCAGTGATTTCAAACTTCTCATGGCTTCATTACATATATCTAGTAGTTCGAAAATGGCCTTGGAATTTATTAGTTTTAAAGGTTTTAAAGTGAATAATTTTGTACATTGTGAAAAGGCAAGTTCTTTTTTTGTTATCATATCTGGAGACCAATGTGGCCCAAGCAGGGGCATAGTTTTCATCAATAACAGGAAATCCCCTAATAAGTCGTTCAGCGTCTCCAGTAACAGCTGATTGTAAATATTTGCAGCTTTTTTGTGAATCAGTTAGAGCGGTAATAGAATCAACAACAACAACAATAGCCTTTATTGGGCACACGTGCCATACAGGATTCTCTCTGTAGAACAAAATAAATAATAACAGATTAGCATCGTAGTTATATACAAGTATTGGGTATTGGCCTCGACCAATTATTGAGTTGGATCCGGTTGTGTCTGTGCTAAATATTTTGATTGAGCTGATTTCCAGTATTTATAAAAAGCGAATGCAAAGGGTCTGGATTTTACGACTTTGGCCATTATAAACATAAGGCGAATTGCTATTATAGCCGGTCTCTTGACGAAGAATTTCTCTTTCTTCTTCCATTGCCGTACAGTAGAACATGTAGTGTGGAAAATCGAGACTAAATTCACCGTTGCATAAGGTGCATTTTATGGTCTTAGTTTTCAATAGTGAAACATGATTAATTATCTGTACTACAAAAAGGCTCTTACTTGTACAAAGATTCTCTTTAAGGTGGTATTATAATCAATAGACAGAGAAAACAATTGCTTGAAACTAAGCCATTCGTTAACATCACCAGAAAAGGAAGGTAAATTAAATTTAGGAAGTTCTATTTTACTTGTGGTTGATTGATTTAGATCATCAATTTTGCTTGAAATGGCTGTACAAGATACTTTATTGATATTCGCCACTAAATTTCTAAGATTATGATTGTATTGCATAACTCTAGAAAAGTAAACTTCATCATCAAATTCAGAAAATGTTAAAATATTACAATAAGTTTTTTTCAATGTTAGATTTTATATCTAAAATATCTTGTTTAAATGTCTGTAAATTTGCATCATCCTTCGCTTCAATTATCTTGAGCGAAATTTGCTCAAAATAATCCACTTGTTTGAAATGAAATTCAAGAATATTTAAAGTAGCTTTAAATTTGGCAGCTATTTTGGCAGCCATCTTTAATTTTTGCTATATTAATTTTAATAATATATTTCAAAATTTAATTATAAATATTCATATTTAAATAATATTTAATAGATTTATTCCCCGGGTTTCGGCACCAATGTTTTGTTTCCCACTGGCAAATGCGCAAGGAGGAAAAGCAGAATGATTGTTTACGAAACAATTTGTTCTCGTTAGGCCTTAATTGAATAGAATGTTTTATAATAGCTTAAAGAAACAAATTTACTTATCTTTGGTCAGGCAATTATCCCAAGCTTTACAAAATGAATTTATTTAATTTTCTTTACAATAAATATTTAAAGAATTTACAATAGATTTAAAGCCGCAGCTTAAAGGCATTGTTCTTTAGTGGCGAGCGTCCTAAGAATGTTCGAGAAGGTGGCGAGCTCCCTCTGGTGGTGCAGCTGGTGGCCTCCCATTGGTCAGCGATGACGTAGCTCTTCTTTCTTACACCGCCGCGCGCCGCCTTCTGCCACCTATGTTCAGAATAAAACTAAACAACAGTTTTATCCGAGTGTTTAATATGAACAAAAAATATTCTTAAACAGAATTTTCTAATAGTTATGATCATATCTAGCTTAGATTGTTAATCACACTCTTTCATTTTTTTGCTTTTATTTTTTTTTCTGTTGTGTTATCAGAATGGTACTCTGTTTAATTTAAAGCCACTTGACTGATACAATAAAGCTTATCTTTTCCTAAATATAATAGAACCGAGTTAGAGCTTCTACAATCTTGATAATTGTTGATATCTCAGTATACTGTAATGGTCAGAGGTTAGATAAATTTAATGCAGATAAATGTGGAACAGATTTATTGAAGAATATTAAAGATTTGACTAAAAGAAGCTCAACTGACATCTTGTTGATTTCTATCAATCCAACCAATCAGTTGGGCCAGTTCACATCACGTGATATTTATCCAACTTCAGGCTGGCTGATGGTGTATCAAGATTTGGTGATCAAGAAGCTTGGTCTGTCCAGCTGACATTGTGGCCCTCATCGGTAGAGAGGCGACACCAGAGTTCACATGTGAGATTGATACAAGAGTTGGATTTATCTGGTGTAATGTCTTCGGTATGATTATCAGGGTGATATCATAAGAATTCTCTCACCTGTATTCTTCAACATATTGGTATTTAAATTTAAAATAAAGTTTGTAATTTTGTCTGAATATGTTTTTTAAATTCTTTCTTCCTTCTAAATTTTAGCTAGTATTTCTATTTATCATTAAATATATTGATTTTTCTATATCCAAATTTGTGCCATAATTTTCTTCATATCTTTCTAATTTTGAACAGAAATTTTCTTTATTATGGTTCTTATTATATATTTTATTATTTCGTTAATTATATTTTGTTCAATGAGCTTATTTCATTCTTATTTATCATATACAACAGAAAGAGAGAAATAATTGTATTTGCTTTATGTGATGTTATTGGCACTCGACTTTTACCATGGTAAATTTCAATAAAAATATTGCGATATATCAATGAATAATATATATATATATTTTTTAAATTATTATATTATAGATTTGGGGATTTGAAAAATCATTTTTGCTTTTTTTTTACTAGTTTTATAAATTCAAATTCAGTTAAAAATTAGTTTTTCTTTGTAATTATATTATATAAATTTATAAAAATAAATATTTATAGAGAAATATAATTATGGATGATCACATATTTATAATGGAAAAATATTTTTTCGAACAAAAATTAGTTAACACTCACAATTGTTATGCTCAAAAATATCAAATATATATTTTCACAAGTAGAGATTGAGATTGAAACTGATTTATTTCAATGTCCATATAAGATTATGAAAGGTAAAATACAGAATAAATATAAATAAATTAGATTATATACAAACAAAACAAACAAAACAACTTTATTAGGGCGTCTTGCCCTGTACAGATTCGCCGTGGAATTACAGACAAATATTAAACACAGGAGAAAAGGGAGAGATAAAGTATTTACAATTGAGGTATGGTAAACAGGGTGACTTTAAACATATATTACACATATATGTTACACATATATCATTAATGAGGAAGAAAAATAAAATGAATGATAAATACAAAGTATAACATGAGAATATGAAGAACATTGAAAACAATATAAAAAATTACATTAGCCAAGGATAAGTGGAAAACATTTGATGATTATAAGAAAAATAAAAGAAATTTGTGAAAAGCAATAAACAGTAGGCAAAAGGTAATATGTACAAAAAGGAATATATGTAAATAAGAATGAACATGTAAATATTTTTTAAAAAGTAATGGTAGGAATAAAGAATGGTCATTTGAAGAAAAAGAATCAAGGTGGACAAAAACAAAAGTTAAATTTTACATATGTTGGTAATGATAAATTTACATAGTTAGGTACGCTTTTAGATATAATTACATATGAAAAAGGTAAAGTTGCGTAAAAATGCAAATCCTAAAAACACAAACATTACGAAATCAGATTAAATAAGAAAAGATCAAAATACCAAAAGTTTGGGAATTTAAAATATAAGATTGAAATGTGAAGCTATAGGGTATTGTGGTTATTAACGAAAAAAAAATATATAGTGGAAATATGATTTTTAAAAAAATGTTAAATAGAGTTCAATAAAATATTTAAGGTGAGATAAAATAGGTAATATTTTGTTGTTGTCCTCCCGGCCGACTTTTTTACATACAGCAAAACAACAAAACAACTCTATTAGGGCGTCTTGCCCTTTACAGATTCGCCGTGGAATTACAGACAATATTAAACACAAGAGAAAAGGGAGAGATAGAGTATTTACAATTGAGGTATGGTAAACAGGGTGACTTTGATCTGTGTTAAACCATGTGTGTACATAAAATAACCCAAAACCGATGAACCTCTTTCTGAAATAAAAGTGAATGAGCCGTACGTATCTCCTTTATTTCTGCTATTAGCTATTGTTATAGAATTTGATATCTGTGAAAGGAAATTAGTTTTTCAGATAGTTTCGAAGATATTAGGTCTTTAGATTTCCTATATTTGTTGAGGGACTGAATTTTAGTTTCAGTGGGTTAGGAAGCCTCCAGCAATTGCCTATTCTTATAATTGATATCACCGGCTATTAGCACTTCGTTACCTTCACTCATGTTATATTCAATGTGCCTAAGTAAATTTGTTAAATTTGTTCTTTTAATGCATTAGGAGGTAAATATACAAACAACAAACAAATACTCTCGGTGGTTTTGTCTAGAAATTTGTGCGTCAAGACCAGATATCCAATAAGGGTTTGTTTCGATTTTTCTAACCGTATGTTTGAAAGTTTTTTTTTTTAAAATTCCAATCAGAATTGACCCCGAGCCCCTTCCCTTTTAGTTCTGGTTTTCATTGCTGGGCTTTGAATTATGTAGTATTCCTCTGTTAATAATTCGAAATCATTAGTAATCCATGGATTCACTCATTGCAAAAAGTTCGTAAGTTTTTTAGGTATTCAACGAGTGGGAAATATTGATGTTATTCTATTATATCCATTTATATTCCATTGTAATATTTTAATTTTAGTATCTATATGTTTGACCTGGGTTACTTGTTTGTCATTTATTGCCGATTCACAGTTTTTCGTATGTGGATATCTAATTTTAGTTGTATTTCTATCTGATATATTTTTCGTAACCTTTGGGTTTTTAAATTTAGAAGTTTTAGCCGTGAGTGTTTTATCATAAAGTGGCTGTACGGTCACTATATTAGAAATCTGATTATCAATCTGGAAAGTCCTATTTACATTCAGTGTTATGTTCTGTTTTTGCTATATCTTATTTCCATTATTATTGACAACTTGGCCATTTACAACTTCATAGACTACACCGTTTACAATAAGTTTATTATCTCTCAACTTTGATCGAGTGCCCTTTTTCAAAAAGTTCTTTCCTTTTTGCAATAGAATAAGCCGTTGGTCTCTAATCTTTTTACTATAATCTTTGTTTATGTAAATTTTGCTATCTCTAAGTTTGGTCGTATTTTTGAATAATTTAATTCTATCTTCATATTCAGGCAATGAAATCAAAATAGGCGATTTATTAGCCTTTCCAAGTCTATGGCATTTAGTTATATTTTCTAGAATCTGCCTTTTTTCTTTTATAATAGATTTAACTTTTTGAAGACTTTCAGCTGGTCCTTCATTCGCTTCTCCCTCAACTCCGTAGAAAACGAGATTTGGCTCCCGCAGCTTCAATCTCCAGAAAGTCGGTCCTGGCTTCAATTTCCCTTAACTTAGTTACATTCTCAGAGACTATCTCGTTCGTAGCAGCCAAGGTTTCCACACAAGTTGTTACCTTCATTTCAACTCCAAGAAATCTCTGGTCCCACTCTATCATTCTTTTCTCGATGTTTGACAATCTCGTATCTATTCTCTCGCCGAGATTTCTGATCTCTGATGACATAAATTAGATTATATAATAATAAATATATGAATAAATAGATATAAATATTAAAATAATTGATAAATATACATATATATAAATATTGTAACAGTATTTATTATTTTATTAGCAGAGTATTATTTTTTATGTTTATATTTTGCTATACTCTGTACACTTCCCTCTTTTGTTTATCACTCAAAGTTTGTTTCTTGCCTGAAATGAATTGTTGTCTCATCCCGAAGTTGGTCTTCCCTAATTTTCCACGTGGCAATATATACAAGTCGCCATTGGTGACGCCCACCGAGAGAGAGAGAGAGAGAACGGAAAGAGTACCTCTGGTTATAAAAATTAAACACAATGTTATATAGCATGGAATTCAATTATAAAAGATATAGATGTTATGTGGTGAGAAACCAATATGAAACTTGTTAAATTATGTTGTATATATATTGACTAGCGGATTGACCCGGGCAACGCCCCGTGTTTTACCCGATTGAATGTTTTGATTTAAATACTATTTGTTACAATTATAAATTGTGGTCATGTGGCCTTGTGGTCATGGCATCTGCTCGGTAAGCGAAAGGTCGTGGGTTCGATTCCAATCCCTTGACACTTTTTTTATTTTATCCATTCTGACCAAAATCTATCCGTGAACTTCACACAGTGAACTTCACTCAGACAGAATAAAGCAATTATATAAGTAGACTAGACGAATGGCCCGGGCAACGCCCGGGTTTTAACCCGAGTGCGTATATATTTTAAAAACGTTTTAATTCAAATACTATTCGTTACAATTATAAATTGGCGCCATGGATGTCACTCTTGTGAAACGTCCCGTTCCAAACTGTGTGTTTTTAAAATGTTTTAATTAAAATACTATTCGTTACAATTATAAATTGGCGCCGTGGATGTCTCTCTTGTGAAACGTCCCGCCCCAAACTGTGTGTGTCTTGAAAATATAAAAATGTGAATTTTCATAAAGATTTCATCATGTCGATTTTTTTTGCATTTCACCTACTAAATCGATAGAGATAATTACATTTGCAACATGAACTTAGGTATATTGACTAAATAGAAAACTGCATAGTAATAAAGATCATTTTTTAAAGGCACCATATCGGTTTTTTTTGGCATTGTCCTTCTTTCGTTTTACTTGGACTTCCAAACTTTCGTCTAACCTTCTTTTACGTTGAGATGCTGCAATTTTTTTGGAGCCGTTTTTGCTCTAGCAGAAATATCCCCCATTTTGAGCAGATGCAACCTCTTTCTGCTTTAAATTTTCATATCTTAGCTTATCTTGCTCTGCTTTTGCTTGCTTCCTTTCTTCTTCTGTTTTGTATTTTTTGGGTCCCATGATGCAGATCTGCGCTGAAATATTTTGTTTTTATACAACTTTATACAAATTTATTTTTATTCAAATATTAGTGCTTTATAATGGCTATTTCCTTGATGTTACCAATTTAAAAGTTATTTTCTAATTTTTGATTGTATAAGAAACATATTTTCATTTAAGTATTGTACTTTATATAAAAAAGATTAAATAATTGTGCAAAACGGTATATACGATATACAAACATCAAAAGGAAATAATGAGCCTATCGTTCAAATTATAAAATTCGAATAAATATAAATGAGACACTATAAATTAAATACCTATTTAATGAATATCATATTTTATTCTTATAAGGTACTTATATATAATATAATTATATAAAATATATAAAATATAAAATATATAATATATATAATATAAAATATATAATATAAAATATATAATATATAAAGGTTACCGATTTAAAAATCTATTTTTATAATTTTAGATTGTATAAGAAACATATTTTCATTTAAGTATTGTATTTTACGAACGGAAAAATAACGTCCAGGGTAGCCTAGTGGACATGGCACCTGCCCGGTAAGCAGAAGGTTGTGGGTTCGATTCCCGCCCCTGGACACTTTTATTTTTCCCGTTCGCCATTACTCTTCATATTTTCACCCTCTCATGCTTAATTCAAAAAGTTAGAAATGGTAAATATTTCTCTTTAAAATAAATATTGATTTTTCATAGAAAAGAAACTTATGCGGTATAATTTTAAGTATTGTTTACTTTTTTATTTTATCCATTCTGACCAAAATCTATCCGTTAACTTCACACAGTAAACTTCACACAGACAGAATAAGGCAATTATATAAGTAGATTGATTGTTACCACAGAGTGTGTGTAAGCTCACAGGTAAATAGGCGCTAACCGAAACAGAAAAAAGTTCCTCTGTTCAATATTAGTTATCCTTTTATATTTTGTTCTCTCTCTTGTAAATCAATAAATATAATGTTTAATTAATAATTATTGGTATCTGTTTCATTAATAATTCTAAGCAAAGTCAACAATTGGTAGCAGAGCGTGGTTGTTCAATATAAAACTCAAAAGGAAAATATTTAATCTGAAGATTAAGCAAGACGTTTATTCTGATCGGTAAACTGAAGCACTTCTACGAAGATTAAAGGTATTTATATAGATTAAGTTAAATTATATCTATATATTACATGTTTAAAAGCTACCCAATATTTAAATAAATTTAAAATATATATTTGTTTTTAAATTATATTGGTTTGTTTATATTAGCTCAAAGAACGAAAATGGCTGAATATAATTTTTTATCCCAAAAAAAATTTAACCATTAACAGGAACAAATTATCAAATATGGGCGTTGAAAATCGGCGCAGTTCTGAGAGGAAGAAAATTATTTAAATGTGTAATTTCCGATCCAGAACCTGATATGGAAGACAAAAGTTCTTGGGAGATTTGGAGTGATAAAAATGATGAAGCTTTTGGGATAATCATCACAACATTGACTAATGAACAAGCTGGAATGTTCATAGGAGAAACAAATGCTAAGAAAGTATGGGACTCACTGAGAAAAGCATACACAGGCAATTTGGAAGATAAAATTATTGATATAGGCTTAGAATTAAAGAACATTAAAATGAAAGATAATGAAACTGCAGATGAATATATAACGAGGGCAAAACATATTGCTGCTAGAAGTTCATCATTAGGGCATCAATTTATCACAAGAGAACTTTCATTTCATATTGTCAGAGGCATACATCCAAGGTATGAAAATATTGCTATTGTCTTACGATCTAAGAGAGAGGCAACAATTGAAGAGATTCAACAAACTCTAAGAGAAGAGGAGTCAAGAAGAAATATGAGATTAAATCAATCGGTTGAGAATGGGCGTGAACAAGCATACAGAATTAAAGATAGAAAAGTTAAACAATTTCAGCCAAAAAGATGTTTTGTTTGTAATAAAAAGGGACATCTAGCTAATGATTGCTGGTTTAGAGATAAACATAAACAAGGATATAAAAAAATGGACTCCTGATTATAGAAATCACAGATACAGTTGGGAACATTCAAATAACCTAATGGATACTATGAAAAGTGGAATTAATGAGCAAGCATTTGAAACATATGTAAAAGAATTTGAAGATTCACCAGATGGGAGAAATGATAGGCAAATATGGTGCATAGATTCAGGATGCACCGCACATTTAACCCCAAACTTAACTTTGATGGAAAATGTGACAGGGTACAAAAGTGAAATCAACCTAGCTGAGAAGGGCAAAACTACCCAAGCCATAGCCAAAGGAGATATGAGACTTACTACATGCACAAGTGAAGGCCAAGAAAATATTCGCATCAAAGATATCTTACATGTACCAAATCTAAGAAATAATTTCTTGTCAGTATACGAATTAGTCAACAAAGGAAATTCAGTTATTTTCAATAAGGATGGAGCAAAAATTTATAATGAAGGTAATGATTTAGTTGCTGAAGCATATATTAAAGATAGAATGTTTATGATGGAAACAAAACTAAGAAATGTACCAATAGCAAAAAATGAAAATGTCATGGTTATAGATACACATTTATCAAATTTAAATAGCAATATAAGTTTATGGCATTAAAGAATAAACCATATAAATGAAGAATACATGAAAAAAATTATTCAAGGACATATTGTAAGAGGATTGGATCTAAAATTCGAAAGGTTACCAGAGTGCGAAGCATGCATAATGGGAAAACTAGTTCAGAAGCCATATAATATTACGGAAAATTATACAGTTAAGCCCCTGCAGTTGATTCATATGGATTTATGTGGAACAATGCCATGTCAATCTTTAGGAGGATCTAAGTATTTTCTTGTTATAATAGATGATTACAGTAGAAGAATCTTTGTATATTTCCTGAGATCAAAAGATGAGACCCCTTTGAAAGATTTGAAGAATTTAAAGCAAGAGCCGAAAACGAATTAAGTCTTAGAATAAAAGATGTAAGAACCGACAATTGAACTCAATTTTGTAACTCTAGATTTGAAGGACTTTTCAAGAGAAGTGGGATCCATCACCAACTTACCACCACATACTCACCACAAAGTAATGGAGTCGCAGAGAGAGTGAATAGGACTCTTATAGATACAGCAAGAACCTTACTAATTTACTCAAAATTACCCATGAGGTTTTGGGCAGAGGCAATTGCTACAGCTGCATACATTAAGAATTGTACCCCCCACAGGTCTATCAAGCACCATACACCTATACAGAGATGGAATGGTAGGAAACCATCGGTCAAACACATTCGAATATTTGGATGTTTGACACATTGGCTTGAAGGCAAAAGAAGAAGAAACAAGTTTTCACAGAGGGTAGAAAGGGAATATTTATTGGTTATTCCATTAAAAGAAAAGCCTACAGAATATATGATATAATGACAAAGAGAATCCATGAAGTCAGATCAGTAAAATTTAGTGAAGATAAGAGAGGAATTGATTATGCAAATGATATTCAGGAAGATACTAATTGTGATAATTCGACCTATAAAGGAAATTGTGAAGAAATAGTTGCTGAAAACTTTCTTATCTTGAAAGAAGACAATCCTGTCACAGAGAGTGAAATGAAGTCTCAGGAGGATACTTCAGTAAAACTAGGTGGTGACTGTGAAAATGACTCATCACAAACTGAACCAATAGAGGAAAGATGCGCAAAAGGAGGAAGAAAGAAAGGAGACACAAAGAGCATCTTAGAAGAACGGCACAAAGCAAGACTTGAAGAACAAGAAAGAAAATTGATCAAAGAATGAGTTCGACGCTCACAAGAATAAAAGATAGGAATGATGCAAACTTAATTATGGAAATAGATCATTATATCCCGGAGAACTTTAAAGAAGCAATGGATAGTGGAGAAAGAAATGAATGGCACAAAGCAATGGAAGAAGAGCTCAGTGAGATAGAGAAACATAAAGTATGGACACTAGTACCAAGGGAAAATGGCATGAAAGTCATCAATAGTAAATGGGTCTACAGTACAAAGAAAACCTCAAATGAGGGCACATATAAAAAAAAAGGCCAGACTGGTTGCTGTTGGATGCAATCAAAGGTATCGTGTGGACTATAAGGAATCTTTTTCACCTGTACTCAAAAAGGAAAGCTCGCGAACAATAGTAGCTCTTGCAACACGACAGAATTTAATCATCAAGACTTATGATGTGAAGACAGCTTATCTCTATGGTGAGTTAGAAGAGACAGTGTACATGAGACAACCAGATGGTTATATGCAAAAAGGAGTAGAAAACAAAGTGTGTAAATTGGAAAAAAGCCTGTATGGTCTACCACAATCAGGAAAATGTTGGAACAAAAAGATCAATTAAATTTTATACCAGTTGGGAATGATTAGAACCAAATATGATCCATGTGTCTATAAACTCCAGAGAGGAGAAGAGTATGCAATACTGTCTCTATATGTAGATGATCTCATCATTGCTGGAACTAGTAAGGAAATTAATGACAACCTAGTCTCAGAAATAGAAAAATATGTTACTCTAACAGAAAATAAAGATAGCGAACCATTTATTGGAATTGAAATAAAAAGGGCAGAAGATGGATTTTATCTATCTCAGACTCATTATATTGATACAATTCTTCACAGATTTGGACTGGAAGAATGCAACAGTGTGCAGACACCTGGAGATCAAAATCAAAATTTGGATGAATATTTGGACTCTAAGCCAGTAGATAAAACTGTATACCAGGAAATGATTGGATCACTAATGTACCTTTCTACGGGTACTCGACCGGACATATCCTTCAACGTCATCAATTTATCACAGTATAGTAATGATCCAAGGGAAATACACTTAACTGGAGTTAGAAGGATTTATAGATATCTGAAGGGAACAAGAAATAAAATGTTGGCATATAAGTCAAAAGACAACAACATCACAATAAGTACTGATGCGAGCTGGTGCACAACCCGAGACACAAAATCATATTCAGGCTATACAGTCAAACTTGGCAACAACTTAATAAACTGGAGAAGTAGAAAGCAAAATTTAGTAGCCTTGTCTACATGTGAAGCAGAACTTATTTCAATATGTGAAGGAATTATAGAAGTATTATGGTTAAAGGGATTACTAGAAGAACTTTGTGAAAATTTAACTTTCCCAATTACCTTGAAAAGTGACAGCCAAGGCTGCACTAAACTGGATACAATCTGACAAAATTACTTCACGAACAAAGCACATAAACCGAAAGTATTATTTTGTGAAAGAGGAAATTCAAAATGGAATCAAGCTGGAATACACTAAAAGTGAAGACATGGAGGCGGATATAGTAACGAAGAGTCTACCTAAGGACAAACTACGGAAATGTGCAGATAGCCTTGGACTTGCTGATTAGGGCTTACACACAGGGGAGCGTGTGTTGTATATATATTGATTGATTGTTACCACAGAGTGTGTGTAAGCTCACAGGTAAATATGCGCTAACCGGAACAGAAAAAAGTTCCTTTGTTCAATATTAGTTTCCCTTTTATATTTTGTTCTCTCTCTTGTAAATCAATAAATATAATGTTTAATTAATAATTATTGGTATCAGTTTTAATTAATAATTCTAAGCAAAGTCAACAAATTACCTCCAAGTTGGATTAAGTCAGGTCAAATTAGGCTAGACGGACTTGTTTGGACATTTATCTAATGTGTTCACAGTGTTTACATTGAATGTTCGAAGGTAAAACTGTGGTTGAGGCCATATGTCTGGTGTAACGCGCGTGTCAGTAAAGGTGGGGCTTCAATTTCATAATATCCTATGAAAGAATTATGAAATCGATCGAATTGGCCAAAAAGCTGATTTAAGTTGGTGAAGTGGCAAGGCCGATTTTCAGGCAAGAATACAACATATAATTGTGGGCGAAAGAGTGCGGTGCCATTTTTGACAATTTGACAATTAAAATAATTTTATTGACATCTTGTCAATACATGCAAAGTGCACAGTCTGCACTATTTTGAAAAAGATAATCATATATATATATATATATATGCATCAAACTATGTACAAAGAACATGGCCATTTTTGATACATCTATAACATCCTACTCTGTGCACCTATATCTTATACCATATTATATATTGTAATGTAGAAAATCAGGAAAGACAAACTTCTGGATGACACGGCAATTTATTTAATACAAGCACAAAATCAACATTTATAAGATACAAGATAAGCAATGAGGGAGTTTCCAGAGTAACAAAATATAAAGAATATAAATATCAAAACTAATAATCTGTATATAAAATATAATAAATATTTTGCGCTACCATATGAATATATATAATATTATATTTTAAATAATAAAATTGGTTTAAATTTGTATTACAGTCAAACTTGGATAATTCGAAGCCCAAGGGACTAAAAAAAATCGAATCATCTAAAAATTCGAATTCAAAACGTTTTGAATAAAAGGGACCAAGATAAATATTCGAATTAAAGACGTTTTCGAATTATCGAAGTTTTATTGTATTATAATTTCAAAAATAATTATATATTTATGAAAAATTATCATAATTATTTATATCTCTAGTTCATACTACCGATTTATTTTTATGGAATGACAACCGCTCATTGCACTACAAACGGCTGCACGTATTTTCTCCTACATAAACATTCTATTCTATAGTCTATTCCATAACACATACGGCCACCTAGAATTCTTAAATTTTGTAGACTTGAATTTTTATCTTTATCAAGTAAATGTATACATTTTTAGACTTCTACGTGGTCTGTAAATATGTTAAAAATTGGTCACAAAATTTGAAAAGAAATATAGTAAGTAGGGTTTCACAGACAGTCTTGAAGTCTTAAATTTTGTAGACTTGCATTGTTAGCTTGATTGAATAAATGTATACAATTTTAGACTTCTACGTGGTCTGTAAGTATATTAAAAATTGGTCACAAAATTTGAAAATAAATATAGTAAGTAGCGTTTCACAGACAACCTAAAAGTCTTAAATTCTGTAGACTTGCATTGTTAGTTTGATTGAGTGAATATATACAATTTCAGACTTATATGTGGTCTGTAAGTATATTAAAAATTGGTAATATAATTTGAAAAGAAATATTAAAAGTAATGTATTCCTGACTACCTAGAAGTCTCAAATTTTGCAGACTTGAATTGTTATCTTTATTGAGTAAATGTATACAATTTCAGACTTCTCTGTGGTCTGTAAATATGTTAAAAATTGGTCACAAAATTTGAAAAGAAATATAGTAAGTAGCGTTTTACAGACAACCTAGAGGTCGTAAATTTTGTAGACCTACATTGTTAGCTTGATTGAGAGAGTCTACGAAATTTCAGACTTCTATGTGGCCTGTAAGTATATTAAAATTTTGTCATAAAATTTGAAAAGAAATATAGAAATTAGCGTTTTCTAGACAACCTAGAAGTCTTAAATTTTGTAGACTTGCATTGTTAGCTTGATTGAGCGAGTCTACAAAATTTCATATTTCTATGTGGTCTGAAGGCATATAAAAATTAGTTACAAAAGCTGAAAGTAAATATAGAAATTAAGTCTCCACCACCTCGACCCCTTTTTAATAGCACGCCAGTCGCTTATTACGGCAGAGAAATAGCTGCGCCCTTTTCCCTCGTTTGAGAGGACATATATAAATTCTCTTCTCTAAAAAAGCAGATTTAACATTCCAGCGTCCTTTATTTATGACACGCATGGAACAGAATTAGAATATAATGTTCTTATTTACTTTTAGAGGTGGGGGTCGGTGGAAAGATGGTCTAAACCGTTAGTTTTCGACCGCTGCGACCCGGGTTCGATTCCCGCATTGGGCACTTTTTTCTGATTTGAAAAAAAAAAAATGCTCCAATAGCCCCGGATTCTGGCAAAAGTCCAACCCCACCAGCGAATGCAAGTAACCAAACGAGGATATGGCACATTTGTAAGTGTAAAGTCTAACTGCTTTTCACATGTGTAGACATGTGGTGCACTTACAGTAAAAGCAGTCGCTTACTTCTACCCACCATGATTATCATGGTCTGTACCGCGTGTACTACAGATAACGAGGACTAATAGAGGTAAAGTTCTATGCTTATATTACTTTAAATTCCCTGTTTCAAAATGACGCGTTATCGCTAATACATCAAACAAAATCACAGAGAGATATGACCCGTTTTTATTAGCAGATGTTTTTTTTTTTTGCTTATCCCTAGTACATGTGGTATAGGCCATGATAATCATGGTGGGTAGAAGTAGGCGACTGCTTTTACTGTAAGTGCACCACATGTCTACACACGTGAAAAGCTGTTCGACTTTGCACTTACAAATGTGCCAGAGCCCCGTTTGGTTACTTGTACTTACTGGTGGTGTTGGACTTTTGCAAGAATCGGGGGCCATTGGAGAATTTTTTCAATCATAAAAAAGTGCCCATTGCGGGAATCGAACCCGGGTCGTAGCGGTCGAAAATCAACGATTTACACCATCCTTCCACAGACCCCCTTTATATTATTAGCAGTAAGTATAAAATGGAAATTCATATATTTTCACTTGAAATTCCATATTGTTGACAGCCGCAACAACAACGTCAGTCTGGGTATGTCTACAGCCAAAATTGTCCACCTGGACCTGCTGAACATGGAATTATCCCGCTGGACTCCCCACAACCTCGGACCTGGATTGTCAGACATGTTATGGAGCCTGTTATGTATCACAGCCTATCTAATACAGGTAACTTTCTAATATCGATTTAAGTTATTCTGATTATACATAACACCATATATAGTTGAACCTGTCTATAGCGCCCCCTCAAAATAGCGCCTTCCTCTCTATAGCGCTCGATTTTAAACATTAAAATACAGACATTTTACATTAAAAGTGACCTGTCTATAGCACCCCCTCTCTATAGCACCCTATTTTAGTGAGTCACAAGAGGGGGCACTATAGAAAGGTTTAAACTTTATATGAATATAATAATACAATATTGGGAAGTTGTATCAAATTGGTAGATTTTACCACTGATGAACCAAACCCTCTCAATATATGTTTCAACGTAGTAAGGACAGTAAAAATATTGTGTTATATTTGGGGTACAATCATACCTATATCAATTGAGTTTCACTATACTGTTAATTTTGGAGATAGAATTGATGTTTTTATTTGAATAGCGACATACGTGGATTTTTAATAAAAGATCGTATACTTATCCAGATTCTATATCTTAAAAGGAAAGATATAATACAATTTATATGTTGTAGGTATCATAGTATCTGGTTATATGCTAAAAATAAGGCTGTATATGGGCGTAATCTGGTTTGTAGACAACACCCAATGACTCTGTTAGTTGTGTTAGCGCTATTGAAACATATATCTGAGATAACAATGGACATAGACAATTTGATAATTAACATAAGTTTATTTACATCTTGTCAATACATGGAAAATTGTACAGTCTCAATTTTAAATGATAATTATATATATATAAATATATACATAACACTATGTTATAAAATAAATAAAGCTTCCGGAGCTAAGTTTCTTGTATATCTTTTTATTTTCAAGCTTTCGGACTTGTCAGTCCTCCAACAGGATTATTACGTTCACAAATTAATAATAAATACTATTTTTATATACACATTGATACATTGAGAGAAAATATATCACATTATTTCATATATAACACTATGTAAAATGAACATGGCTACTCTGCCACGGCTGCAGAGATTGGCCATAGAGAGGGCGCCGTTTTATTTATATATACAGACAGTAAATATATGTCTATCTTTACTATTTACAAGCAATATATTTCTGTTAATTGATTAAAAGACAATACCAGATTAGGAAAATTCGGGAAAAACCTGTAAATCATAGTTTTGGGCTATGGGAATTTATAGGTAAGTATAGGAGCAGCTATGGTGCTATAAACTCTTATGGTAGAAATCATAAAATCATCAGAATCTACTGAAAAGAGGTTTTCTTTCTGGATATGGACTAACGCGGACCATTCCCTAAAAGCAGGTTCTCAATGTGGACGTTCCGAATTTACTAAAACTGGTGTTGTGACTTTGTCACTAACCTGATAATCTACTAGATTGTCAACAGATTGTGCATAGATTTACGTATTTACTTTTGAATGGTCTTCTTTAGTTTTGATGGAATACTAGAAAGACCACTCTGCCATGTCTTCAAATAACATCTCTGGTATCTTAAAATATTTCCTAAATTCTTGAGACTTGTGGAACACTAAGGTTCAAATTATTTGTGTCATATAGAAAATTACACCTGCACACATGAACACCATATATTTTTTAAAACTTCAATCTACATTTTGTGTTACCAAATTATCTTAAACAAGGAATTGATTTTTCTTGTAGTCTATGGGTAAAATATATTGAACATAAAGTCCTTCTCCTATATAAAGGGTGTTGAATTGCATGTTAGGGGGGGGGATAAAAAAATAAAGACAGGAGTTTTCTGGGCGAACTTTTTATTGAGGGAAATGTTACAAACTTTCGAGCCCAACGGTCTTCTACAGGTTATATATATAATGCTGCCACCAATAAAGGTTAGGCACTGCCCCTATCCACCTACTGTTTCATTATAAGAACTACCGCATTGTATGATCATTCGTCGTGAAGCATATGATGATCATTTAAATTGGTTTTTGTTTGTTTGTAAACATTACCTTGGAATATGCACTCATATGAGGTTTTCATATCTTAAGTCTTAAATATTTACCTATGACATCATTCAACTGCTATTTTACAATATTTTTTAAATAAGATTAGTTGTGATTTAAATAATTAACGATTAAACTTTACAGATATAAAGCTAGAGATCAATATTTATATATAACAGGAACAAGGCCTCGACCCACACACTTATTTATAAATGTCAACTTGGAGAGAGTTTGTGGTTTAATCATTAAAAAATATTCAAAAAATTTCGAACATCATTTATATTCCGACATGTGAGAATAGGGACTTGTATCGTCATGGCAGGACTCTTGGAATTGAGAATAGGGGCTTGTATCGTCATGGCAGGACTCTTGGAATTGAGAACAAGGACTTGTATCGTCATGGCAGGACTCTTGGAATTGAGAATAGGGACTTGTATCGTCATGGCAGGACTCTTGGAATTGAGAACAGGGACTTGTATAGTCATGACAGGACTCTTGGAATTGAGAATTAGAATGATATTCTCAAGGGGCAGGGTTCTAATATTTGAGAATAGGTCCTCAGGAGAAAGAGAGCATCCGACCTTGGGTCTTGGATTCAAGACGAGGATCCAGGGCCAGCCTTCATGTCTGCTATTCCCTAGGCACACCTCAAAGGCCAGCACATCGCCATTCTTATAAGAGATAGTTCGTGAGTTTAAAATATTTCTGACAACTATATAAAAACGACTATTTTTATATATTGTTAAACGAACGCGCGAGAACGCCCAAACAAACAGGAAAAATAGAATAAACTATCGTGAACACACAGGAAAAAACGCCAAAGAGTAAAGGAAAGATTCGGAGTGATCGAATAAACAAAGCGACTAGACGGACTTGAAGGTGCCAAATAACCCAACCAAACTGTTCTAACAACCTTGAATTCCCGAACGAACCAGCCGAAAGGTCAGCTAGAACGAACAACCAGTCTAGTACAATGGTGAGCCCAAGCACGCCTGGACGCCCCAGCTGAACGAACAACGCTAGAACGAACGCGCGAACTAGGTCAGAACAAACACCCCAGAGCATTGAACGCACTAGAACGCACAGTACGCACTAGACCGCACGACGCCTCCTGGACAAGCGATACGACCTAATACGCATGTTCGCGATAGATACGAACAACACCCCAGAAAACCTGAACCAACACTAGGACAGGGCGAACGGACTAACGGGAACGCACAGACAAGAACGCCAAACGTCAAGGACAAACGAAAGCACTAGGAGTGATCGAACGAACTAGGAGACCAGACGGACCAGAACGAATGAGTCCCAGGAATACACAACCAACAGTCCTAGCAAACCTTGAATTCTTGAACGAACTAGTCGAGCAGTCTAGCTAGAATGAACAACCAGTCTAGTACATAGGTGAGCCCAAGCACGCCTGGACCTCCCAGCTGAACGAACAACGCTAGAACGAACGCGCGAACTAGGTCAGAACAAACACCCCAGAGCTTTGAACGCACTAGAACGCACAGTACGCACTAGACCGCACGACGCCTCCTGGACGAACGATACGACCTAATACGCATGTACGCGATAGATACGAGCAATACCCCAGAGCACCTGAACCAACACTAGGACAGGACGAACGAACTAACGTGAACGCACAGACAAGAACGCCAAACGTCAAGGACAAACGAAAGCACTAGGACTGATGAACGAACTAGTAGACAGAACGAACTAGAACGAACAAGGCCCTGGAATAGCCAATCAAACTGGTCTAACAAACCTTGAATTCCCACACGACCGAGTCGAACAGTCAGGCTAGAACGAACAACCAGTCTAGTACAATGGTAAGCCCAAGCACGCCTGGACGCCCCAGCTGAACGAACAACGCTAGAACGAACGCGCGAACTAGGTCAGAACAAACACCCCAGAGCATTGAACGCACTAGACCGCACGACGCCTCCTGGACGAGTGATACGACCTAATACGCATGCACGCGATAGATACGAACAACACCCCAGAACACCTGAACCAACACTAGGACAGGGAGAACGAACTAACGGAAACGCACAGACAAGAACGCCAAACGGCAGCGACAAACGAAAGCACTAGGAGTGATTGAACGAACTAGGAGACCGCAGTGACTAGAGCGAGTGAGGCCCTGGAATACCCAACCAAACTTTTCTAATAACCTTGAATTCAAGCACGAACCAGCCGAAAGGTCAGGCTAGAACGACAACCAGTCTAGTACAATGGTAAGCCCAAGCACGCTTGAACGCCTCAGCTGAACGAACAACGCTAGAACGAACGCGCGAACTAGGTCAGAACAAACACCCCATAGCATTGAACGCACTAGAACGCACAGTACGCACTAGACCGCACGAAGCCTCCTGGACGAGTGATACGACTTAATACGCATGCACGCGATAGATACGAACAACACCCCAGAACACCTGAACCAACACTAGGACAGGGCGAACGAACTAACGGAAACGCACAGACAAGAACGCCAAACGCAAGGACAAACGAAAGCACTAGGAGTGATTGAACGAAATAGGAGACCAGACGGACCAGAACGAACGAGCTCCCATAAAAGATGACCAATATTGTTGATCATATGAAAAGATGCGACGGAAAAAAAAAACAGAAATGCAGCGCGAAAAATACAGATAGACTAGTTAGGAAAAAAAACCACTAATTTTCAGAGCACAATCAACTAGCAAAGTAAATGTACCAAATGTACGGAAGATACAGATATGAATGGAGAAACTAGATATTTAAAGAAACTCAGCCAATATGAACTACCCTAATATCTAGAAAGAAGAAAGTAATTGAAAAAAAAAATGCAACCAGAAATTGAAATATTCGACTAACATGAACCCATCTAAAATCAAGAAAGAAGAATAAATTGAACTAGGCACTTATAAATTGAAATTTTTTACAGACAAGATACAAACTAAAATCAAGTAAAAAGAAAAGATTGAATCATACAACCAGAAACTGAATAAACTGATTGACAAGATTCAAACTGAAAAAATCTAGCAAGAAGAAAGAAACTGAATAGTTCAATCAGAAATTAAAAAGTTCGATAAACATGATCAAAATTAAAATATAGCAAGAATAAACTGACTATGTATTCAGACACCGAGAGAGAATAAACATTTAAATATATATATTACATGTGAATATATATAAAAAAGCCATTAACAAAAATTCCAGTTTCAAGATCAGAAGCTGTCCTTCCATTATATTTTATAATATTATCACAGTATATTTTTAGGCCAGTAAAACTGTAAGGAAATTGAAATATAAAAGTTGGACTTTGCAATGCCTTTTCTGTAAATTGTCTTATTTATTCATAGCATCTCAATCGCTAAAATCTGTTAAGAAATTTCGGAGTTCTCCATAAAGTAAAATCAAAATTTTATTAAATATAAAAAAAGAGATTTCTGCAAAGTCTAAACAATAAAGGATAGAATTCTGAATTTAACTTTGTTAATTAACGTTGCTTGAGTTTTATAAATTGAGCCGATGTTCTATGTATGCTATGGATGTGTTTAAACATCACGTTTTGATTAACATCAAATAGTAATAAACAAAGTTGAATCTTTGATGTTGAACAAATTGCAAAGACTTACAATAAAGGTTTGGTTATTTCTTTGTGTAGATAGGAACCCTCGATGTTAAATTATAAGATGAATTAAGTTTGTTCAAAAAAGGATTCATTCTAGTGATAAATAATGTTGGGTCTGGATTCTGCTTGTGTACATATAAAATGCTATGTTGCTAGCAATGTGAATGTAATGTACAGAATGTTGGGTGTGATAATAAAAATAAACATCACTGACCAAATCTGGATATTGGGGGAAAGAGAGCGGGAATCTCCAAGATCCTGGATCCTAGAACAGAAACCATCTTAAGGAAAAGCTTCTTATAAGTTCTTTGATGACAAGAAACAATAGCAAAAATATGACAAAACATTTCTGAAATATGAATAAATAATTTTAACATTATACATATATTAGCGTGCCATCTGTTAAAAGAAATTCAAACTATTGGAACTATTACATTGGGCTGTTTTACCTTTATACCGATACTGGCGCTAAACTCTTGGAAAAGTATTTAAATGAATTATGGACATAAACTTTGAGTACAGTAGCGTTATCACCGACCCGAGGCCGCTAGTATTTGGCGATGGTTAAACCTGATCCATTAAATCTGTCCGGAAGCCAAGTCATGAGAAATCTTTCACCCGAAACTTAGTTTATCATGGGAGATTACTATATCCATAAAAATATATCAAAACTGATGTCTTATGTGAGATTTATAATTTGACATACCTGCTTCTCTTGACTTCTCTTTTCTGACAGGGAAGGAACATCAGCGCCAGAAATTTGCACGGGGAAGGAGCAACATCTTCAGGAATAGCAGAACGTGCAAAATATCAAGAGCAAATAACGTCAATATTTTCCCCGTAGTTTTCAATTCCTCTGTCTTTCAAAATATTATTTTTTTTTTATCAAATAGCTTTGCTAATGTCAATTATCATCATTGAATTTCTTATACTGGTGAAACGAGATCTATTCTGCCAGAAGCTCTATTACAAGACTTGAGTTATTTTTATACTTGAGATTGGTTAAGGAAGCTTTCTTTGCATCAAGAATGGAACATTATCTCTGTAGGATGACATTGAATCTCTTGTTTTCCAAGCAGAGTCTCGAAGGTTTAAATTATCCTTGTTAGACAATTGAGGCTCAATCTATAACTTTGGTCATCATTTTTTTATAGCGAAAACATTTTAGAGAGGGATTATACTTTTGCTAAAATATTTGTACCATTATGGCTTTGCTTTGTTTCAAATTGTTGAAATGCGTGAACTGCATCCTTCGCCTTCTTCTATCAAGTTTTGATCACTATTTTATATTTCAAATTCAATAGACATTTTGTGACAGCGTTCAAGTCAGGAAGCTAAACTTTATAGGATCAAATGCCAAATGGCCACAATTTCATACAGATATTAGTTTTTTCAAATATAACGATGGCTTATCTAGAATTTTATAGCTTTTAGTTCTCATGTAATAGGAAATTATTTGAGCGATTTTCTAAATAAGATAAAAATTATATTTTATTTGGAAAGGATTGTAAAGCCATTGTTGCATGGGACGCCATCTTTAATCAATTAGATTAATAATTTTTGAATATTGTTAATTAATTTTATCTTTTATTTTTCCTCCAAATTAAATATACTTGTGAAATAAATCACTGTTAGGTAGTTTGTAACGTATATCCACACAACAATTACAATAATAGCAATGGTAGCACTAAGTGTTTTTAAATATAGGATATATACGCTGGTGTCTGAAATACAGTGAACAAAACCATTTTAAATCTCTCTAGTTATTGAACTTGAAAAAGCCACATCTGTCATGAGCATATGAACAATTTTTCACAATTAATATATATTGTTTAACGAAGTTTGACAAGTTTTACCGCAAATGTTTCTTTTGAACAAAATATAATATTTACAAACGGTAAAATATGTCCAGGGTAGCCTAGTGGACATGGCATCTGCCCGGTGAGCGGAACACTGGGTTCGTTTCCCATCCCTGGACACTTTTATTTTTCCGTTCATCATTACTCTTCACAATTCATCCTTACTTACTTCATCTCTAAGGATAGAAATAGTCGTTTTTTCTCCTTAAAATAAATTATCATTTTTCGTTCAAAAGAAACATTTGCGGTAAAACTTGTCAAACGTCGTTTTACAATCATAAGACGCATTATGTTGTATCATATATAGTTTGGATCAGACATACTTCAGCCACGTTTTAAAAGTTAAAAGAGAAAACGAAAATATAACGTGGTGAGTTTCTTTTTATTGAAAATACAAGCTTTCAAGCAAAACGCTTTTCTTCAGGTAATCCAAAAAAAATATGCAGAGAGGTATATACACCCAACTAAATAAGATTTGAATATTGAAGCGGAGAATTGCCACGAACAAGCACGTATCAACACATCTAGAGAGCGAGCGAGAAATCCCGTTTAAAATAAGTTTAAAATAAATAAAATATATACATAAATCGGGAAAACACTTTAGGTTAAAATTCCTTATGCGGTATCCATGTTATTACAAAAAGCTATGTACTGCGGGGGTAGTTCAATTTTTCTATTATAGTTAATATATATAATACTGTATATATAGTTTATTTATTAAAAGGCAAGCTCTTGCAAAAGTCAGAATTGCTCTCTCTCTACTATTGGTAGATAGATCAAAGAGATATCCAGTAACTCGGGCAGTTTGCAGGTGTACACGTGTAGTGTGCGTAGTAAAATCTCTTCTGCTATTATAGGCCTCTAGATGAACGATTCTCACTTGAAATCTCTAATATATGCATTTTAAATTTTTATAAAGATAATCATTTAAAAAAAACGTATATAATTTGTATTACCAGTTTTCAATTTAAGCATAAATCAAAAATATGAAAAACATTCATTGATCATTTTACATTCTACAATAATTTGATTGAAATCAATTAAAAACTATTCAGATTTCTATTCTCTAGATAAGTGTTCGTTCTGGTAGTACAATATAACTGTTGACATGTTGAATACTCTTTGAAAGATAGAATGGCTTCACTTAATATGATGTTTTATAATGTTGACGCTGGTAATTCCCAGACTGAAGTCACTCAATGGTAACAGAAATGTCAGCTCTGGAAACTGAATACCCTGAAATTATACCCATGACATGGGTTATGAGCCCCCACGACACAAGAAGACCGCTATCTGATGAAAAAACGAATGATAATATTTTTTAATGAATGAAAATACTAAATATTATTTGCTAAAATGTTACGTCTGAAATATAGGTGATTTACGTTGTTTTAAACTTGCCCTTAATCATCAAATTCAGGCCACAAGCTCACGACCAAGTATTGTAAAGTCGGGGATTTTACGTTTTTGCCCCTCTATTTTGGTGTTCCATTTTCAATGTCGCACAGTGTTTCTAGCTCTGAATATTCTATATTTTCTCTGTCTAAATATACTTTTCATTTCTAATAATGTATATTGGAAGGAGAGAGAGCATACTAATGAATTACAATCTCTATTTCTCTACCGAAAATATAAGTTTATGAATAAAAAAATCTTCACTAAAAAGATTTCTTTTGTAGATGAAGAAGAAAGGTAAAAAAAGGAAATTTTACATAGTTAATACATATCTCCATTAAGTCAAATGATTCTTTAACAAGGCGTTTGATTGAATTTGATCGGGCGAAAGAGAGAGGCAATAAATAACATTTATGAAGAAATTAAAAAAAAATCCATATGTTAAGAATGAATAAGTCCTCAAGAAGTTTCCCGAAGTTTACTATTGGATGAAGATCTTGCTATATTTGCAATTTTACTTCCCCATGTGTTGCGTGATGGCCTATTATCAATAAATTTTATAAAAATATTATGAAAAATTGTTATGGTCAAACATTTCTATTATGATTGTAGTTAACAAGAATCTTAATCTAAATATAAATTTTTGAAACACCTCTGTTACATTTGTGGGGAATTAACTTTCAAAGTTCAAAGGCGAAACTTTACACCGCTCATCAAAAAGTGCTATCAACTTTATTTTGGCTGTAAAGTCGGTGACCAAGATAAGACTTGGGCTCTTCATCATTGTTGAGAAATTTGTGCTCGACGTCTTACAGGGTGGATTAAAGGTGAACGTCATATGCCTTTTGCGGTTTCAATGATATGGAGGGAACCTAAAGACCATTCTTCAGACTGTTATTTTTGTTTGACAAAGACTACAGGTATTACATCCAAATCAAGACATACAGTTGAATATCCAGATTTTCCTTCTGCTATGAGACCGGTTCCTCATAGTGATATTTTACCTGTGCCACAGCCTCCTGAAAATGTAATATTTAGTGACGATGATTCAGATAGACGAGAGCAACAGTTGGATGACACAAATTTTGAAGCAGGTGCTTCATCTGAACCTCATTTGTTAACCCAAGGAGATTTGAACGACCTCGTACGTGATTTAGATTCATCCAAAAAAAAACAGAGTGAACTTTTAGGCTCTAGGTTAAAAGGCTGGAATCTGCTGCATAAAGAAACAAAAGTATGTTTTATTCGCAAGCGTCAAGATGAATTACAAGACTTCTTTTTACAAGAGAATGATTTAGTATTTTGCAATGATGTTGTTAGTCTAATGGAAGCGCTTGGTCATGACCATGATACAGAAGAGTGGCGTTTATTCGTTGATTCTTCAAAAATTAGTTTGAAAGCTGTTCTCCTTCACAACTGAAATATGTTCCCATCAGTGCCAATAGCACATGCATTCCTTTTAGAACTGATTTGAGTTTGGGGAACAGGAAAAAGTCATTTGGTGCGATGTCTGGGAAAAAGGGGGGTTGAGGTAGGATTTGTGTCCCGTTTTCGTTTTTCGCCAAACAACTCTTCACCAAGTGCGCTGTGTGAGGGCGGGCATTGTCATGGTGTAGGATCCAGTCACCATTAGTCCATTTTTCTGGCCTTTTTTTTTCGAATCGCGGCGAAGAATGCCCAAACACATTTCCTTAATAACTGTTTGGCCTGCAGGAAGATACTCGTGATGAACAATGCCCTTGTTATCCAAAAATTCGACCAGCAACACCTTGTTTCTGGATTTCAATATCCTGGATTTTTGGGTCTAGGCCCACCCTGACCTCTCCACTCGGCAGATTGACGTTTGGTTTCAGGGTCATAGCCATAGACCCATGTCTCGTCGCCTGTGATTATCTTGTCTTTCCATTCCGGATCCGTTCTTGTCATTTCCAACATGTCCTCACAAGTTGCAAGCCGACACAGTTTTTGCTCTTTAGTGAGGAATCTTGGGATGGATTTTGCAGGAGTCTTTTAAAGCTTCGGTTACGATCCTTCCAATCGTTGTTTTAGAGATGCCTGTGTCTTGCTCTAGCTCCAGGAAAGTGGTCCGAGGATTTTCTTTTATCAAATCGGTGATTTTTGCACATTTTCATCAGTCCATTGAAATTTTGGGCGTCCTCCAATGGAAATTCTGCTAGCTTTAAACCTAGATTGCCATTCAAAAACAGTTGTTTCCTTTGGGGCGTCATTGGCGAATGCTTTATTAAGTATTCAAAAGTTTCGGTTGTTGATATTTGAAGTTTCACACAAATTTCTATGCAAATCCTCCGCTTCAATTTTTGTTCCATCGTAAAATCGCCGCAGCGCTAGGTGTACAAGGTGTGTCCAATAAATAATGAGATCGGTCAAAAACAAAGAAAAAATGAAATGATAATTTTTCTAAAAAGTTTATTTAAAAATATAGAAAGCTTCAGCTACACTGCGGTATATCACATCACGTGATTGCGCGCGCAGTCGATAAATTGTAAGCTTTTAAAAACAACGCCTTGCATAACAACGTCTAATTTGTAATGGATAGAAAATTCGAGCAACGAATTTGTATTAAATTTTGCTACAAAATTGGGAAATCGGCTTCAGAAACTTTAGATTTGTTGAAATTGGCATTTGGAAATTAAAATGTAAATAAGCCCACCACATTTAAATGGTTTTCACGATTTCAAAATGGAATGGAATCGGTGAAAGATGAGAAGCGTGTTGGACGTCCAATTCTGCACAGGAACCCTGAAAAGGTGAGCCATATTTCAAATTTGATAAAAGAAAATCCACGAATAGGGTTACGGGACATTGCGAAAGAAACAGGGATATCAAAAGCATTAGTTGAATCGATAATTAGAGAAGAGTTGCAGTTAAAGAAGACACCTTCAAAATTTGTCCCTAAAATGCTCACAATCCAACAAAAGGAGAATCGCGTTGAAGTTGCCAAAAAAATGCTTGAAATGGTGAAGAAAACCCTAATTGGAAGGAAAAAGTAATAACTGGAGACAAGACATGGGTTTATGGGTATGACCCGGAAACAAAACGCCAATCCATGGAGTGGAAAGGAAAAGATGAACCAAGAACGAAAAAATTCCGACTTTGCAAGTCATAAAACAAAGTCTTAATGGTCACCTTCTTTGACATAAAGGGAATTGTGCATTATGAATATCTAGAGGAAAGTCAAACAATCAATAAGGAGTCTTATATAAACATTATGAGACGTGTACGTGAATCAATTCGTCTGAAAAGATGTGAAAAGTGGAGTTCCAAAAATTGGATTATCCATCATGATAATGCACCACCACACACCGCTAAATCTGTATTGACTTATTTGGCTAAACACGGCATCCAAATACTTCAACAACCTCCCTATTCCCCAGACCTAGCTCCAAATGATTTTTTTTCTCTTTCCAAAATTCAAAATAGCTCTAAAAGGAAGGAGATTTGACACTAGAGAGTCCATCATAGCGGATTCGAAAAAGGTCTTGAAGAACATCCCGAAAGATGCCTTTTCTAAATGTTTTAAATCATTGGAGAAGAGATGGAAATTATGTATAGATGCGGGAGGGGACTATTTTGAAAAATACTAATAAATATATTTTTTAATCATTCTATTTTTTCTTTAATTTTGACCAGTCTCATTATTTATTGGACACACCTTGTAACCTTTAAATAAATTAGAATGACCTTGGCGCGCGCGCACGTACCGGCTCGATATTGGTACCACCGTGTTGCCAGATATTTTTTCTATAATAAAGGTCAAATTTATTCACATTTTTCATTTATTTATTTTTTTATGGACCCAGTCCGGGAACTTATGGGACATACCTTGTATGTTAAACGCGCCACCTTTTAAAAAGTTTTTATTTAACTTGCTTCCATGTCTGTCTGTCCACAAATCTTGCAAACAATTTTTAATAAACTTCCAGAGAGAGCACTTAGAATTCTGATATTCAGTACATTTATCAACATGAAAACTGTTCAACCTACGAACAAGATATACTGCGCGAAAATTCAGAAAGATCAGAGAATGAAAACCAAACAGTTGCATCATCTCTTCATCTGTGTGTGCTCAGCCTTTCGATACCAAAGATGGCCACTGTCAAAGCAATTTCAAACCTTTAACCGGTATCGCTGGAAATCCTGATAATATTGGGTTTAATATTGATGGGCATATTCAAATATTTTGTTAGATTTCGTATGTTTGTGAATTTTTATTCAGAGTAATATTTTTGAGTTTAAAAATCATTTGACAAAGATAAATTTGTAAATTTAGAATTCACGCGTGACTAAAAATTAAATAGAGCATTAAAAGTATTAAATACAGCAGAACCTCCATGAGAGGACACTCCCGCTAGAGGACACTTCTCTACAAAGGACAGTTTTCATTTACAAAATTACCATTTTTATTATTTTAACACTCTCCGGTAAGAGGACACCTCTCCCTAAAGGACACTTTGGATTTGAAATTAGGTGCCCTTTACAGGGAGGTTCTACTGTAATTAATAAATAAAAATACCTTTTTAAAAAAGCTTTTTTTGAAATGCACTAAAAGGAAAAATACATTTTATAGCTCTTGTTATTGAATAATCAGATTTATAGGTTTTTAACTTTTAATTAGACAATTATAATTTATATTTAGACATTTTTCATTTTAATTTAGACACTTTTCATTTTAATTTAGACACATGGCCTTTTTATAGAAAAGTCGATATGTCTTAATTAAAATGAAAAATGTCTAAATATAAATTGAAATTGTCTAATTAAAAGTTAAAAACCTATAAATAAGTAAAAATAAAAATGGCGGTGGAACAATGATATATTGAGTGAAGATGTAAAATATTTGGTAAACATAAAACTTACTAATCAGTAGTTACATATTAAATCAAATTAGGTTCGAAATTCACGTTTATTGTCCCCCGCCATTTTTATTTTTACTCATATAAATATAATTATTAAATGGCAGGAACTAAATTATTTCTTTTTCTTTTTAGTACATTTTAATAAAAGCTTTTTTAAAAAGGCAGTTCATTTATTGATTATATAGAAATGTATCCTTGTATAAAAATAAATTACAAAATTATAGTTTACTGTGATAAATCAACATTGTTTTCATTTAATGAGAATCCGAAAACAATAATTTAAAAGTGAAGTTTAATTCTCTCGTTGTTAAGATTCAATTTTGGTAGTGTAAATTTCATCTGTCGAATGCGCGACGACTAAAAGAGAAAAATGTGTACACATTTATAAATTTCTAATCTGTTAAAAATAAATTAGAATTAATTTGCATTTAATTGTTCTGTCATTATTTTATATATAATTTATGCTATCTATTAGCTAATTTATCCCATTTTATCGATAACACTGAGAAACGCATTTTTTATCAATATATATTTTGAAATATATTAATTTTCTGTTAAGATTCATAAAATCGAGAAGAATTGTTGCAAGTATTTATTTAATATAACATATCGAAGGCCGTGTTAATGGAAAGAGAGATAATGGAGGTTAAAGATATTTATTCTAGGATCAACCCTCTAATAAAAAACCCAGAAACAGGACGCGTCTATAGGAAAGGAAATCTTCTAGGAAGAGGTAGATTCGGATGTTGTTTAAAAGTGTTTGATATTGAATCTTCAGATATCTTTGCTTGTAAAGTATCATTGAATAATTCCCAGCCGAACCCTCTACACGAAGCCACTCTTTTACAATCACTAAACCATAAGTATATTGTAAAATATTTTGGCCATTTCAATAATGATAACTTTGTATATATCTTCATGGAATATTGTGATTCATCGCCTTTCGACTTCTACAAATACAATAACAAAGACATCAATGTAATACGTTCCTTTATTCTTCAGATAGCAGAAGCTTGCCATTATCTTCACACAGTAAAGTATATTGTCCACGGGGATCTTAAACCTGGAAATATACTTATCAAGAATGAAGAGATCAAGCTTGTCGATTTCGGGTTATCACAGCAACTATCGTTACCAAGAGAAAGAAGATGTTGGAATGGTGGTACCTGTCTCTATATGGCTCCAGAAATGATTCAAAAGCAACCGCGTGGTGTTGAAGTCGATTGCTGGGCGCTGGGGTGTATTTTGCACCATATGTTAACAGGAAAATATACGTTTTATGATAAAAACAAAGAAGAATTAAAAAACAATATCATCAATTGTAAATATATTCTACCACCAACGATAAATTCTGCAGCTGCCATGTTGATTCAAGGACTTCTGGAACCAAATCCCAACTTAAGAAAAACAATGAGGGATGTTCTCAATTCAGCATTTGCGGAAGAAGCCAACTTTGCTTCTTACTTTACAAACTTAAAGTTGGATTTTCTATTTAATATTTAGTTTTATTAACTAATTTTTTTAGAATAATTTTCTGATCACAAGGTTTTTCTCTATTTGTAAATAAGTTCTCAAAATATTACAACAGAGAAAATATTTAAATTCTTCTAAATTTTATTTTTTAATCGTTATGTAAAATATTTTAAATATTCTGTTATACTACAATGCTTTGTAAATATTTAAATGTACATTTACCGTTCAAAAATTTTATATATAATTATCCAATATAAAATATAAATCAAAGAGTTTTAAATTAAATTGTGTTGGATTTTGGCCGTGCAATAAGGAACTTTTAAGGAACTAGAGTTCCCGCATGGCAACGTGATGTTAAACTGTATTTGTATTAATTACACCTATAACTGTATATAGAGGTACATAACAGGATTACCTGCCTTAAGTGGCCACTCATGTGATCAAGGAAAAACGACCGGATAAACACATGGTCGTTTTAAAGCAGGTACTTTATAGTAGTTATAAAATTGCAGTAATAAATCTGTGATTGATAGTTTTTACTTGAATAACTCGATATTTAACTATATCTAGATTGTCGAGCCATGACCTGACAGACCTTATCTCCCTGCTCGGAGCAACTATAGACGGTGGACTCCGTTTTTCCAGAGACATAGGATGAAGACAGTCATTTTGCTTGAATCGACCCACTTCAATCCTATATATATGACCAGATTGTATCTCAGCATGGAGATCTCTGGTTTATTAGAACTGCTAGATACTTGTTTGTGCTAGTGAGCTGGACGTCTCGGGTAGTTGGCATTCTGTGCTCAATGGAAAAAAACACGATTATCTATGTCTCTCTCTAATTTATAAAAATTCTTATTCTAAATATTTTAAGTTTGCTAAAATATATGAAAAACTGCTTAAGGTATCATTTTTTTTTTATGATGAACGAATCTTGCACAGCGATAATGGTGTTCATATTTTACCATTGGCCAACATATTTAACCCCAACATGGGTTTTCACACCAGTTTTACCACATTATGGATTTTAATTAGCAAACTTAAAAACACTCCCAAAGATGATAAACTTAACTTGAAGGACATACACCATTATAGAATATAGATTTTTGTTACTTACAAAAGAGAAAATTAAAGTGCATTGATAATTAGTTGGCAATGGTGGCATTTAACAAAAGACAAGGGAACCAATAAAATTGAGCGAAAAAAAAAACTTACTTAAGGCACCCTATGCTACTTGAAGATGCAATCTTTCACCCTCTCTTATTTCACCACCTCGAAAGTACAATCGGTTAACCCTCTCAACCGAACACAACCTAACAAACACTAGGATTTACCCTTTTTTCAAATCCTAACAAAAATTATCGACTAGGATCAACCCCTAATTTTAATTCAACAGGAAGTATCCTTTGGGAATTGAATTAAAGAGGTTTGACTCATTACTAAATACATGCATTTCATATATTAATGCTTTGGTTATACGATTTTTTGTCATAACCTTTTCATTTTGTTCACTTTCCTGTTTTCATTTTATGTCTAATAATTGTGGTGCTTCTGCTATTTTCGCGCAACACAAGAAGTAGCATATATATAATGGAATTTTAATGAAAACTTTCAATAAAATAAACATATATAAAATGAATTATTCATATATAAATGTCAATTCGAGCATATAACAGGATTTCTATGTTCACCACTGAAGTACCTGTCATATCGAACACGTTACCTTTTAATTATAGTGGCGGTACCTCTATATAGTTCACTTTCTTGATCGGATATATAGCAGAGGATGAGATTCCTTCTTCAATTGATTCTCGAATTCCTGAGCCATCTTCATTTCGTAGGATTACTTTTCGTAATTTGGCTTTCATGATATTTGTCTTCGAGAACAACCTACAGAGGGTTACACTACACTACTTGAATACCTTCATGACGGGCTTCTCTGTTTTCTCAGCGACCAACATTCCTAGAAAACATTTCACGTCAGAACTGATGTCTGGCCAGATAGTATGTTCCCTTCTCTTTGGTAATTGTTCGCATTTATTGTGTATAATTTTCTTGATTGCCAAGTTACTATTTCAACAATGAGCTCTCCTTGTCCAATTCCATCTGGGCTTGCCATCTCTATATGGCAACTTTCAAAACCTAGAAAGCGGCATTGATATAGGTGATCTTACGTATCGGCAAATATTATAACCTAGACGCATGACACGCTCATCGAACGGGTCTAGAACTATGGACAGTACTAAATCTAATCAAAGTTTTACCTAAAAAGTTAAATAAAAATAATTTGTGAGACTAAATTCCCTTAATATATGATAATTTAAACCATCAACCTCATCTACTTATATATTTGCCTTATTCTGTCTGTTTGTCTGAAGCTCACGGATAGAATGCGCGCTCATTGGCTGCAAGGGAACACGTGTCCTCCCTGCCCCCCTCTAGACAACCCTGTTATTCAAAAACCATACATCAATCGCCATGAAATTCTGGGATATTATTAGGTATATCCCCGGAAAGGTTTTCGAAAAATAATTTCTTGAATATCTTGAATATCCTTAGAGTTATTTGCAGAATTGTAGATATAACTCGCAAGCAGCGCCGCCAGACGGTGATAGGCTTAAGCTTGCTGCTCCACCCCTGTTGACCTTGGGTCGTCGTGTGAGTCACAGCATGATGCAACAAAAAACACTCTCTCTGGGGATTGCGGCGTCAACAACCTGTAAGTTTGTGCCTCTCTCATAAACCTGTCTATACAGACCACCCTGTCTATAGCGACCACTCTAGACAACCCTGTTATCAGCTGTGTGATACATCCACCTGTCTATACAGACCACCCTGTTAATAGCGACCACCCAAGTCAACGTTTTTAGAATATATTCGCACTCGGGTAAACCCCGGGCGTTGCCCGGGCCATTCGTCTAGTATTGTATAAAATATAACAAGATTTTCATGTTGTATAATAAACACTTCTCTAAATAATTATACGCATGATTGACATGTTTCATTACATCATCATATGTAATGTACTTTGAACAAACTGAGGATAAATAAATACAACTCTGTAATATATTAAGAGTTGAGCTAAAGCAGAGATCGAGATGTAGAAGTCTCAAAACTTTCAAAACGAGGCCTAGAAGATAGGGAATTGACAGGAGTGTACAATGACATCTCTTCCGATCCACGCCCTTATAGTATCCGCTGAAAGCCAGTACTTCCACTCGGCAAAGATATTTAAGACCTCCGCCCTCGCCGAAAATACACAGTCACTTCACCATCGGCGAAAGCCCTTGTAACTTCATCTTTTGATGCGCGCCCATGTAGACCAGTAAGAACTTTTCACAAATCTCCATCTTTCGCTTCTAGCTCGACTCCTAACTATTCATGGAACTTTACTAGTACAACTGTGTCCCTTCGCGTTTTGTGTGGACATTCCCAAGTCTGCCTCGACCACGATTCCTGTACTCTGTGAAACTGTTAAAGGTTTTCCAAGGTGCAGAGAGGTACTGGAAAACTCTCCACACCCCGAATACCCTCTCGGTTACTATAGATAGAGTCCAAGGAGGGATTCCAATCTGAGTTGGCTTTGACTTGGTTATAAGATCCCCTTGTTTAATGGAAAAAATCCTTTCCTGGAGCTAGTTTTTCAAAATTTGACAAATTCCCTTGGAAATTAATTTTTTGTTATTTTTGCTATCAAGCCATCATACTATTCTTCCTTCCTTCCTTTCCTTATATCTATAAAAATGAAATCCAAAATAGATGTTTGTTATCGCGTTGCGCAAAAACTTCAGAATCAATCATTACGAAATTTCGCATGTAGGTAGCTGAAGATTCCCTTTAACATATAGGCTATTCAAAAAACTAATAAAGGTTGATGTGCTTTTTTTATGTAAAACCAAAAAGCGTTAGTTCCAGCCTTTTACCGCTTGGCGCAGCCCTGATCGCGACGATAAATGAATTTGATTGGTTAATAATTTTACAAGTAGTTTGTTTACACGATGAATGTTTTTAAAAGGGTAAGATTATCAAAACTCACATTAAAGTTTTGGGTCAGGATTTTAAAAATGGAGACGAGCAGATAACCACATGCTTGCTTAAACTATCTCTGGAAAGTCACCGCGAAAAAGGAAATAGAAAACAGTTTTACTCAAAATTTAATAAAAATTCTAGACTCAAAGGGATATTCCTTTCTTAAGGGCTGCGAAGACTACTTAGCCATACAGAAAGAACTGCCAGGCATAATTAGAACCACCACAGATCAACCAATTTAAAACGATCAGATGAAAATCATTGATTCAACCCACTTTGTTCACTACAAATTTTTGAGTGAATCATTCATGACAGAGGAGTACCTACGATTAAATATCTCGCTTCCCAACAAAAGACTAGTTGCACAACATAGAGTTTTATGGCAATTTTTCAGGGAAGAAAGAAAAGACTTCTGGAAAGAAAATGGCCGGAACTGTTTACTTTGTAAGGATCTCATGGATGATAATTTGGTTCACTATTTCTTCCAATGCCCTCTCTTAACAGAAAAAAATACTGAAATTTTCCCAAGCCCTAACTCTGGTCAATTTAGATACCATCGCATATGTCAACTTCTCTCTTCAGCTCTTAATGATGAATTACTGATTGTTAGATACTTTAAGTTCTGCACAGAAGCTGGGCGCATGAGAAAGAATGCAGGGCAAAGGATACTGGAGGATGACCCATCTGTAAATAGGTAAATAAATGTGAGACAAACCTTATTTTGTTGTAAATGTTTCCTCTTCCCTCTCCTCTTGTTGACGTGTAAATACGGCGAATCCTGTATGGGGCGGAATGCCCTAAATAAAGGCTTTTGTTGTTGTTGTTGTTGGGTAAGATTATCCAATCGCCGTGAAACTCGGGAAGTTATTTACTATACTACTGGGAAGGTTTCTGGTTTGAATTTGATTTGAAATAAATATTCGTTGCAATTTTATTTGCAAATTTTCTACTTTCACTCGCAAGCAGCGCCTCTCGAGGCGTCTGGTGAAATTACATTTATAAATTGTAAAAATGCTAATATGTGTTCCAAGTGTAATAAATTTAATATTTAGAGAAAATATCTTTATTTACGGGGCTGCTAACCAAAATAAATTATTTTTGAGCCCCAATGGCCGCGTAAAGCGGAATATATAAAACCACTATGACCAGGGTGGAGAGGCTAAGGACAGGATCACCGTCAGGGAAGAGGTAGGTTAGGCCGGATTGGGTCCGCGGAGGTCAGGAAGAAGGAAGAAGGCGGGAGGACTAGAACTTTGCAGCTCTAGCTGTTTGCGCCTAGTTATGTAAATCACTAGCTAGGCTGCATTGATTTATAATCATGTAAATTTGTTTCTTTCTATTTCTTTCTTTTAATTATGTAAATATGTGTGTATATAAAATGAGTGAAAGATGCAATAAAGTTAGTGTGTCAGCTAAACGCCGTGAGGCTGTGTGGTGATTTCGCTTGTTGCTACATCGCAATTAGAAAGGGATAATCTCTCAGTAGTCAATCCGCAGGTCGAGGTGAAAACATACAGTCCAAATTAAGCTCTGCCAAAAGATAGTCAACATCTAAAACAAAGGTTAAGGAGCTACACGGAATTCCAAACTATTACTGTGAGGATCCAAGCTCCAACATATGGTCCATATCGAGCCGGATTTCAAGAGAAAGAGCGTGATTCTACTGAGAAAGAACCTTCAAAACTGAAAATATGTCTACGGCAATCAAAGGCCTAAAGGTCAAGATCCGTTTCCAGATAAGACGAATGGATAAATACCTGGCATCCGTAGATGAAGAAATAGCGGGAGGAGATCTCCATAAATTAAAGCTGATATATGAAGGTGTATCGGAAATAAAAACGAAGACTGGGATCTTATTTGACGAGTTATTCGAACAGGAAGAAGTAGATGAAGAGAAGGAATTCGAAGGTTATGAAACAATTCAAGATAAAATGGAGAAACTGGAATTAAAGCTTTGGCGTGCATTAGAAGGAATACAAAGTACAGCTGATACCAAACAAACAAAAGGCTTCGAAACAGTGATATTGCCCAAGTTCGAGTTGCCTCACTTCTATGGAGATGCGAACTCTTGGTTCAATTTCAAGGAGGTATTCGGAATGGTCATAGATCAAAATCCAGGATTAAATGATCTACAAAAGCTGCAATATTTGGGCTCCGTAGTAAAGGGAGAAGCAGCCAGACTGATACGTGGGTTCCCAGTGTTATCAGAAAGCTACAAGCAGGCATGGGATACTCTAGTATCCAGATACGACAACCAAAGAGTGTTGGCTTATGCGCAACTGAATAAAATCTTCAAGATCAAGCAAATGAAGAATCCATCAGCAAAGGCCCTAAGGGAACTCTTAGACACATGTAACGAATCTGTGCGCAATCTGGGATCCCTCGGATTGCAAAGAAATGAGTTGGTGGACATAATATTGGTACAGTTCTTGAGGAACAGAATCGATGAGGATATGAAACGACAGTGGGAGTTGACCCAGGATGAGAAGTCATTTCCTTCCTATGAGAACTTCATTCTGTTTCTTGAAAGACAAGCTAGAAGTCTGCCACAGGGATCAAGGGAATACCAAAGAAAGGAAAATGAAATTCAAAAGGACTATGCAAATGTACACATTGCGATTAATACCAATGCTCAAATATGCATAGCATGCAAAGCAGGTCACAGAATTTACAACTGTACTACATTTAGTACAATGCCCATCGAACAAAAATGGGAATTTGTCAAGCAAAACAAAATGTGCTACAATTGTCTAAAAAAATGTCATACAAGAAAAAATTGTTACCAAGGACCTTGCAAGAAGTGCAACAAAAGGCACCACAGTTTGCTCCATGGGCTTGACACAGAGGTGACTGATACTCAGAAGGGTGCGAAGCCACAGATCTCTAAACCTGTAAGTGAAATCAACAACACGAGTATTGAACAAGGAAGTGAGACCATTAATCAAGTACTCCTTGCGACTGCTCAAATAATTGTGGAAGGTGAAAACGGTGCACAGGAGATCTGCCGAGCACTTTTAGATAGTGGATCACAGGTTAGTTTGATCACAAAAGAAATTTGTGAGAAACTTGGACTCAAAGGAGAAACATCACGACGTTCACTTAGGGGTATTGGAAATAATCCAGTCCAGGGATCATCTACATCTGTTGACCTGACATTCAATTTATAGATCCGAAAAGTACCAAACAAATGCTCTAGTGATGGAAGTCTTAACAACTGAAATTCCAAACTTCAAATTGGCAGAACCGACCTGGATTATGCAGAGAGACTTTGAGTTGGCAGACCCTCTGTTTCATATTTCGGCACCAATCGACATTATTCTAGGTGCAGATATGTATGCATGTCTGATGCAAGGAGAGAAAAAAATGCTGGGAAAGAACCGGCCTATAGCGATGAAATCAATGCTCGGTTGGATTCTAATGGGCAAAGTGGACAGCTCTCTCTCCTCGAGCTATAAAGGTGGACCTTGTAGCTTTGCGGTTCAAACTACATCAGAATTAGATGGTCTGGTAGGAAATTTCAGGGAATCGGAGTCAGTGCCGTCATTACAGGACCGGAAAACAAGGGAAGAAGATTATGAGACTTATTACCAGAAAACCTATTCCAGAGGCTGCCAAGGAAGATACAGTGTGAAACTGCTATTCAGGAAAGCTCATCAAAACAGCTCCATTCCTACCTCTGGATCTCCAATAATTCCACTGGGAGGAAGGTCTGGTGAAGGTGTCTTGCACAAAACTAACTTGGACAGCCGGAGGAGTTTTCGGGAGACCAATCGCCAAGCTGGCCCCTCTTCCCTTTGCGCCTCGAGATCTGAACTGAAGTTCAGCGGTGGGGGGGAGTATGTTTGCGCCTAGTTATGTAAATCACTAGCTAGGCTGCATTGATTTATAATCATGTAAATTTGTTTCTTTCTATTTCTTTCTTTTAATTATGTAAATATGTGTGTATATAAAATGAGTGAAAGATGCAATAAAGTTAGTGTGTCAGCTAAACGTCGTGAGGCTGTGTGGTGATTTCGCTTGTTGCTACATCGCAATTAGAAAGGGATAATCTCTCAGTAGTCAATCCGCAGGTCGAGGTGAAAACATACAGTCCAAATTAAGCTCTGCCAAAAGATAGTCAACATCTAAAACAAAGGTTAAGGAGCTACACGGAATTCCAAACTATTACTGTGAGGATCCAAGCTCCAACACTAGCTCTGGCAGTTGGGCAAGACATTGATCTTGCTTCGTGGTCGGCAGAGAGGCCCTTGGATGAGCAGTTGGCGCACTTGGCCGTGCGCGGGTTGGCAAGAGTTGGACAGCTTCGGCCTTGGTGGTCACCAGAAGCGCAGTGGAAGCAGGTGACTGTAGCCTTGGTGTACCTATCGGCGTTGTGGCCGTAGCCACAGCAGCGGTAGCAGACGCGGACGCGGACAGACTCCTCGTAGTTCAGGATCACTTGATCCACCATGATCCTGCCGCGTCTTCCAATGGCCTTGTAGGAAGCCAAGTCCAGCTCAATAAAGGCCGTGCAGGTGCCGTTTCTGGTCGGAGATCTGTGTGCCACTCGGGCAGACTTGTCTCCAGGAAGCTGGCTGAGGGCATCGGTGGAAAGGAAGGCCTTGACAATGTCCTCATCCGCGGTTTCCGCCTCCACGTTGAAGAGGCAGATTCTTGGGAGGAATTTCCTCAGTTCCCGGACTTTCAGGCCTTGGAGCTTGTTGTCCAGGGCAGAGCTGACGGCAGGAATGGACTCTGGAGTGTTGGAGTGCAGCACCAGTTTCCCCCTGGTACGCAGAGACGCCCAGACGCCTTGGGGCAGAGGCTTTGAGGATGTCCCGTGGGTCAGCCTGCGGGTTATCTGCAATAACCAATTTAATATTTAATTTGAGGACTTAGTAATATAATATTCCAATGACGTTGTAAAAAACCTTGGCATTTCAATATTAATATATATATTTTAAAATATATCTTATTTAAAATTTAATAAATGTTTTTTAAAAAATATGTGTTAAAAATATATTTAAACGCATATAACAATATTTATATACGTTTATAATTCTATATATATAGGGGAATTGGATGTTTTCTAGAATCGTTTTAACAAATGTTGTTAGTCAAACTTTTAAAAGGGTAAAACCCGGGCGAAGCTAAATTTAAAAAACAAGAAAATTGGTTGAAATGTGATGTTTTTCAGATTAGGGCTAGGTGATACATAAGATAACGTTTATGAGTTGTGACATATGAAGGTTGCTAATGGCTTGTTGAAAAAGTAACTCGGGTCATGATATTTACAGTGAACAATATGTACAGGGGTTCATCCCATTTACAGTATTTCACATATCAACAAGATTAGTAGTGTCTTGTGGTATAGGATCTTGGATTCTATGTTTTTCTCCTAGATTGGGTTGTTCCCCTCATTTATTTCGTTTTGAGTGCTTGTGCAAAAATGGAAGAATGTTGTTACACTGGACGAGGGTTGGGTTTACCTTAATGATAGCAACCAGCCCCATGCTACGCTACGCTAATTCTCAAATAAACCCCTTCCATAACAGGGTCAATCAATACAAGAAAGGTTTCCCAAAATGTGTCAAGAACGTTGCAGGTTTCTGCTACAAAGGGAGGCTTCCTATACCGAAGGGGGACCAAAAAATATCAAGATAAATTAGAAAAAACTACAAAAGAGTTGTCTTAAACCAATTATTTCACGATGATGTCCCATTTTGCAACCAAATGACTCAAGATCCAAGTGTCTGCACCAAATGAAGCCACGAGTCATACTTTACTTTCAACATGTCAATATCTGTACGAAAAGAGATTAAACCGGAATTTCGCACATCCCTTTCAAGCACATGCCTACCAAATCCCAAGACCTGACTTCTATGGATTTTTTGTGTTTTTGGCTTGCTGAAAAATTTTCATAGATCCAGAAAATCGGAGCCGTTTGATCATCTCAGGAAAGTCTTTAAATACTGTTGGGATTGTCTGATCAAAATGTCTTAAGACGATGCAGGTATGTTTTTAAACCACCAAGAAGCTTACACATAGAAAACAATAAGTTGTACAAATACTTGTAAATTATTTTTAATAAACCACTATAAGCGTTCTTTAGAAATGGAAAGCCCTCTGTATATTATTAAATATTATTGTAAAACTTGTCATATAGAAAGGCACTTCAGGATCTATACACACCAGGAATATTTGTAGACACCACATATGAAAGAGCTAAATATATGTAATTTATAAGGATGAAAATATAATTGAATTCAAGAAAGTCTATAGTTTAATTTCCTGGAAATAGAAAATTACCAATCATTTGATATTTTCCTTTTAGGTAAGAAAATGCCAATAGCAGCGTTCAGATGCAGGATCAACACACCATCTTTTATTATATACCTACCCTGATATTCTTCTTCACTACTTTAAACTCTTTTGAAGCAAGATTCAATCAACTTAAATAATTGTGACTTTGTAAAAATTAGTACAATGTCACATTTGTACTATTTTTTCACATTTTTTCGCGGTCTCACGCAATTCTGGCCTTAACTACCCGTTTCATGATTTTTCGGGATGCCTGAATGACCAGGTTTTTGGTCGTTGAGGTACAACACTGACGAAGGCCAACAGCCCGAAAGGCATATGCGTTTAGCTTTTCTTGATTAATCAAAAATGGGTATTTGATCAATTCTGGAATAATAAAAATCAAAAAATATATATTTATTCCCGATAATATCCAGCAAATTTCAGTTGCACGATAACGAGGTACCTCTTTTCTTTTCTTAATTCTGATTTTGTTAAGATAATAAATACGCTTATTTCTCTATAATTGAATACACTTTTCTTATTTTTAAAAGAAAAGTCAAGGATTGACTTTTTTGTGAGTTGTAAGCAGTCTGAGCTATGCTAAAGAGAACCAAAAGCCAAAAAAACGCGTCTTTCTTGATAATTCAATAAAAGGCATTGAACAATTTTAGGAACTGAGAAATGCAAAACCATCACTCATTTGATTATTTTTTTTACAATATATGGCAGAAATCTATCAGCAATGTTCATTTGCCTGATCAGTAGATGATTTTTTATTATCTTACAACCTTGAGAGATCTTTAAGGAGAATTAAGATTTTTTTTAATATAGAACACATAATTTGAAAATAAAATGCAAAATAAATAATTTTAACCACAAAGATGGAACAATATGTATGTTCCAGAAATTAAATTGAAAATTAATTATTTGATGCACCTTTTTGTAAAATAATTTGTGATTAGCTTGTGGGGTGCAAGTATTTTGTATGCCTTCATTGTTTTATTTATAAAAACGCCATTTATTTTATGATTTTCTATGAAAATTTAAAATAATCTAACAAGTAAAAATGAACAAATATCGAATTTAAAACTTTTCAAAATAATTGGTCAAAATTCATTATTCTAGAACGTGTAGCAAAATCTAGAAATTTCTTCTCGCCAAGGGGCTACTCTGTGCAATAAGCATGGCATTTTTATCATAATCAGATGGAAGTTAAAGTTTATAAGATAAATTTAAAGAATAGAGGCATTTAATTTGATTTAAAAAAAGTGCTAAGGAAGTATTTCCAGTTTTCGCCAATTTTGAAGCATGCATGCGTTTAAAAATACAATTTTTATAAATTAGGTTAATACAATTTTTCCCTTACATAAAAAAGCAAAAGATATGTCAAAGAAAATTTGTCTTTTTGTTAAAGGTATGTTTTACTTTGTCTTCCCGAAAAGATATTTATTTTTTCCACAAATTATAAAAGCGAAGAATCAAAATTTGGAATCGGTGAATTCACTATAAGCAATATAGTAAAGGTTTATGTACTTATAAATTTATTCAATGCTGGTAGCTGAAATACAATTAAACCTGTCTATAGCGCTATAGACAGGTCACTTTTAATGTAAAATGTTTACATTTTAATGTTTAAAATCGGGTGCTATAGAGAGGAAGGCGCTATTTAGAGGGGGCGCTATAGATAGGTTTAACTGTATTTACCAGGTCTATTAGTATGAAACGCGAAAATTTTCAGTGAATTCAAAAGTTCACCAATTCCATACAACAAAAGATTTTTTATTCAAAGTAATTGCCCTGATTAGCTATACACTCGGACCACCTTTCAGGCAATTTTCGAATTCCTTGTCTGAAAAATTCTATTCCTTTTGAGTCGAACCAGTCAACAAGCCATTTTCGGAGTATGTCTGAGTTCGAAAATTCCTGTTTTTTTAGGGCGTGTCCTGAAGATGTGAAAAGGTGGTAGTCCGACGGCGCTAAGTCTGGTGAGTGCGGCGGGTGGGGTAAGAGTTCCCCGCCCAAGTATTTTATGGTGTTTTTGACCACTGTAGCGTTGTGGGCTGGAGCGTTGTCATGCTGCAGTATCAGCTTGTTGGGCTTTTCACGCAATTCCGGTCCTTTTTCATTCAACGCCTCTCTCAAACGGTGCATTTGTTGTTCGTAGCGACTAGTATTGACCGTTTCGCCAGGTTTTAGGAGCTTGAAATATACTACGCCGGTCTGGTCCCACCATACGCAAAGCATTGCCTTTTTTCCTAAGCGATTGGGCCTAGGCTTCCGTTTTGGAAATTGGCCGAGCAGGCCCCACGACTTTTGGCGCATAGGATTGCTGAAGTGGATCGATTTCTCATCAGAAGTTACGATTCGGTGCAAAAATGACTTCTTTTCATGCCTGGCGAGCAGCCCTTCGCAAGTTACCAGACGCCGTTCTTGCTGCCTTTCGCTCAACTCGTGGGGGACCTATCTGAAAAGCTTTTGGGTCATTCTTAGGCTGTTTAAACGTAGGGAAACAGAATCTTTAGACACCTGGAGCTGTTTCGCGAGTTTCTCCTGCGTTTGGGTACTGTCGTCATCCAACAAAGCTTGCAGTTCAGCGTCCTCGAACTTTTGGTGCGGTTTTCCACGTGGTTCATTATCAAGTTCGAAATCGCCACTTTGGAATTTTTTAAACCACCTGTAACACTGTGATTTGCTCAGAACGTGGTTGCCGTGAACTTCCTCGAGCATTCGGTGGGCTTCAGTGGCACTTTTCTTCCAGTTGAAGGCGAACAACAAAACTTCCCGCAAATGGGCACTTTTTGGCTCGGAAATCACCATTTTCCACGGGCTCCAGAAATTTTCCACGATTTGAATTTTCTAAAACTCCACGCATGCTGATGCCACGTGAGTCAAAAAACAAAATGCCTTCAACAGCGCCACCGGCGGCTCAAATAAAGTTGCACAGCGCCCTCTGGCAGCCATTTTCGCGTTTCATACTAATAGACCTGGTATATAATATTTTTAGTGCATTTTAACAAAAGTTTTTTGAAACCAATTTTCATTAATTAATTATTTAATTCTTAGTCCCTTAAATTTTAAGTGTACACATTTATCATTATATTTTAAAATATTGTTAAGTTTTAATTCTATTTTTTTTTAATGATTAATTCTCTCTCTTTTTCTCCGATAATATCCTCACAAATATTTCCATATCTTTAGTTCATACTACCGATTTATTTTTATGAAATGTCAGAGATTCATAAAATAATTGCAAAAGTATAAACACAATATATACATATTAGTATTATGATGCATTTGCGCGCCATCTGTTATCAAAATTCTAAACTATTATAGACGCGTATGATTTATATATATTTACTAGCCGAATGACCCGGGCAACGCCCAGGTTTTACCCGATTAAATGTTTTTATTCAAATACTATTAGTTACAATTATAAATTGGCGCCGTGGATGTCACTCTTGTGAAACGTCCCGCTCCAAACTTTGTGTCAGAGAAGCAATATTTTTATAAAGAGATGATCTGGCTTTGTGTCTTCTGCTCGAATGAATGTTTTTATGTTAGAATTTTGTTCCTGCACACTAAAAATGAACTGGCTTCACCCGTGGTCTCAGCTTTTTGGAAATTTTCCCGATATAATTTTGTATATGATAATCAAACATGATACAGCAATATTGTCATCATCATTTTCTGACTAAAAAAACAACTATTTTTGCCCAGAACCTGTCGATTTTATTTTTTACTAGCCGAATGACCCGGGCAACGCCCAGATTTTACCCGATTGAATGTTTTTATTCAAATACTATTCGTTACAATTATAAATTGGCGCCGTGGATATCACTTTTGTGAAATGTCCCGCTCCAAACTTTGTGTCTGAGAAGCGATATTTTTATAGAAAGATGATCTGGCTTTGTGTCTTCTGCTCGAATGAATGTTTTTCTGTTAGAATTTTGTTCCTGCACACTAAAAATGAACTGGCTTCACCCGTGGTCTCAGCTTTTTGGAATTTTTCCCGATATAATTTTGTATCTGATAATCAAACATGATACAGCAATATTGTGATAATCATTTTCTGACTAAAAAAAACAACAACTATTTTTGCCCAGAACCTGTCAATTTTATTTTTTTATTGGCTAAAAATCCGATAAATATATTTTCCAGATTTTTCTCTATGTCCTGTCAAAACACGTTTTACATGTACATTAGGTCAGCTGATATTACTTTCCATCTTCACCGCTAGAGGCGCTGCTTGCGAGCGAAAAGGCAAATTTGCAACGCAATTTGCAAATAACTCGAGGAATATTTGGGATAGAGACCTGAAATTTTCACTATAAGTTTTTCCAGATTCTACTCTATATACTGTTAAAATTTCAGTTAGATTAGTTACGTATTGTGGACGTGTATAGCCGACATAGGAATAAACACACATACATACACTAACTTTTATATAGTTTTTTTATTTTTTTTTTTTTATTTATGCACCTTATCCCAGTACAATCTTAGATTTGTACTATTTTTTTCACATTGACTTTTATATATATAGGGATATTCCAAATTGTGCCTCATCATATATATATATACTTATGGACAAAACGTAAGAAAGTTTTACCTTTTAATGGCATTTTTTTTTAAATTAAAGTGTTACCTTTTCATTTTTTAAAAGATTAATCTTGTTAAGTTATGGGTGGAATGAAGCTTAAAACAAAGTGGGAAGTATATAAATTCAATTCACTCTGTTAGTCATCTAGTCTTACTAAAAATATATTTATAATAATCATGGCACAGTGGTCAATGACATCTTTTATGAATATTTCAATTGTATTAAAATCAATTTTATATTTTATTAGGGTAATAAAGCACAATTTGGATTATAGATTATAGCTACAAGAAAATAAGACCTAATCCAAATAATTTGATAGTGTATAAACATAAGTTAATAAGACCAAATCCAAATAAATAAATTGTGTGTGACGTTACTGTTACAGTGTTGTTACCATCTTCAGACAATAGTACTGAATGTGAAATTTTACCACAGCATGGTTTAAATAGTTACTGTTATCAAGTGTGTAAACAAGATTGCAGATAAGAAGATAGTTTTATTTATTTATTTGGATTTGGTCTTATTACCTTGTGTTTATAATCTACTAGACGAATGACCCGGCTTCGCCTGGGAATTCAGGAGTACATAAAAACGAATAAACGCCGTTAAGATGCTAATAATATGTACATTTAAATATTAGGAGAGATTTTGCATATTGCTTGATATTAGAATATTTTATTAAGTTAGTTTGTATTTTTTGCATATTGACTATTACAATGTACTAGAGCGCCATCTGTTATCAAAGTATAAAACTATTTTAGAGGCGTAATATTCTTTTTAAAATAAAACAATTTCTACTGTCCTTACTGCGATGAAAAATTAAAGGGAGGGCCTGGCTCATCAGTGGTGAACCCTCCCAGCGGTTTCGCCAGTTTAATATTGACTATTGTTTGTTTAATTTTAAGAATTATATCATATTGACTGTAACTTTTATTCATTATATAAAAAAAAAACAAAGGGCAGAACAAAAATTAATAAAAAATACGAAAGCCATTGTTTACATACAGTAACGCTAATTTTGTAAAGTTTTTTTTTTAATTGCATTGTGTGCACTTACCGTAACTTAGTAATATAAATTTCTCTCTCAATACTTTAAAAAAAAAAGTGGCACTCGTATAAAAAGATATTTAAAAAAAGTACGCAAGCAAATTGAAAAGAAATGCAGAACGCTCATTGGTCGCTCAATTGGCCTCGTGTTGTTACTTCGCCTCGTATTTACTCCGCGTAAAAAAAAAATGTTCTTCAAATGAAAAAAGGAAATGCCAAAAATACTAATCAAAATGTAGCCGAAATTTTTCCTCAGGTTTATAAAAAGCGACATGCAAAATTTGGTACCAATTGGTTCAGTAGTTTTTTATTTTATCGCGAAACAGACAGACATTGACTTTTATATATAGAGAGATTGGCTAAAAATCCGATAAATATATTTTCCAGATTTTTCTCTATGTCCTGTCAAAACACGTTTCACATGTACATTAGGTCAGCTGATTTTACATCCCAACTTCACCGCTAGAGGCGCTGCTTGCGAGCGAAAAGGCAAATTTGCAACGCAATTTGCAAATAACTCGAAGAATATTCGGGATAGAGACCTGAAATTTCCACTATAAGTTTTTTCAGATTCTACTCTATATACTGTTAAATTTTCAGTCCGATTAAAAACGTATTGTGGACGTGTATTGATTAAAAGACAATACCAGATTAAGAAAATTCGGGAAAAAAACCTGTAAATCATAGTTTTGGGCTATGGGGACTTGTAGGTAGGTATAGGAGCAGCTAAGGTGCTATAAACTATTATGTTATAAGTCTTCCGATCATCAGAATCTACTAAGAAAATAGATTTTCTTTCTGGATGAGAACTGACGCGGACCATTCCCTAAAAGCAGGTTCTCAATGTGGACGTTCCGAATTTACTAAAACTGGTGTTGTGACTTTGTCACTAACCTTCTAATATACAAGATTGTCAACAGATTGTGCATAAATTTACGTATTTCTTTTTAAATGGTCTAATGGTTTAAATCGACCACTCTACTATGTTTTAAAATAACATCTCTGGTATCTTTTAAAATCTTTCCTAAATTCTTGAAACAACACTTGTGAAAAACTAAGGTTAGTTATTTATGTCATATAAGAAACAACACCTACACACATGAACATTATTTATTTTTTAAACTTCGATCTGAATTTTTGTGTGACCAAACTGTCTTAACAAGGAATTGATTTTTCTTGAATGCTATAAGTAAAAATTATTGAACATAGAGTCCTATATAAAGTGTGCTGAATTGGATGTCAGGATAAAAAAAATGAAGACAGGAGTTTTCTAAGCGAACTTTTTATTGGGGGAAAGTTACAAGCTTTCGAGTCCAACAGGTCTTCTACAGGTTATATATATAATGCTGCCACCAATAAAAGCTAGGCACTGCCCCCATCCACCTACTGTTTCATTATAAGAACTACCGCATTGTATGATCATTCTTCGTGTAGCATATGATGATCATTTAAATTGGTTTTTGTTTGTTTGTAAACATTACCTTGGAATATGCACTCATATGAGGTTTTCATATCTTAAGTCTTATATATTTACCTATGACATCATTCAACTACTATTTTACAACATTTTAAAAATAAAATTAGTTGTGATTTAAATAATAAACGATTATACTTTACAGATATAAAACTAGAGATCAATACTTATAACAGGAACAAGGCCTCGACCCACACATCTATTTATAAATGTTTAACTTGAAGGAAGTTTGTGGTTCAATCGTCAAAAAAAGATTCAAAATATTTCTAACTTTATTTTTATTCTGACATGTAAGAATAGGGACTGGCATCGTCATGGCAGGACTCTTGGAATTAAGAATAGGGACTTGTATCGTCATGGCAGGACTCTTGGATTTGATAATAGGGACTTGTATCGTCATGGCAGGACTCTTGGAATTGAGAACAGGGACTTGTATCGTCATGGCAGGACTCTTGGAATTGAGAATAGGGACTTGTATCGTCATGGCAGGACTCTTGGAATAGAGAACAGGGGCTTGTATCTTTATGACTGGACTATTGGAATTGAGAATAGGGACTTGCATCGTCATGGCAGGACTCTTGGAAATAAGAATAGGGACTTGTATCGTCATGGCAGGACTCTTCGATTTGAGAATAGGGACTTGTATCGTCATGGCAGGACTCTTGGAATTGAGAACAGGGACTTGTATCGTCATGGCAGGACTCTTGGAATAGAGAACAGGGGCTTGTATCTTTATGGCTGGACTATTGGAATTGAGAACAGGGGCTTGTATCGTCATGATAGGCCTTTTGGAGTTGAGAATTAAAATGATATTCTCAAGGGGCAGGGTTCTAATATTTGAGAATAGGGACTCAGGAGAGAGAGAGAGTGCATCCGACTTTGGGTCTTGGATTCAAGACGAGTCTCCCGGGCCGCGCTACAGGACTGCTTCTCCCTAGACACACTTCGAAGGCCAGCACATCGCCATTCTTACAAGGGATAGTTCGTGAGATCAAAACACTTCTAAATACTATACAAAAACAACCATTTTTATATTGTTAAACGAACGCGCGATAACATCCAAACATACCGAAGAAAGAGGATAAACTATCGTGGACACACAGAAAAGAACGCCAAAAATTGAACGAAAAGACTTGGAGGAATTGAATGAACAAGGCGACTAGTTGGACTAGTAGGTATCAAATAACCCAATCAAACTGTTCTAACAACCTTGAATTCTCGAACGAACTAGCCGAAAGGTCAGGCTAGAACGAACAACCAGTCTAGTACAATGGTAAGCCCAAGCACGCCTGGACGCCCCAGCTGAGCGAACAACGCTAGAACGAACGCGCAAACTAGGTCAGAACAAACACCCCAGAGCATTGGACGCACTAGAACGCACAGTACGCACTAGACCGCACGACGCCTCCTGGACGAGCAATACGACCTAATACGCATGTACGCGATAGATACGGACAACACTCCAGAACACCTGAACCAACACTAGGACAGGGTGAACGAACTAACGGGAACGCACAGACAAGAACGCCAAACGTCAAGAACAAACGAAAGCACTGGGAGAGATTGAACGAACTAGGTGACCAGACGGACCAGAACGAACGAGTCCCAGGAATACACGACCAACAGTCCTAGCAAACCTTGAATTCTTGCACGAACTAGTCGATGGTCTGACTAGCACGAACAACCAGTCTAGTACAATGGTAAGCCCAAGCACGCCTGGACGTCCCAGCTGTACGAACAACGCTAGAACGAACGCGCGAACTAGGTCAGAACAAACACCCCAGAGCATTGAACGCACTAGAACGCACAGTACACACTAGACCGCACGACGCCTCCTGGACGAGCGATACGACCTAATACGCATATACGCGATAGATACGAACAACACCCCAGAACACCTGAACCAACATTAGGACAGGGCGAACGAACTAACGGGAACGCACAGACAAGAACGCCAAACGTCAAGGACAAACGAAAGCACTAGGACTGATGAACGAACTAGTAGACAGAACGAACTAGAACGAACAAGGCCCTGGAATAACCAACCAAAATGGTCTAACAAACCTTGAATTCTCACACTACCTAGTCAAACAGTCAGGCTAGAACGAACAACCAATCTAGTACAATGGTGAGCCCAAGCACGCCTGGACGCCCCAGCTGAACGAACAACGCTAGAATGAACGCACGAACTAGGTCAGAACAAACACCCCAGAGCATTGAACGCACTAGTACGCACAGTACGCACTAGACCGCACGACGCCTCCTGGACGAGCGATACGACCTAATATGCATGTACGCGATAGATACGAACAACACCCCAGAACACCTGAACCAACACTAGGACAGGGCGATCGAACTAAAGGGAACGCACAGACAAGAACGCCAAACGTCAAGGACAAACGAAAGCACTAGGAATGATGAACGAACTAGTAGACCGCAGTGACTAGAGCGAGTGAGGCCCTTGAATAGCCAACCAAACTGTTCTAACAACCTTGAATTCCCGCACGAACTAGCTGAAAGGTCAGGCTAGAGCGAACAACCAGTCTAGTACAATGGTAAGCCCAAGCACGCCTGGACGCCCCAGCTGAACGAACAACGCTAGAACGATCGCGCGAACTAGGTCAGAACAAACACCCCAGAGCATTGAACGCACTAGAACGCACAGTACGCACTAGACCGCACGACGCCTCCTGGACGAGCGATACGACCTAATACGCATGTACGCGATAGATACGAACAACACCCCAGAACACCTGAACCAACACTAGGACAGGACGAACGAACTAACGGGAACGCACAGACAAGAACGCCAAACGCCAAGGACAAACGAAAGCACTAAGAGTGATTGAACGAACTAGGAGACCAGACGGAACAGAACGAACGAGTCCCCATAAAAGAAGACCAAACTTGTTGATCATATGAAAAGGTGCGACGGAAAAGAACAGAAATCCAGCGCCAAAATACAGATAGACTAGTTAAGGAAAAAATTAATGATCAGAGCACAATCAACTAGCAACGCCAATGTACCAAATGTACAGAAGATACAGATAGAATGGAGAAACTAGATATGTAAAATAAATTCAGCCAAGGTGAACTAAACTAATATCTAGAAAGAAAAAAGTGACTGAGCAATGCAACCAGAAATTGAAAATTTCGACCACATGATCCAAACTAAAATCAAGCAAGAAAAAAGAAATTGCACCAGACACTTATAAATTGAAATTTTCGACACATATGATACAAACCAAAATCAAGCAAGAAGAAAATATTGAATCATGCAACCTGAAACTGAATAACTGACTGACAAGATTCAAACTGAAAAGAATCAAGCAAGAAGAAAAAACTGAATAATCCAACCAGAAATTTAAAAAAAATCAAGAAACAGGATCAAAATTAAAATATAGCAAGAAGAAACTGACTATGTATTCAGACACCGAGAGAACATAAACACATAAATATATATATATATATATATAAATAAATATAAAGCATATATTGGATATAAATTTATTAATCAGCCAATATTTCTAGGGGCAACACGCCTCTCTTTATCAAGGCTTTTCTTTGATTTGAACTAAATCACGTGGGCATGTGATCCACTCACGCTATACAAGACCAAAGTAAGAAACCATCTAATGAAAAATTCACTGTATATAAAATGTATTTACAATTGCTATATTTAATAATAATTAAAAGAGTATATAATTAAATAACCATTTGATTAAATAAATGAAGAGACTGATAAATATTAGAAAATAAAATGAGTGAGGATTATGATTCAATATGTTGTGTTGATATATATAAATAAAAATATATTACAAGTATAAATTTATACAAAAATAATGAAATAAAAAATAATAAATAAATAAATAATTTAGGAAGATATAAATTCTCTGTAAATTTCTGGTAGGTCAATTTTCCTATTTATGCTTTCTGAATCTTTTATAGAGGCCCAACTTTCTAAAAAAGATTCAGAAAGCATAAATAGGAAAATTGACCTACCAGAAATTTACAGAGAATTTATATCTTCCTAAATTATTTATTTATTTATTATTTTTTATTTCATTATTTTTGTATAAATTTATACTTGTAATATATTTTTATTTATATATATCAACACAACATATTGAATCATAATCCTCACTCATTTTATTTTCTAATATTTATCAGTCTCTTCATTTATTTAATCAAATGGTTATTTAATTATATACTATTTTAATTATTATTAAATATAGCAATTGTAAATACATTTTATATACAGTGAATTTTTCATTAGATGGTTTCTTACTTTGGTCTTGTATAGCGTGAGTGGATCACATGCCCACGTGATTTAGTTCAAATCAAAGAAAAGCCTTGATAAAGAGAGGCGTGTTGCCCCTAGAAATATTGGCTGATTAATAAATTTATATCCAATATATGCTTTATATTTATTTATAGATATTATTATGGATTGCTCAATATTTAAAATAATATATATATATATATATAAGCCATCAACAAAATATCCAGTTTCAAGATAAGGAGCTACCCTTCCATTATATATTATAATATTATCACAGTATATTTATAGGACCAGTAAAACTGTAAGGAAATTGAAATATAAAAATATAAAAGTTGGACTTTGCACTGCCTTTTCTGGAATGGTCCAATCTATTCATGGCACTTCAATCGGTGATATCTGTTAAGAAATCTTGGAGTTCTTCATAAAGGAAAATCCAAATTTTATTAAATATAAAGAAAGAGAGATATCTACAAAGTTTAAACAATAAAGGATAGAATTGTGAATTTAACTTTGTTAATTAATGTTTCTTGAGTTTTATAAATTGAACCGATGTTCTATGTATTCTATGGATGTGTTCAAACATCACGTTCTGATTAACATCAAATAGTAATCAATGAAGTTGAATCTTTGATGTTGAACAAATTGCAAAGACTATTATAAATATTTGGTTATTTCCTTGTGTAGGTAGGAACTCTCGATGTTAAATTATAAGCTGAATCAAGTTTGTTTTAAAAAGGATTCAATCTAGTGATAAATAACTTTGTGTCTGGATTCTGCTTGTGTTCAAGTAAACTACTATGTTGCTAGCAATGTGAATGTAATGTACAGAATGTTGGGTGTGATAATAAAAATAAAC
>CP092877.1:49893601-49964767 GCA_030710605.1 Cordylochernes scorpioides
AGTTTTATAATATTATATCAGTGTGTCACCACTACTCCCCTTTATCTTTATTTTTATTCTAGTAACTAATTTGTGCCCCAAATTATTTCCCATTTAATAGGTTTACTAACTTTTCTCTCATTAATTTGTAAATAGACTTACAGTTTTACTAGTTTTGTGGTGTTGGACTTTGTTTTTTAACTTACAGATGTAGATAAAACATTTCAATATTAATCGATAATATCATTTTGTTTATTAACCATCAAAATTAATGCCAGCAACTACCAATCAACCCTTTATATATTATTACCTTTAATATTTTTATTTTCTTCTAATTTTTTTTCATCATGTTTAGACTTAGAATTTTACAACTTCAACTATTTTAGACATCATTTTAAAAAACCTACACCTAACAATATTTATAATATTTCTTAAACAGATAAAACATTTATCATTTTATTTTTCTTAATAGATTTTCAAAATGTTATTTTGACGCTTCCCTTACAACCTCTAACTCTATCCCATGAACCTTTCCTCCCAACTTTTTACATCCATCAAGAGATTATTGTTCATCAGCCATTTTCTTTTTTTTTTATTGATTAAACTAACTAGAAGACCCTTCCTCGCTGTACATTTCCCAACAGTGAGCTCAGGAGACCCTGTTGGATTTTTTTTTCCTCTCATCGTCTGGCTCATCATTTTTTCATTTTTCAACTTTTTCTTTTCACCACACAAGCCGGACACAATCAAAATTGACAGCAATGAATCTCTTACACCCACCTCTCTTTTTCCGCATCCTTCAAACCTCCAACCTTCCAAGGGATTCCAGTTCACCGAACATTTTTGTTTTTTTTCATTGATTAATCCAACTGGAACAATCCTTCCTCGTTATACCCATTCCCAATAATGAGTTCAGGATATCCAGCGCGATCTTTTTATTTTCTTTTTCTCATCGCCCGACTCATCACATCAATTCACCATTTTTTCAACTTTTCACTTTTTTTTCATAATTCAACCGGGCACAATCATTATGGACAACAGGGATCCCTCTTACCTCTACCTCTCCCTTTTACCTCCACCAATCTTCCCACCTCTTTTCACTGTCTGAACTAATGATGCAGACGGAATATCTTGGGCCTTCTGTTAATGAAAACAATGCCTCACTTAAACAAGTTCGCATTGCATTGCAGAATGCTTGGGATACTACTTTGCAGAAACATGCTCAGAAACTCCCTTCCCTTTTTCAACCTTAGCGTCACATTATACGTTCGGTCAATAAACTAACTTCATTTTTTCCTCTCATCTTTTATGCAATAAGATATTATTTTTCCTGGTACGATTCATTTTACCATATTTACCATTTTGTATTATATACTTTCTCTTAATCTTTTATCATTCATTTTGTGCGTTTTTATTTTTATAACCTTGATTTTTTTTTCATTGATACACCACCATTACAACATCTTTCTCTGTTTAACTTGTAACTTTATAATAATTTTAACTAATTTGTATACAAATTATTTCTTTTATTTTTTTATAATAGGTTTGTTAGGTCATCACTCATTACATGTCATTCCCCCAACCAAACCTTCATCACCGGGGACACATTCTGTAGTATATTTTGAGTTAGATAGTTCACAACCTTCTTCTGATATTAATTATATAACCCCATATCTATATATAAAAATATGTATCGAACAATGGAAGTGACAAATAAAACAAAGAGGGAGGTAGACCAGACGACAAAGACCAGACGAAAACAACGCGGCGCCAGAAAGTGACGTGATTACAATAGCCAATCAGGAATCGCCACATATGCGGGCGTCCCAGAGTATATAAAGGCGCAGAATTTAGACAAGTTGGTTGTTTTTAAGAGCGACGCCGTTATACGGTCGGGTTTCTCACCCCTATTTGCGATGTAGGGCATCCGTGACGCCCGTGGTCCGACTGTCTTCGTCCGTGGTCTACCTCTACCTTCTTGGAGTTACCATCTAGACCTGCCTCTGTCTCTTGCTGTCCCAGTGCGGGAATCCCATCACGCACCCACTACCACGACTGCCCAGCACATTCCACATCGGGTTTACTACATATATATATATATATATCGTAATATATCCTGTGGACTTTCAATATAGCTGTGATATTATGCTATGCTGGGAAACCTTACTCTTGGGGTTGAAGATTGTTGAAGTGATGGCGCAGTCGTGATGTCTGAATGGTAAAGGTTTTCACACAAGGGAAATAAGCCAGAACACTTGATGGGTTGAAATAAAAGGCAACTGGTTTGGAGGAAAGAAAGCTTGAGAAAGCGGAGCGATTTTGACTATTAACTATCGGATCACATGGTGATGACCGACTTGACTATGGGATGAATTGAGAGAGAGGTCTCTAGAGCAGAGGTTACCTTGGTGAGAGCGAGTCGAAGCCTGATCCGAACTCGGTGGGAGCGAAGCGACTACTAACTATCCTTCCTTCTCGATTTAACACGAAGAGTTTTCTTCTTTCCCATTGGCGGGAAGTTGTCACGTGGGCTTTTTTCTATTGGTTGACCTACTTAGGTGTTGTTTCCTAATTGGTAGGAAGATGTCACATGGCCGTTGGCTATTGGTTGACCTACTTAGGTGTTATCTTCTAATTGGTTTCTACTGAGGTCTTTGTCGGAAGATATCCGGCCTTGCCCAGGAAATACTGGTCGTTAAACTTAGCTTTTATGATTTCCGGGGTCGTAAGGTTGACTGTGACTTTATTAATAGTTGTGTTCTCTTCTAAGCCTACTTCCTAAGTTTTTCTCTAAGGCGTTCTATCCTCCAGTTACCTTTGTTCTTTTATTAAATCCTTTTAAAACATACATTGTACATACATAGTGGGTCGGAGGTGCATACAGTTATATACAAATTATGACATATATATATACTAGCGGATGTGTACCCGGCTTCGCCCGCCTAACGAATATTATTGATAATATTATTATATTCTAGTTTTTTACTTTTGAAATATCTCCCTTTGCTAAATCCTGTAGAGGGGAATCATGTATAGGACTGGATGCCCCAATAAAAAGGCTTGTGTGTGTGTGTGTGTGATAATATTATTATTGATAATATTCCGGAACACACAGAATATTATGATAATAATGATAATAATATTCGTTGCATTATATATTTATACTAGCGGATGTACCCGGCTTCGCCCGTTACCCGAGTAAAGGTTTGTCTAACGAACATTTGTTAAAACAATTCTCTATAAACTTATTTAAAAAAAAGATATATTTTGATAATTTGAAACTCGTAAATTTGAATCTCTCGATAAAGTGAACATTTTTTCCCGGTCCCTGGGTACCTGTGTGCCTTGTCATCATGAATTTTGTCTTTCCTAATTTTCTACATTACAAAATCATCGTTTTATCTAGTGAACATTTTTCCCGGTCCCTTGAAAAATACTCGATAAGTTGAATAAAATCAATATTAATTGGTTCCCTCGGTAATTGGAAGTTAAAGGAATAGTATCTTCGCCTTTTTAATTTTTTTATTTAGGTAACCTGGATTCCTGGAGTATCTTCGCCTTGAATTGTATCATTATTCTTGTCTCAAATAAATTGCCGTGTCATCCTGAGATAATCTTACTTTTGATAAATAATATTTAAGATAACAAACTTAGTGATAAGAAAACTTGTTATCATCGTCACAATGGGGGCGCTGCTTGCGAGTTAAATCTACAAATCTGCAAATAACTCTAAGGATATTCAAGATATTCATGAAATTATTTTTCAAAAACCTTCCCGGTGATATACCTAATAATATCCCAAAATTTCACGGCGATTGGATGTATGGTTTTTGAATCTATAGAGGGCAGACAAACAGACAGACAGACATTCAATTTTATATATATATAGATAATATAGAAAATATATTTTTCGAGCAAACATATCCACTCTCTCTACTGAATATATTTTTAAAAAGATATATATAAATAAATAATATCTAGAGATAAACTACACAATCTTAGCCAAAAGGCCGAGAAACGATATTTTATATATAGAGATGACCTGGCTTCGTGTGTCTTCTGCTCGAATGAATGTTTCGCAGGTAGAATTTTGTTCCAGCCTACTGAAAATTATTATCTGGCTTCACCCGTGGTCTGTTTTAGTGAATATTCCCCTAAAGAATTTTGTTTATGTCAATCAAGCATGATACAGCAATATTGTCATCATCATTTCTGACTAAAAAAATATTGTTGCTCAGTACCTGGTTATTTATAATTTTTCTTGGTTAAAGCGCGACAAAAAACTCTTCCAGATTTAACTCTCTGTCCCGTTCAAATTTCAGCGAGTTTAGTTACATATTGAGGGCGTGCATAGCCGACAAACATATATATCATGATGGATAATCCAATTTTTGGAACTCCACATTTCACTTCTTTTCAGACGAATTGATTCACCTACACGTCTCATAATGTTTAAATAAGACTCGTTATTGATTGTTTGACCTTCCTCTAGATATTCATAATGCACAATTCCCTTTATGTCAAAGAACCTGACCAATAAGACTTTGTTTTTTGACTTGCAAAGTCGGGATTTCTTTGTTCTTGGTTCATCTTTTCCTTTCCACTCCATGGATTGGTGTTTTGTTTCGGGCCATATCTGTAAACCCATGTCTCGTCTCCAGTTATTACCTTTTTCTTCCAATTAGGGTTTTCTTCCACCATTTCAAGCATTTTTTAGCAACTTCAACGCGATTCTCCTTTTGTTGGATTGTAAGCATTTTAGGGACAAATTTTGAAGATGTCCTGTTTAACTGCAAGTCTTCTTTAATTATCGATCCAACTAATGATTTTGATATTCCTGTTTCTTCCTCAATGTCCCGTAACCCTATTCGTGGGTTTTATTTTATCAAATTTGAAATTTGGCTCACATTTTCAGGGTTCCTGTGCAGAATTGGACGTCCAACATGCTGCTCATCTTTCACCGATTCCATTCCATTTTTAAATCGTGAAAACCATCTAAATTTCATTTCCAAATGCCAATTCCAACAAATCTAAAGTTTTTGAAGCCGATTTCCTAATTTTGTAGCAAAATTTAATACAAATTCATTGTTTGAATTTTCTATCCATTACAAATTAGAAGTTGTTATGCAAGGCGTTCTTTTTACAAGCTTACAATTTATCGACTGCGTGCGCAATCACGTGATATACCGCAGTGTAGCCGAAGCTTTCTATTTTTTTAAATAGATTTTTTTTAAAATATCATTTCATTTTTTCTTTGTTTTTGACTGGCCTCATTATTTATTGGACCCACCTTGTACCTTTCATAACAGGGTCAATCAATACAAGAAAAGTTTCTCAAAATGCTTAAAGATCATTGCAGGTTTGTGCTACAAAGGGAGGCTTCCTATAAGAAGGTGGACAAAAAAATATCAAGATAAATGAGAAAATATACAAAAGACTTGTCTTAAACCCATTATTTCATGAAGGTGTCCCATTTTGCAACCAAATGACTCAAGATCCATGTATCTGCACCAAATAAAGCCACGAGTCATATTTTACTTTCAACACGTCAATATCTGGACGAAAAGAGATGAAACCAGAATTTCAATTTCGTACATTCCTTTTAAGCACATGTCAAATTCCTAGACTTGACTTCTATGGATTTTTGTGCTTTTGGCTTGCTAAAAAATCTCATAGATCCAGAAAATGGAAGCTGTTAAAAGAATCCCCTGAAAGTCTTTAAGTACTGTTGGGATGGTCTGATCGAAATGTTTCAAGACAATGCAGGTATGTTTTTAAACCACTAAGAGGCTTACACATAAAAAACAATAAGTTGTAAAAACACTTGTAAATTATTTGTAATAAAGCACTATAATCCTTCTTTAGAAATGGAAAGCCCTCTGTATATTACAAAACCTGTCATACAGAAAGACACATCAAGATCCAGACCCTCCAGGAATATTTGTAGACGCCACTCATGAAAGAGCTAAAAATAAGTAATTTATAAGAGTTGAAATATAATCGAATTCAAGAAAGTCTATAGTTTAATTTCCTGGAAATAGAAAATGACAATCAAACCCCTTTTAGGTAACAGAATGCCATTAACAGCGTTAAGATGCAGGATCAACACACGATCCTACATTATAAACTTCCCTGATAATCTTCTTCACTACTTTAAACTCTTTTGAAGCATGCTTTAATCAACTTAAATACTTGTGACTTTGTTAAGGTAATAAATACGCATATTTCTATAATTAAATACGCTTTTATTAATTTTAAAATAAACGTCAATAATTTTCTTTTTGTGAGTTGTAAACGGTCTGGGCTATGCTGTTAAGGACCAAAAATCAGAAACAAGTCTTTCTTGATAGCTCAAGAATAGGAATTGAACAATTTAAGGAAATGGGAAATACAAAACCATCACTCATTTGATATATTTTTTTTACAATACATGGTAGAAATCTATCAGCAATGTTCATTTGCCTGATCAGTAGATGATTTTTTATTATCTTACAACCTTGAGAGATCTTTATGGAGAATTAAGATTTTTTTTAAATATCGAACACATAATTTTAAAATAAAATGTAAAATAAATAATTTTAATCGCAAAGATGGGACAACATGTATGCTTTAGGAATTAAATCGAAAATTAATTATTTGATGCACCTTTTTGAAAAATAATTTGTGATTAGCTTGTGGGGTGCAAGTATTTTGTATGCCTTCATTGCTTTATTTATAAAAACGCCTTATATTTTATGATTTTCTATGAAAATTTATAATATTCAAACAAGTAAAAATGAACAAATTTCGAATTTAAAACTTTTCAAAATAATTGGTCAAAATTCATTATTCTAGAACGTGTAGCAAAATCTAGAAATTTCTTCTCACCAAGGGGCTACTCTGTGATCCAAAAAGTCGAGAACTCTACCACTGCTATATACTTATTGTTTGTTTTGTATTACCTTTAAACTTCCTTGATTCCAGCCAGTTTAAATCCCAAAGGCTGACATAAGTAATCTTATTTAATAAATTAGTTGCGGCAGATAATATATATCTAAGAATTTCTATGTTGGGTTCTTCCAAAAAATGTATTTCGCCCCATTTTTGAATAACATTTCAACTCATCCTGGGTAAGGCTAAATTTCCTTTCAATGAATTATATACTTTTGGTTTTTCATTCTTATATTAAAATTTAAACACATCATTATATAAATATATATACAATAATAAGACGTCATCTATATATGAAATATAATACAAAACTTATTTATTATTATATCTTAAATGGTGTGTGTGTGTGTTTCGATTAAACAATTTAAATTTAAGATATTTTAATTTAAATAACTATTGAAAATGGTCATTTCGAATATGTAACGTAGGCTTTTCAAATAAATTAAAACCAATACACAAATAAAATTTTAAATTTGCATATTCTTTTTAGCATGTTAATTATCATTAATTTTTATATATTTCTCTAAAATTTAAATTTAAAGATAAATTCACTAATTGCTTATTCTATGTTTCACACTTTTCTTTTTTTCTGCAAAAACAAATAAGCAAATTTGATGATACTTTATATAGCTTCCTATTTTTGCCCATACATCATAAAGCTCCTAGAGCCAATCAAAAACAGTTATTCATTAGCAAGAAGATTGTGCAATCAGCATGGAATTTTTATAATATTCAGATGGAAGCTAACGCGTTTATAATAATAAGATAAATTTAAAGAATAGAGGCATTTAAATTTGATAAGATTGCTAAAATTTTGTCGTTCGACTTTTGAATTTCCAAATGGAACGCAGAAGAAAAAAAATATTAAGAAGATCGAGGTAATTTTATTTAATCTATATAGTATATTGATAATTTTAAAGAATTATTAAAAAAAAAAATTGATATATTCACACACATACAGCTTTATTAAGACCACAGTTCTTATACAGATTCACCACAGGAAGGAAGCATAGATGGAACTCCTATATTCCAGGTAGTACAGAGCCCAACAGCCTCCAAAAAATTGATATATTTTAAATACAGCAGAATCTGAGTGACAATACTGATCAACAACCTATTTTATCTCTTGAAAATAAAGATACTTCGGCCAGTAAATATTTTTATTATCTCGACGTTTCGACAAAAATCTTTTGTCCTCGTCAAGAAATATGAATGCCGGACAGGCAGCCTCTATCTTTACGATAAACTATTTTATATATATACAAATCCATGTAAAGAAAGAATCTCTCTAAAGATAACAATCAGATCTTGTAATTCTATGAAATATTGCTCCAAAAGATGGTCAGAATGTTGAAAGAACATCTAATCATTTAACTGAATGTTGTCTATATAGTGGAACAGGTCAAATCTCTATATTGTCAAGTAGAAAATTAGGAAAGTTCCAAAATCACTTTATTAGGTAGCGCTCAAAAAGAGCAACCTAGTTTATGATATTTGCAGCAATGAATAATATGTGAAGGTTATTCATATATTAAACAGAATGTTAACATGGGATTCAATCCCAGTTCATGGCTGTCGGGAATCGAGGGTGTTACCCACTCGTCCACCGATTTATTATAAATTAGGAAAGACAAACTTCAGAATGACACAGGCAAAAACAAAATCGAAATTTTTAAAGATCTAAGACAAGCAATGAGGGAAGTTTCTAGAGTACCAAAATATAATAATAAGCACAATTTTAGATTATAGATTATAGCTACAAGAAAATAAGACCTAATTCAAATGAATTTAATGGTAACAATGCTTTTACAGAAACGTCACACACTATTAAATTATTTGGATTGGGTTCATAATTGTGGGTATAGGGATTGAAGTAAACATGGATTCGACATCTAATGATATTATTCTTTGATATCCATTTATGTTCATGTCAATAATATCTTTGAATTTATAGGAGTTAACAATTTCATTAAAATATTGGTAGATTTTTAACAATATATGGATATATTAAACCATGTGAGCAAAAATACAAAATTTGGATTAAGTCTTCTTGTTACCAAAATATAAATAATGATATAAGAAAAAAGACTAATATGTACATGAAATATAATAAATACTTTGCTACAATATATAATGTAAAAATTCATTAAAATAGAAGGAGGTCGGTGGAAGGATGGTCTAATCCGTTGGTTTTCCACCGCTACGACCCGGGTTCGATTCCCGCATTGGGCACTTTTTTCTGTTTAAAAAAAAAAATGCTACAATGGCCCCCGATTCTTGCAAAAGTCCAACTCCACCAGCGAGTGCAAGTAACCAAAAGGAGGGGCTCTGGCACATTTGTAAGTGTGGTGCACTTTAAAAGCAGTCGCCTACTTCTACCCACCATGATTATCATGGCCTGTACCACGTGTACTAGGGATAAGAAAAAAAAAAAAAAAGATATTGGGAGAATTCTAAGGTTGTACCTAGATAAGAAACTACCAAATGTATCAATACGCTATGTTAAGTTAATTTCAGATAGTTTAAATTAGGTTTGTTTTTAGGTTAGGTTTACATAAGGTAATAAGACCAAACCCAAATAGTGGGTTTTGGTCTGGTGAATCAATGGATTTGGTCATATTACCCTGTATGTCTAATCTTTAATCCAAATTGTGTCATCATTTAGGTTGAGTTGTTTTAAATGGAACCATTTCAACACATCGGCCAATCAAGTGCACAGTTTCATATCTAAAATTCTCTCAAGCTTTTTTTTTTTTATAACTATAAATTGATTATAACATCTTAATTCTCTATGGCTCCAAGTTTTATGTCCCAACTGTTTTAACCATGGTTATAGCAGCAACCTGGTTCTTACAACATAAAATCTTGGACCCAATTGATGTTGTTATAGTGAAGTTGGACTGTATTTGTTGGCCATGATAACCTCTCATTTTTTGCCATTCTAAGATGGAAGGTTTTCTTTATGAAAATTTTAAATGTTTTTTTTTTTTTTTTTTTTGTGTGCATGTTCTTTCTCACTACCTATGGACAATAATTAGACCATAAAGAAAAAGCATAAAAGAAATGGTGGAATTTTAGGTGAATATAAAAAAAAAGATGATAAAGCACAATTTGGATTATAGATTATAAACGCAAGGTTAATAAGACCAAATCTAAATAAATAGTGTGACATTTCGGTAACAGCGTTGTTACCATCGTCAGACAAAAGTATTGAATCTAGTACTTTTCATTAGTACCTCAATCTGATGATGATAACAACATTGTTTCCAGAAACTGTTACACTATTTATTTAGATTTGTTCTTATTACCTTGTGAAGATAAAAATAATGATTCAATCTAAAGATGAATGTACTAGATATGGATTCATCATGACATTTTCTATAAGCACTATCTGTTTGTCTTTGATTTCCGGACTTAAGTCTGGTCATCAACGGACAATGACTTTCCAGAATGGTTGCAAGGTTTTCCCACTATGTTCAAAGTGCAATTCTCAGCCTGCAACCCCAAAACACATTATTGATGTATTGACTCATCCATTGATGAGCTCTACTTTTCCCCTGCAGACACCATCAAAAGTCTCAAGCTTTACAAGCTTGATACCCTGATATGATTGAGTGGAGATAAGAAAGGAGAAGAAGACTATCTGTTACTTCAGGAAAACAATTGTTATACCACACACACGATTTTAAAAAAATACACATATATAAAAAAAAAATAATTTATACAACTATACTGGAAAATTAGTTGGAAGTCCTGCTGTTTTGAGGTAACCCTCTCTGGTAGATCAAACTGATAAAACAGCAGTTTTACGTGTTTATGATAATGAGCCAGGCCCTTCCTATAAAGGATATTTTGGCAGCAGCATGATTAGTACTCTGGTACTAGATCAAGTACTCTATAATTATTATAATTTTGACATCTGTCTAGTGTGCTATAGAATTCTTCAAAGATCAAATGGCTGACAGATAGGATGACCAACAAAGAAGTTTGAAGATGGAGAGAATAGGAGATGATTTGACAAAATCATTCTTCTTCTTATCTCCACTCTCAAGTTGTGACCCTTGATGGTGTCTGTTTGACAACCAACATGACTGGGTGAAGTAGAATGCATCTGCTTTTGTCATTAAGATTGGGAGCACTACTCAGTGGCAGGCCGACTTAGCTCCAAAAGAAATGGCCACCTCTGACATGAGGAACAGATGCCATGTGCAGCGGTTCCTAACATGGAGTACAGACTCATCCTGTATCCCTGGATTAGGAGCTCTTACAGGGTACTATCAGCCGGGCCAGCTGAATCCAGGTTTTTTAGCGAGCTTGTTACTGCTCCCCCTCCTCCTTTTTCATCCGGGCTTGGGACCGGCAAAGGCAGAGTTACAAAAATTATGGCTTTCAATAATAATGCACCTAAAGAATGCAAAATAAATATTGATGGAATGGTAATTGTACAAGTTATTTTCTTACAAGCATCATAAATGAAGACGTACAAAAAAGTCAGAGGTCAGAATTACAACAGCTAAAGATGCCTTTTGGAGGAAAAAAAATAGCTATTAAGAAGATATTTAAATATGGAATTGAAGAAAAATGAATGCCTAATTGTTTTGTTTGGTTGTTTTTCCTTTATGAATATGAAACTTGGACAATGACCAAGGAATTGGAGCAAGAAATTGAACTCTTTTGACATCTAGTATGATAGAAGAATTGTAAAAGATCAAATGGACAGAAAAAGTAACAAAGAAGTTTGGAGAATATTTAAGGTCTTTTAAATGAACTATCAATCATTAAATGAATACCTGAAGAAAGGCATCTTGCCCGAAAGCTTGTATGATCATATTCTCTTATAAAAGTTCTTCTCCCTGACTTGTGCTTCTTCTATAATGAATAGGGAGATTGTTGTTGTATCAATCATTAAGTAATCAATCACATTTTTTCCCAAGAGTTTGTTTTCTTGTAATCCAGGAATGGTAGTAGCTAGAACCCCCACCCTCTGTCTAGTTGTCCGTGTTGAAACAACAGTGGTGTTGCGGCAGAGGCATCAATGCCCAAGCAGGGTGGACTCCGGGGCCAGCCAGCCCTATGGTGCCCCAGACATGGCAGCCCATGGTGAACCAGACCGCATGGAATCCCTGGACCCCCCCAGCAGTGAACCAACCCGTAGCTCAGCCCCCCTGGCAGTGGGTGCCTCCGCCTGTGGTGGCCCCGGACCCCTGCACCTCGCAGACTGCCACCTCCTGGGAGCTCTTCCACCACATGGGACCCGCCGCAGGGGGTCAGAGGCAGTCCTCTCTGCTCAAAAGAAAGGCCCCACCGGACCTGGAGGAAGATAGGTGAGTTGACTTGTGTATCATGATCTGGCACTTATCATTGAAACATTCCATACTTACACAGGAACCAGGTGTTATAAGGGATCTCCTTTATAAAGTATGGATCAACACTCAATGAGATGGTCCTTTAGTTTGACAGGAAATTTACTACAGTACATCCTCCACTACCACTAGAGGACACCTCTATGAAGGAAAGTTTTCATTGCCAAAATTTCAATTTTTACTAATCTCTTAAAAGTACACCTAGTTGCAGAACCAAAGTGTCTTCTAGAGAGAGGTGTCCTCTTACTGGAGAGCATTCAATTGGTAAAAATGCAAATTTTAATAATTAAAACTGGTCTTTGTAGAGAGGTGTCCTCTAGCTGGAGTATCCTCTCATGGAGGTTGTGCTTATAAATGGACTTTTTGTATTTGGGACTGATATTTTACCAGTATGGCAATTATAGAGAGTGGACTACAAGAAAGCAATTTCTAAAGGTTAGCTTGTTAGATAATATTTCATGGTGGGTAGATAGTTAATGGCATATATTGTAAGTTAGGATGGAGTTAAAACATGGCATTTTCCATTGTAAGTTATTTATATATGTGGTGTTTTGCATAACAATAGTTATGTTTTAGATAAATTGTCGAGATATGCAAATAAGGTTTTGCATAGTGTTTGTTTGTTTGTATGTTAATTATTTTTATGTATATATATGTATCATTAAATTGTAAATAGTCAGTCATATTAGTGTTATGAGCCAATAAAGATTTTATCTCTAACTTAGTGGATCTCGGTGACCAGGAGTAGTTGTAGAGACACAACAGTGGCGACGAGGATGGGATCGAACCCACGCGGGCAAGTTGGTGCAATGGAACAGGCAGAGGTTATCGATTCTGGGTAAAATAAAAGCCGACGTAAAAGTAAACAAAAGAAGTATCACAATGGAATTTCTTGTGATCGAAGGTCCGGGCCCAAATCTGATTGGAAGGGAGGCGTTTGACCAGATTGGAATTGGTCTTGAATGGATCAGTTATGGCGACAGTGTATGTCAAATCAATGAGGTAATGAATGGAAATGGTATGGCCGCTGCGATGAACGGCAATGGCAATGGAGCTAAGTACGGTAATGGCAATGGAATGGCCGCGGCTATGAATGGAAACGGCAATGGAATGGCTGCTTATATGAATGGTAATGGAATGGCTGCAATGATGAATGGAAACGGAGGCAAATACGCCAATGGAATGATGAGCGGAGCTAATGGAATGGGCGCGGGTTACATGAACGGTGGGGAGGACATGTACAGTGAGGGTGACGGGCTGAGCGTGTACGGCAACCCCGGCGTGGACTTCCACTTTTCGCCTCGGTGCCCGAGACCAGCTTCCAATGCGGACAACAGGAGCTTCCTGGATACTATGCCGATCAGGAGGGACCCACCAAGGCTGGAGGAAACACCTGGGCCAAGTAGACCAATAAGAAACCGGAGACTCCCCGAATACTTTAAAGATTGTGTAACAAATTGGGGGTGAGAAGATGTGGTGTTTTGCATAACAATAGTTATGTTTTAGATAAATTGTCGAGATATGCAAATAAGGTTTTGCATAGTGTTTGTTTGTTTGTATGTTAATTATTTTTATGTATATATATGTATCATTAAATTGTAAATAGTCAGTCATATTAGTGTTATGAGCCAATAAAGATTTTATCTCTAACTTAGTGGATCTCGGTGACCAGGAGTAGTTGTAGAGACACAACAATATACTTGCAGAAAAGCAATTAAAGCTAAGAATAACAATAATCCTTATATCTATAAAAATGAAATCCAAAATCGATGTTTGTTATCGCGTTGCGTAAAATCTACAGAATAAGTCATTATGAAATTTCGCATGTAGGTAGCTGAAGATTTCATTTAACATATAGGCTATTCCCAAAAACTAAAAAGGTTATTGTTCTTTTTTTTTTTAAATATAAAGCCAAAAAGCGTTAGTTCCAGCCTTTTACCGCTTGGGCGCAGCACTGGTCGCGACGATAAATGATTTTGATTGGTTAATAATTTACACGTGGTTTGTTTACACGATGAATGTTAGTTTGTTTACACGATGAATGTTTTTAAAAGGGTAAGATTATCCAATCGCTGTGAAACTCAGGAATTTATTATTTAGTATACTACTGGGAAAGTTTCTGGTTTGAATTTGATTTGAAATAAATATTCTTTGCAATTTTATTTGCAAATTTTCTACCCTCACTCGCAAGCAGCGCCTCTCGCGGCATCTGGTGAAATTATATTTATAAATTGTAACAATGCTTAAAATGTGTTCAAAGTATAATATATTTAATTTGGGAATTTAGTAATATAATATTCCAATGACATAAAAAAAAAACTTGGAATTTTAATATTAATATATATTTAAAGAAAATATTGTAACGTTTTTGTGTTATGTTAAATGTTAAAATGTAATGGTAAAATATATTTTTACATTGTTAATTTAATTTGTTGTTGTTTTATAATAATGAAGATGCAAATTACATTGTTGTTGTTGTTGTTTATTATCGTTTGTTTATATAAAAAATTTACATTGTATGTGATGATGATAACAAAAATGAATTTTTAAATTAATAAATATAATTCACACACACACACACATTGAGAAAAAAGAAATAACTAATTATCAAATTCACAAAAGTGACAATATCTTATTTAAAATATAATGTTTTAAAAAAATTATGTGTTTCAAAAATATATTTAAACGCATATAACAATATTTATATTTATATACGTTTATAAATCAATATATAGGTGGATTGGAGGTTTTCTAAAATCGTTTTAACAAATGTTCGTTAAGCAAACTTTTACTCGGATAAAAACCGGGCGAAGCCGGGTACATTCGCTGAATATAGTTATTTACAAATCTTTGTTTGTGGCAAGATACTATTCTTTCAACTTCAAATTACCGAGTGGACCAATTAATACTGATTTTTTTCAACTTATCGAGTATTTTTCGAAGGACCGGGAAAATTTTCAAATTATCGAGAGTATAGACAAGTATAGATTCAGTAGGGATTGGATGTTTGCTAGAATCGTTTAAACAAATGTTTGTTAGACAAACTTTTACTCTGGTAAAAATCGGGCGAAGCCGGGAACATATATATATGTTTGTCGGTTATGCACGCCATCAATATGTAACTAATCTCGCTGAAATTTGAACAGGACAGAGAATTAAATCTGGAAGTTTTTTTGTCGCACTTTAACCAAGAAAAATTATAATTAACCAAGTACTGAGCAACAATATTTTTTTAGTCAGAAATGATAATGACAATATTGCTGTATCATGTTTGATTAACATAAACAAAATTCTTTAGGGGAATATTCACTAAAGCAGTCCACGGGCGGTGCCAGATAATAATTTTTAGTAGGCAGGAACAAAATTCTACCAGTGAAACATTCACTCGAGCAGAAAACACACGAAGCCAGGTCATCTCTATATACACTGGTCCGCAAAATTAAAGGAACAACATATTTTTTTCATTTATCTAAAATTTTATTGAACATTTATCAATGAAATTTTATACACAAATTTATTATTCCATTATTGATTAGAATACCCGAAATCAAAGAATTCTAACACGTATTTTATGCAAATTAGCCGGTCAAGCAATGATCTTCTTGCAGTCAGTGCATAATTATCTTGGATATTGTTAATATGGGGTGTGATTGCCTTTAACTGATAGACAGGCTCTACATCGGTGACCCATACTAAGAATTAGGGAGTTTATCAGCTCCTGTGGAATCAACGCCCACTCTTGTGTTAAGGCTGTTTCTAGCTCATGAGTGTTTCTAGGAGGGGGTTGGAGGGATGAGATCCGCCGTCCTAGGTTGTCCCATACATTCTCAATGGGATTTAGGTCTGGGGATCGAGCTGGCCAATTCATCTGAGCAATTGCATGGTTTTAGAGAAAAGTGTCGACCACACCAGCCCTATGTGGACGGGCATTATCATCCATTAGAAGAAAGTTTTCTCCCATTTCCAATGCTTGAGGCATCACATATGCTGCCAAGATCTCGTCCCGATACCTCTGTCCAGTCAGGGTTCCTTGCCGAAAAATATGGAGTGCTGTGCGACCGCCCAAGAAGATTCCAGCCCAGACCATAAAACCTTGGCTTCTGTAGGGATCCCTTTCAACCATATTCCGGGGATTATTTCTGGTTCCTACCTCTCTCCAGACAAAGACACGACAAGAATCGCCGTTTAGAGAGAATCTGGACTCATCAGTAAACATTACACGCCTCCATTTATCTGGATTCCAGGCGACATGTTGTCTGCACCAAAGTTTCCCTGCTCTCTTTTGAGGTGGTGTCAATGGCACACAAATTATGGGTCGTCGAGCAGAGAGGCCCTTCTTGTGAAGCCTTCTGCGTGTTGTATCAGTTGATACTAAGACTTCTGTAGCTGCATTGAGGTCACTTCGTAGTTGCGATGCTGTCATTCTTCTATTGCGACGCACAAGGAGACTCAAATAACGGTCTTGATTTAACGTTGTGACCCTTGGCCGTCCTTGTCCGGGTGTTCTGGCAACATTAGCTGTCGTTTGAAAATTTTTCCAAAGCCTTGAGACAATGTTTCTTGTCACTCCAAGCCATCTTGCTACTTCTGCCTATGATTGGCCTGCTTCCATCCTTCCAATAGCTTGCCATTTTTTTTCTTGTGATAAATGTTTCCTATAAGCCATGAAAACTTTAAAAAACAAAAAGGTTCAATAAAAATCTAGTGGAGCGTAAAATTAGGATGCTTTGAGAAAGACTCAGGCACGTGCTGGAGGCGGAGTCAATGTAGACGGTAGTATTTTGCATATTGGGAACAACTTTATTTGTTTTTCTGTTTTACATACTCTCTTAATTCATGGAAGCTTCTGAATATACCAAAACCTGATATATATCCCTTAATATAACTTTTCTTTTTCTTAAACATGTGTTGTTCCTTTAATTTTGCGGACCAGTGTATAAAATATTGTTTCTCGGCCTTTTGGCTAAGATCATGTAGCATATCTCTAGATATTTTTATTTATATATCCTTTTAAAAATCTATTCAGTAGAGAGAGAGGATATGTAGTAACAACATTGTTATAGTGATAAAGCACAATTCAGATTATTAATTATAGATACAAGAAAATAAGACATAATCCTAATAAATTATTAAATTATTTGGATTAGGTCTTATATATATATTCTTCTAGAATAGGAAACCATTTTTGATGTGTATGTTTCTATTCAAATAGAATTGTTGCAGTAAGAGCAGTAAAAAATTATATAAATAAATGTCAAAAATTGTTTACATTTCCTATAAAAGATTGCATGCTAATTAATCATGTTGACACAACATTGTGTATTTAGAGTTGATCTTTTCACTTTGTGATTGAAAAACTCAGCTTTGTACTTGAAAAGAGTTGCATTCGTACGTTTGCATATGCTATTGGGGTTGGTCTTGTACAAGAATCGAGGGCCACAGGTTAGTTGAAAACAGATTCCTTGTGGATGAGCTCTGTGGGACACTTTAAAGAATAAATTTACAGGTTGTCTACCCAAGGATGTGTGTAGGATGAGTGTTGTAAAAGGAGAAGAGACTGTAGTCTCACATTACATGATGACCACGTGACATGTTGCCATGCCCAATGTTTTAGAAATAAATGTTCATTTTTTTCCTTTAATTTTTGATAGAATTTTTTTCCCCCCAAGTAAATAGTGTTTCTACTCTCTATATAACAGTCACCCTAAAAACTAGAAAATTTGTCTTTTAAAAGGTACAGTAGAACCTCCATGAGAGGACACCTCATGCTAGAGGACACCTCTCTATAAAGGACAGTTTTCATTTGCAAAATTACTATTTTTACTATTTAGCAACTCTCCGGTAAGAGGACACTTCTCTCTAAAGGACACTTTGACTCTGCTATTAGGTGTCCTTTACAGGGAGGTTCTACTGTTATGTTCTTTACAAGGCACGGATCATCATTTTTATCATTACTCAAAAAGTGTTCTCTATATAAATATAATGTCATGTATGTGGGCGGGTGATAGGGTACAATTTGGATTATATATTAGAACTACAAGGTATATAAGCATGGATTTGTTATTATTACCTTATGTGGGAGGTCGGTGGAAGGATGGTTAAACGGTTTGGTTTTCGACCACTAGGGCCCGGGTTCAATTCCCGCATTGGACACTTTTTTCTGATTAAAAAAAAAATAAAATAAAGAAAGCTCCAAAATGGCCCCCGATTCTTGTTAAAGTCCAACCCCACCAGCGAGTGCAAGTAACCAAACGGGGCTCTGGCACATTTGTAAGTGCAAAGTCGAACGGCTTTTCACATGTGTAGACATGTGGTGCACTTACAGTAAAAGCAGTCGCTAACTACCCATGGCCTGTACCACATGTACTAGGGATAATTTAAAAAAAAAAAAAAAAACCTTATGTGGGTGGGTATTACACACCATCAATTTGGAAACTGTTGGGAGTTGAAACTCCATTTACAGAGATTGTTCATGACCTCAAAGGAGGAAGAAATCCAAATATTTTAGGTTCCTATTCTCTTTGGAATTACAACCAAAAAAACTTAAAATTCAATAACTATATTGATTTATCTGTTATTATTCAGTTATCTGTTTCAAATATTATTGTGCTAGGAACATTTATGCATAATTTGGATTATAGCTAATAAAAGACCAAATCCAAATAGATAGTGTGCTAGGTTTCGGTAACAACCTTGTTACTGAAATGTCACACCCTATTTATTTATTTGGATTTGGTCTTAATACCTTGTAGTGCATATATTTATGTCATAATTTGTAAATAGTTGTATGCAACCCCGACCCAATATGTATGCAATGTATGTTTCAAAGACTTAATAAAGAATAAGGTAACTGGAGGTTAGAACGCCTTAGAGAAGCGAGGCCTAGAAAGAAGGCTTAAAAGTCAGCAGCACCATTAGCAAAATTACAGCCAATTTTATGATCGCGGAAATAATAAAAGTTGAGTTCAACGACACAGTATTTCCTGGTCGTGTCAGAACAAGTCCAAAAGACAAAGAAATGAGCAAGGACCAATGAGGGAACACTTTCCCAAAGGTCAACCAATAGAAAAAGGCCACGTCACAGCTTTCCTCCAATGGGAAAGGAGATAGGTCTTCGTGTTAAATCGAGAAGCAAGGATTGTCAGTTAGGAACTCGCTCTCACCGAGGTAACATCTGCTCTCGAGACCTCCCCAATTCATCCCATAGCTAAGTCCAATCACCGCCATGTGATCAGATAGTTAATAGACAACCCGCTCTATCTTCTCCAAAGCCTTTCTTTCCTCCAAACCAGTTGCCTTTTATTTTCAAAACCCCATCACGTGTCCTGGTTATTCCCCACTGTATGCTCAACTTTCCACTCAAATGACTGCGTTTCAACCAATCCTCACCATTCTCATTGAACAACAAGAAATTCCGCAACGATATTGTGACATTTATATTCATTATATTCCCCTATGGAACTATTGAGCATACTTTTTTCTTTTCAAATAAAATAAAATTTCTTCTGTCCCTAACACAATGGAAAAAAAATGTTGGAGGGCTTGGATCATCAGTGGTGAACCCTACCAGCGGTTTCACCAATTTACCAGACCACTTTTTTCTGTATTGGATGATTTTAATATGTATAACTAATAAATTGTATGTAGACCATGGTTTCGGGCTTGTGGCTTTGTCGCCGACCTGAGGCCGCTAGTTTACAATAACAGTCGATAGATGGCATCTAGTTATGACATCTATTTTGATGGGAGAGGTGACCTTTATTTTTATAGATCAATATCCTCCTGGAAAAATTTCCATCTATATTTTGGCTATAAATTTGGCCTAGACACTTTGTCAGTTAGACACTTCTTTGGCAGATTGTGAAGATTCTATTTGATCTCGTGCAACAAAGTCCGCCCTGGGCTGATGAGGGCCATTAGCTCGAAACCACATTCCCTCCAGGTCCATAGTTCTCAGTTTGCCAAAACTGGTGTCGTGGCTTTGTCACTGATCCGAGGCCACTAGTTTGCGGTGACGGTTCAATGGATGGTATCTAGTTTTGATGTCTATTTTGATGGGAGAGGTGACCTTTATTTTTTTATAGATCAATATGCTCCCAGAAAAATTTCCATAGAATGATTACTTATTAAACTTATGTAGGTCTTTGGGTTGAAAGAATAACTTGACCTGACATGACACAAAACAATACACACAACACAGAGTCTGATGAGAGACCGGGGTTATAGTGTTTTTTGGGTGGTCTCTCATGGGAGACAACTGTAGTTCAAAACAAACTTTGACATTTATATAATTCATCACAAAATAAGTCAGAAAGTGACAATATTTTGTCCATATTACAGGGCTGCTGATGAAATTGAGATTTTTTTTCCAATGTGATTTTGTAAATACTTACTTGCGATTTTATCAGTAACTAGCAAATTTAGCGTGCCTTACGTCGCTCTAATAAAAGAAATTAAAGCACATACAATCCTGCCTTCTTCACAGACATAATAACATTTATGAAGAAAATCACACAAACAAAAAAACAATTGAGTTATATATTAATTAATATAATAAAGAGAAACGGTCATTCTTTTTTCTTTATATATATAGGTTTTGCAACTTTAAGACATTTATAAGAGACAACAATAAAAAACAATAATATATAATATTTTCATTTTTAGATTTTATTTGAAACTCTAACATCAATATGTTTTCGTTATTGAAAAACCTTAATTGGAAATATCATTATTTTAGAGTACTGTTTTAGTTTTGTTAAGGTCCTTTTAATTTAATTTAAAAAGCACCTTTTTGATAACATTCTAATATTTTAATATACAGTGTACTCCGCTTATAACAAAGTCGGTTATAGCGAAATTCCGCATATAGCGAATGAAATTGTCTGCACGAAAGAAAAGAAGGGCTTAAACCATTAAAAGAACTCTGGATATTGCGAAGTCGGATATAAAGAATTTTCGCTTATAACGAAGTGATTTGCATGTATAAATTTTTATTTTATCCGTTTATAACGAAGTTTTCTCATTTACCATTATAATTGACTAATATATTATGCATAATATATATCAAATTACAACGTGTGAATGACACAAATTTAATGATACACAACAAATAAGTTAATAATATACAATTTTAAAATATGCAAACATATTATAAGTATTTTTTTTACATTATTTAAACAAAATTAAATTGTTTAATAAACGCTTATATTTTATTAACGTTTACCATGGCAGGAGAACGAAAACAAACAAGAAACTCACTATCTCTGTCAGTCAAGCTGCAAATCCTTTGCAATTCAATGTCAGGATGAGTCCAAGTCTCTTCATAGGCATCTGTCAGACTTGGACAACATCGAAAAGAGTGTTCAGCACTTGTTACTGACTTCTAAATGTCAAAAGAAAATCACAAACTACTTCTCCAAAAACACCTGATGAGGTTGTTATTGATCTTTGTGTTGCTCTTTTGAGTTGAATAGTAAATAAAATTATTGGTACAAAACATTTTTTTTTTCCAACTGCGGATATAACAAACTTCGGATATAACAAAGTGATTGTCATGGATAATGCGACTTCGTTATAAGCGGAGTACACTGTATTGCATAATTATATTATATAATTTATATCATATTAATTATATTATATATACTATTTTATTTAGTGTGTACTCTCAGTTGTACTCTCACGGCATAATATCAACATTTTATAGTATAGTGTAAAAATGCAAAAAAAAAAAATGTTACACTATAATATAACACTATATACACTATAATATAACATAATGTGACATAGATCAATTTTCGATTTTATTTTGAGCGTCTATTTTGAATATTCACTAAATATCAAAATTAATATTAACTAAATATCGAATAAAGAATATAAATATATGTTTGTAAATAGGCATATATAAGCAATATTAAAATAGCCAATTTCTGGCGTAATTAAATATTGGCGTATAAAATAGAATATTAAGAGAGTAGTTAGGGAACAAACATACATACAGACAAACAGACATTTTTTGCGCATTGATAATTAGATATTATAGATAATCTTAAAATATAAAAATATGAAAAATAATAAAACGGTGCTAAAATGAACAAATTTATTTGTAAATAAAAGTGTTGCAAAAGTGTTGAAAGTGTTGAAAAATAAAAAATAAAAGTTAAAAATGAAAAATGTTATTAAAGTGTAAAATGATTTACTAAAATGAAAAATGTCGTCGTAAAAAGTACGCATTTAAATATTTAGACTATAAAAATTAGAAAAGAGAAGGCAAGTATGAAAAGTATTATATATAATAATATATTTTTAAAATTATATATAAAAATATATATATATTTAAAAAATTATTTATTTTACCAATATTTCAGCTGGCTGAACGCCAACCTTTATCAAGGTGTTAAAGTTGTTTTTAAAGTGTGTCAACAACAAACTCAGCGCCACATAACGTCAACAGCATTAAGGTTTTAAAATATTTTGTTATATTCAATGGGGAGAAAAATTTGAAAAATATATATATATTATGAATAACAAAATATATATAAACTAAAATTTTTTCCGAAAACAAAAAGCGGTAAAAATACAATATGAAAATAATAATATATATTAATATATTATTTATATATATATTTATTTATATTTATATATATTTATATATATTTCAATCAATGGCCGAGCGTGTCGCTAACGTCGAGCTAAATGCGTATTTTTGCTAACTGCGTTATTTTTAAAAGTTTAAATATAATTTTGAAGTTACCTGAATAATTCCGGGACTAAATGTAATATGTATACGAAATATTGTCGTATAAAATAAAATATAAAAAATATAATATAAAAATAATAATATATATTAATATATTATTTATATATATATTTATTTATATTTATATATATTTCAATCAATGGCCGAGCGTGTCGCTAACGTCGAGCTAAATGCGTATTTTTGCTAACTGCGTTATTTTTAAAAGTTTAAATATAATTTTGAAGTTACCTGAATAATTCCGGGACTAAATGTAATATGTATACGAAATATTGTCGTATAAAATAAAATATTAAGAGAGGAGTTAGGGAACAAACAAACATCCAGACATCCAGACATTTTTTGCGCTTTAATAATAAGATAGTATAAGGCTGTTATAAAGAGAGTATACTGCATAATTAAAAAAAAATCCTTTCACAAAATAAATCGAGATATTCAATGAATTTTTATTTATTTCTCCTGATGAAGACAAAAGATTTTTGTTGAAACGTTGTGAAAATAAAAAAACTTTAACTACCGAAGTGTCTATTTTTACAGAAATATGAATGCCGGCCAGGCAACCTTTATCTTCAGGATATTCAATGATGTTGTTTCCCCCAAGTGAGATGGCCCAGTTGTTGGTGCAGGATCCATGCCAACAAGCAACTGATCACAGAAGAGAAAATTGCAGCCCGGCTGGACAGGTTGCATATCACTGCAGAGGAGATGCTGCCGCCCCTACCTGCGGATGTGGAGGAACAGTAAGTGTTTGTACAATGTTGGTTGACAATGTGTCTGAATGCCAGGATATATATATATATAAAACTTCTGTGTCCTCTACTAAATATGGAAGGTTGGAATGGTAGATAAAGTACCCTTGGTGGGCCATACTAGCCTGTTGGGGATCATCTTGCCCCAATTTCTGGTTCACAAGAAAACAAATTCTATGTGGCTCTTCTGGAAAGAGAGCATTGTTATAGAGCCATCACAGATAAATTACATCTTTTTTCTTTTATTTGGTCTTGTAACATCTTGTGATTCTTTATCAATAATCCCAATTGTACCTTACTCTGTGCCACATGACGGATGTGTGGGTACACACTGGAGAGTTAGATTTATTTGGCTTCACCAAGACCAAATTTAAAGTAGGCTAGCTCTATGTTTACCTGTTAACAACATCATTGAGTATAGAAGATGTAGATGAGGAATTTTCCTTCAGATTATCCCTGTTAGATAACATTCTTGTGGGAGGTGATAGAGTTACTCACTTTCTGTCTCCCTACCTAAAGTAGTGCAGTAACTCCAGGGTGAAAACATAGCGCACAGACTGAACTCACACGGCTAAAGGTAAATAAGTAATTATGTAAGATGTGTTACCAACTTGAAGCTGAAATCTACTCAATGATGTTGATATGGTGCACAATTTGGATTATAGATTATAAACACAAGGTAATAAAACAACACTGTTACCGAAACGTCACACTTTATTTGGATATGGTTTTATTACCTTGTGTTTATAATCTATAATCCAAATTTTGCATTATCATGGTTATCTTAATGAAATGGCTCGTTAGTGTTAAATGACAATTATGTGACAAAATAAAAACTATGGATTGATAAAATTGATTTAGTCCTTTAGTGTAAGGATGGCAGCAACACTGTTACATACAGTGGAACCTTGTTATAACATCATAATTCTAAAGTCCAAATTGTTTTAACAATGGTGATAACATGAAATATTGGTTCCAAGTGCTGTTGTCATAGCGAGGTTCAATCATTTATAATAAACTAGACGAATGGCCCGGGCAACGCCCGGGTTTTACCCGAGTGCGAATATATTTTAAAAACGTTGTCTTGGGTGGTCGCTATAGACAGGGTGATCTGTATAGACAGGTGTATGTATCACACAGCTGATAACAGGGTGGTCTAGAGTGGCCGCTATAGACAGGGTGGTCTGTATAGACAGGTGTATGTATCACACTGCTGATAACAGGGTTGCCTAAAGTGACCGCTATAGACAGGGTGGTCTGTATAGACAGGTGAATGTAACACACTGATGATAACAGGGTTGCCTAAAGTGACCGCTATAGACAGGGTGGCCTGTATAGACAGGTGGATGTATCACACAGCTGATAACAGGGTTATCTAGAATGGCCGCTATATACAGGGTGGTCTGTAAGGACAGGTGGATGTATCACACAGCTGATAACAGGGTTGTCTAGAGTGGTCGCTATAGGCAGGGTGGTCAGTGGTCGCTATAGACAGGGTGGTCTGTATAGACAGGTGGATGTAACACACTGCTGATAACAGGGTTGTCTAGAATGGCCGCTATAGACAGGTGTATGTATCACACAGCTGATAACAGGGTTGTCTAGAGGGGGGCAGGGAGGACACGTGTTCGCCGGCAGCCAATGGGCGCGCATTCTATCCGTGAGCTTCAGACAGAATAAGGCAATTATATATATAGATGACTTATTTGGCCTTGTTGCCTTGTCTCTTCTTCTTCTTTCTTATCTCCACTCAATCATATTAGGGTGTCAAGCTTGTAAAGCTTGAGACTTTTGAAAAAGAGATTTGACAACCATCATGATTGGGTGAAGTAGAATGCATCTGCCTTTGTCATTAAGACTGGGAGCGTACTCAGTGGCAGGCCGACTTAGCTCCAAAAGAAACGGCCGCCTCTGACATGAGGAACAGACGCCATGTGCAGCCGCTCCTAACATGGAGTACTAACACTGCTCATCCTGTATCCCTTAATCAGGAGCCCTTACAGGGTACTATCAGCCAGGCCAGCTGAGCCCAGGTTTTTTAGTGAGCTTGTTACTGCTCCCCCTCCTTCTTTTTCATCCGACTTAATTTGTTATAAATAATCTAATTGTATCAATTCAAAGTAATAAGATCAAATCTAAATAAATAAATAGTGTGTGAAATGAAAGTACGAATGTTTCTTTTACACATAAAATAAACTTCTACTGTCCTTACTGCAATGAAAAAAATGTTGGGAGGGCTTGGCTCATCAGTGATGAACCCTCTCAGCGGCAGATTAAATTGGCGAAACCGCTGGAAGGGTTCACCACTGATGAGCCAAGCCCTCCCAATATTTTTAATCGCAATAAGGACAGTAAAAGTTTGTTTTATGTATAAAAAAGAAACATTGTGCTTTACTGCTTTCATTTCTTACATATAGATGGTGCATTATTGGCTTATAAGTAGTGTGTTACTTTTCAGTAACAGCGTTGTTACCGAAATGTCACACTATTTAGATTTAGCCTTATTACCTTGAATTTATAATCTATAATCCAAATTATACCTTATCATGTATTAATTCAATTTAATTTTAAAGCTTGGTAATCTCACATCCATGTTTAATGGTTACATTTTATAGTTAGGTTGTTCTTATGATAAAGTGCTCTGGGCCGAGATATCTTGACAAGATTTCAAAAACATTTTTTATACAAATAGTGAATTTGCTTGGGACCAGAAAAAAATGTTTGATTTAAATGAAAATTTCATTAATATATGTCCTTGTATAAAAGTGAAGCTCTGCTTTTTCAACAGCTAAAAAAAAATTATGATGAAACAAAGATGGATATTACTTTTTGCCATTCTATTGCTCTATTTAGAAATTGATTGACCAAGATATAGCAATCTTTGGTAACAGTATTAGAAGTTGCAGCAATCTGTGGTAGTACTGTTGGAGATTGCAGCAATCTATGGTAGTACTGTTGGAGATTGCAGCAATCTGTGGTAGTACTGTTGGAGATTGCAGCAATCTGTGGTAGTACTGTTGGAGATTGCAGCAATCTATGGTAGTACTGTTGGAGATTGCAGCAATCTAGGGTAGTACTGTTGGAGATTGCAGCAATCTGTGGTAGTACTGTTGGAGATTGCAGCAATCTGTGGTAGTACTGTTGGAGATTGCAGCAATCTATGGTAGTACTGTTGGAGATTGCAGCAATCTAGGGTAGTACTGTTGGAGATTGCAGCAATCTGTGGTAGTACTGTTGGAGATTGCAGCAATCTGTGGTAGTACTGTTGGAGATTGCAGCAATCTGTGGTAGTACTGTTGGAGATTGCAGCAATCTATAGTATCAGTGTTAATAGCAATCTATGGTAACCATGCAGTGTCCCAGAGAGACTGGATGTGACAGGCTGTCATCGGAGGAGGAAGAAGAAGGTGAGGTGGAAGTGGTGCTGTCCTCGGAGCTGAAGGCGGCTATGAGGAAGCAGCAAGAGCAGCTGTTGCCGGAGAGTATCCTGAAGGAAATGTGAGTAGTGACAAGTTCTACGCGCCCTATTGAAGACTAACTGACTGAGTGGTGGTAGAGAGAAGCCCACCATGGCCGTGGTACTATGGCAGCCACCTGGGAGATTCCTTACCACCTACAAGTCCCAGCAGGAGCTCAACAACAACACCAGTGCCACCACCTCCGATGAAAACTCCATCTCTCCTGATGGGTAACTGTCTTATCTCTTCCTTTTTTACATTACACAGTGAAGTCTGGAATGGACAGAATGGCTGGATAGCTATAACACAGCTTCATGTACCCACATTGTTTCATTCAGCAGCTTTGAATAGAAAATGATCAGTGTGCCATAATATTTTAAATGTCTCTACTGAAGAAGATTAAGCCCCAAACCTCCTTGTTCACCACACAGCCAGGCTTTCCTGTTGTTGCAGTAGAGAAAGGACTTTAAAATAAACATCCCATAGAAGGGCAGCCTGATGGGATGCTTGGTTATAATGGAGATCTATTTCACTTTTTCAAGCGGGAAGTTTCTTGGGTTGAAACCTATTGAAACCAAGCAGTATAGCTTGCAGGTGGTTTTAAAATCTTAAGAAATAAAACCATTAAGCACAAATACTTCTTTTCCAGATAAAACAAACTTCTACTGTCCTTACTGTGATGAAAAATATATATTGGGAGGGCTTGGCTCATCAATGGTGAACCCTCCCAGCGCGCCCCAGCGGTTTCGCCAAATTAATCCACCAGATCGCTTGTAGAGCTCTAATACTGTATTGAATGATTCTACTTAAATATGCTACACTGAAGGATGGAATCTTAAAAATGGTTTTCAAGCAAACTATAGATATAAGCTTTTAGAACTGTAGAATTACATATAAAAATATTTGCATCCTGTTAAAATGGTTTTATTTCATATTAAAAGTGATGTGTTTACTACCTTATAATTAATTTATGCCTAACTGGCTTGTCTTTATAGTTGACCATTGCTTGATGCAAATATTTTTATGTTTATCTACTAAAATGTCCATGGTTTTTTTTTAAATCCTGATACTGATTCCACCCTTCAGTGTTAAAATACAATACAGTATTAGAGCTCTAAAAAGCAGTCTGGTGGATTAAATAGCCGGAACTGCTGGGATGGTTTCCCACTGATGAGCCAAGCCCTCCCAATATTTTTCATCAAAGTAAAGACAGTAGAAAGTTGGTTTTTATTTTAAAAAGAACATTTTGCTTAATGGTTTTATTTGTTAAATACAGGGTCCATTATGAAAGTAATGAGCATGTACTGGCAAAATACATTTATTGATCGTAATTTGTGCGAATGTTCAATTTTCTTCAAAATACATTCCTCCTGCATCAATACACTTGCGGAGACGCGTTTGCCACGCCTGAAAGGCACCCTTAAACTCCTCGACAGGAATGCTTCTTAAGAACGTTGTAACATGGTTTTGGATGTTTTCCACGGTTTCCCAATGTTTTCCTTTCATCTCTCTCTTGAGTCGCGGAAACAAAAAGAAGTCACATGGAGCTAAGTCGGGACTGTAAGGGGGGTGAGGGATCACCGGGGTGTTGCTTCGGGCCAGGAAGTTGGTAATGATGAAGCCTGTGTGACTGGTGGCATTGTCATGGTGGAGCTTGACCGTGTCTTTAATGTCAGTCCTCACCCGTGCGATCCGGCGTTTCAATCTCCTGAGCACCTCCAGGTAAAAGGCTGATTTTACAGTTTGTCCCTGCGGGACAATTCCTCAGATGTCAAAGAAGACAATGATCATCGTTTTGATGCGCGACTTGCTCATTCGCGCTTTCTTGGGGCATGGGGATGATTTTGTGTGCCATGCACAGCTCTGCCTTTTCGACTCTGGGTCGTATTCAAACATCCAGGATTCGTCTCCGGTTACTACAGAGTTTAGAAAGCCTGGTTCATTTTGAATCAAATCCAACAATTCTTGACAGCCCAAAACTCTTAAGTTCTTTCTGGTCTTGCGTCAACACTTTCGGCACAAGCTTCGCACAGACCTTACGCATTTGCAGATCCTCGGTCACTATCCCATGTACCACAAATGTGGACATGTGTAATGTGTCAGCATTTTGCTGGATGCTTAATCGACGGTCGGTATGCAAAACTTCGAGCACACGATCCACGTTCTCATCAGTTCTGGCCGTTGTTGGGCGTCCTGAACGGGGTTCGTCGGCGACCTCCTCCCGGCCCTCCTTGAACGCCTTGTGGCACTTCCTAGACCGTGATCTTGAAATGCAATCGTCCTTGAAGGCTTTTTGCAGCATCTGGAATGTTTCGGTTGAATTTTTTCCAAGCCTCACGCAAAACTTTATGGCGTATCGTTGTTCAAGCGAACACTTCATCGCGCTATGTTACAAAAGTTGAAAACACACTTCAAGCGGAGGCATGTATCTCCCCTCACACTGCTCGAACTCAACTGACGACCGCATGGATTGAAAGGGCATATCCCTCCGGCACATTTCCCACGGTTTTACCGTGCTGCTATCTATCGTCGCGTCACAATAACATTATGCTCATTACTTTTATAATGGACCCTGTATAAACAGTGCCTTTTATGTTTATGATGGTTTTAAAATCCACACACCTATACACTTATATTAATCAGTGATAAATTTTATAGATATTTTGTAATCAAAACCTAACTAGTGACTAGTAACAAGTGGTATAAACAGCTGCCAAGCAGTGTGCTTCTTTGGGGAGATCCTGCAGTGAGATGATCAACTTCCACTGGGACAGTTTTCTTGCTTACTGCTCCACAACTTCACTTTGAAGACATCTTCTAATCACATTCCCCTCAACAGTAGCACCATTTTTACAATCTTCAAGTGAGATTTGTTCACCTCTCCCATTACTTAACAATGAACAGAAGAAACCCAGATTTTTGCCCAGTCTTCAGATCAAAACTTATAGCCATCTATGAAGCCTTAAAATCCATCAGAAATACTAATTATCAAGATATCTGGATTCTTACTGATAGTAGAAGTGCCATACAACACTTGAGTCACACGGGGGAACTTAGAGAAGTAAGCAGGAACATAATTGGCTATCTCCAAAAACTCTCAAAAACCTTAAAAATTCACCTTCAATGGATACCCTCACATGTTGGAATTGAAGGCAATGAAGCTGCTGATGTGCTAGCGAAAAAAGACACAAAAGAACCCTTGCCACAGAAAAATAAACTTACTTTTAAATAAATAGAAACAGTAGCCAAAACAAAAATAAACAAGAACTGGAGGATCCCACCTAAGCACAGTTGGTACAGTGGAGTGAACCCAGGAGGAGCTCTGAACATCAGAAATAGACAGCATCAAACAACACTAACACTATAGATGGCGTCAGATTTTGACCTTTATTTTGACGGGAGAGGCGCCCATTGCTTCTATGGATTAATTTCCTCCCGGCAAATTTCCCATCTATATATATATATATACAGTTAAACCTGTCTAAAGCGCCTCCTCTTGGGACTAAACAAAATAGGGTGCTATAGAGAGGGGGTGCTATAGACAGGTCACTTTTAATGTAAATCACATCGTATTACGTATGTAAAATCGGGCGCTATAGAGAGGAAGGCGCTATAGACAGATTTAACTGTATAGTAATTGAGATTTTTTTTTTTTTTTTTACTTTGGAATGATGGCTCATCATTGTCATGGCTGTGACAGGGACACCCTCATCCCCTCATCAAGCCACCAATCCACTCTGGGCACAAGCTGCATCATTGATGAAGAAATGGAAGACTTGTAAAATATATATATCTCTCTCATTTTATTTGTACATAAATAAACTGCCATCTTTTTTTATTTTTGTGTTGTGGTGGTAAGTTTTAGATCCTAGGCTGCTGTAATTTTTCCTGTAGGGAGTCTAGGAAGGTACGGCCATTGATGAGCTTGGTGGTGGCCACCAGGTACTCCACGGGGGCTGGAACACAGCAGCAACAACCTGATCTAACAGTTGTACATTCTTTCCTATACAGTAGAACCTCCATGAGAGGACATCTCTCTCTCTACAAAGGACAGTTTTCATTGCCAAAATTGCCTTTTTTTTTTTTACTATTTTGCAACTCTCCAGTAAGCAGACACCTCTCCCTAAAGGACACTTTAGCTCTGCAATTATGTGTCCTTTACAGGGACATTTACAGTGGATACTATTGTATCCACCAATGTGAAATTGATTGTGTTTCAATATATATCTAAATGGGAGAGACCAAGTCTCTTGGAAGTTCTTATTGGAACTTCATTTTGCAGTAACTCTCCAGTAAGAGGACACACACACACCTCTCTCTAAAGGACACTTAATTGAAGTGTCCTTTACAGAGAGGTTCTACTGTATATCAAAATTATAATTTGGACTCACCGGCTCTTAACTCCCAAGTAACAAGAGTACCAAATGGAGTTAGGTTTATTACAACAGGACTGTGGTAGTGAGATACTAAGGCTAACTTTAAAGCTTATAAACATTTGCATTTTTGATCACTCTTTTGTCAGAAAACATATCTGAAAAATACTAGTTTAATATGGTAAAACCTCTTTATTAAGGTCTTCAATGGGACTTTTTGCTACCCTTATATCTCCTTGATTTTATCCACACCATAAAAAAAAGTATATTTGGGACAATTGGTGTAATTTTTCATCAGAAATAACAACTTTTACAAGAGTGGGGAGTCTCACAAAAACAGGGAGACTGCACTTTACCACACATACACCACATACAAAAAGGAAAACATTACAGATCATCAACTAAGACGCTCTAGTGTTGCAGAAACTGTTGCAATGGAGGAACTTTGCAAGAATGTGTTGCAAGATGAGTTCTATCTTCCTCATAACATGTTTCTTAATAAGCTCTGCTACCACTATACTGGGTTACAAGTGTCGGGACAAATCTCAACCAGAATTTTATAAACCTAGTAAACAGTAGTTTCTCTCTCTCTCCAGAGTACACTGTTGTGATGTGTGTGGAGGTAAACCCTATTCCCAGGTACACTTCTGATGATGACTATGCACTGCTTGCTGTTATGAAGGAGATTGTTATAGATTCCACTGTACTTATTATTACCGATTCACAAGTTTTCAAAACTTTTAATATTTAAAAAAAAAAAGGTAATTTTCTTTAAATTGTGATTTGCCCCTCTTTTAATATAAATTTCTTGAAGAGGTTGGTGGTTATGTTTCAAAAAGTTTGGTTGAAAAGTTTCAATTAATTCACAACAATTTTTGAAAATCATCAAAGGAGTACATTAATTAAGAGATTGAAATAATATAAAGAAAAATATTGAAGAAGCAATAACTCTCCATGTTGAGTATATCTAAGGGTGGTTAGACAAGACATTAAAATATATTTCACCCTATTGACCTCAGACTAGCCTTCTTTAGCTAGATACTGGCAACTAAATCTATTTGCTAGATAACTATCAAAAGCCACATAATAGGAAATTTTTGTAAATTTTAGAAGTGAAGGCATTGTAAGGGTGAACTCACCATCCTCCTGCTGGGACAAGAACCTCAGAGCGGAGATCTCTGAGAAGGTGCAGCCTCCGATGAAGAAGACCAAGGCCACCTTCTGTTCATCTCCATGCCCTGTGGAGGACACTGAGGAATTCCTGCGATGGTGGGTTCCAGATGTAGGGGTGGAGGTCTGGACCTGTCACCAGTGGAATGTGTGAAATTTGCATATAGAAAGGAGCCTGTGTAAAACACAGTAGAGCCTCTCATGAAAGACTGTTTAGAACAAACATGGATATCCTCTGTCTTTCCTGAAAATTGAATATCATTAGAGGTTGGTTTAGTTAAGCCAGTTTTACAGAAGTAGTTGGTTATCAAATGGGTTGCCTTTGAGAGGATTTTGCTATTTTATTTCCTACAGTAACTAAAACCACCCGCCACCTGTGGATAGACGAAAGGAAGAAAGAAGCACAGCTGGGCAATGAAGTCGTGTTCCACCTGTATGGATGATTGGGATGATCCTCCCTATCTTTTACAGTAGAACCTCCCTTTAGGAGACACTTCTCCACAAAGGACAGTTTTCATTTGCAAAATTACCATTTTTATTATTTAGAAACTCTCCGGTAAGAGGACACCTCTCCCTAAAGGACACTTTGGCTCTGCAATTAGGTCTTCTTTACAGGGAGGTTCTACTGTACTTGCTTGTTCTCCATAATGCACAAAGGTAAATAAAGAGGACTCAAACAGAGATCCTTAGCGATCCCAATTGCTTATTTGACCATCATTGACACAGCAGTGGCACAACAATATATGGAAATTATTAACATTTAAATAAACAAGGCTCCTAGGTTATAAAACACTGGGAAAAGAGGAAGAGAGCCTCAAAATAATTTTTAAATGAAAAACTTTTTACTTTGGGAAACTAATGAAAATGTGAAGGATGAACTTTTGCCATGAATAATTTTTAATTTATATACTTTTTTAAATGTTTTTACTAAGTTATACAGTAACATACTTCCATGAGAGGATAGCTTTCAATGTAGAGCAGTTTTCATTGCCAAAATTATCATTTTTTCCTATTTAGCTTCTCTCTGGTAAGAGGACACCTCTGTTTAAAGGACACACTGCAACTAGGTGTTGGCCTTTAGAGAGAGGTTGGTTCTACTGTACAAACTATGGCTGGTTTGCAGTATTATAGCATACTTGGGTCATCTTTGTTATGAGATATTCAAAGTTCAAAAACAAAAACTATAATTCAAATATATACACCTATCCCCCGATTTACACGGTAGATACGTTCCTGAGAAAAATGTGTAAATCGGGGGATAGGTGTACACAGAAATAAAAATAAAATGCATTGACAGGTTAAAATATGTAGTCAGCACATAAGCTCGGGATTCCTCGTGAGATGTGTACACAGTGCAGGTGTTCAATCACAGTAGCATTTAGTATAGTGCGATAAAAACAAAAAAAAAAAAACTTATTTGGAAAACCGTGTAAAAGCAAAAACGTGTAAAACAAGTACCGTGTAAATCGGGGGATAGCTGTATTTCCAAAAGTGATATTGCAGCTTTGATCAAAAATGTACACATTTGTCAATAGATTGTTCTGATGCATTGAATAAATTCACATTTTCAGCAATAAAAATGCATTTATTATTGAGATCAGAACCACTAATAATATAAATAGCTTTCAAATTCCTAAAAAAATGATATAGTTGATCACTTCAAGACAAAAGAGAGAATTGTAGAGGTATTGGAATTTCCTGTGGTCACTTATGGATGTGAGAGCTGGACTCTCAGAAAAGAAGAAAGAAAAAGAATTGAGGCTTTTGAAATGTGGACATGAAGAAAGCTACTCTGAGTGCCATGGAAAGATAAAAAGACAATAATTTCAATCTTAAATTAATCCTGGTATATCCCTAGAATCACAAATATGTAAACAAAGATTGACTTACTTTGAACATATGACCGAATGGATTAGAAAAAAATGTTGATTTTGGGAAAAATTAAGAGAGGAAAACCTACAATGAACTGGCTGGAAGGGGTCAAGAAAGCTACCAGAAGGTCACTAAATGAGCTGAAAGGAATGGTCACTAATAGTTCAAATTGGAGAATATTTGTCCATATAGTCACCCAAAGTCAACTTGATGGACACTAACAGCTGTCAAAGGAGACTCAACTATATAGTAAAGTGGTAGGGTAGCTTACCTCTTCGATAGTAGGTCCCGGCAGCATGGCCAGGACATCAGCGATGGCCCTCCAGCCGGGGGAATGGAGGAATTGTACGAGGCGGACTGAGAGGGGGGCATAGCCAGAGCACACAGAGGCCATGTCAACGGGGCCGACTTCTTCCACGTAGAGCCGCAGTGTAGAGCGGAAGGTGGAGAACACCCTGCCAGGGCCGGCGGGGCGCAACAATCCACATCTCTCCAGGTTGGTGAGGAACAACAGGTGCTGGTAGCCGTAGACTTGAAGTATCTCCCGCCTGTAGTGCTCCAGCACCTTGGGCTTGAGGCCATTGTTGGCCAGGGATTGGATGCAAATCAGCCGTAGCACCTGAACCCCTCCCTATCTTTACCACATGGATACATACATGGTGGCAGCTCTTCTTTATCAAACTCATCTATTAAGGTAGTTTCAAGGTGACAGAGGTTTTGGACCTTAGTAGTGAGGTCACCTCAATAAAGAGGTTACTTTGGAAGCTGGTGATGTATATTCTTGATTTCCAACAGTGGAAAACAGATAAAATGCCACAATCAACAATTTTTATTAACGAAAAAAAAAAAAAAGGTGAGACACCAAGAATACACAGACAATCAAAACTCAGCCTAGTTCTGAGTTAGTGCTGCAAGTATTTCTGTACTATGTTGTTGTTGTTTCTTATCCCCTTGTGTAAAGATTACACAAATTCCATGAGTTCATGCTCCTCGAGCTGTTTTATGATGAGCAGCGGCCTCTCCCAAAGGTCCATTTCTGTACTATAATTACTCTATGTTTGGACCAGTTTAGTGATTGGCACTATAGCATGATCCTAGAGCTCTGCGGTTTGGTTTATTCCTGCTAGAGTTGCCAATCAAACTTTCACAACAGAGGGAGTGTGGCAGCTGGGGTGTCACCAATATTGCAGCATTGAAGATTAAAGACCAGAGGTTGGATTTCAAGAGGTATTTTTTTTTTTTTGCTTATCCCTAGCACACGTGGTACAGGCCATGCTAATCATGGTGGGTAGAAGTAGGCGACTGCTTTTACTGTAAATGCACCACATGTCTACAAATGTGAAAAGCAGTTCGACTTTGCACTTGAAAATATGCCAGAGCCCTGTTTGGTTACTTGCACTTGCTGGTGGGGTTGGCCTTTTGCAAGAATCGGGGCCATTGGAGCATTTTTTTTTCAGACAGAAAAAAGTGCCCAATGCGGGAATCGAACCCGGGTCGTAGCAGCCAAAAACCCACAGTTTAGACCATCCTTCCACCGACCCCCCATCAAGAGGTCTACTTGTGGCTACTAACCTTTCTTTCTAGAGGCTATCATCATTGTAGGTTGGCTTATGATCTATTATAGATACAAGAAAAGAATTGAAACTTTTAAAATGTGGACATAGAAAAAGCTAATCAGAGTACCATGGAAAGATAAAAGGACAAATATTTCAATCTTAAACCTATTAGATCCCTAGAAAACCAAATATGTAAACAAAGGCTGACCTACTTCAGAAGTTTAAAGAGAGCAAATGGTTACAAGACCTGTAAAAAATGAGTTGGCTAGAAAGGGTAAAAAAAGCTACCATCATCAGAAGAGCTGTGAGTAATGGTTACCATATTTATCCAATTTGTCCATAATTTGTCCATAATATCACCAAAAGTAGACTTGATGGACGTGAACAACAATCCCTGATGACAACATTTTAAAAACATTCATTTCCCGCCCTTTTTTAGATTAAGAAAATTAGAAACCATTATTTATAATTGGATATACAGTAGAACCTCCATGAGAGGACACTCTTGCTAGAGGATGCCTCTTTGCAAAAACAGTTTTTTCATCCCCAATATCAACATTTTTACTATTTAGCAACTCTCTGGTAAAAGGATACCTCTTCTTGAAGAACAGTTTGGCTCTGCAGCTAGGAGTCCTTTATAGAGAGGTTCTACTGTATTTATATAAATTATAAAATAAAAAATATAAATTTCAAAGTAAATAACTTATTTCAAGAAAAAAGGAGAGAACAAAACAATGTTTTGAAGGACAAAGTGGTCATTCTTTTTGTTTAATTGCTTAAAAGAATTCCACAATTTTTTCAATAAAAATTTTAGAAATCAATATATTTCGACCTGATTTATCAAATTTTATATTTTAATAGTCTCTCATGAAACAAAAAACAAACAAAAAAAAATCTATTTTGAGTAGTCTGTGGTTGTTCATGGAGATAAGTCTTTCAGGGTAGGTTTTACAATTCATGATGAAATTGTGAAAAAGTATTATAATTACAATTATATTCTCACAATGAGTATCTTTTTTATTTAAAAATTCTAGCTTTCAAGCGTTATTCGCTCTTCAACGGGCTTACAAAAATATCGACTTAATCCCACTAGAAATAGTTACAAAAACAAAAACAAACGAACGCGCGCCGCGTGGATATTTATAACTGAAAATTTTGAATTGGTTTGTAATTGAACTATTTTAAATATTTTATGGAATATATCTATTTCAATTTTTAGGGCACCCAGAACATATTAAATTAATCTATTGATTTCTTCTGAGATATCGGTATTGTGATGGTAAATCTATTTTTTCTGTTTATGTTGTTGTATTCATTGGAAACAAGAGATTCTAATAGTAATCGTTGAAATTTGCTCTTAACGTCTTTGTAGTGGCATTTCGTTTGTGTTATGTTAAATTGGTGACCGGTTTGTGCAATATGTTGATAGATCATAGAACGTTGGTCTTTTGTTCTGATATTTCTGTTATGTTCGTTTAGTCTAACTTGTATCGATCTTCCTGTCTCACCTATATAGGTAGCATTGCAGTCTTGGCATTGAATTGAGTAAATTGCATTGGTTTGAATTTTAGGTTCCAGTTGTTTTTCCGATTTAGTTATGGGATTTCTAAGAAGTTGACCTATGGATTGATGGTTACTAAAATACGTTTGAATTCCTTGTCTGCGAAGAATATGGGCTATTTTGTCATTACATTTTGAATAAGGGAGAATGCATTTGTTTCTATATATTTTAGCTGCTCTATGTGGCGAGGCGTTAAAACTGTGTTTATTGATAAATTGTGAAGAATAACCTCTCAGGCTAAGGTTTTTGTGGATATTTTATTTTTCCAGCTTCTTAAAAACAGGCAGGGAGCAATGGGTTTGGATTCTTTTAGTAAGCGTTTTGACAACTGTTATTTTATGTCCTATTGGATTGTATGATCTGAAGTGTAAATATGAAGGTTTTAAATTTTGTTTATAATATACTGTAGTATGGTATCTTTCAGGAGTTCTAATTACAAGAATATCCAGGTTTGGTAGTACTTGATTGTGTTCAGATTCCATAGTAAATTTAAGGTGGCTATTATACTTATGTAAGGTTTCCAAAATCAAAAGATCATCTTCGTGGTGATATTCACAAAATATGTCATCAACATATCTCCACCACATTTTTATTCTTAGATTTTTCTGATCATTGATCCATTTATCCAGTATCCAGAACATATATTCAAAACCAAGTCCAGAGTATAAGATATGTTCCTTTGATGTTACTTCCCTTTTCCTCTCCCTACCACATTATTTGATCATAGACAGCTTAAAAGAATTACTCACCACCCAAAAAGTCAAGGTTCCGGAGATTAACGGATTGGTTAAAATGTTTCAGACCTGTTTGAACATGACCAACTTTACCTTCGGAGGGAATCTTTATCAGCAAATATGTGGGTCTCCCATGGGTAGTCCACTATCCCTTGTAGCAGCTGAAGTGGTCATGAGCAAACTGGATAAATGGATCAATGATCAGAAAAATCTAAGAATAAAAATGTGGTGGAGATATGTTGATGACATATTTTGTGAATATCACCACGAAGATGATCTTTTGATTTTGGAAACCTTGCATAAGTATAATAGCCACCTTGTTGTTGTTGTTGTTTCTTATCCCCTTGTGTAAAGATTACACGAATTCCATGAGTTCATGCTCCTCGAGCTGTTTTATGATGAGCAGCGGCCTCTCCCAAAGGTCCCGTTTAGTGCATCTAATGCAAGCCAAAATGTGTTCTGGAGCTGCAGGTGCCAAGCTACATTTTGGGCAAGTGGGGTAGATTTTGTTATTATTTTCTATCTTCAATGGCTTGAGATGGCCTGTTCTAAATCTTGTTAGTGTTGTTTGATGCTGTCTATTTCTGATGTTCAGAGCTCCTCCTGGGTTCACTCCACTGTACCAACTGTGCTTAGGTGGGATCCTCCAGTTCTTGTTTATTTTTGTTTTGGCTACTGTCTCTATTTCTTTAAAAGTAAGTTTATTTTTCTGTGGCAAGGGTTCTTTTGTGCCTTTTTTCGCTAGCACATCAGCAGCTTCATTGCCTTCAATTCCAACATGTGAGGGTATCCATTGAAGGTGAATTTTTGAGGTATTTGAGAGTTTTTGGAGATAGTCAATTATGTTCCTGCTTACTTTGTCTCTGAGTTCCCCTGTGTGACTCAAGTGTTGTATGGCACTTCTACTATCAGTAAGAATCCAGATATCTTGATAATTAGTATTTCTGATGGATTTTAAGGCTTCATAGATGGCTATAAGTTCTGATCTGAAGACTGAGCAAAAATCTGGGTTTCTTCTGTTCATTTTCTCAATGCCATTTGTGGTTTTGATGAGACAGCCACTGCCAGTGTGTCCTAGCTCGTCTCTGCTACCATCGGTATAAATAGTTATTGCATTTTTAGGAATGTTATTAATTATTTCTAATGATAATTGTTTTAAGTATTCTGGATTTTTGCATTGTTTGTTGGTGGCATTAAAAATAACATTTTGTAATGGTTCGCATGGAGAATTTTTTTCTGATAAATAATTTTTTTCTACTTTATATTTTAAAAATCCATTTCTTTTGGCCAGGTGGAGAGGGCCTTCTTTTTTGAGTCTTAGATTGGATTCCCAATTAAGTATGTAATTGGAAGTTCTGTGTTTGTTTCCATAACTCTTGATTTTGTTTATATATTTTGGCAGATTGTAGCTTCTTCTATCCTTTAAGGGCATAATGTCTGCCTCGTAAAGTACAATATCGTTAGGGCAGGTATTTCGAAGACCTGTAATAATTCTAGCTGCACTTAGTTGTATCCTTTCCAGTGATTTTAGATTTGTTTCAGATGCTGTACCATAGATTTGATATCCATATTCCAGGATAGGTCTAATTAGAGATGTGTAAGTTAATTTTAGTGTGGTTGCATCGGCTCCCCACTCTCTTCCTGAAATATATTTCAGGATTTTTAGTCGGTCTCTTCCTTTTCTAATAACTTCTTCAATATGTTTACTGGAGTTAATTTCTGGATCCAGGGTGTAGCCAAGATATTTAGGATGTTTATTATATTGTAATTGTTGTTCTTTCAGAATAATTTTTGGCCTTATTTTGTATAGTTTCTTATCGGTAGTAAAAAGACAGGTTTCAGATTTTTGGGGGTTAAATTCTAATTTATGTTTATTAGCAAATTTTTCTAGGTGGAGAAGAGTCTTGTTCAAATCCCTTTCAGCTTTTTTCCAGTTAGTGTTACTGCTCCATAGAATGTCATCAGCGAAAAGTCCAATATTGGTTTTATGTGAAATAGCCACCTTAAATTTACTATGGAATCTGAACGCAATCAAGTACTACCATACCTGGATATTCTTGTAATTAGAACTCCTGAAAGATACCATACTACAGTATATTATAAACAAAATTTAAAACCTTCATATTTACACTTCAGATCATACAATCCAATAGGACATAAAATAACAGTTGTCAAAACGCTTACTAAAAGAATCCAAACCCATTGCTCCCTGCCTGTTTTTAAGAAGCTGGAAAAAGAAAATATCCACAAAAACCTTAGCCCGAGAGGTTATTCTTCACAATTTATCAATAAACACAGTTTTAACGCCTCGCCACATAGAGCAGCTAAAATATATAGAAACAAATGCATTCTCCCTTATTCAAAATGTAAGACAAGGAATTCAAACATATTTTAGTAACCATCAATCCATAGGTCAAAACTTCTTAGAAATCCCATAACTAAATCGGAAAAAACAACTGGAACCTAAAATTCAAACCAATGCAATTTACTCAATTCAATGCCAAGACTGCAATGCTACCTACATAGGTGAGACAGGAAGATTGATACAAGTTAGACTAAACAAACATAACAGAAATATCAGAACAAAAGACCAACGTTCTATGATCTATCAATATATTGCACAAACCGGTCACCAATTTAACATAACACAAACGAATTGCCACTACAAAGACGTTAAGAGCAAATTTCAACGATTACTATTAGAATCTCTTGTTTCCAATGAATACAACAGCATAAACAGAAAAATAGATTTACCATCACAATACCGATATCTCAGAAGAAATCAATAGATTAATTTAATATGTTCTGGGTGCCCTAAAAATTGAAATAGATATATTCCATAAAATATTTAAAATAGTTCAATTACAAACCAATTCAAAATTTTCAGTTATAAATATCCACGCGGCGCGCGTTCATTTGTTTTTGTTTTTGTAAATATTTCTAGTGGGATTAAGTCGATATTTTTGTAAGCCCGTTGAAGAGCGAATAACGCTTGAAAGCTAGCATTTTTAAATAAAAAAGATACTCATTGTGAGAATATAATTGTAATTATAAAGGTTTTACAATGGAGCTTTTATTTTTGTTTTTACAAATTCAATATCTCCGCTGTAAAACCTACTACAAAGTCCATTGTAAATTGACAAATACATTCATGGACAAACTTAAGGAAATTAAAAGTTTTCGATATCACCATTCGTCTATCTTTTTGAAGGAGACAGACTCAATCAATCAATCAAATTTTTCATACTTGGTTATGTCGTGTGTCTTCAATAAAGGTTACTGTGTATCAAATATCTTTCAGAGTTATTGTCTTAATCCTGATATTAATTTTTGTCTACTAGTGTGGAGATGCCCATGATTTCATAAAAATTTGATTACTTTCCATAAATGTCTGTAGCATCAGTGAGACTAAAAGATGACAATCAATCAACTCACCTTAATGAAAGGTTCCTCTTGAGCAATCATATCCTCAATGTAAGTGGAGACTTTATCTGTGTCGATGCCTTGGATGAAATCTGGAGCACAGTCCGGTGGTCAAGAGTTGCCACTGCTGGCTAGGATTGCAGTACTTACTGTGTTCAGCCTCCAGATGGGAATGGAACTCCTCCTTCACTGTCACCTCATTCACCAGTTCAGCTATGGAAGTATCTACAACACAACACCTTGGTTCCTACATGGAAGGTTGAGATATGAGGGGTACAATTTGGATAGTAGAGATGAGAACCTCAAGTTGACAATGCCAAATGTATACCTACCTATACAGCAATGTTACCATTTTCAACTTTAGAATACACAGTAGAACCTTCATGAGCAGACACTCCTGCTAATGAATGCCTCAATACAAAGGACAGGTTCACCTCTCCTGTCAAAATAAGCATCAACACTAGACAGCATCTATTGGCCATCTCCGCAAACTAGCACTCGGGTTGGGAACAAAGCCACAACACCAGCTTTGGCAAACTGAGAAGTGCCGACTTGGAATCATGGTTTCAGACAAATAGATCTCTTTTTGACGCAAGAGATGACATTTATTTTATAGATCAATATTCCAAGTGTGCCTGGATTTGGCTCGGTTACCCTTTGTGAATATAAGGTAGATAGAAAACAAGAAAGTGAAGAAATAACTTACGGGTAGCTAAAGACTTCTTAGCATCTTGCATTCTGGGGAGTTTGTTCACAAACTGTTTCATTTCTTGGACAGTGGTGGCTTCATGCCGCTCCTACACATGACATATCACTTTATTTATCTTAAGTACACATGGGTAAAAGTGGGTCGTTAGCTTTTACTGTAAGTACATCACATGTCTACATATATAGAAAGCGGTTAAGCTTTGCAACTCAAAAGTGTAGCAGAATCACAATGGAGAGATTTTGTCTTTAGACAACAAGTGCAAAATGCTGGTTTCGATCCTGGGGTCTTTACCTACTCTGCCAATCACTACAAAATCTGGGCAAACTTCTTTATAAAGTCATTAATAAAAGCTTGCTAGGATATCAAAAATTGGTCAGAATCATTGATAGCTTTGATTAACTAAGGTGTGGTCCCTTTTTTAAAAGTAAATTGGTGAGACTAAATAAAGCCTCTCTATCTTGAAGTGGGACATAGGTTGATCTTCAATAGAATGTTTGAAAAATAGTTATCTTGACCTTAATAAAGTTGCAGAGAGCTTAGGTTTTATTGCTGAAATGTAAAAAATAAAGTACAGTTAAACCTAGCTGTCTATAGCGCCCCCTCTAAATAGCGCCTTCCTCTCTATAGCGCCTGATTTTAAACATTAAAATGTAAACATTTTACATTAAAAGTGACCTGTCTATAGCACCCCCTCTCTATAGCACCCTATTTTGGCGAGTCCCAAGAGGGGGGGGGGGGGTGCTATAGACAGATTTAACTGTGTTTATATTTAGATAGAATCAACTAGACCATGCAACTGAATGTTGCTGATTTATTGGAAACTATATCTCTCTTCACTCACTCTCAACTGACTTATTTTTTACAGAGAGAATTGGCTAATATTCTTTTCTTGTATTATCAAGCCAACCATGTATGTGTTTTGGGTTGTTCACCCTTGTCAGCTTGGTACAAGGCTGTACATTGGTTGATGACTTACACTCATGTGCAAAACTTAAGGAAGTTGTACCTCTTAGCATGTATATCTGGATTGAGACAATAACTCTGAAAGATATTTGATACATAGTGATTACATTGAAGACACACGAGATAACCAAGTGTGAACAAAATTGTCTCTGTCTTCTTCAAAAGATAGATGACAGGTAACATTAAGACTTTCCACTTCCTTAAGTTTTGTCCATAAGTGTACTTTACATTAAGGGTAGAATCTCCCAAAAATAGAAGCAACACCTGGTCTTTCATATGGAAGTGTGTGTTTATTCCTTGATGGATAAATTAGGTAATGTCTTTGTGTTGATGTGTTAGAAGTATTTGCTCAGACAGATAGCTGCTCAATGAGGGTTTTACTTTCAATGAAGTTCAAGAGAGAGATTTCCAAAGAGTTTAAGATTTGTTGGATCACAAGACTGGATTCTATTTATTGATAGTGCTCCAAAGAGATATTTGCTTGTAGAGGGTTTATCAATACAGTTTTATACGTTAGCCAGCATAGGCACATTTTTACATTCAAAAACTCCTTTTTTTTTTTAATAAAAAGAAACATTTCTTCATTTGAAAAATAGTACAAAAGTGAATTTGTACTTGGATCAGGTAGATAAATTGAGAAAAAAGGCATTTCCTGTTTGTGCAACTGATAGTTGCTGATGGCTTGCGTCCATCTATCGTAATAAATTATGATTAGTTGATATTTATTTTGATAGATGGCGCAAGCCATCAGCAACTATCAGTTGCACTATCAGGAAATGCCTTTTTTCTCAATTTCTTCAATCGTTTTTCAAAACCTTTGAGAAGTTTCAAATTTTTGTAATGGATTGAAACATATATGCTGTTAAGAAGTATAGGTGTTTCACAAATATGATTCAAATAGGAGAGACAGAGACCTTAAACTGTGAGCTGAGCTGCTTCATCTTGCGGTTGATGAAACCTCCGGCCTGGCTGAAGTTGAGGTCCCTCAGCTGCGAGTAGAGCTCCTCAGCTGAGTTGAGGATCTTGGTCTCTGTGGAGACAGCTGCTGTGTTGTCCCCGGTGGTGACAAACTTCTCTGGCGGGAGTTTGATGATATCTGTCAACAAACACTGCACAGTTAGAGGGAGGGACACTGAGCATGGCTACAGTATGGTTACTACCATCTCACAGCTCGAGTTGCAAATAAGGTACAGTAGAGAATGTTATATATGTCTGATTTGTTATTATTCATAGATACCATAAAAAGACTACTCTGTGGATATATGAAAAGAAGAACAAATGGAGAACAAAAACAAACAAGAAGTTTTTGTACCTTTTCTCATTATTAGTTAATAAAGTATTTAATCTAAAATATTATGATGCATTAGTGTGCCATCTGTTATCCTACCTCTCCAGCAGCCACAATGGTTGTTAATCTGTATTACCTACAACCACTTCATTTTTATTTGTCGTTACTTACATCACAAGGTAGTAGTTTCACAAACCCCTCAGTCTCTTTCTTTTCTTTTTTTTTTGTTAAATGTTATTTCCATTTTGGGGAGATGGTTAAATGGCTTAAGAAGGTTAGAGATTTCAAATAGATTTTTACAGATAAGTTTTGATATCCTTTAATTTTCCTTTTTTTTTTTTGTTTTTCTTATCTCTAGTACACGTGGTACAGGCCATGATAATCATGGTGGGTAGAAGATGACTTCTTTTTACTGTAAGTGCACCACATGTCTACACACGTGAAAAGCAGTTCGACTTTGCACTTACAAATAAATGTGCCAGAGCCCCGTTTGGTTACTTGTACTCTCTGGTGGGGTTGGACTTTTGCAAGAATAGGGGGTCATTGGAGGATTTTTTTTTTTTAATCAGAAAAAAAGTGCCCAATGTGGGAATCAAACCCGGGTCATAGCGGTCGCAAACCAACGGTTTAGACCAGCCTTCCATCGACCCCCCAATCATTCCATCACATGGTAAATTGCTAAAATTTTAAAACACGACGCTGATTCTCAACTTTTAATTTGCATAGCCAGTATACTTACTATTGTCAATCCCATAGATCTCATCCAGCAGTCCCTCGTATGTGAGCTGGGTCACCAGCGGAGTCATCAGGTCCACGGTCCGGTCAAGCAGAATCAGGCTGTGAATCTGTGGCGTTTGCATCTGGCATTCTTGACCCACTTGTTCCCTCCGTAGCCGTGTCATCAGTTCAAACACATGCTGCACAGACATGATGTTGTTATCTACAAGTCTCATTGAATATTTTCTCATTGCACAATGGACTCTTTATCCCAACATTTAAAAAATTGATACAGTAACTACCTCTTTCTAAAGGACAACACTTAGTTGTAGAGCCAAAGTTTCCTCTTACCAAAGAGTGGTTAATAGTTAAAATGGAATAATTGGCATGTGAAAACTGTCCTTTGTAGAGAGGTATCCTCTAGCAGGAGCGTCCTCTATGGAGGTTATACTGTGTATTAAAAAAAAATACATTAAAATCAATTTTTTAAGGTAATGCAATCTTTTTTTTCATCTTCAATGATTCTATATTAATCAAAATGCTTATTGTTTAAAGAAAAACTTCTATTATGCACCCAAGTTTCTATTGTTATAAGAAAATATATTAGAAGGGCCTGGCATGGTAAACCTTTTATTGTCAAGACACAGCAAGGGATGAAAGCAGGAAGCCTGTCGTGGTACAAGAGATGTGCTGTTTCTAATCCAGTACCTCTACTGGAAAAAAAAAAACTGTTAGCTGGGCTCATTACTGATGAGTAGCAAGCTGTTCCATTCTTTTTTCTTAGGAATTGGAGAAAATATTGTTGAATTTGAACACCCCAATAGTAGTTCACCAATATCTAGACTGTTTTAAAAATACAGTAGAACCACCCTGTAAAGGACACTTAATTGCAGATCTGAAGTGTCGTTTAGGGAGAAATGTCCTCTCACCGGAGAGTTGCTAAATTGTAAAAATGGTAATTTTGGAAATGAAAACTGTCCTTTGTAGAGAGGTGTCCGCTAAAGGGAGGTTCTACTGTATATATGAATTCACACACAGAAATAGAGGATTATACTTCTATGGTTTACATCATTTGAAAGAATGTTGTGGCAAATTGTCAACAAGAGAACTGGTGCTGCAACATACCTTGGCTGCCTCTCCCTTGCCATAGACATTAGGGATGATGCCGTAGAGACTCTGGATCTTCATCAGGGCCTTGGCCACATCAAAGAGACAGGTGAAGTCTTCTTCCACAAAACATTCCTGAGGCACACAACTTTTAACTTTACATAGAGCCAAGTACACAGATATGGAAGGTATAGGTGCAACTTTTTTTTTGCTTATCCCTAGTACATGTGGTACAGGTATCATGGTGGGTAGAAGTAGGTGACTGCTTTTACTGTAAGTGCATCACATGTCTACACATGTGAAAAGCAGTTCGACTTTGCACTTAAAATTGTGCCAGAGCCCTGTTTGGTTGCTTGCACTCGCTGGTAGGGTTGGACTTCTTCAAGAATCAGGGGCTATTAGAGCATTTTTTTTTAAATCAGAAAAAAGTGCCCAATGCAGGAATCAAACCCAGGTCATAGTGGTTGAAAACCAACAGGTGGAGGGGGTTTAGACCATCCTTCCACCGACCCCCCGTACATAGATATGGAAGGTATAGGTGCAACTTGGTTCACTAGAGTGGTGGTGAAATGTCACCATGATATATCATCACCTTGAAGGCCGGGCTGATCTCCATAGAAAGGACGTCGCTGTCGAAGGGATAGAGTTCCAGGTTGAATTCATCCAGGTTCTGGAAATTCCCTTTCACTCCTCGCTCCTGTACAACAACACCCATCTTAGATCAACCTATATCAACACTCATGGACAAAACTTAAGGAAGTTGTACCTTTTAACATATATATCGGGATTCAGACAATAACTCTGAAAGATATTACAGTGACCTTTATTGAAGACATACAAGATAACCAAATGTGAACAAAATTGTCTCTGTCTCCTTTAAAAAAAAAATTAGATGATTGGCAACATCAAAGATTTTCCATTTCCTTAAGTTTTGTTTATGAGTGTGTGGCGACCACACTTTGCTTCAGCGAGCGCAAATTGGGACAAAGCTTCACTACACATACGGGCAGTAGTGTGGAACGCATCACGATTTTGCGTGTCATCCTTGCGCAGGGGCCATGCGGGCAGTAGTGTGGCGGCCTCACTACGCTCGGCAAGCATGAGCTGGAAGAACACCTCACTACACATGGGCGGGCAACATCCGGGACTCTTGGCACGTGCGTCGTTCGAACAACAAGGCTAGCTTCCAGTGGCCGTTATTTATTTCCTCTCTATATATTTCGGGGATTTAAATAAATTTATTTATTTTATAAAATAATTATAATTTTATCAGCGGCCTTTCCACAAGCCAAACTAACACGCACACAACCATTCCACAAGTGTATACATATTATACTTCATGTTATGTCTTTAATTACATTAGCATCTGTTAGAGTAGAATGAATAACATTTAACATTTTTATAAATAGAATCAATGTCCATCTCTCTCTCTCTCTCTCTCTGCTTGTTCGGCGGTACATATACTAAAATTGGAACGATACAGAGAAGATTAGCATGGCCCCTGCGCAAGGATGACACGCAAAATCGTGAAGCGTTCTCTCTCTCTCTCTCTCAAATGGGACTTCATTTTTATCAAGTAGTGTATCGGGATAAAGTATGTGTGCTTCTAGTTGATTGTTAAGGTGAAAACCAAAGTTGAAAAAAAAAAAAAAACATTAATATTCCTGATAAAATTGTGGATTGATTTTTGGCATAACCTCAACAAATGGATGTTGACTATAAATTTTTTAATTAATGAAAGCATATTTTGTTGTATGTATTGCTTATCCAGATATACATATGGCCTTGTAAGTAGGATCTTGTGATTGTTTATACTGATAGTACAATCATGTCTCTCTACACTTGTAGAAGTTACAAAAAATCATAAGATGCCACAATTTTTTTTATTAACTTGATCGAAATGTCACACACTATAAATTTATTTGAATTAGGTCTTATTTTCTTGTAGCTATAATCTATCTATATCTATATTATAATCTATAATTAGTAGTTTAGACATGGGGGGAGATGGAGAAAATTTCCAGAGGTTCTTTATTAATAAAACTTGTCTGAGATCTCCATTTGAATTTTTCAAACTATACCCTCAGGAAAACAGAGAATAGGAAATTACCAGTATTAGATCTGAAACAAAAGGTTGTTATTGTTGCTTATTCCTCAAAAAATATCTAATGCTTCAGATTTGGTGAGTGTAAGAGCCATCATTGAGAATAATGTGGTGGCTAATGTCTATGCATTTCATTAAGTCAATTCCTCTTTTATTGTTTTGGGTGGAGCCCCAAAAAATATTCATAGCATTCAGATCACCTAGTAATATGGATTTTTCAATGGGAAGTTCATTGTGGAAAAATTGGTCATCAATGGTGGAGTTATCCGAGGGATGATAGAAGTTGAAGACATTAAGATGAGAGTTTCCAAGAAGGACTTTGATTCCCTGGATTTCCAGAGGGCTTGGTAGTGGAGTGGAGAAGTGGATTTCACAATACTATTGATTTATTATTAGGAAGGCGAGACCACCTCCTTTTTGGTTGGGGCGGTCTTTTCTAAGGATACGATAGTTTTTGAGTTTCAGTTTATGTGAGGTGCTTAGTTTCGTGTAGGGCAATGATTTGAGCTTGATGATGGTCTGCTGTTTTTAGGATTTCTTCTAGTTTGCTTTTAGTTCTGAGGATATTCCATTTATGTTGCATTGAAGGATTGAGATTTTGGTATTTGGAGACTGTTGTTTATTTTTCGAACAGAGCCGTCTTCCTAAGCTCTGAGCGTGTCCCTGATTTTTCTGCGCGACGGACGATGCAGCATAAACTGAGACAGATGTAGACATCATGGAGAAGGAAAGAGGGGAACAGCTGCTGTTGGTCTGAAGACCTGGAGGTACCACACAGTGTGTCTTTGCTTCTTTTGGTGTCCTGACATAAAGCGTAGCCGTTCCTATGGAGAACAGAAGCTACCAATTGATACCTTCCTACATTAGCCGGGTATGTAGTACAGCCTTCACGCCTAGGGTGGTCCTACCAGGAGTTAAACTCCTGACGTCCTGTGCTACCCGTTTACACCCTCCCGCCACTTTGAGGCTGTAGGAAACAAAACGTAACAAGACCAATGAGATAAGGTATTTATTTCTTTAGGAAAAATTTGGATTAAATATTAAATCAAAAGTTAACAAGACCAATGATAAGATAAAAACCTACAATTTGGATTACAGATTAGAATCAAAAGGTAACAAGACCAAATTATCGAAATATCACAAAAAATGCAATAATTTAGATTTAGTCTTATTACCTTTTATTTTAATACAAATTAAACTTTACCAGTATTAGATCTGATTTGGTCCTAGTTCTTATTAGGTCTCCTAGTAAAAGATGAGAAACATCTTCACATGAACATGATTCAGTCTTAAATTCTTAATTTGAGGATCAACTATATAAATAGATAACTATTTAAAAATTAAAAAAAGAAAACAGTCAAAGTAAGAAAGTAGCTAGGAACAGTGGGCTTTCACACATAGGATTACTGTTATAAAACTGGGATTGAGGAGGCAGCTAGGTTGATTCTTAATGAAGGTTCATTGTCTATTTAAAAATGGGGAAGGCATACCTCATTATAACAGAGGGTAATAGGTAAAGGTTAGTTTAAGATTTCAAGTGTTACCTACCTTAAGCCTTTTCACACACAGGCGAGTCTTGCGCGGTACAAAGAGAATATGGTATTCTTTACGCGGGCTGCGAAACTCTTCATCTCTGCACACAAAACTTACTCTCAACAAGAAATCAGAGAGATCATGTTCACAAGATAGGGGTTGATGGATGAGCAGTTTAAACCATTGGTTTTCTGCTGCTATGACCCAGGATTGAATTCTACACACATTAGACACTTTTTTTCTAATAAAAAAAATGCTCCAATGGTCCCTGATTCTTGCAAAAGTCCAACCCTGTCAATGAGTGTAAATTAGCCAAATGGGGCTCTGGAACACTAGTAAGGGGAATGTTAAATTGCTTTTCACGTGGGTAGAAATGTGGTGCATTTACATTAAAATCAGTCTCCAATTACTACCCACCATGATTATTATGGCTTATACCCACATGTACTAAGGACAAAATAAAAAAAATAAGAGTGCAGTCATGGAGAGACAAGGTATAATTCACACACAAGTCTAACCTCACTAGTGAGTGCCGGTAACCAGAACTGAGTTCAGGCATCTTATAAGTCAAACTGCTTTTACAATATGGTATACCTGCAGTAGAGTATATGCAGTTCCACTTAGCATGTTTAAGAGAGGATGAACTATGTGAATTTATGATATTAATATAATAAAATAATGCAGGTGCACAAGGAAACAGTCATATTATTATCCCTAGTACATGTAGTACAGGCCATGATAATCATGGTGGGTAGAAGTTAGCAATTGCTTTTCACACTGTAAGTATACCACATGTCTGGACAGGAAACGGTCATACTGACACCTATTCCATCTTCATGTTTTATTTTTATTATAAAGTCAGTTTTATTTATTTTTTAATGGAACAGAGACTTCAGGGATGTAGCAACTTTGCCTTTGCCGGTCCCAAGCCCGGATGAAAAAGGAGGAGGGGGAGCAGTAACAAGCTCACTAAAAAACCTGGGCTCAGCTGGTCCAGTTGATAGTACCCTGTAAGGGCTCCTAATCCAGGGATACAGGATGAGCAGCGTTTGTACTCCATGTTAGGAGCGGCTGTACATGGAGTCTGTTCCTCATGTCAGAGGAGGCTATTTCTTTTGGAGCTAAGTCGGCCTGCCACTGAGTAGTGCTCCCAGTCTTAATGACAAAAGCAGATGCATTATACTTCACACAGTCATGATGGTTTCAAGCTTTACAAGCTTGATACCCTAATATGATTGAGTAAAGATAAGAAAGAAGAAGAAGAAGGGATGTAGCTTGGGGAAGGCATCCTTGTTTCTCCATTGTGGGCACAACACATGTTTTGATTTGTGTGAAATCAGGCAGCACTTTTAGAGAGAGAGAGAGAAATTAGATTTGTGAAAGAATAACTTTCATAAATTCCATTTACAGTAGAACCTCCCTTAGCAAACACTCGTGTTAGCGGACACCTATAAACACTGGACAGTTTTCATCACCAAAATTGCCTTCCCATTGAAAATATGCTTGCGCTAGCAGACACCTCCAAATAATGGATACTTTCCCAATGCATCATTTATTGATTTTATATAAAATAAACTTTCGCACGCTAGTCAACAAATAAAATTACCAAAAGTAAAAATTAAAGTCAATTAATGATAAGGCATCCTAAAACATACGATTGCAGCAAAAGTTGAGGTTGATTCCTCTTTGTAACAATTTTTAATAGCCATCCATCTCTTATAATAGAAAAATTACTGTTGTGTCTTTGCATATTTGTTCTTTGTGTACAATTTACATATTTTTAATTTAACGTATTTGTGCTATAAATAGGACATAAGAATAAAGTAAGACAGTCCAGCCTTAGGAATAGTCTTGTTGCCTTAAACTTCTTTTGCTACTGTAGCTTTTAGCTTGACAAATAAATAACATCTGTTTCAAGTGTAGGAGTGGTTTCGTGGCCCAGAGTGACACGACAGTTACATTTTCTTATTTTAACATGTTATGAAATTTTGCCTGTCTAGTTTCACTTTGAGAAATTTTGAAAATGGCTTTCTTTTCAAGTAATAGCTTTTATAAAAAAACGCCCTTGTTTACCTTTTTTCTTTATTTTGGAAGCCTTTACATTTTTTCTATTTCAAATTTGATGATTGCAAAGATATTATATTTAAGTATGATGTGTAAAAATTTATATAACAAAAAGCAAATATAGAACATAAATATAAACAATGCAGCTAAATTTATTATTTTGAAACCGCGATCTGTGAGCTGAAACATACTCAAAATTTTGTTGTTTCAAAAATGTATTAATTAAAATTTCAAGTTCGTTATAAGCCTAGTATTTTAAAAATAGATTTAATTATTTTGGGACTTGAAATTAGATTTGTTTTAGGGGTATTTCATTATTTTAAAAATTGTGAAGTTCGTTATAATGATGGTATTTTCAATTGAATTGAATTGGGAATTACCTCAGGTTCATTATAAGGGAAGGTTCATTATATCCCGGGTTCGTATTAGCAGGGTTTTACTGTAATATGCTATAATAATTTTTTTTTTTTTTGCTTATCCCTAGTACACGTGGTACAGGCCATGATAATCATGGTGGGTAGTTAGCGACTGCTTTTTACTGTAAGCGCACCACATGTCTATACATGTGAAAAGCAGTTCAACTTTGCACTTACAAATGTGCCAGGATCCTGTTTGGTTACTTGCACTCGCTGGTGGGGTTGAACTTTTGCAAGAATCGAGGGGCATTGAGGCATTTTTTTTTAAAACAGAAAAAAGTGCCCTATGCGGAAATTGAACCCGGGTCATAGCGGTCGAAAACCAACAGTTTAGACCACCCTTCCGCCGACCCCCCTGCTCTAATAATAATAATAATAAGGTATTTATTTATTGCTATAATAATAATAATAAATATCTTCTTTCTTATCTCCCCTCAATCATATTAGGGTATCAAGCTTATAAAGCTTGAGACTTTTGATAGTGTCTGCTGGAGATGAGTATTGGGTAAAGTTTTCAATTAGCAATAATCGCGCCTCGGAAGATCCTCATGGGCTACGATATCGCTTCTGCGCAAATTGCTGGAGATGAGTAGAGCTCATCAATGGATACTACTCATAAATAAATATAATAGGCCCATTAAGATTTTTTTTTTAAAGTTAACATATAAAACTAGCAATTCTCTGGTAAGATGACATCACTCTGTAAAGGACAATTTGAAACTGAAAGTTGGTGTTGTCCTTTAGAGAGAGGTTCTACAGTATCGACAAAGAGAGAGAGTGTTGCTCACTTGAAGATATAATCTGCCACATAGTTCATGTTGGCCAGGGTTGGCTTGGTGAGGAATACCACATTCTTGGAGTCCGTGGAAATCTGGGGTCTCTTGTTCTGGAGCTGGTACAGATGGACCACCTCATGTTCCTAGGACACATGGGAGTTAGCAGCGGTCTCTCTCTCTCTCCTGTCCTATCCTATATACAGTAAGATGGGGTTGATGAAAGAGAGGTTAAACTTTAGATTTTTGGCAACCATGATCCAGGATCAAAGCCAATGCATTGGGTGCTTTTATCTGAAAAAAATAAAAAATAAAATAAAAATTGCTTCAAAAGTATAACTAATTTAAACACAAGGTAATAAGACCAAATCCAAATAAATAAATAGTGTGTGACGTTTCAGTAACAGCGTTGTTACCGAAACGTCACACACTATTTATTTATTTGGATTTGGTCTTATTACCTTGTGTTTATTATTTATACAGTGGTACCTCGACATACGAGTTTAATTCGTTCCGCAACCTTGCTCGTATCTTGAATTACTCTTATCTCGAAGCAAATTTCCCCATACAAAACAATTGAACTACCATTAATCCGTTCCAACCTCCAAAATGTCACCCCAGTTATTTTTGTTATGTGGTTTTAAATAATAAAAACGTATTTATAAATATCAAATAATCATTGCACAAAAACAAAAAAGAGAATGTAAAGAAATAAATTAGATATCCTCACTGGTCTTTGCCTTTTTCGCTACATTTTTCTCGCTTTCACCTGTAGGCCGTTTAGAAAAAAACATGTCCAAGGAGGTTTGTTTCTTCCTCCCTCTCAGAATGTTCCGGAAATGAGTTAGGCAAGTGTCATTAAAAAGGTCAGATGCACGACCTGTTGCAACTTTTTCTGGGTGTTTTTTTTTCCACGAACTGTGAAACTCCCTCCCACATTTCTAAGATCTCCTTTATCTCACTTGTAGAAATAACCTCCTCCTCTGACTCCTCAAAACCAATTGCTTGCATAACCTCAGTATGCTGCTGTGACTGTAACTCTTGTATCTCCTCAGTCGTCAGTTCCTGGGTGTGCGCGTGATGGCGCGACTGTGTGTTACTACCGAACGAAACTCGTATCTCGAATTTCGCTCATAATTAAAAGCAAAAAATCACTTGCTCGTCGGCTCGTATCTCAAAAAACTCATATGTTGGGGCGCTCGTATGTCGAGGTACCACTGTAATCCAAATTGTGCCTTATCATTATAACTACTTTAATTAAAACTCCCAGGGATCAAAGCTTTCAGTTGAATTAAAGTCAGTTAAGATGATTATATCCATTCATGACAACATTCACTGCTGGTGAACATTTTTATAGGACATCCAAATATCAAATCATCAAGATAATATTTTTTATGAACTACTCATAATATATTTTAATGTATATAATGAATTGTGATACCATTGGGGACTTTGAAAAAAAAATTATTTGGAATGATTCATGATTAAATTTTAGAAAGGGACAAAATTAATACACATTTTTAAACATGAAAAGGGAACACAAAGGACGTTGTGTATAGGATCCCATGTAAAAGCTGCAATGTATCCTACATTGGAGAGACAGGCCGTTTCCTTGGGACCAGACTCCAAGAACACAAATCTTCTTGGAAGTATGCAAAGGAAAGGTTTGCCATGGTGGAACATGGTCTCCGATCGGAACATCAGCCAGATTGGGAAAATACTTCCACTATTTACAGGGGCATCCAGAACTCGCACCAGAGGAAGTTCCTGGAGGCCATAGCATCAATGAAGGACCCTGCTAGTGTAAATAGATACGAAGAAATCCCCGAACCTTATTTGTCTCTTTTAACTTAATTTTTTTTCTAATAATCGCAGTTAACTTCATTTGTTTCTTATTTTTATTTCCTTAAATTTTGTTTCAAAAAAATTATAAAATACTGCATTACTAAAAAGCCTTTAATTTTCAAAATATTTTATTATATTATATATATTTTTTTTATGTATCATTATCAATAATTATTTTTGACCATTGACAAATTTGTTTTCATATGATGTACAATAATTTGTAAATTAAATTCACTGTGCAATAAATTGATAAAGAGGGAGCAATCTCTCGAAATATTTTAAGAAAAAAATTGTTTTTTTTTTCTTTACAGATCCAGATACGCCCTTTTATATAATCTTAAAAAAAAAATTGTCTAATTATTGTAAGTGCACCCAATTATCATTGGTAAAAATGATAAGGTACAATTTAGATTATAAAGCACCTTTGTCTGAAGATGGTAACAATACTGTTACCGAAACATCACACACTATTTGGATTTTGTCCTAATACCTTGTGTTTATCATTTGTAAAATTAATGAGGTTAGATTATATTGGAGTAATGCTAAATATTTCGATAATTATTATTATTATTATTATTTTTGAATATACAGTTAAACCCGTCTATAGCGTCCCCTCTTGGGACCCACCAAAATAGGGTGCTATAGACAGGTCACTTTTAATGTAAATCGTATCATACTACGTATTTAAAATCGGGTGCTATAGAGAGGGAGGCGATATTTAGAGGGGGCGCTATAGACAGGTTTAACTGTATGTTCAAATCCAATTTTTATCTTTAATAAAATAAAAAATTAAGATCAATAACAATGAAATTGATGAGAAAAGTGGGGAAATTCCAAATATTTTGTGCTTTTTTCTGCAACATTTAAATGTTAGGTAGAATAGGACTATAGAAAAAGAACCTCGATTATTCAAAAACACATTATAGAGGTAAATACTGAAGAGATGTTAATGTATTAAATATACACTGAGGTGTCCCACTGTAGAAATGTCATGGATGTCAACATGGGTGTCAGGGATGCAATAAAAGTTATCTGGAAACTCTCAATTCAACTTATTTGAGTTGGTGATCAATTCACTTTTTAATTAACAAAAAGAAAGATAACGATGGGGGGGAGAAGTCCGACCACACCTCCCTGCGGTCCCCCCTGGACCCTTGGAATATTCGACCAAATTCTGTTTTTTTTTTCCAAGGTGACTAACGTGGCAACGGCACCCATTTTCCAATGAAGAGCAAAACCGATATCTCCAGCAATGCTACCGCGTCCGGGGTAACCGCCGCGTCAGGAGCTGCAGCCCGGGCTCCTGATGAGAAATCTACTACGAGGACACAATTGAATCTACTACAGCTCAATATAAATGGCACCCAGAGGAAAACTGAAGAGCTGACTTGTCTTCTCCGTGACAACAATGTGCATATTGCTTGTCTTCAGGAGACAAAATTGAATCACAATCTGAGATTCAATATCAAAGGTTATACAACACTACGAAAGGACAGACCGGGGAAATTTGGAGGAGGACTTGCCGTTTTGATTAAAACACCAGAAATCAAATTTAAGGAAAGAGCCTATAATCAGAGTAAGCCTACAGAAAGCACGACAGAAGCTCAGGCAATAGAAATCTACCTCCCAGAAAAAACAATAACAATCATAAATGTTTATCACCCCGATAACACTAGCATCAATACAGGCCTGATAGAGACATTAAGTGAAGCGTCTTCGGATATCACAATCATACTTGGCGATTTTAACGCCAAAAGTCCAACTTGGGGATCACCTGTCCAGGATAACAAAGGTCAGCAGGTTGAGGACATGCTAACTGACCTCGACCTTACACCGTTAAATAATGGAGAGAACACCTATCTATCCAAGTCCACAGGAACAGAATCCGCAATAGACATCACAGCGATAAATTACAACATCGCACCCACAACACAATGGAAAATCCTGAAAAGTGCAATCAGTGACCACAGACCAATTTTAACAACCCTAAACTTCAAAATTGAGAATGTCCAACAAAATAAAAGATCATGGAACTTTAGGAAAGCCGACTGGAAAAAATTCACAGAAAAGCTCGAAGAACTGTGCAAAGAAGAATCAAATTACAGAGCGCTTGACAAAAACTTGGAAAAATTCTCTTCGAACATATCCAAAGCTGCAAAAGCATCGATACCTAGAGGCAGACGTAAAGACCTGTGGATACCTTTCTGGAAGGAACACAGCATCGAGGCAATGATTGCAGAGAGAGACAATATCAATGAACTTCTCAAAACAAATAAAACAGAAGAAAACAGAAAGAAACTCATTGAAATTAGTCACAAAATAGAACAAGAAATTTGGATATGCAAACAAGAAAAATGGGCAGAATTCTGCGAAAAAATGGATCCAAGAAAGGACAGCCAACACTGGAATATAATTAGAGTGTTGGAAAACAATCAAAACCAACACCAATCCTCCAATACTCTAACCGATATGAATAGAACAGCGAGAACGAACAGATGGCTGACATAATTGCTGAATATCTTTCAAGCACTTCCAGACTCAACTACACAAATGAAGACAGGACTCTAAAAAATAATATAAACAAGTTAGTTAAACAAGCAAGAAATTACCATCAACAAGATATTTTTTCGAGAGACTTCACACTGAATGAGCTAAACTCATCAATAGAAAAGTTAGATCCCAAGAGGTCACCAGGAGATGATCTAATCTTTGGTCAAATGATTAAACACTTTGGAGACAAAGCTAAAAATCAACTCCTACAAATACTGAACATTTCATGGCAAACTGGTAAACTACCAAAGAATTGGAAGATATCAATTATAGTGCCAATACTGAAACCAAACAAAGATGCCAAGGAATGCAAGAATTATCGGCCAATTGCTCTCACCAGCATACTTTGTCTTCTTCTTCTTCTTCTTTCTTATCTCCACTCAATCATATTAGGATATCAAGTTGTGACCCTTGATGGTGTCTGTTTGACAACCACCATGACTGGGTGAAGTAAAATGCATCTGCCTTTGTCATTAAGACTGGGAGCACTACTCAGTGGCAGGCCGACTTAGCTCCAAAAGAAATGGCCGCCTCTTACATGAGGAACAGACACCATGTGCAGGCCGCTCCTAACATGGGAGTACAAACGCTGCTCATCCTGTATCCCTGGATCAGGAGCCCTTACAGGGTACTATCAGCTGGGCCAGCTGAACCCAGGTTTTTAGTGAGCTTGTTACTGCTCCCCCTCCTCCTTTTCATCCAGGCTTGGGACTGGCAAAGGCAGAGTTAGCATACTTTGTAAAATAACAGAACGAATTATCCACTCTAGGCTCATAGTCTGGCTCACTAACAATAATAAAATAAACTTCTACCAAACTGCCTATAGATCCAGACACTGTACAACTGATCAACTGTTCTACTTCTGCCAATCAATAATAGATTCTTTCCAGGAAAAACCAACAAAGAAGACAACGGCCGTATTCCTGGATATGACCTCAGCTTTTGATCGAGTGTGGAGGGAGAAATTACTTGAAAGGCTGCACAACATCGGAGTAAGAGGAAAAGCCTTAATCTGGATTGCAGACTTCTTAAGGGGAAGAAGGATAAAGGTTCGGGTTAATGGAGCATTTTCCAAGGACAGAAGAACATGAGCTGGTGTACCTCAGGGATCTGTGCTCAGTCCTTTACTCTTCCTGCTATATATTAACGACATCCATCCTTACCTCACTGAAGACACAAAGGTTGCCTGTTATGCAGATGATATAGCCATATGACACACAAGTAGCAGTATAGAAAAATCAGAAAAAATACTGAACACATCAATGAGAGGACTGGAGAAGTGGGCAATGGAACTCAAAATGACCATAAACCCAATAAAAACAAACCTATGCGTCTTCTCCACTGACAGGAAAAACAGGTATAAATTTAATCCCAAAATAAGTATAAACAACCAAATAATTGATAAAATTAGAAATCCAAAATACCTAGGTGTGATACTTGATGAGGAATTGCATTTTACAGAACACATAATTAGCACCTCAAATAGAGCTACCAGAAAACTAAATATTCTGAGAAGGTTATGTGGAACAAATTGGGGAGCAAAACCCAAAACCCTCAGAACAACATATACCACCTTAATAAGGCCAATAATGGAGTATGCAACACCTGTCTGGGCTCCCTCAAGCTCATCACTAAAAGGAAGACTAGACAGTGTTCAAGCAAAAGCGGCCAAAATAATCACTGGTGCTGTTTCTTCCACCAATAATGAGAAAATTCAAAGAGAATGTGGCCTAGACCTACTCGAAAGCAGAAGACAATTAAAAACAATAAAATTCACAAATAGCTTAAAAAGTAAAAAAGCCGAACACATATCCCATAGAACCTATTTAAACTGGACACAAAAAGAAAGACTTAAAAGATCTTCAACACTTCAGTACGACAACAACATTAGAAAAGGCATAAACATGAAACACAGTGACTTTCAAATTCAAGAAGAACCAACACTTCCTACCACATTACCTTCAAATATCATCATCAATCTCAACCTGAACGAACCCTGCAATAAAAAAGAGAACAAAACCATACTTAAAAAGAAGGGACTTGATACAATTGATTTATATGATCAGAAAAATTATTTATTAGCATACACAGATGGATCATCAGACCTTACTCTGAGTAATGGAGGGGCCGGAATTAACATAATACTCCAAGATGGAACACACATCAAAATCAAAGAAGGAGCAGGAAAGATTTCGTCAAACTTCACTTGTGAACTGACAGCTATCTGGAAAGCCCTTGATGTATGCCTGAACCAACCATCCCTGCATCAAGCAGAAGGAATCATAATATACAGCGACTCCAGATCCGCTCTAGAAGCAATCCAGAAGGGCAATACTAGAATCACGCAGAAAATACACTCATTACTTACCCAACTGGAAACATTGGTGAAGAACTGCATTCTACAATGGATTCCTGCCCATGTTGGGATTGAGGGTAATGAAATGGCAGATGAATTGGCAAAGGAAGCCAGAAAGCTGAGCCAAAGGAAAGAACAAATGTCAGTATTTGACGCTGATGCTTTGGCAAAATACAAGATAATCAAACAAAAAATAAGAAAAGATCAAATATGTGAAATAAACTCTGAGAGAAAACTGACAAAAACCATAACAAGACTTAGAACAAAACACCATAAAGGAATGACAATACATCCAGATGGCACAAGAACTTATAAAGCGTGCAACAATTGTCCTGGTGTGGAACTAACACCTACTCACATATTCTCATGCCCAGCAATGGCCGCAGCCTTGCAGAAAATCGACTTAGACCCAGAGCAGCAGCTTTACACACCCAAGATAGTGGATATTGCTGCTGCTGTGATGGAGATGCATGGAGACATCTGAGACTCTTCTTTGGACACAACAACAACAACAACAACAAAGATAACGATAAAGCACAATTTGGATTATAGATTATAGCTACAAGAAAATAAGACCATCAAAGTGTGCCTGGATCATGGTGCCATGATCATCGAAAGCTACACCCCTACACCCCATTCCATGAGAGCTCGAGGAGCATGAAATCATGGAATTCGTGTAATCTTTACACAAGGGGATAAGAAACAACAACAATAAGACCTAATCCAAATAAATTAATAGTGTGTGATATTTTGATAATAGCATTGTTACCATAATCAGACAAAAGAATAAATGACTTCATGCTGTTACCGAAACATCACACACTATTAAATTATTTGGATTAGGTCTTATTTTCTTGTATCTAAAAAGAAAGATAAAACATGATATAAGGCACAAATTGGATTATAGATTACAACTAATAGATACAAGAAACTAAGACCTAATCTAAATAATTTAATATTGGATTAGGTCTTATTCTCTTGTATCTATACTCTATAATCCAAATTATACTTTATCATATCAGATTAGAACTAACTCCGCCTTTGCCGGTCCCAAGCCCGGATAAAAAAGGAGGAGGGGGAGCAGTAACAAGCTCACTAAAAAACCTGGGCTCAGCTGGCCCGGCTGATAGTACCCTGTAAGGGCTCCTAATCCAGGGATACAGGATGAGCAGCGTTTGTACTCCATGTTAGGAGCGGCTGGCTGTACATGGCGTCTGTTCCTCATGTCAGAGGCGGCCATTTCTTTAGGAGCTAAGTCGGCCTGCCATGAGTAGTGCTCCCAGTCTTAATGACAAAGGCAGACACATTGTACTTCACTCAGTCATGATGGTTGTCAAGTCTCAAGCTCTACAAGCTTGATGCCCTAATATGATTGAGTGGAGATAAGAAAGAAGAAGAAGAGATTAGAACTAAATGATAAATAAGACCAAATCTAAATAAATAAATAGTATGTGACGTTTCAGTAACAGCGTTGTTACCATCACACACTATTTATTTATTTAGATTTAGTCTTATTACCTTCTAGTTCTCTAAAGATGAAACAAAAAGTGATCTTGTTCAAATCTTACCTTCAACAGTGGGAATTCAGCAATCAGCCCAAATGGTCCAACCAGTTCTTTGTCCCAAACTACCGTCTGAAATAACACAGAATGGAGATATTAACACAGAGGTGCTTTGAAAAGCTTGGTCTTGGAACAAAAGATGCATTACAAAGAAAACTTTATTATTATCCAAGGTACACATGGGCCATGAGAACAAGAGTTTATGGGTTTGTATCTGTATGTACACCACATGTCTTCATAGAAAATTACAACTATTATACAAGTGTGCCTGGATCATGGTGCCATGATCAACGAAAGCTGCACCTCTACACCCCATTCCATGAGATCACATTTTGGCTTTCATTAGATACATTAAACAGGACCTTTGGCAGAGGCCGCTGCTTATCATTAAAAGGATAAGGAGCATGGACTCATGGAATTCGTGTAAACTTTGCACAAGGGAAAAGAAAAAACAACACAGTCGTTACCCTTACAAGTGTGCCAGATTTCCATTTGGTTACATGCACTCACTGGAGGAGTTGGACTTGTGCAAGAATTAGGGGCCAATGATAAATGAGAGAATTAGATAAGGAAACCTGCACTATCAAACAAAGATGCACCATATAATGATCATTTTTGCAATGAGGCTGGTGGTGGTTGTTCCAGTCTTCACACCAGTTCATGGAAATTGTTCACATCTAACTTTCTTAAAATATATTTGGCCCTAAGGAAGAGCTCATTTCTGTGTTCAATTGGATGCAGTCAAGAAAATGTTGTGGTGAGATATTTGATACAGGATTAGAAAGTTTTCTCATTCCTCCTCAAATGTCAATGACTTCAGGTGACTTGTTCTAAGCAGGGTAAATCTGGTGTAATCACTGCAGGAGAGAGTAATAATCTTTCTTGTGCAATTAGATGGATTCAGATAAATGGACTTCACCAGCTCTGTCAATTTTATAAAAACCCCATCTCTATGGCAGGAGTTGTAGATTCCCATATGGCTCCCTTCAATACAGCATGGTGGCTTCAATTTCACAGTCAGGGGCTCGTAGGATTTTTAGAATTTATCATTGAAGTACATCATTAAAAAGCTTGAGGAAGTGGAAAGTCATTTATGTCGCCAGTCATCTCTATATATATATTTTTAAGGAGACAAGAGGCAATTTTGTTCACATTTGGTTATCTTGTGTCTTCAATAAAGCTCACTAATATATTTCAGAGTTATTGTCTGAATTCTGATATACATGTTAAAAGTTACAACTTGCTTTTGTCCAAGAGTGTATTTTGTTTGTAAATGTAATTGTGTCAATTTTATGCTTAAAATATAGCTGCATTGGATATTGGGTGCATAGTTATTTTTACTTCTATAATGAAGGATATCATTTCTTCTTTTTATTGAAAAGATTTTCTTTTAGAGAGGCAGTTTTATATTCTGAAACAAGATTCAATCTGTTTAGAATTCCAATATAGTAGAACTTATCTCTAAAGGACAACACCAAGTTACAAACACAAATACAATTTACGGCTGGTTCTCCCAGGAAGATATAGATTAGCTGTGGATGGTAAATACTGTTCAGGTGAGCATGCGTGATGAGGTACAATTAGGAATGTAGATAGGTATCAAAGTTGTCATTCTGTATGAAACCATGTCTGAAGATGGGAACAATGTAGATACCAAACATCAAGTATATAATATACGTATTTAGTCTGACAGCCTCAATGCCATACAACACATACAGGATATGTCCTCTCTGCCAAAGATAAAACCAACTATCAAAATCATAAAACCCTCAAAAAGATTTTAAAAGAAAATCGGGTCATATTCCAACAAGTGTGAACAAAGGGTGACATCAAAGATTTTTACACTTCTTCAAGTGTTGTCCATGGAAAACCAATTTCTGTAGTTCCGGCTTTTTACTACTTGAGATAGTACTGGTAAGGGCTAATAAATTTGATTGTGATTTAAAAAATATATATATTCTTTAAATTATAATTATTCAACTGATTAGGTACCCTAACAAAACTTAGCTGAAAGGCGCATGGACCATATACCCAAGTGCGGAGTCCATTCGTCTAACACTACACTACTATTGTATATTCATTTACAGTTCTTTAATTCAACACCTCAAGGGATCAGAATTCTCAGGAGGGGGGTCGGTGGAAGGATGGTCTAAACCATTGGTTTTAGACCGCTACGACCCGGGTTCGATTCCCGCATTAGACACTATTTTCTGATTTAAAAAAAAAATGCTCCAAGGCCCCCGATTCTTGCAAAAGTCAAACCCCACCAGCGAGAGCAAGTAACCAAACGGGGCTCTGACGGATTTATTTGTAAGTGCAAAGTCGAACTGCTTTTCACATTTGTAGACATGTGGTGCACTTACAGTAAAAGCAGTCGCCTTCTTCTACCCACCATGATTATCATGGCCTGTACCACGTGTACTAGGGATAAGCAAAAATAAAAGAATTCTCAGGTGAAAACAAATTATTGAATTATTGCCAGTAAACGTAAATAACCTTATAAGGATTTGTAAAAATGATTGAATCATAGTCAGTTGTTGAATTAAAGAGGTTATACTGCATATTGAAGGTACAAAATAGATACATTGACAAAAGATTGGCAGTCGGCCAACTTAAATATTGGTAACTTATTTCTTCATCCAATATATTTTATTGTCGTGTCCAATATTATAATTTTATTATATACAGTAGAACCTCCCTTTGGCAGACACCTCTCCATAAAGGACAGTTTTCATTTACAAAATTACCATTTTTATAAATTAGCAGGGAATTCGGTGGAAGGCTGGTTAAACCGTTTGGTTTTCGACCACTACGACCCGGGTTCGATTCCCGCATTGGACACTTTTTTTTCTGATTTAAAAAAAAAATGCTCCAATGGCCCTCGATTCTTGCAAAAGTCCAACCCCACCAGCGAGTGAAAGTAACCAAACGGGGCTCTAGCACATTTGTAAGTGCAAAGTCGAACTGCTTTTCACATGTGTAGACATGTGGTGCGCTTACAGTAAAAGCAGTCGCTAACTACCCACCATGATTATCATGGCCTGCACCATGTGTACTAGGGATAAAAAAAAAACAAAAAACAATTTAACAACTCTCCGGAAAGAGGACACCCCTCCCTAAAGGACACCTTGGCTCTGCAATTAGGTGTCCTTTACAGGGAGGTTCTACTGTAATATTAATTATAATATTATTTACAGATTAGCCTATTTATACAAAATAAATGTACATGTAAATATAAAGCAAGCTGCAGATAATCAAAATTCATAGCAGCTACATCATCATGTGGCCTAAACAAAGAGCAAGTGAACAGCTAAAAGTGAAAATTGCCCAATACTTTTTTTTAAAATGCCTTCGTTGCTGCATAGAAATTCTGGAAAAAAATACTGTAAAATTAATAAAATAATGTTTCTTTTACTATGCAATACTAAAGATAACTATATATAGCTTAGAAAAATAAAAGGAAGTTTTTACTCAATGTCAAAAATATGAGAAATTTATGATAGCATATTTATAAAAGAGTAATGCTTTAGAAATTTGAATTATTACATACAAAAAGGTTTTATAAAAATTGTAATAAAACAAAATTGTTAATTTTATATTTGATACCTTTAATTTTTGCAACTTTTTAAAAAGTGAAATAATGTAAAATAGATATAATCAAGTCAAATATTTGCGGTAGATATTTAAATGATTTTATTTTTATCCTATATTATTTGCTGGCCGGAGCTAATAGAGTTTCATAAATTTTTAGTGTGCCAAGCATACGTGAATTTACAAATAAATGAAATCACATAGTTTTTTCAATTTAGATACCTTGGTCCCTTTGTATTTATCTAAAAAATACAATAATTCTCTTCGAGCATCATCTCTGAGTAAACCTATGTTAACACGGCCCGTTGTTAAGTGGGTTGCCGCCATTTAAATAAAAATTTAATAAAAAATGGTATGTTCTAAAAAAATAAAAATTAAAACTTAAAATCACCTAAACATCGTTAGATGTTTATTAAGGCGGTGTTTATCTTGCATGCACACTTTCAGTTATTTCCTTTACTTGCCAGTTCTCAATGAAAATTAAATGTCTGTTTTTTTTTTTTATTTTTTTTTTGCACAAAATTTTTAAATAATAAAAATGTATAAAAATAATTTATTAAAAATAATAGTTTTATAAAATATTTAATTATATAAATTTGACCTGATAACTATCATATTAAAAAATGTAATGAATTTATACTATTTACTCTATGACTTGTGTTTGGAGAAATATAGTGACCCCTAGTGTGAAAATTATTAAATAAATAAAAACAGAAAATCGCGGCTTGTGAATATAACTTGTCATTTAATTTTAAAATGGGTGAAAATACGTCACCTGGTATGTCTCTTGTGGTTTTTTATAGCACTCCTTTTTATACTTCTAAAATTGCTTTATTTTCAGACAAGGAATACCGTGACAAACTGTTATGGATGGTCAAGAAGGAGGTAACGTTGTATATATAGCTGTACACCATATATAACTAACAAGAAAGTTTTATCAAATGACATTTCCCCCTCAATCAAATGGAAACCAAAAGTGTCTTTAAAATAAAAATATTAATATATTCCATTCAATAAGATCTCGTATTTAGACCCAGTTTTAAAACAGAACCATAACTATATGCTCTTTTTTTTTTTTTTAAATCATTAATATTTATTTGTATACTTTGTAAAAATACCACAATTTTTGTACTTTAATGCCATTGTGAGAGCAACATATGCCTAAAATAGATTAAAATATAAGAAAACAAATCAGTTTTATTTTGAGTATTAAAATATTATTTATAATGTAATGCTAGGAAGATTTTAGAAATCACCCCCCAAATAGTTATATTTTTGAAAAGGTAACAAAAGATTAAATAAATATGTTTGATAAAATTTATCAGTATTGGGCAGAAAATTTAAGTTAAATATTATTGATTCTCAATTTTAGACTTGTACAGAGATACAGAAATTGATTTTGTTTTAAATTTTGGCCTGTTTCTGATATAGTAGTATCAATACTAGAATTCTACAATACTAAAAATCTTCTTCTTCTTTCTCATCTCCACCCAATCATATTAGGAAATCAAGCTTGTAGAGCTTGTTGATGGTGTCTGCTGGGGATGAGTAGAGCTAATCAATGGATGAGCCAATCCCCAGTTACTTGACAACCATCATGATTGGGTGATGTTGAATGTGTCTGCCTTTGTCATTAAGACTGGGAGCACTACTCAGTTGCAGGTCGACTTAGCTCCAAAAGAAATGGCCGTCTCTGGAGGAACAGACGCCATGTACAGCCGCTCCTAACATGGAGTACAAACGCTGCTCATCCTGTATCCCTGGATTAGGAGCCCTTACAGGGTACTATCAGCTGGGCCAGCTGAGCCCAGGTTTTTTTAGCGAGCTTGTTACTGCTCCCCCTCCTCCTTTTTCATCTGGGCTTGGGACCGGCAAAGGCGGAGTTGAGTCAAATTATAGTATCAGTTAGTAAGGTAGGGATTTTTTTTTTTTTTAAATATATTCAGTGATAAGATACAATTTGGATTATATATTATAAACACAAGGTAATAAGTCTAAATCTCTATAAATTAACAGTGTGTGACATTTCAGTAACAACATTGTTACCATTTTACCATTTCATTAATTTTGTCTGATAATAACAATGCTGTTACGGAAACGTCATATTATTTATTTATTTGGTCTTATTACCTTGTGAGAACTATGGTGTAGAGCTATAAAGAGATTCTATTCTATTCAGGATTGGAGAAACTCCGCCTTTGCCGATCCCAAGCCCGGATTAAAAAGGAGGAGGGGGAGCAGTAACAAGCTCGCTAAAAAACCTGGACTCAGCTGGCCTGGCTGATAGTACCCTATAAGGGCTCCTAATCCAGGGATACAGGATGAGCAGCGTTTGTACTCCATGTTAGGAGCGGCTGTACATGGCATCTGTTCCTCATGTCAGAGGTGGCCATTTCTTTCGAAGCTAAGTCGGCCTGCCACTGAGTAATGCTTCCAGTCTTAATGACAAAGGCAGACACATTCTACTTTAGCTCCAAAAGAAATGGTCGCCTATGACATGAGGAACAGATGCCATGTGCAGCCGCTCAAAGTGCAATACTCAACCTGCAACAGCAAACCACATTATTGACTGTATTGACTCATCTATTGATGAGCTCTACTTATCCCCAGCAGACACCATCAACAAGCTCTACAAGCTTGATACCTTGATATGATTGAGTGGAGATAAGAAAGAAGAAGAGGATTCTCTCTCTCTCAATGGATGAAAGTAGCTCCTGACACATAGCTGTGGCGCAGGTGAAACAGATCATGGAGGAAGCTGTAACAAGGAAGTTTGTCCATGAAGAAAGTAGTGTGATCACTTCTTTATGTGGTGAGTTGTTCCCTATTTTCTCATCCCACCACCTCATCTATTCTTTTGTCTCTTTATAACATTGATGATTGTTTTCATGTCATCAATTACTACACTCATGGACAAAACTAAAGGAAGTGGAACCTTTTATCATGTATATCGGGATTTAGACAATAACTCTTAAAGATATTACAGTGACCTTTATTGAAGACACACAAGATTACCAAGTGTGAACCAAATTGCCTCTGTCTCATTCAAAAAATAGATAACAGGCAACATGAAAGACTTTCCACTTCTTTGAGTTTAATCCACAAGTGTAAGTGAAATCTGTTAAATTTCTAGAATAATGTGGAAATATCTGTAATACCTAAAAACATAATCAAAGAAAATAAACTGATTTACTCTCGGAAAAATAAGTGAGCCATTGAAAAAAAATATACGAAACTATAAAAAATAATAATAATAATAAAATTTGATTATCTGTTTGTTGGTTCTAAATACATTTCTACAGTATTTGATGTATTACAATGAAATTTGGGGGCAGGATGGTCTAAACCAGGGGTGGCGAACCTTTTTATATTAGAAGGCCAATTTTCATTTTACCATTTTTGAGAAGGCCGCATCCATATATAAATATATGTACGATTTAATTAAAGGGATTTATATACAAAATTAAAATACATAATTTTCTTTGCAATTAAATAGTTCATAGTGGTATAGTTATGTACTTCATTTTTAGCACGACACTTGAATTACTTTTAGAAATTTAAAAATACAGTGTACTCCGCTTATAACAAAGTCGGTTATAGCGAAATTCCGCATATAGCGAATGAAATTGTCTGCACGAAAGAAAAGAAGGGCTTAAACCATTAAAAGAACTCTGGATATTGCGAAGTCGGATATAAAGAATTTTCGCTTATAACGAAGTGATTTGCATGTATAAATTTTTATTTTATCCGTTTATAACGAAGTTTTCTCATTTACCATTATAATTGACTAATATATTATGCATAATATATATCAAATTACAACGTGTGAATGACACAAATTTAATGATACACAACAAATAAGTTAATAATATACAATTTTAAAATATGCAAACATATTATAAGTATTTTTTTTACATTATTTAAACAAAATTAAATTGTTTAATAAACGCTTATATTTTATTAACGTTTACCATGGCAGGAGAACGAAAACAAACAAGAAACTCACTATCTCTGTCAGTCAAGCTGCAAATCCTAAGAGAGATTGAAGTGGAGAAGAAGAAAAAGACAGATGTTGCCCAGAAACATAATATCCCACAGTCGTCGCTCAGCACCATAATAAATAACTCTGAGAAGATCCACCAACAAAAGAAGCAAAAGAAGAAGAAGAAACGGACCAAGTTGATGAAGAAGTAGACCCAATTGTTCACATTCCGCATCCAAAAGAGGTCTTGGAGAGCATTCAAACTCTGCGATTGTTTCTTCAATGTCAGGATGAGTCCAAGTCTCTTCATAGGCATCTGTCAGACTTGAACAACATCGAAAAGAGTGTTCAGCACTTGTTACTGACTTCTAAATGTCAAAAGAAAATCACAAACTACTTCTCCAAAAACACCTGATGAGGTTGTTATTGATCTTTGTGTTGCTCTTTTGAGTTGAATAGTAAATAAAATTATTGGTACAAAACATTTTTTTTTTCCAACTGCGGATATAACAAACTTCGGATATAACAAAGTGATTGTCATGGATAATGCGACTTCGTTATAAGCGGAGTACACTGTACTTACATTTACTATATTATATAATATATGACATTCGTATTAGATATTTTCAATAAAATAATGAAAGTAATTTAAAACTGCGAAACAAAAATTATAATTTTGAATTTATGAAAAGGCCACAACTTGGGCAAGAAAAGGCCACATGCGGCCTTAAGGCCGCACGTTCGCCACCCCTGGTCTAAACCATTGATTTTCGACCACTACGACCCGGGATCGAATCCCGCATTGGCCACGTTTTCCGATTTTTAAAAAATCGATTCTTGCAAAAGTCCAACCCCACCAGCGAGTGCAAGTAACCAAACGGGGCTCTGGCTCATTTGTAAGTGCAAAGTAGAACTGCTTTTCACATGTGTAGACATGTGGTGCACTTACAGTAAAAGCAGTCGCCTACTTCTACCCATCATGATTATCATAGCCTGTACCACGTGTATTAGGGATAAGCAAAAAAAAAAAAAAAACCAGAAACAACCAACTGAAATAAGGTATCAAGCAGAGAGTGCTAAAGTCTGTACTACTCAATGTGCCTTCAGTGATAATGAAATTACATTACACATGCATCTCATATAATTGGCCACTAACAATAGTACAAGATGATACTGGCTAGCAAAGGTAGCAAATATGTGACCTCTCCATACGTAGAAATAGAAGAAAATGTGAAAAATTTGTACAACAGTGAAATTGTACAAGTATCATGTGGATAAATTAAAGAGAAAGGCATCTCCTGAGGTGTAACTAAAAGTTGTTGATTGCTTGCACTATCTGTTGGAATGAAATAACAACTAATATATCATGGCCTGTACCATGTGTACTAGGGATAAGCAAAGAAAAAAAGAATGAAATTTTGATGAGATTGGATGAATAAACTCATATTCATTAGGACTTTTTCCAAGAAAGCCATCAATAAGACTTTCCCCAAATATCAGTAATCTCAATTAACAAATACAGTCAAACCTGTCTATAGCGCCCCCCTCTTGGGATTCACCAAAATGGGTGCTATAGAGAGGGAGTGCTATAGACAGGTTACTTTTCATGTAAATCGCATCGTACTACGCATTTCAAATCGGGCGCTATAGAGAGGGAGACCTTATTTAGAGGGGGCGCTATAGAC
>CP092877.1:49964867-50016130 GCA_030710605.1 Cordylochernes scorpioides
CGCTATGTACTGGCAAAATACATTGATTGATCGTAATTTGTGCGAATGTTCAATTTTCTTCAAAATACATTCCTCCTGCATCAATACACTTGCGGAGACGCGTTTGCCACGCCTGAAAGGCACCTTAAACTCCTCGACAGGAATGCTTCTCAAGAACATTGTAACATGGTGTTGGATGTTTTCACGGTTTCCCAATGTTTTCCTTTCATCTCTCTCTTGAGTCGCGGAAACAAAAAGAAGTCACATGGAGCTAAGTCGGGACTGTAAGGGGGGTGAGGGATCACTGGGGTGTTGCTTCGGGCCAGGAAGTTGGTAATGATGAAGCTTGTGTGACTGGTGGCATTGTCATGGTGGAGCTTGACCGTGTCTTTAATGTCAGTCCTCACCCGTGCGATCGGCGTTTCAATCTCCTGAGCACCTCCAGGTAAAAGGCTGATTTTACAGTTTGTCCCTGCGGGACAAACTCACAATGGACTATTCCTCGGATGTCAAAGAAGACAATGATCATCGTTTTGATGCGCGACTTGCTCATTCGCGCTTTCTTGGGGCATGGGGATGATTTTGTGTGCCATGCACAGCTCTGCCTTTTCGACTCTGGGTCGTATTCAAACATCCAGGATTCGTCTCCGGTTACTACAGAGTTTAGAAAGCCTGGTTCATTTTGAATCAAATCCAACAATTCTTGACAGCCCAAAACTCTTTAAGTTCTTTCTGGTCTTGCGTCAACACTTTCGGCACAAGCTTCGCACAGACCTTACGCATTTGCAGATCCTCGGTCACTATCCCATGTACCACAAATGTGGACATGTGTAATGTGTCAGCAATTTGCTGGATGCTTAATCGACGGTCGGAACGCAAAACTTCGAGCACACGATCCACTTTCTCATCAGTTCTGGCCGTTGTTGGGTGTCCTGAACGGGGTTCGTCGGCGACCTCCTCCCGGCCCTCCTTGAACACCTTGTGGCACTTCCTAGACTGTGATCTTGAAATGCAATCGTCCTTGAAGGCTTTTTGCAGCATCTGGAATGTTTCGGTTGAATTTTTTCCAAGCCTCACGCAAAACTTTATGGCGTATCGTTGTTCAAGAGAACGCTTCATCGCGCTATGTTACAAAAGTTGAAAACACACTTCAAGCGGAGGCATGTATCTCCCCTCACAACTGCTCGAACTCAACTGACGGACCGCATGGATTGAAAGGGCATATCCCTCCAGCACATTTCCCACGGTTTTACCGTGCTGCTATCTATCGTCGCGTCACAATAACATTATGCTCATTACTTTTATAATGGACCCTGTATAAACAGTGCCTTTTATGTTTATGATGGTTTTAAAATCCACACACCTATACACTTATATTAATCAGTGATAAATTTTATAGATATTTTGTAATCAAAACCTAATAACTGGGCAAAATTGACACCTGACTAGTGACAAGTGGTATAAACAGCTGCCAAGCAGTGTGCTTCTTTGGGGAGATCCAGCAGTGAGATGATCAACTTCCACTGGGACAGTTTTCTTGCTTACTGCTCCACAACTTCACTTTGAAGACATCTTCTAATCACATTCCCCTCAACAGTAGCACCATTTTTACAATCTTCAAGTGAGATTTGTTCACCTCTCCCATTACTTAACAATGAACAGAAGAAACCCAGATTTTTGCCCAGTCTTCAGATCAAAACTTATAGCCATCTATGAAGCCTTAAAATCCATCAGAAATACTAATTATCAAGATATCTGGATTCTTACTGATAGTAGAAGTGACATACTACACTTGAGTCACACAGGGGAACTTAGAGACAAAGTAAGCAGGAACATAATTGGCTATCTCCAAAAACTCTCAAAAACCTTAAAAATTCACCTTCAATGGATACCCTCACATGTTGGAATGAAGGCAATGAAGCTGCTGATGTGCTAGCGAAAAAAGGCACAAAAGAACCCTTGCCACAGAAAAATAAACTTACTTTTAAATAAATAGAAACGGTAGCCAAACACAAAATAACAAGAACTGGAGGATCCCACCTAAGCACAGTTGGTAAAGTGGAGTGAACCCAGGAGGAGCTCTGAACATCAGAAATAGACAGCATCAAACAACACTAACAAGATTTAGAACAGGCCATCTCAAGCCATTGAAGATAGAAAATAATAACAAAATCTACCCCACTTGCCCAAAATGTAGCTTGGCACCTGCAGCTCCAGAACACATTTTGGCTTGCATTAGATGCACTAAACAGGACCTTTGGGAGAGGCCGCTGCTCATCATAAAACAGCTCGAGGAGCATGAACTCATGGAATTCGTGTAATTTTTACACAAGGGGATAAGAAACAAAAACTTAACAATGATTTGGTATTTTGTGTGAGTCTCATTAACTTTCTCTTATACAAATGATAAGGCACAATTTAGATTATAAACTCAATATATCCAAATAAATAGTTTGTGACGTTTCGGTAACAGTACTTTTTCATTCAGTACTTTTGTCTAAAGATGGTAACAACGCTGTTATCGAAACGTTACACACTATTTATTTGGATTTGGTCTTATTACCTTGTGTTTTCTCATACAAGTTTTCTGCCTTGTTAGTTCAACACTTGGTCAATTTAGATTGGGGGAAAAAAAACAGCCATAACAATAACACTGATAGCTTCCCCCTATCAATATACACAGTCTAGCCATAAATTCTGTTACAAACAATTTTATAAATTAAATGAATAAGAACAAAAACTAATGGAATATATAAATACGTATTTTATTATCCAATAGGACATAGATTTTTAAATATATACAATCATTCAAAATGTCCTCCCTTATTTTTGATACAGGATCTCAAACGTTCGGGCCACTGATCTATGGCGGCATGCACCTTTTTTAAGGGTATTTCTTTCATTGCTCTCACCAATGCTGATTTCAATTGATCCAAATTATGATATATTTCATAGCACACCTTCTCCTCTAAATATGCCCACAAACTGTAATCAAAAGGGTATAAATCAGGGCTTCAAGAGGGCCATTCATTGGCCTTCATGAACTCCGGAACATTCGTCTCCAACCATTGTTGAGTTGACTTAGCTTTGTGAGCAAGAGCTGAATCTTGTTGAAATATCCAATGTTCTCCATTAAACATTTTTGTATTCAGAGGCTTTACTATTTGTTCCAAAATATCTTCTTGATAGTTTTTAGCTGTAGTTTTTACTCCTTTGGCACAGAAGTGGAGATCTATTACACCTTGGTAGCTAACTCCCCACCAAGCCATGACAGAAGAAGGATGGTGACTTTTTTCAAGTCTTCTGACTTTCAAAGAAGCTTATAGAGAGCTACAAGCATCTATCATATCATTCTGGCGATTAATATTTTTCTCGACAGTGAAATTTTCTCGTTTGTGAAAAGGATTCTCTCATGCCACCGACATCATGCTGCGCCAACAACATTTTTGATCTAACCCTTCTAATATCTCTAAGAGTCGGGGTTATCATAATGACCTGTGCGTCGTTTGAAAGTTATCAGTCCAAGGTCTTCGTTGATTATCCTGGAAACTGTTCTTGAAGCTAAATTCATCTGCTTTGCTAAGATCTTTTGTTTGCAGCGTGGATTTCGGCGAATTCTTTCGCGAATGGCTTTTATAGCTGCTTTCGTTCGTTGAACGCCGGGTGGCCCAGATCTTTCAAGGTTATTAATAGTGCCAGTCTTGTTGAACCTTTCAATGGTTCGATAAACAAATTGACGCGCAATATTCAAATTTTGTAAAAGTTTAAAAATGGATGAAGGACTTTGGCCTACCTTGTGTAAGACTATTACAGCTATACATTTTTCTTTAACACCCCAATCCATTATCAAAAAACAAATATATTCAGATTTTTTTTAAACACGTGTGCACGAGATATTCAAATAACAACTACTGTATTTTGAATACTTCACGCGGTCAAATTAAAATTTTAGCACTGATTTGGTTTTGTAAACAATATTTATGGCTAGACTAAGTAGATAGGGGAGACTTATCAATGTTATTTTTATGGCTATCTTTTTTTTTTTTTATACACTAAAAAAAAGCACTAATGTACAAGTAATGATAAGATATAATTTGGATTATAGATTATAAACGGAAGGTAATAAGACCAAATTCAAATAAATAAATAGTGTGCACTTCAATACTTTTTCCAAAGATGGTAACAACACTGTTGCCGAAACGTCACAACACTATTTTATTTGGATTTGGTCTTATTATTGCCTTCTGTTTAATGTACAAGTACTATTTTTACCAATTAGCTGGTCTCCCTAAAGGATATTTCTGCTTTAGTTCCACTGTATGTTTAAAATAATATAGAAGAGATAGAATGGCTATATAATAGAATATATATATAGAAAAAAATAAAAGATAAGTGGGTCAGGTGTTGATATTAAAAATAAAGAAGGCATCTCCTGACCACGAGCACATGTGCTTTTTAGATGGCAGAGCGCCATCTAGTGGAGCAAGAATAAACTAAATGTTTATTTAGCTTGCTCCGTGATATTTGGCCAACCCAATTTCTTGATAAATCAAGAAAAGTCTTCCACGAACGCGTTTCGCGCTGTTGGCGCTCGTCAGCATGGAGTAGACTGTAACCACTGCGACCAAAAAGATTTTTTGGTCCCAATGGCTTCTTGAGAAATCAAGAAATGGGTATTTAAGGCCAAATTTGCGTAGACGCTTAACACATGAAAAAAATAAAAGATAAGTGGGTCAGGTGTTGATATTAAAAATAAAGAAGGCATCTCCTGACCACGAGCACATGTGCTTTTTATTTTTAATATATATATATATATACAGTTAAACCTGTCTAAAGCGCCTCCTCTTGGGACTCAACAAAATAGGGTGCTATAGAGAGGGGGGTTCTATAGACAGGTCACTTTTAATGTAAATCACATCGTACTACGTATGTAAAATCGGGCGCTATAGAGAGGAAGGCGCTATTTAGAGGGGGCGCTATAGACAGATTTAACTGTATAGTAATTGAGATATTTTTTTTTACTTTGGAATGATGGCTCATCATTGTCATGGCTGTGACAGGGACACCCTCATCCCCCTCATCAAGCCACCAATCCACTCTGGGCACAAGCTGCATCATTGATGAAGAAATGGAAGACTTGTAAAATATATATATCTCTCTCATTTTATTTGTACATAAATAAACTGCCATCTTTTTTTATTTTTGTGTTGTGGTGGTAAGTTTTAGATCCTAGGCTGCTGTAATTTTTCCTGTAGGGAGTCTAGGAAGGTACGGCCATTGATGAGCTTGGTGGTGGCCACCAGGTACTCCACGGGGGCTGGAACACAGCAGCAACAACCTGATCTAACAGTAGTACATTCTTTCCTATACAGTAGAACCTCCATGAGAGGACATCTCTCTCTCTACAAAGGACAGTTTTCATTGCCAAAATTGCCTTTTTTTTTTTTACTATTTTGCAACTCTCCAGTAAGCAGACACCTCTCCCTAAAGGACACTTTAGCTCTGCAATTATGTGTCCTTTACAGGGACATTTACAGTGGATACTATTGTATCCACTAATGTGAAATTGATTTGTGTTTCAATATATCTAAATGGGAGAGACCAAGTCTCTTGGAAGTTCTTATTGGAACTTCATTTTGCAGTAAAAAGAAACTAAAATTTAGTAACTCTCCAGTAAGAGGACACCTCTCTCTAAAGGACACTTAATTGAAGTGTCCTTTACAGAGAGGTTCTACTGTATATCAAAATTATAATTTGGACTCACCGGCTCTTAACTCCCAAGTAACAAGAGTACCAAATGGAGTTAGGTTTATTACAACAGGACTGTGGTAGTGAGATACTAAGGCTAACTTTAAAGCTTATAAACATTTGCATTTTGATCACTCTTTTGTCAGAAAACATATCTGAAAAATACTAGTTTAATACGGTAAAACCTCTTTATTAAGGTCTTCAATGGGACTTTTTGCTACCCTTATATCTCCTTGATTTTATCCACACCATAAAAAAAAAAGTATATTTGGGACAATTGGTGTAATTTTTCATCAGCAATAACAACTTTTACAAGAGTGGGGAGACTCACAAAAACAGGGAGACTCGGCACTTTACCACACATACACCACATACAAAAAGGAAAACATTACAGATCATCAACTAAGACCTCTAGTGTTGCAGAAACTGTTGCAATGGAGGAACTTTGCAAGAATGTGTTGCAAGATGAGTTCTATCTTCCTCATAACATGTTTCTTAATAAGCTCTGCTACCACTATACTGGGTTACAAGTGTCGGGACAAATCTCAACCAGAATTTTATAAACCTAGTAAACAGTAGTTTCTCTCTCTCTCCAGAGTACATTGTTGTGATGTGTGTGGAGGTAAACCCTATTCCCAGGTTCTGATGATGACTATGCACTGCTTGCTGTTATGAAGGAGATTGTTATAGATTCCACTGTACTTATTATTACCGATTCACAAGTTTTCAAAACTTTTAATATTTAAAAAAAAAAAAAAAAGGTAATTTTCTTTAAATTGTGATTTGCCCCTCTTTTAATATAAATTTCTTGAAGAGGTTGGTGGTTATGTTTCAAAAAGTTTGGTTGAAAAGTTTCAATTAATTCACAACAATTTTTGAAAATCATCAAAGGAGTACATTAATTAAGAGATTGAAATAATATAAAGAAAAATATTGAAGAAGCAATAACTCTCCATGTTGAGTATATCTAAGGGTGGTTAGACAAGGCATTAAAATATATTTCACCCTATTGACTCTCAGACTAGCCTTCTTTAGCTAGATACTGGCAACTAAATCTATTTGCTAGATAACTCTCAAAAGCCACATAATAGGAAATTTTTGTAAATTTTAGAAGTGAAGGCATTGTAAGGGTGAACTCACCATCCTCCTGCTGGGACAAGAACCTCAGAGCGGAGATCTCTGAGAAGGTGCAGCCTCCGATGAAGAAGACCAAGGCCACCTTCTGTTCATCTCCATGCCCTGTGGAGGACACTGAGGAATTCCTGCGATGGTGGGTTCCAGATGTAGGGGTGGAGGTCTGGACCTGTCACCAGTGGAATGTGTGAAATTTGCATATAGAAAGGAGCCTGTGTAAAACACAGTAGAGCCTCTCATGAAAGACTGTTTAGAACAAACATGGATATCCTCTGTCTTTCCTGAAAATTGAATATCATTAGAGGTTGGTTTAGTTAAGCCAGTTTTACAGAAGTAGTTGGTTATCAAATGGGTTGCCTTTGAGAGGATTTTGCTATTTTATTTCCTACAGTGACTAAAACCACCCGCCACCTGTGGATAGACGAAAGGAAGAAAGAAGCACAGATGGGCAATGAAGTCGTGTTCCACCTGTATGGATGATTGGGATGATCCTCCCTATCTTTTACAGTAGAACCTCCCTTTAGGAGACACTTCTCCACAAAGGACAGTTTTCATTTGCAAAATTACCATTTTTATTATTTAGAAACTCTCCGGTAAGAGGACACCTCTCCCTAAAGGACACTTTGGCTCTGCAATTAGGTCTTCTTTACAGGGAGGTTCTACTGTACTTGCTTGTTCTCCATAATGCACAAAGGTAAATAAAGAGGACTCAAACAGAGATCCTTAGCGATCCCAATTGCTTATTTGACCATCATTATATGGAAATTATTAACATTTAAATAAACAAGGCTCCTAGGTTATAAAACACTGGGAAAAGAGGAAGAGAGCCTCAAAATAATTTTTAAATGAAAAACTTTTTACTTTGGGAAACTAATGAAAATGTGAAGGATAAAGAACTTTTGCCATGAATAATTTTTAATTTATATACTTTTTTAAATGTGTTTTTACTAAGTTATACAGTAACATACTTCCATGAGAGGATAGCTTTCAATGTAGAGCAGTTTTCATTGCCAAAATTATCATTTTTTCCGATTTAGCTTCTCTCTGGTAAGAGGACACCTCTGTTTAAAGGACACACTGCAACTAGGTGTTGGCCTTTAGAGAGAGGTTGGTTCTACTGTACAAACTATGGCTGGTTTGCAGTATCTACTTATATATTTGCCTTATTCTGTCTGTTTGTTTGTCTGTTTGTCTGAAGCTCACGGATAGAATGCGCGCCCATTGCTGCCAGCAAACACGTGACCTCCCTGCCCGCCCCCCTCTAGACAACCCTGTTATCAGCTGTGTGATACATCCACCTGTCTATACAGACCACCCTGTCTATAGCGACCACTTTAGGCAACCCTGTTATCATCAGTGTGTTACATTCACCTGTCTATACAGACCACCCTGTCTATAGCGACCACCCTAGACAACCCTGTTATCAGCTGTGTGATACATCCACCTGTCTATACAGACCACCCTGTCTATAGCGGTCACCTTAGGCAACCCTGTTATCAGCAGTGTGATACATCCACCTGTCTATACAGACCACCCTGTCTATAGCGACCACTCTAGACAACCCTGTATCAGCTGTGTGATACATCCACCTGTCTATACAGACCACCTGTATATAGCGGCCATTCTAGAAAACCCTGTTATCAGCTGTGTGATACACCTGTCTATAGCGGCCACTCTAGACAACCCTGTTATCAGCTGTGTGATACATCCACCTGTCTATACAGACCACCCTGTCTATAGCGGTCACTTTAGGCAACCCTGTTATCATCAAGGTGTTACATTCACCTGTCTATACAGACCACCCTGTCTATAGCGGTCACTTTAGGCAACCCTGTTATCATCAGTGTGTTACATTCACCTGTCGATACAGACCACCCTGTCTATAGCGACCACCCTAGACAACCCTGTTATCAGCTGTGTGATACATCCACCTGTCTATACAGACCACCCTGTCTATAGCGGTCACCTTAGGCAACCCTGTTATCAGCAGTGTGATACATCCACCTGTCTATACAGACCACCCTGTCTATAGCGACCACTCTAGACAACCCTGTTATCAGCTGTGTGATACATCCACCTGTCTATACAGACCACCCTGTCTATAGCGGTCACTTTAGGCAACCCTGTTATCATCAGTGTGTTACATTCACCTGTCTATACAGACCACCCTGTCTATAGCGACCACCCTAGACAACCCTGTTATCAGCTGTGTGATATATCCACCTGTCTATACAGACCACCCTGTCTATAGCGGTCACCTTAGGCAACCCTGTTATCAGCAGTGTGATACATCCACCTGTCTATACAGACCACCCTGTCTATAGCGACCACTCTAGACAACCCTGTTATCAGCTGTGTGATACATCCACCTGTCTATACAGACCACCTGTATATAGCGGCCATTCTAGAAAACCCTGTTATCAGCTGTGTGATACACCTGTCTATAGCGGCCACTCTAGACAACCCTGTTATCAGCTGTGTGATACATCCACCTGTCTATACAGACCACCCTGTCTATAGCGGTCACTTTAGGCAACCCTGTTATCATCAAGGTGTTACATTCACCTGTCTATACAGACCACCCTGTCTATAGCGACCACCCTAGACAACCCTGTTATCAGCTGTGTGATACATCCACCTGTCTATACAGACCACCCTGTCTATAGCGGTCACCTTAGGCAACCCTGTTATCAGCAGTGTGATACATCCACCTGTCTATAGCGGTCACCTTAGGCAACCCTGTTATCAGCAGTGTGATACATCCACCTGTCTATAGCGACCACCCTAGACAACCCTGTTATCAGCTGTGTGATACATCCACCTGTCTATACAGACCACCCTGTCTATAGCGGTCACCTTAGGCAACCCTGTTATCAGCAGTGTGATACATCCACCTGTCTATACAGACCACCCTGTCTATAGCGACCACTCTAGACAACCCTGTTATCAGCTGTGTGATACATCCACCTGTCTATACAGACCACCCTGTCTATAGCGGTCACTTTAGGCAACCCTGTTATCATCAGTGTGTTACATTCACCTGTCTATACAGACCACCCTGTCTATAGCGACCACCCTAGGCAACCCTGTTATCAGCTGTGTGATACATCCACCTGTCTATACAGACCACCCTGTCTATAGCGGTCACCTTAGGCAACCCTGTTATCAGCAGTGTGATACATCCACCTGTCTATACAGACCACCCTGTCTATAGCGACCACTCTAGACAACCCTGTTATCAGCTGTGTGATACATCCACCTGTCTATACAGACCACCCTGTCAATAGCGACCACCCAAGACAACGTTTTTAAATATATTCGCACTCGGGTAAACCCCGGGCGTTGCCCGGGCCTTTCGTCTAGTTATAGCATACTTGGGTCATCTTTGTTATGAGATATTCAAAGTTCAAAAACATTAAAACTATAATTCAAATATATACACCTATCCCCCGATTTACACGGTAGATACGTTCCTGAGAAAAATGTGTAAATTGGGGGATAGGTGTACACAGAAATAAAAATAAAATGCATTGACAGGTTAAAATATGTAGTCAGCACATAAGCTCGGGATTCCTCGTGAGATGTGTACACAGTGCAGGTGTTCAATCACAGTAGCATTTAGTATAGTGCGATAAAAACAAAAAAAAAAAAACTTATTTGGAAAACCGTGTAAAAGCGAAAACATGTAAAACAAGTACCGTGTAAATCGGGGGATAGGTGTATTTCCAAAGTGAAATTGCGGCTTTGATCAAAAATGTACACATTTGTCAATAGATTGTTCTGATGCATTGAATAAATTCATATTTTCAGCAATAAAAATGCATTTATTATTGAGATCAGAACCACTAATAATATAAATAGCTTTCAAATTCCTAAAAAAATGATATAGTTGATCACTTCAAGACAAAAGAGAGAATTGTAGAGGTATTGGAATTTCCTGTGGTCACTTATGGATGTGAGAGCTGAAAAAGAATTGAGGCTTTTGAAATGTGGACATGAAGAAAGCTACTCTGAGTGCCATGGAAAGATAAAAGGACAATAATTTCAATCTTAAATTAATCCTGGTATATCCCTAGAATCACAAATATGTAAACAAAGATTGACTTACTTTGAACATATAATATGACCGAATGGATTAGAAAAAAATGTTGATTTTGGGAAAAATTAAGAGAGGAAAACCTACAATGAACTGGCTGGAAGGGGTCAAGAAAGCTACCAGAAGGTCACTAAATGAGCTGAAAGGAATGGTCACTAATAGTTCAAATTGGAGAATATTTGTCCATATAGTCACCCAAAGTCAACTTGATGGACACTAACAGCTGTCAAAGGAGACTCAACTATATAGTAAAGTGGTAGGGTAGCTTACCTCTTCGATAGTAGGTCCCGGCAGCATGGCCAGGACATCAGCGATGGCCCTCCAGCCGGGGGGAATGGAGGAATTGTACGAGGCGGACTGAGAGGGGGGCATAGCCAGAGCACACAGAGGCCATGTCGACGGGGCCGACTTCTTCCACGTAGAGCCCGCAGTGTAGAGCGGAAGGTGGAGAACACCCTGCCAGGGCCGGCGGGGGCGCAACAATCCACATCTCTCCAGGTTGGTGAGGAACAACAGGTGCTGGTAGCCGTAGACTTGAAGTATCTCCCGCCTGTAGTGCTCCAGCACCTTGGGCTTGAGGCCATTGTTGGCCAGGGATTGGATGCAAATCAGCCGTAGCACCTGCACCCCTCCCTATCTTTACCACATGGATACATACATGGTGGCAGCCCTTCTTTATCAAACTCATCTATTAAGGTAGTTTCAAGGTGACAGAGGTTTTGGACCTTAGTAGTGAGGTCACCTCAATAAAGAGGTTACTTTGGAAGCTGGTGATGTATATTCTTGATTTCCAACAGTGGAAAACAGATAAAATGCCACAATCAACAATTTTTATTAACGAAAAAAAAAAAAAAAAAAAAGGTGAGACACCAAGAATACACAGACAATCAAAACTCAGCCTAGTTCTGAGTTAGTGCTGCAAGTATTTCTGTACTATGTTGTTGTTGTTTCTTATCCCCTTGTGTAAAGATTACACAAATTCCATGAGTTCATGCTCCTCGAGCTGTTTTATGATGAGCAGCGGCCTCTCCCAAAGGTCCATTTCTGTACTATAATTACTCTATGTTTGGACCAGTTTAGTGATTGGCACTATAGCATGATCCTAGAGCTCTGCGGTTTGGTTTATTCCTGCTAGAGTTGCCAATCAAACTTTCACAACAGAGGGAGTGTGGCAGCTGGGGTGTCACCAATATTGCAGCATTGAAGATTAAAGACCAGAGGTTGGATTTCAAGAGGTTTTTTTTTTTGCTTATCCCTAGTACACGTGGTATAGGCCATGCTAATCATGGTGGGTAGAAGTAGGCGACTGCTTTTACTGTAAATGCACCACATGTCTACAAATGTGAAAAGCAGTTCGACTTTGCACTTAAAAATATGCCAGAGCCCTGTTTGGTTACTTGCACTTGCTGGTGGGGTTGGCCTTTTGCAAGAATCGGGGCCATTGGAGCATTTTTTTTTTTCAGACAGAAAAAAAGTGTCCAATGCGGGAATCGAACCCGGGTCGTAGCAGCCAAAAACCCACAGTTTAGACCATCCTTCCACCGACCCCCCCATCAAGAGGTCTACTTGTGGCTACTAACCTTTCTTTCTAGAGGCTATCATCATTGTAGGTTGGCTTATGATCTATTATAGATACAAGAAAAAGAATGAAACTTTTAAAATGTGGACATAGAAAAAGCTAATCAGAGTACCATGGAAAGATAAAAGGACAAATATTTCAATCTTAAACCTATTAGATCCCTAGAAAACCAAATATGTAAACAAAGGCTGACCTACTTCAGAAGTTTAAAGAGAGCAAATGGTTACAAGACCTGCAAAAAATGAGTTGGCTAGAAAGGGTAAAAAAAGCTACCATCATCAGAAGAGCTGTGAGTAATGGTTACCAACATATCAAATTAAGAGATAATTTGTCCATAATATCACCAAAAGTAGACTTGATGGACGTGAACAACAATCCCTGATGACAACATTTTAAAAACATTCATTTCCCGCCCTTTTTTAGATTAAGAAAATTAGAAACCATTATTTATAATTGGATATACAGTAGAACCTCCATGAGAGGACACTCTTGCTAGAGGATGCCTCTTTGCAAAAACAGTTTTTTCATCCCCAATATCAACATTTTTACTATTTAGCAACTCTCTGGTAAAAGGATACCTCTTCTTAAAGAACAGTTTGGCTCTGCAGCTAGGAGTCCTTTATAGAGAGGTTCTACTGTATTTATATAAATTATAAAATAAAAAATATAAATTTCAAAGTAAATAACTTATTTCAAGAAAAAGGAGGAGAACAAAACAATGTTTTGAAGGACAAAGTGGTCATTCTTTTTGTTTAATTGCTTAAAAGAATTCCACAATTTTTTCAATAAAAATTTTAGAAATCAATATATTTCGACCTGATTTATCAAATTTTATATTTTAATAGTCTCTCATGAAACAAAAAACAAACAAAAAAAATCTATTTTGAGTAGTCTGTGGTTGTTCATGGAGATAAGTCTTTCAGGGTAGGTTTTACAATTCATGATGAAATTGTGAAAAAGTATTATAATTACAATTATATTCTCACAATGAGTATCTTTTTTATTTAAAAATGCTAGCTTTCAAGCGTTATTCGCTCTTCAACGGGCTTACAAAAATATCGACTTAATCCCACTAGAAATATTTACAAAAACAAAAACAAACGAACGCGCACCGCGTGGATATTTATAACTGAAAATTTTGAATTGGTTTGTAATTGAACTATTTTAAATATTTTATGGAATATATCTATTTCAATTTTTAGGGCACCCAGAACATATTAAATTAATCTATTGATTTCTTCTGAGATATCGGTATTGTGATGGTAAATCTATTTTTCTGTTTATGCTGTTGTATTCATTGGAAACAAGAGATTCTAATAGTAATCGTTGAAATTTGCTCTTAACGTCTTTGTAGTGGCATTTCGTTTGTGTTATGTTAAATTGGTGACCGGTTTGTGCAATATATGTTGATAGATCATAGAACGTTGGTCTTTTGTTCTGATATTTCTGTTATGTTCGTTTAGTCTAACTCGTATCGATCTTCCTGTCTCACCTATGTAGGTAGCATTGCAGTCTTGGCATTGAATTGAGTAAATTGCATTGGTTTGAATTTTAGGTTCCAGTTGTTTTTCCGATTTAGTTATGGGATTTCTAAGAAGTTGACCTATGGATTGATGGTTACTAAAATACGTTTGAATTCCTTGTCTGCGAAGAATATGGGCTATTTTTTCATTACATTTTGAATAAGGGAGAATGCATTTGTTTCTATATATTTTAGCTGCTCTATGTGGCGAGGCGTTAAAACTGTGTTTATTGATAAATTGTGAAGAATAACCTCTCAGGCTAAGGTTTTTGTGGATATTTTCTTTTTCCAGCTTCTTAAAAACAGGCAGGGAGCAATGGGTTTGGATTCTTTTAGTAAGCGTTTTGACAACTGTTATTTTATGTCCTATTGGATTGTATGATCTGAAGTGTAAATATGAAGGTTTTAAATTTTGTTTATAATATACTGTAGTATGGTATCTTTCAGGAGTTCTAATTACAAGAATATCCAGGTTTGGTAGTACTTGATTGCGTTCAGATTCCATAGTAAATTTAAGGTGGCTATTATACTTATGCAAGGTTTCCAAAATCAAAAGATCATCTTCGTGGTGATATTCACAAAATATGTCATCAACATATCTCCACCACATTTTTATTCTTAGATTTTTCTGATCATTGATCCATTTATCCAGTATCCAGAACATATCTTATATTCAAAACCAAGTCCAGAGTATAAGATATGTTCCTTTGATGTTACTTCCCTTTTCCTCTCCCTACCACATGATTTGATCATAGACAGCTTAAAAGAATTACTCACCACCCAAAAAGTCAAGGTTCCGGAGATTAACGGATTGGTTAAAATGTTTCAGACCTGTTTGAACATGACCAACTTTACCTTCGAAGGGAATCTTTATCAGCAAATATGTGGGTCTCCCATGGGTAGTCCACTATCCCTTGTAGCAGCTGAAGTGGTCATGAGCAAACTGGATAAATGGATCAATGATCAGAAAAATCTAAGAATAAAAATGTGGTGGAGATATGTTGATGACATATTTTGTGAATATCACCACGAAGATGATCTTTTGATTTTGGAAACCTTGCATAAGTATAATAGCCACCTTAAATTTACTATGGAATCTGAACGCAATCAAGTACTACCAAACCTGGATATTCTTGTAATTAGAACTCCTGAAAGATATCATACTACAGTATATTATAAACAAAATTTAAAACCTTCATATTTACACTTCAGATCATACAATCCAATAGGACATAAAATAACAGTTGTCAAAACGCTTACTAAAAGAATCCAAACCCATTGTTCCCTGCCTGTTTTTAAGAAGCTGGAAAAAGAAAATATCCACAAAAACCTTAGCCTGAGAGGTTATTCTTCACAATTTATCAATAAACACAGTTTTAACGCCTCGCCACATAGAGCAGTTAAAATATATAGAAACAAATGCATTCTCCCTTATTCAAAATGTAATGAAAAAATAGCCCATATTCTTCGCAGACAAGGAATTCAAACGTATTTTAGTAACCATCAATCCATAGGTCAACTTCTTAGAAATCCCATAACTAAATCGGAAAAACAACTGGAACCTAAAATTCAAACCAATGCAATTTACTCAATTCAATGCCAAGACTGCAATGCTACCTACATAGGTGAGACAGGAAGATCGATACAAGTTAGACTAAACGAACATAACAAAAATATCAGAACAAAAGACCAACGTTCTATGATCTATCAACATATTGCACAAACCGGTCACCAATTTAACATAACACAAACGAAATGCCACTACAAAGATGTTAAGAGCAAATTTCAACGATTACTATTAGAATCTCTTGTTTCCAATGAATACAACAGCATAAACAGAAAAATAGATTTACCATCACAATACCGATATCTCAGAAGAAATCAATAGATTAATTTAATATGTTCTGGGTGCCCTAAAAATTGAAATAGATATATTCCATAAAATATTTAAAATAGTTCAATTACAAACCAATTCAAAATTTTCAGTTATAAATATCCACGCGGCGCGCGTTCGTTTGTTTTTGTTTTTGTAAATATTTCTAGTGGGATTAAGTCAATATTTTTGTAAGCCCGTTGAAGAGCGAATAACGCTTGAAAGCTAGCATTTTTAAATAAAAAAGATACTCATTGTGAGAATATAATTGTAATTATAAAGGTTTTACAATGGAGCTTTTATTTTTGTTTTTACAAATTCAATATCTTCGCTGTAAAACCTACTACAAAGTCCATTGTAAATTGACAAATACATTCATGGACAAACTTAAGGAAATTAAAAGTTTTCGATATCACCATTCGTCTATCTTTTTGAAGGAGACAGACTCAATCAATCAATCAAATTTTTCATACTTGGTTATGTTGTGTGTCTTCAATAAAGGTTACTGTGTATCAAATATCTTACAGAGTTATTGTCTTAATCCTGATATTAATTTTTGTCTACTAGTGTGGAGATGCCCATGATTTCATAAAAATTTGATTACTTTCCATAAATGTCTGTAGCATCAGTGAGACTAAAAGATGACAATCAATCAACTCACCTTAATGAAAGGTTCCTCTTGAGCAATCATATCCTCAATGTAAGTGGAGACTTTATCTGTGTCGATGCCTTGGATGAAATCTGGAGCACAGTCCGGTGGTCAAGAGTTGCCACTGCTGGCTAGGATTGCAGTACTTACTGTGTTCAGCCTCCAGATGGGAATGAAACTCCTCCTTCACTGTCACCTCATTCACCAGTTCAGCTATGGAAGTATCTACAACACAACACCTTGGTTCCTACATGGAAGGTTGAGATATGAGGGGTACAATTTGGATAGTAGAGATGAGAACCTCAAGTTGACAATGCCAAATGTATACCTACCTATACAGCAATGTTACCATTTTCAACTTTAGAATACACAGTAGAACCTTCATGAGCAGACACTCCTGCTAATGAATGCCTCAATACAAAGGACAGGTTCACCTCTCCTGTCAAAATAAGCATCAACACTAGACAGCATCTATTGGCCATCTCCGCAAACTAGCACTCGGGTTGGGAACAAAGCCACAACACCAGCTTTGGCAAACTGAGAAGTGCCGACTTGGAATCATGGTTTCAGACAAATAGATCTCTTTTTGACGCAAGAGGTGACATTTATTTTATAGATCAATATTCCAAGTGTGCCTGGATTTGGCTCGGTTACCCTTTGTGAATATAAGGTAGATAGAAAACAAGAAAGTGAAGAAATAACTTACGGGTAGCTAAAGACTTCTTAGCATCTTGCATTCTGGGGAGTTTGTTCACAAACTGTTTCATTTCTTGGACAGTGGTGGCTTCATGCCGCTCCTACACATGACATATCACTTTATTTATCTTAAGTACACATGGGTAAAAGTGGGTCGTTAGCTTTTACTGTAAGTACATCACATGTCTACATATATAGAAAGCGGTTAAGCTTTGCAACTTAAAAGTGTAGCAGAATCACAATGGAGAGATTTTGTCTTTAGACAACAAGTGCAAAATGCTGGTTTCGATCCTGGGGTCTTTACCTACTCTGCCAATCACTACAACATCTGGGCAAACTTCTTTATAAAGTCATTAATAAAAGCTAGCTAGGATATCAAAAATTGGTCAGAATCATTGATAGCTTTGATTAACTAAGGTGTGGTCCCTTTTTTAAAAGTAAATTGGTGAGACTAACTAAAGCCTCTCTATCTTGAAGTGGGACATAGGTTGATCTTCAATAGAATGTTTGAAAAATAGTTATCTTGACCTTAATAAAGTTGCAGAGAGCTTAGGTTTTATTGCTGAAATGTAAAAAATAAAGTACAGTTAAACCTAGCTGTCTAAAGCGCCCCCTCTAAATAGCGCCTTCCTCTCTATAGCGCCCGATTTTAAACATTAAAATGTAAACATTTTACATTAAAAGTGACCTGTCTATAGCACCCCCTCTCTATAGCACCCTATTTTGGTGAGTCCCAAGAGGGGGTGCTATAGACAGGTTTAACTGTTTATATTTAGATAGAATCAACTAGACCATGCAACTGAATGTTGCTTATTTATTGGAAACTATATCTCTCTTCACTCACTCTCAACTGACTTATTTTTTACAGAGAGAATTGGCTAATATTCTTTTCTTGTATTATCAAGCCAGCCATGTATGTGTTTTGGGCTGTTCACCCTTGTCAGCTTGGTACAAGGCTGTACATTGGTTGATGACCTACACTCATGTACAAAACTTAAGGAAGTTGTACCTCTTAGCATGTATATCTGGATTGAGACAATAACTCTGAAAGATATTTGATACATAGTGATTACATTGAAGACACACGAGATAACCAAGTGTGAACAAAATTGTCTCTGTCTTCTTCAAAAGATAGATGACAGGTAACATTAAGACTTTCCACTTCCTTAAGTTTTGTCCATAAGTGTACTTTACATTAAGGGTAGAATCTCCCAAAAATAGAAGCAACACCTGGTCTTTTAAATGGAAGTGTGTGTTTATTCCTTGATGGATAAATTAGGTAATGTCTTTGTGTTGATGTGTTAGAAGTAGTTGCTCAGACAGATAGCTGCTCAATGAGGGTTTTACTTTCAATGAAGTTCAAGAGAGAGATTTCCAAAGAGTTTAAGATTTGTTGGATCACAAGACTGGATTCTATTTATTGATAGTGCTCCAAAGAGATATTTGCTTGTAGAGGGTTTATCAATACAGTTTTATACGTAGCCAGCATAGGCACATTTTTACATTCAAAAACTCCTTTTTTTTTTAATAAAAAGAAACATTTCTTCATTTGAAAAATAGTACAAAAGTGAATTTGTACTTGGATCAGGTAGATAAATTGAGAAAAAAGGCATTTCCTGTTTGTGCAACTGATAGTTGCTGATGGCTTGCGTCCATCTATCGTAATAAATTATGATTAGTTGATATTTATTTTGATAGATGGCGCAAGCCATCAGCAACTATCAGTTGCACTATCAGGAAATGCCTTTTTTCTCAATTTCTTCAATCGTTTTTCAAACCTTTGAGAAGTTTTAAATTTTTGTAATGGATTGAAACATATATGCTGTTAAGAAGTATAGGTGTTTCACAAATATGATTCAAATAGGAGAGACAGAGACCTTAAACTGTGAGCTGAGCTGCTTCATCTTGCGGTTGATGAAACCTCCGGCCTGGCTGAAGTTGAGGTCCCTCAGCTGCGAGTAGAGCTCCTCAGCTGAGTTGAGGATCTTGGTCTCTGTGGAGACAGCTGCTGTGTTGTCCCCGGTGGTGACAAACTTCTCTGGCGGGAGTTTGATGATATCTGTCAACAAACACTGCACAGTTAGAGGGAGGGACACTGAGCATGGCTACAGTATGGTTACTACCATCTCACAGCTCGAGTTGCAAATAAGGTACAGTAGAGAATGATATATATGTCTGATTTGTTATTATTCATAGATACCATAAAAAGACTACTCTGTGGATATATGAAAAGAAGAACAAATGGAGAACAAAAACAAACAAGAAGTTTTTGTACCTTTTCTCATTATTAGTTAATAAAGTATTTAATCTCAAATATTATGATGCATTAGTGCGCCATCTGTTATCCTACCTCTCCAGCAGCCACAATGGTTGTTAATCTGTATTACCTACAACCACTTCATTTTTATTTGTCGTTATTTACATCACAAGGTAGTAGTTTCACAAACCTCTCAGTCTCTTTCTTTTCTTTTTTTTTGTTAAATGTTATTTCCATTTTGGGGAGATGGTTAAATGGCTTAAGAAGGTTAGAGATTTCAAATAGATTTTTACAGATAAGTTTTGATATCCTTTAATTTTCCTTTTTTTTTTTTTTTTTTGTTTTTCTTATCTCTAGTACACGTGGTACAGGCCATGATAATCATGGTGGGTAGAAGATGACTTCTTTTTGTTGTTATCCTTTCAATAATTGAAGATTTAGAGCCTATTCACTTATCAAAACCACGCCTTTATTAACTCTCACAGGTTCTATATATATGTCTAAAAACAAATAAAATATGCAAATATTTATACAAAAAACAAATGGTTATGCAAATAGAAGATTATCATCTTGTTTCTTCTTTTCCTTAATATGTAAATATACATCTTTCTCTTTTTATTAAATCTTTTTCCAACAAATCCCCCCTTACTTAATAAAAAGTTTTTTTTTCTCTTTTTCCCTTTTTTCCTCTTTTCCTTTTGCAAATATTCAGGCTTCTCTAATTTATTTTAGATTTTGGAGATTTTAATAATTTCTTTATAATTATCCTTTATCTTAAATTCCGTATCTCCAGTTTGTCCTGCTTCCACCAATTTCCTCGATGCTGGAACTCTGACAACTCTTTCCTCAATATCATCAATGGATTCAGTCTCATTATCTGAAATCCCTACTTGATCAGCGCCTTCTTTCGTAAGAGACTCTGCACTTTCCGTTTCTATAACAGAATTTTTATCAACTTTTGCTAATGCTGAAGTGCCGTTATTTCTACCTCTCTTCTCTCGAATCTTTTGTCCTGTACTTTGTACTTCTAGAGGATCTTCCAAGACTTGTTCAGTTTTAGATGCTTTACTATAATCTCTATCTTCTGTGGGATATGTCAAGTCTACGGACATTTCATCATTTTCAGCTTCTTTGGCAATAATCTTTATTTTAACCTTGTTATTAGTTTCCATTTCACGGTTAGTTTTATTCTCCTTTGCCGGAATTTCCTTTCTCTTTATAACGTTTTCTTCGCGGACAGCACTATCGATTTTTGCATTATGTCCCATTTCTCACCTTTACGTTTCCGTTTTAATGTTACTTCCCTTTTTGTTGCTTCCTTCTTTAGATATGTTGCATCCTTTGTTTGCCTATTTTTAAGATCCATTTGTGCCTCCATATTTTCTTTTAGCTCTTGAATTTTCTTTTCGGTGCCCTGTTGCTCACACACACACAGAAGAACCTTTTTCTTTTAGTTCTTCCAAAATCTTCATATTTTCTCTCATTTGTTCTAAACTCATTTGGATTGATGAATTTTCCTTATATTGCTGCGCTAATTGTGAATCCAATTCAGATATCTGTTCATCTTTCTTGAAATTTTCTTCTTGCAAATCAGCAACTTTAGAATCCACATTGATTTTTTCCATTTCGTTGCTTTTTAGTTGGTTCTCCAATTCTTCCAGTTTAACTATATAGCCTTTTTCAGCTTCAGAAAAATTCCTTTTTAAACCTATTAAGGTCACTTGATGACTTTCTTTAAGCTTTTCAACATCTATGGATTTGGTCTCTTTGACCAAGTCATCCTGAAGAATATTATAATCACGTTGCAAACTTCTCAATTTTTCTAAGAGAGTAGTGCTTTCTTTACGATAATGTTCCAACTGTGATTGCAATTGGGCAATTTGTTCATCTTTCTGAAAAGTTTCTTCTTGAAGTTGAGCTACTCTAGAATCAGAGGTTTCCATACGAATTAGGGCTTCTTTTTCAAGACGAAATTGCAAATCTTCAATCTTCCTTTTATCTTGCTCAATTTGTTGGAGCAAAGATTCTTTTGTCTTGACATTTTCTGTTTCGCCCTCAAATCTTTCTCTCAATGAATTCCAAATTTGTCTGGCATTCTTTATTCCTTTGTAGATTATTGCAATCTCAGGAGACATACTTAAGATCATATATCCAAGAGTTTCGTTATTTTTTCTGCTCCAATCTTCAAAAATTTTAATGGATGTTGGATCCCTTTCATTTTTAATTGGCGTTTGATTAGCAATCACCTCAAAAAGTTGCTTTGCTTCAAGTAGCGCTTCCATTCTCATGCTCCAAATAGCACAATTTCGATCATTCAAATATTCTATTTTCGTGCTGTTAAACACGTCCATTTTGAATTATCAAATTTTATTTCAAATTCACTTTCTAAAAATAAATTCAAATATCATGAAGTCAAGCCTGTTAGAACTCACTTCTTTTCAATTTCACTTTCTAAAAATAAATTCAAATATCATGAAGTTAAGCCTGTTAGAACTCACTTCTTTTCAATTTCACTTTCTAAAAATAAATGCAAACTTAGTAAGAAGCTAAGCCTGTTAGAACTTACTTCTTTTTAACCGCGATCAGCTACCAATTTGTTGTTATCCTTTCAATAATTGAAGATTTAGAGCCTATTCACTTATCAAAACCACGCCTTTATTAACTCTCACAGGTTCTATATATATGTCTAAAAACAAATAAAATATGCAAATATTTATACAAAAAACAAATGGTTATGCAAATAGAAGATTATCATCTTGTTTCTTCTTTTCCTTAATATGTAAATATACATCTTTCTCTTTTTATTAAATCTTTTTCCAACACTTTTTACTGTAAGTACACCACATGTCTACACACGTGAAAGCAGTTCGACTTTGCACTTACAAATAAATGTGCCAGAGCCCCGTTTGGTTACTTGTACTCTCTGGTGGGGTTGGACTTTTGCAAGAATAGGGGGTCATTGGAGGATTTTTTTTTTTAATCAGAAAAAAGTGCCCAATGTGGGAATCAAACCCGGGTCATAGTGGTCGCAAACCAACGGTTTAGACCAGCCTTCCATCGACCCCCCAATCATTCCATCGCATGGTAAATTGCTAAAATTTTAAAACACGACGCTGATTCTCAACTTTTAATTTGCATAGCCAGTATACTTACTATTGTCAATCCCATAGATCTCATCCAGCAGTCCCTCGTATGTGAGCTGGGTCACCAGCGGAGTCATCAGGTCCACGGTCCGGTCAAGCAGAATCAGGCTGTGAATCTGTGGCGTTTGCATCTGGCATTCTTGACCCACTTGTTCCCTCCGTAGCCGTGTCATCAGTTCAAACACATGCTGCACAGACATGATGTTGTTATCTACAAGTCTCATTGAATATTTTCTCATTGCACAATGGACTCTTTATCCCAACATTTAAAAAATTGATACAGTAACTACCTCTTTCTAAAGGACAACACTTAGTTGTAGAGCCAAAGTTTCCTCTTACCAAAGAGTGGTTAATAGTTAAAATGGAATAATTGGCATGTGAAAACTGTCCTTTGTAGAGAGGTATCCTCTAGCAGGAGCGTCCTCTATGGAGGTTATACTGTGTATTAAAAAAAAATACATTAAAATCAATTTTTTAAGGTAATGCAATCTTTTTTTTCATCTTCAATGATTCTATATTAATCAAAATGCTTATTGTTTAAAGAAAAACTTCTATTATGCACCCAAGTTTCTATTGTTATAAGAAAATATATTAGAAGGGTCTGGCATGGTAAACCTTTTATTGTCAAGACACAGCAAGGGATGAAAGCAGGAAGCCTGTCGTGGTACAAGAGATGTGCTGTTTCTAATCCAGTACCTCTACTGGAAAAAAAAAAACTGTTAGGAGGGCTCATTACTGATGAGTAGCAAGCTGTTCCATTCTTTTTTCTTAGGAATTGGAGAAAATATTGTTGAATTTGAACACCCCAATAGTAGTTCACCAATATCTAGACTGTTTTAAAAATACAGTAGAACCTCCCTGTAAAGGACACTTAATTGCAGATCTGAAGTGTCGTTTAGGGAGAAATGTCCTTTCACCGGAGAGTTCCTAAATTGTAAAAATGGTAATTTTGGAAATGAAAACTGTCCTTTGTAGAGAGGTGTCCGCTAAAGGGAGGTTCTACTGTATATATGAATTCACACACAGAAATAGAGGATTATACTTCTATGGTTTACATCATTTGAAAGAATGTTTGTGGCAAATTGTCAACAAGAGAACTGGTGCTGCAACATACCTTGGCTGCCTCTCCCTTGCCATAGACATTAGGGATGATGCCGTAGAGACTCTGGATCTTCATTAGGGCCTTGGCCACATCAAAGAGACAGGTGAAGTCTTCCTCCACAAAACATTCCTGAGGCACACAACTTTTAACTTTACATAGAGCCAAGTACACAGATATGGAAGGTATAGGTGCAACTTTTTTTTTTTTTGCTTATCCCTAGTACACGTGGTACAGGCCATGATAATCATGGTGGGTAGAAGTAGGTGACTGCTTTTACTGTAAGTGCATCACATGTCTACACATGTGAAAAGCAGTTCGACTTTGCACTTAAAAATGTGCCAGAGCCCTGTTTGGTTGCTTGCACTCGCTTGTAGGGTTGGACTTCTTCAAGAATCAGGGGCTATTAGAGAATTTTTTTTAAATCAGAAAAAAGTGCCCAATGCAGGAATCAAACCCAGGTCATAGTGGTTGAAAACCAACAGGTGGAGGGGTTTAGACCATCCTTCCACCGACCCCCAGTACATAGATATGGAAGGTATAGGTGCAACTTGGTTCACTAGAGTGGTGGTGAAATGTCACCATGATATATCATCACCTTGAAGGCTGGGCTGATCTCCATAGAAAGGACGTCGCTGTCGAAGGGATAGAGTTCCAGGTTGAATTCATCCAGGTTCTGGAAATTCCCTTTCACTCCTCGCTCCTGTACAACAACACCCATCTTAGATCAACCTATATCAACACTCATGGACAAAACTTAAGAAAGTTGTACCTTTTAACATATATATCGGGATTCAGACAATAACTCTGAAAGATATTACAGTGACCTTTATTGAAGATATACAAGATAATCAAAATGTGAACAAAATTGTCTCTGTCTCCTTTAAAAAAAAATAGATGACCGGCAACATCAAAGATTTTCCATTTCCTTAAGTTTTGTTTATGAGTGTGTGGCGAACACACTTTGCTTCAGCGAGCGCGAATTGGGACAAAGCTTCACTACACATACGGGCAGTAGTGTGGCGGCCTCACTACGCTCGACAAGCATGAGCTGGAAGAACACCTCACTACACATGCGCGGGCAACATCCGGGACTCTTGGCACGTGTGTCGTTCGAACAACAAGGCTAGCTTCCAGTGGCCGTTATTTCTTTCCTCTCTATATATTTCGGGGATTTAAATAAATTAATTTATTTTATAAAAATAATTATAATTTTATCAGCGGCCTTTCCACAAGCCAAACTAACACGCACACAACCATTCCACAAGTGTATACATATTATACTTCATGTTATGTCTTTAATTACATTAGCATCTGTTAGAGTAGAATGAATAACATTTAACATTTTTATAAATAGAATCAATGTCCATCTCTCTCTCTCTCTCTCTGCTTGTTCGGCGGTACATATACTAAAATTGGAACGATACAGAGAAGATTAGCATGGCCCCTGCGCAAGGATGACACGCAAAATCGTGAAGCGTTCTCTCTCTCTCTCTCAAATGGGACTTCATTTTTATCAAGTAGTGTATCGGGATAAAGTATGTGTGCTTCTAGTTGATTGTTAAGGTGAAAACCAAAGTTGAAAAAAAAAAAAAAAAAAAACATTAATATTCCTGATAAAATTGTGGATTGATTTTTGGCATAACCTCAACAAATGGATGTTGACTATAAATGTTTTAATTAATGAAAGCAGATTTTGTTGTATGTATTGCTTATCCAGATATACATATGGCCTTGTAAGTAGGATCTTGTGATTGTTTATACTGATAGTACAATCATGTCTCTCTACACTTGTAGAAGTTACAAAAAATCATAAGATGCCACAATTTTTTTTATTAACTTGATCGAAATGTCACACACTATAAATTTATTTGAATTAGGTCTTATTTTCTTGTAGCTATAATCTATCTATATCTATATTATAATCTATAATTAGTAGTTTAGACATGGGGGGAGATGGAGAAAATTTCCAGAGGTTCTTTATTAATAAAACTTGTCTGAGATCTCCATTTGAATTTTTCAAACTATACCCTCAGGAAAACAGAGAATAGGAAATTACCAGTATTAGATCTGAAACAAAAGGTTGTTATTGTTGCTTATTCCTCAAAAAATATCTAATGCTTCAGATTTGGTGAGTGTAAGAGCCATCATTGAGAATAATGTGGTGGCTAATGTCTATGCATTTCATTAAGTCAATTCCTCTTTTATTGTTTTGGGTGGAGCCCCCAAAAATATTCATAGCATTCAGATCACCTAGTAATATGGATTTTTCAATGGGAAGTTCATTGTGGAAAAATTGGTCATCAATGGTGGAGTTATCCGAGGGATGATAGAAGTTGAAGACATTAAGATGAGAGTTTCCAAGAAGGACTTTGATTCCCTGGATTTCCAGAGGGCTTGGTAGTGGAGTGGAGAAGTGGATTTCACAATACTATAGATTTATTATTAGGAAGGCGAGACCACCTCCTTTTTGGTTGGGGCGGTCTTTTCTAAGGATACGATAGTTTTTGAGTTTCAGTTTATGTGAGGTGCTTAGTTTCGTGTAGGGCAATGATTTGAGCTTGATGATGGTCTGCTGTTTTTAGGATTTCTTCTAGTTTGCTTTTAGTTCTGAGGATATTCCATTTATGTTGCATTGAAGGATTGAGATTTTGGTATTTGGAGACTGTTGTTTATTTTTCGAACAGAGCCATCTTCCTAAGCTCTGAGCGTGTCCCTGATTTTTCTGCGCGACGGACGATGCAGCATAAACTGAGACAGATGTAGACATCATGGAGAAGGAAAGAGGGGAACACCTGCTGTTGGTCTGAAGACCTGGAGGTACCACACAGTGTGTCTTTGCTTCTTTTGGTGTCCTGACATAAAGTGTAGCCGTTCCTATGGAGAACAGAAGCTACCAATTGATACCTTCCTACATTAGCCGGGTATGTAGTACAGCCTTCACGCCTAGGGTGGTCCTACCAGGAGTTAAACTCCTGACGTCCTGTGCTACCCGTTTACACCCTCCCGCCACTTTGAGGCTGTAGGAAACAAAACGTAACAAGACCAATGAGATAAGGTATTTATTTCTTTAGGAAAAATTTGGATTAAATATTAAATCAAAAGTTAACAAGACCAATGATAAGATAAAAACCTACAATTTGGATTACAGATTAGAATCAAAAGGTAACAAGACCAAATTATCGAAATATCACAAAAAATGCAATAATTTAGATTTAGTCTTATTACCTTTTATTTTAATCCAAATTAAACTTTACCAGTATTAGATCTGATTTGGTCCTAGTTCTTATTAGGTCTCCTAGTAAAAGATGAGAAACATCTTCACATGAACATGATTCAGTCTTAAATTCTTAATTTGAGGATCAACTATATAAATAGATAACTATTTAAAAATTCAAAAAAGAAAACAGTCAAAGTAAGAAAGTAGCTAGGAACAGTGGGCTTTCACACATAGGATTACTGTTATAAAACTGGGATTGAGGAGGCAGCTAGGTTGATTCTTAATGAAGGTTCATTGTCTATTTAAAAATGGGGAAGGCATATCTCATTATAACAGAGGGTAATAGGTAAAGGTTAGTTTAAGATTTCAAGTGTTACCTACCTTAAGCCTTTTCACACACAGGCGAGTCTTGCGCGGTACAAAGAGAATATGGTATTCTTTACGCGGGCTGCGAAACTCTTCATCTCTGCACACAAAACTTACTCTCAACAAGAAATCAGAGAGATCATGTTCACAAGATAGGGGTTGATGGATGAGCAGTTTAAACCATTGGTTTTCTGCTGCTATGACCCAGGATTGAATTCTACACACATTAGACACTTTTTTTCTAATTAAAAAAATGCTCCAATGGTCCCTGATTCTTGCAAAAGTCCAACCCTGTCAATGAGTGTAAATTAGCCAAATGGGGCTCTGGAACACTAGTAAGGGGAATGTTAAACTGCTTTTCACGTGGGTAGAAATGTGGTGCATTTACAGTAAAATCAGTCTCCAATTACTACCCACCATGATTATTATGGCTTATACCTACATGTACTAAGGACAAAATAAAAAAAACAAGAGTGCAGTCATGGAGAGACAAGGTATAATTCACACACAAGTCTAACCTCACTAGTGAGTGCCGGTAACCAGATCTGAGTTCAGGCATCTTATAAGTCAAACTGCTTTTACAATATGGTATACCTGCAGTAGAGTATATGCAGTTCCACTTAGCATGTTTAAGAGAGGATGAACTATGTGAATTTATGATATTAATATAATAAAATAATGCAGGTGCACAAGGAAACAGTCATATTATTATCCCTAGTACATGTAGTACAGGCCATGATAATCATGGTGGGTAGAAGTTAGCAATTGCTTTTCACACTGTAAGTATACCACATGTCTGGACAGGAAACAGTCATACTGACACCTATTCCATCTTCATGTTTTATTTTTATTATAAAGTCAGTTTTATTTATTTTTTAATGGAACAGGGACTTCAGGGATGTAGCAACTTTGCCTTTGCCGGTCCCAAGCCCGGATGAAAAAGGAGGAGGGGGAGCAGTAACAAGCTCACTAAAAAACCTGGGCTCAGCTGGTCCAGTTGATAGTACCCTGTAAGGGCTCCTAATCCAGGGATACAGGATGAGCAGCGTTTGTACTCCATGTTAGGAGCGGCTGTACATGGAGTCTGTTCCTCATGTCAGAGGAGGCTATTTCTTTTGGAGCTAAGTCTGCCTGCCACTGAGTCGTGCTCCCAGTCTTAATGACAAAAGCAGATGCATTATACTTAACACAGTCATGATGATTTCAAGCTTTACAAGCTTGATACCCTAATATGATTGAGTAAAGATAAGAAAGAAGAAGAAGAAGGGATGTAGCTTGGGGCAGGCATCCTTGTTTCTCCACTGTGGGCACAACACATGTTTTGATTTGTGTGAAATCAGGCAGCACTTTTAGAGAGAGAGAGAGAGAGAGAAATTAGATTTGTGAAAGAATAACTTTCATAAATTCCATTTACAGTAGAACCTCCCTTAGCAAACACTCGTGTTAGCGGACACCAATAAACACTGGACAGTTTTCATCACCAAAATTGCCTTCCCATTGAAAATATGCTTGCGCTAGCAGACACCTCCAAATAATGGATAATTTCCCAATGCATCATTTATTGATTTTATATAAAATAAACATTCGCACGCTCTAGTCAACAAATAAAATTACCAAAAGTAAAAATTAAAGTCAATTAATGATAAGGCATCCTAAAACATACGATTGCAGCAAAAGTTGAGGTTGATTCCTCTTTGTAACAATTTTTAATAGCCATCCATCTCTTATAATAGAAAAATTACTGTTGTGTCTTTGCATATTTGTTTTTTGTGTACAATTTACATATTTTTAATTTAACGTATTTGTGCTATAAATAGGACATAAGAATAAAGTAAGACAGTCCAGCCTTAGGAATAGTCTTGTTGCCTTAAACTTCTTTTGCTACTGTAGCTTTTAGCTTGACAAATAAATAACATCTGTTTCAAGTGTAGGAGTGGTTTCGTGGCCCAGAGTGACACGACAGTTACATTTTCTTATTTTAACACGTTATGAAATTTTGCCTGTCTAGTTTCACTTTGAGAAATTTTGAAAATGGCTTTCTTTTCAAGTAATAGCTTTTATAAAAAAACGCCCTTGTTTACCTTTTTTCTTTATTTTGGAAGCCTTTACATTTTTTCTATTTCAAATTTGATGATTGCAAAGATATTATATTTAAGTATGATGTGTAAAAATTTATATAACAAAAAGCAAATATAGAACATAAATATAAACAATGCAGCTAAATTTATTATTTTGAAACCGCGATCTGTGAGCTGAAACATACTCAAAATTTTGTTGTTTCAAAAATGTATTAATTAAAATTTCAAGTTCGTTATAAGCCTAGTATTTTAAAAATAGATTTAATTATTTTGGGACTTGAAATTAGATTTGTTTTAGGGGTAGTTCATTATTTTAAAAATTGTGAAGTTCGTTATAATGATGGTATTTTCAATTGAATTGAATTGGGAATTACCTCAGGTTCATTATAAGGGAAGGTTCGTTATATCCCGGGTTCGTATTAGCAGGGTTTTACTGTAATATGCTATAATAATTTTTTTTTTTTTGCTTATTCCTAGTACACGTGGTACAGGCCATGATAATCATGGTGGGTAGTTAGCGACTGCTTTTTACTGTAAGCGCACCACATGTCTATACATGTGAAAAGCAGTTCAACTTTGCACTTACAAATGTGCCAGGATCCCGTTTGGTTACTTGCACTCGCTGGTGGGGTTGAACTTTTGCAAGAATCGGGGGGCATTGAGGCATTTTTTTTTAAAACAGAAAAAAGTGCCCTATGCGGAAATTGAACCCGGGTCATAGCGGTCGAAAACCAACAGTTTAGACCACCCTTCCGCCGACCCCCCTGCTCTAATAATAATAATAATAAGGTATTTATTTATTGCTATAATAATAATAATAAATAAATATCTTCTTTCTTATTTCCCCTCAATCATATTAGGGTATCAAGCTTATAAAGCTTGAGACTTTTGATAGTGTCTGCTGGAGATGAGTATTGGGTAAAGTTTTCAATTAGCAATAATCGCGCCTCGGAAGATCCTCATGGGCTACGATATCGCCTCTGCGCAAAGCTGCTGGAGATGAGTAGAGCTCATCAATGGATACTACTCATAAATAAATATAATAGGCCCTTTAAGATTTTTTTTTTTAAAGTTAACATATAAAACTAGCAATTCTCTGGTAAGATGACATCACTCTGTAAAGGACAATTTGAAACTGAAAGTTGGTGATGTCCTTTAGAGAGAGGTTCTACAGTATCAACAAAGAGAGAGAGAGAGAGAGAGAGAGAGAGAGAGAGTGTTGCTCACTTGAATATATAATCTGCCACATAGTTCATGTTGGCCAGGGTTGGCTTGGTGAGGAATACCACATTCTTGGAGTCCGTGGAAATCTGGGGTCTCTTGTTCTGGAGCTGGTACAGATGGACCACCTCATGTTCCTAGGACACATGGGAGTTAGCAGCGGTCTCTCTCTCTCCTGTCCTATCCTATATACAGTAAGATGAGGTTGATGAAAGAGAGGTTAAACTTTAGATTTTTGGCAACCATGATCCAGGATCAAAGCCATTGCATTGGGTGCTTTTATCTGAAAAAAAAAATAAAATAAAAATATAATTTAAAAAAATAAAAATTGCTTCAAAAGTATAACTAATTACAAGGTAATAAGACCAAATCCAAATAAATAAATAGTGTGACGTTTCAGTAACAGCGTTGTTACCGAAACGTCACACAATATTTATTTATTTGGATTTGGTCTTATTACCTTGTGTTTATTATGTATACAGTGGTACCTCGACATACGAGTTTAATTCGTTCCACAACCTTGCTCGTATCTTGAATTACTCTTATCTCGAAGCAAATTTCCCCATACAAAACAATTGAACTACCATTAATCCGTTCCAACCTCCAAAATGTCACCCCAGTTATTTTTGTTATGTGGTTTTAAATAATAAAAACGTATTTATAAATATCAAATATTTATTGCACAAAAACAAAAAAGAGAATGTAAAGAAATAAATTAGATATCCTCACTGGTCTTTGCCTTTTTCACTACATTTTTCTCGCTTTCACCTGTAGGCCGTTTAGAAAAAAACATGTCCAAGGAGGTTTGTTTCTTCCTCCCTCTCAGAATGTTCCGGAAATGAGTTAGGCAAGTGTCATTAAAAAGGTCAGATGCACGACCTGTTGCAACTTTTTCTGGGTGTTTTTTTTTCCACGAACTGTGAAACTCTCTCCCACATTTCTAAGATCTCCTTTATCTCACTTGTAGAAATAACCTCCTCCTCTGACTCCTCAAAACCAATTACTTGCATAACCTCAGTATGCTGCTGTGACTGTAACTCTTGTATCTCCTCAGTCCTCAGTTCCTGGGTGTGCGCGTGATGGCGCGACTGCGTGTTACTACCGAACCGAACTCGTATCTCGAATTTCGCTCGTAATTAAAAGCAAAAAATCACTTGCTCGTCGGCTCGTATCTCGAAAAACTCATATGTTGGGGCGCTCGTATGTCGAGGTACCACTGTAATCCAAATTGTGCCTTATCATTATAACTACTTTAATTAAAACTCCCAGGGATCAAAGCTTTCAGTTGAATTAAAGTCAGTTAAGATGATTATATCCATTCATGACAACATTCACTGCTGGTGAACATTTTTATAGGACATCCAAATATTAAATCATCAAGATAATATTTTTTATGAACTACTCATAATATATTTTAATGTATATAATGAATTGTGATACCATTGGGGACTTTGAAAACAAAAATATTTGGAATGATTCATGATTAAATTTTAGTAAGGGACAAAATTAATACACATTTTTAAACATGAAAAGGGAACACAAAGGACGTTGTGTATAGGATCCCATGTAAAAGCTGCAATGTATCCTACATTGGAGAGACAGGCCATTTCCTTGGGACCAGACTCCAAAGGAAAGGTTTGCCATGGTGGAACATGGTCTCCGATCGGAACATCAGCCAGATTGGGAAAATACTTCCACTATTTACAGGAGCATCCAGAACTCGCACCAGAGGAAGTTCCTGGAGGCCATAGCATCAATGAAGGACCCTGCTAGTGTAAATAGATACGAAGAAATCCCCGAACCTTATTTGTCTCTTTTAACTTAATTTTATTTCTAATAATCGCAGTTAACTTCATTTGTTTCTTATTTTTATTTCCTTAAATTTTGTTTCAAAAAAATTATAAAATACTGCATTACTAAAAAGCCTTTAATTTTCAAAATATTTTATTATATTATTATTATTTTTTTTTTTTATGTATCATTATCAATAATTATTTTTGACCAATGACAAATTTGTTTTCATATGATGTACAATAATTTGTAAATTAAATTCACTGTGCAATAAATTGATAAAGAGGGAGCAATCTCTCGAAATATTTTAAGAAAAAAAAATGTTTTTTTTTTTTTCTTTACAGATCCAGGTACGCCCTTTTATATAATCTTAAAAAAAAAATTGTCCAATTATTGTAAGTGCACCCAATTATCATTGGTAAAAATTATAAGGTACAATTTAGATTATAAAGCACCTTTGTCTGAAGATGGTAACAATACTGTTACCAAAACATCACACACTATTTGGATTTTGTCCTAATACCTTGTGTTTATCATTTGTAAAATTAATGAGGTTAGATTATATTGGAGTAATGCTAAATATTTCGATAATTATTATTATTATTTTTGAATATACAGTTAAACCTGTCTATAGCGCCCCCTCTTGGGACCCACCAAAATAGGGTGCTATAGACAGGTCACTTTTAATGTAAATCGCATCATACTACGTATTTAAAATCGGGCGCTATAGAGAGGGAGGCGATATTTAGAGGGGGCGCTATAGACAGGTTTAACTGTATGTTCAAATCCAATTTTTATCTTTAATAAAATAAAAAAATTAAGACCAATAACAATGAAATAGATGAGAAAAGTGGGGAAATTCCAAATATTTTGTGCTTTTTTCTGCAACATTTAAATGTTAGGTAGAATAGGACTATAGAAAAAGAACCTCGATTATTGAAAAACACATTATAGAGGTAAATACTGAAGAGATGTTAATGTATTAAATATACACTGAGGTGTCCCACTGTAGAAATGTCATGGATGTCAACATGGGTGTCAGGGATGCAATAAAAGTTATCTGGAAACTCTCAATTCAACTTATTTGAGTTGGTGATCAATTCACTTTTTAATTAACAAAAAGAAAGATAACGATAAAGCACAATTTGGATTATAGATTATAGCTACAAGAAAATAAGACCATCAAAGTGTGCCTGGATCATGGTGCCATGATCATCGAAAGCTACACCCCTACACCCCATTCCATGAGAGCTCGAGGAGCATGAAATCATGGAATTCGTGTAATCTTTACACAAGGGGATAAGAAACAACAACAATAAGACCTAATCCAAATAAATTAATAGTGTGTGATATTTTGATAATAGCATTGTTACCATAATCAGACAAAAGAATAAATGACTTCATGCTGTTACCGAAACATCACACACTATTAAATTATTTGGATTAGGTCTTATTTTCTTGTATCTAAAAAGAAAGATAAAACATGATATAAGGCACAAATTGGATTATAGATTACAACTAATAGATACAAGAAACTAAGACCTAATCTAAATAATTTAATATTGGATTAGGTCTTATTCTCTTGTATCTATACTCTATAATCCAAATTATACTTTATCATATCAGATTAGAACTAACTCCGCCTTTGCTGGTCCCAAGCCCGGATAAAAAAGGAGGAGGGGGAGCAGTAACAAGCTCACTAAAAAACCTGGGCTCAGCTGGCCCGGCTGATAGTACCCTGTAAGGGCTCCTAATCCAGGGATACAGGATGAACAGCGTTTGTACTCCATGTTAGGAGCGGCTGCACATGGCGTCTGTTCCTCATGTCAGAGGCGGCCATTTCTTTTGGAGCTAAGTCGGCCTGCCATGAGTAGTGCTCCCAGTCTTAATGACAAAGGCAGACACATTCTACTTCACTCAGTCATGATGGTTGTCAAGTCTCAAGCTCTACAAGCTTGATGCCCTAATATGATTGAGTGGAGATAAGAAAGAAGAAGAAGAGATTAGAACTAAATGATAAATAAGACCAAATCTAAATAAATAAATAGTATGTGACGTTTCAGTAACAGCATTGTTACCATCACACACTATTTATTTATTTAGATTTAGTCTTATTACCTTCTAGTTCTCTAAAGATGAAACAAAAAGTGATCTTGTTCAAATCTTACCTTCAACAGTGGGAATTCAGCAATCAGCCCAAATGGTCCAACCAGTTCTTTGTCCCAAACTACAGTCTGAAATAACACAGAATGGAGATATTAACACAGAGGTGCTTTGAAAAGCTTGGTCTTGGAACAAAAGATGCATTACAAAGAAAACTTTATTATTATCCAAGGTACACATGGGCCATGAGAACAAGAGTTTATGGGTTTGTATCTGTATGTACACCACATGTCTTCATAGAAAATTACAACTATTATACAAGTGTGCCTGGATCATGGTGCCATGATCAACGAAAGCTGCACCTCTACACCCCATTCCATGAGATCACATTTTGGCTTTCATTAGATACATTAAACAGGACCTTTGGCAGAGGCCGCTGCTTATCATTAAAAGGATAAGGAGCATGGACTCATGGAATTCGTGTAAACTTTGCACAAGGGAAAAGAAAAAACAACACAGTCGTTACCCTTACAAGTGTGCCAGATTTCCATTTGGTTACATGCACTCACTGGAGGAGTTGGACTTGTGCAAGAATTAGGGGCCAATGATAAATGAGAGAATTAGATAAGGAAACCTGCACTATCAAACAAAGATGCACCATATAATGATCATTTTTGCAATGAGGCTGGTGGTGGTTGTTCCAGTCTTCACACCAGTTCATGGAAATTGTTCACATCTAACTTTCTTAAAATATATTTGGCCCTAAGGAAGAGCTCATTTCTGTGTTCAATTGGATGCAGTCAAGAAAGTGTTGTGGTGAGATATTTTATAAAGGATAAGAAAGTTTTCTCATTCCCCCTCAAATGTCAATGACTTCAGGTGACTTGTTCTAAGCAGGGTAAATCTGGTGTAATCACTGCAGGAGAGAGTAATAATCTTTCTTGTGCAATTAGATGGATTCAGATAAATGGACTTCACCAGCTCTGTCAATTTTATAAAAAGCCCATCTCTATGGCAGGAGTTGTAGATTCCCATATGGCTCCCTTCAATACAGCATGGTGGCTTCAATTTCACAGTCAGGGGCTCATAGGATTTTTAGAATTTATCATTGAAGTACATCATTAAAAAAGCTTGAGGAAGTGGAAAGTCATTTATGTCGCCAGTCATCTCTATATATATTTTTTTAAGGAGACAAGAGGCAATTTTGTTCACATTTGGTTATCTTGTGTCTTCAATAAAGCTCACTGTAATATATTTCAGAGTTATTGTCTGAATTCTGATATACATGTTAAAAGTTACAACTTCCTTTTGTCCAAGAGTGTATTTTGTTTGTAAATGTAATTGTGTCAATTTTATGCTTAAAATATAGCTGCATTGGATATTGTGTGCATAGTTATTTTTACTTCTATAATGAAGGATATCATTTCTTCTTTTTATTGAAAATATTTTCTTTTAGAGAGGCAGTTTTATATTCTGAAACAAGATTCAATCTGTTTAGAATTCCAATATAGTAGAACTTATCTCTAAAGGGCAACACCAAGTTACAAAACACAAATACAATTTACGGCTGGTTCTCCCAGGAAGATATAGATTAGCTGTGGATGGTAAATACTGTTCAGGTGAGCATGCGTGATGAGGTACAATTCGGAATGTAGATAGGTATCAAAGTTGTCATTCTGTATGAAACCATGTCTGAAGATGGGAACAATGTAGATACCAAACATCAAGTATATAATATACGTATTTAGTCTGACAGCCTCAATGCCATACAACACATACAGGATATGTCCTCTCTGCCAAAGATAAAACCAACTATCAAAATCATAAAACCCTCAAAAAGATTTTAAAAGAAAATCGGGTCATATTCCAACAAGTGTGAACAAAGGGTGACATCAAAGATTTTTACACTTCTTCAAGTGTTGTCCATGGAAAACCAATTTCTGTAGTTCCGGCTTTTTACCACTTGAGATAGTACTGGTAAGGGCTAATAAATTTGATTGTGATTTAAAAAAAAAAAAAATTCTTTAAATTATAATTATTCATCTGATTAGGTACCCTAACAAAACTTAGCTGAAAGGCGCATGGACCATATACCCAAGTGCGGAGTCCATTCGTCTAACACTACACTACAATTGTATATTCATTTACAGTTCTTTAATTCAACACCTCAAGGGATCAGAATTCTCAGGAGGGGGGTCGGTGGAAGGATGGTCTAAACCATTGGTTTTAGACCGCTACGACCCGGGTTCGATTCCTGCATTAGACACTATTTTCTGATTAAAAAAAAAAAATGCTCCAAGGCCCCCGATTCTTGCAAAAGTCAAACCCCACCAGCGAGAGCAAGTAAGCAAACGGGGCTCTGACAGATTTATTTGTAAGTGCAAAGTCGAACTGCTTTTCACATTTGTAGACATGTGGTGCACTTACAGTAAAAGCAGTCGCCTTCTTCTACCCACCATGATTATCATGGCCTGTACCACGTGTACTAGGGATAAGCAAAAAAAAAAAAGAATTCTCAGGTGAAAACAAATTATTGAATTATTGCCAGTAAAAGTAAATAACCTTATAAGGATTTGTAAAAATGATTGAATCATAGTCAGTTGTTGAATTAAAGAGGTTATACTGCATATTGAAGGTACAAAATAGATACATTGACAAAAGATTGGCAGTCGGCCAACTTAAATATTGGTAACTTATTTCTTCATCCAATATATTTTATTGTTGTGTCCAATATTATAATTTTATTATATACAGTAGAACCTCCCTTTAGCAGACACCTCTCCATAAAGGACAGTTTTCATTTACAAAATTACCATTTTTATAAATTAGCAGGGAATTCGGTGGAAGGCTGGTTAAACCGTTTGGTTTTCGACCACTACGACCCGGGTTCGATTCCCGCATTGGACACTTTTTTTTCTGATTTAAAAAAAATGCTCCAATGGCCCTCGATTCTTGCAAAAGTCCAACCCCACCAGCGAGTGAAAGTAACCAAACGGGGCTCTAGCACATTTGTAAGTGCAAAGTCGAACTGCTTTTCACATGTGTAGACATGTGGTGCGCTTACAGTAAAAGCAGTCGCTAACTACCCACCATGATTATCATGGCCTGCACCATGTGTACTAGGGATAAAAAAAAAAAAAAAAAAATTAACAACTCTCCGGAAAGAGGACACCCCTCCCTAAAGGACACCTTGGCTCTGCAATTAGGTGTCCTTTACAGGGAGGTTCTACTGTAATATTAATTATAATATTATTTACAGATTAGCCTATTTATACAAAATAAATGTACATGTAAATATAAAGCAAGCTGCAGATAATCAAAATTCATAGCAGCTACATCATCATGTGGCCTAAACAAAGAGCAAGTGAACAGCTGAAAGTGAAAATTGCCCAATACTTTTTTTTTAAATGCCTTCGTTGCTGCATAGAAATTCTGGAAAAAATACTGTAAAATTAATAAAATAATGTTTCTTTTACTATGCAATACTAAAGATAACTATATATAGCTTAGAAAAATAAAAGGAAGTTTTTACTCAATGTCAAAAATATGAGAAATTTATGATAGCATATTTATAAAAGAGTAATGCTTTAGAAATTTGAATTATTACATACAAAAAGGTTTTATAAAAATGGTAATAAAACAAAATTGTTAATTTTATATTTGATACCTTTAATTTTTGCAACTTTTTAAAAAGTGAAATAATGTAAAATAGATATAATCAAGTCAAATATTTGCGGTAGATATTTAAAGGATTTTATTTTTATCCTATATTATTTGCTGGCTGGAGCTAATAAAGTTTCATTTTGAGTGTGCCAAGCATACGTGAATTTACAAATAAATGAAATCACATAGTTTTTTCAATTTAGATACCTTGGTCCCTTTGTATTTATCTAAAAAATACAATAATTCTCTTCGAGCATCATCTCTGAGTAAACCTATGTTAACACGGCCCGTTGTTAAGTGGGTTGCCGCCATTTAAATAAAAATTTAATAAAAATGGTATGTTCTAAAAAAATAAAAATTAAAACTTAAAATCACCTAAACATCGTTAGATGTTTATTAAGGCGGTGTTTATCTTGCATGCACACTCTCAGTTATTTCCTTTACTTGCCAGTTCTCAATGAAAATTAAATGTCTGTTTTTTTTTTTTTTTTTTGCACAAAATTTTTAAATAATAAAAATGTATAAAAAGAATTTATTAAAAATAATAGTTTTATAAAATATTTAAATATATAAATTTAACCTGATAAAACTATCATATTAAAAAATGTAATGAATTTATACTATTTACTCTATGACTTGTGTTTGGAGAAATATAGTGACCCCTAGTGTGAAAATTATTAAATAAATAAAAACAGAAAATCGCGGCTTGTGAATATAACTTGTCATTTAATTTTAAAATGGGTGAAAATACGTCACCTGGTATGTCTCTTGTAGTTTTTTATAGCACTCCTTTTTATACTTCTAAAATTGCTTTATTTTCAGACAAGGAATACCGTGACAAACTGTTATGGATGGTCAAGAAGGAGGTAACGTTGTATATATAGCTGTACACCATATATAACTAACAAGAAAGTTTTATCAAATGACATTTCCCCCTCAATCAAATGGAAACCAAAAGTGTCTTTAAAATAAAAATATTAATATATTCCATTCAATAAGATCTCGTATTTAGACCCAGTTTTAAAACAGAACCATAACTATATGCTCTTTTTTTTTTTTTAATCATTAATATTTATTTGTATACTTTGTAAAAATACCACAATTTCTGTACTTTAATGCCATTGTGAGAGCAACATATGCCTAAAATAGATTAAAATATAAGAAAACAAATATTATTTATAATGTAATGCTAGGAAGATTTTATAAATCACCCCAAATAGTTATATTTTTGAAAAGGTAACAAAAGATTAAATAAATATGTTTGATAAAATTTATCAGTATTGGGCAGAAAATTTAAGTTAAATATTATTGATTCTCAATTTTAGACTTGTACAGAGATACAGAAATTGATTTTGTTTTAAATTTTGGCCTGTTTCTGATATAGTAGTATCAATACTAGAATTCTACAATACTAAAAATCTTCTTCTTCTTTCTCATCTCCACCCAATCATATTAGGAAATCAAGCTTGTAGAGCTTGTTGATGGTGTCTGCTGGGGATGAGTAGAGCTAATCAATGGATGAGCCAATCCCCAGTTACTTGACAACCATCATGATTGGGTGAAGTTGAATGTGTCTGCCTTTGTCATTAAGACTGGGAGCATTACTCAGTTGCAGGTCGACTTAGCTCCAAAAGAAATGGCCGTCTCTGACTTGAGGAACAGACGCCATGTACAGCCGCTCCTAACATGGAGTACAAACGCTGCTCATCCTGTATCCCTGGATTAGGAGCCCTTACAGGGTACTATCAGCTGGGCCAGTTGAGCCCAGGTTTTTTAGCGAGCTTGTTACTGCTCCCCCTCCTCCTTTTTCATCTGGGCTTGGGACTGGCAAAGGCGGAGTTGAGTCAAATTATAGTATCAGTTAGTAAGGTAGGGATTTTTTTTTTTTTTTAAATATATTCAGTGATAAGACACAATTTGGATTATAGATTATAAACACAAGGTAATAAGTCTAAATCTCTATAAATTAACAGTGTGTGACATTTCAGTAACAACATTGTTACCATTTTACCATTTCATTAATTTTGTCTGATAATAACAATGCTGTTACGGAAACGTCATATTATTTATTTATTTGGTCTTATTACTTTGTGAGAACTATGGTGTAGAGCTATAAAGAGATTCTATTCTATTCAGGATTGGAGAAACTCCGCCTTTGCCGATCCCAAGCCCGGATTAAAAAGGAGGAGGGGGAGCAGTAACAAGCTCGCTAAAAAACCTGGACTTAGCTGGCCTGGCTGATAGTACCCTGTAAGGGCTCCTAATCCAGGGATACAGGATGAGCAGCGTTTGTACTCCATGTTAGGAGCGGCTGTACATGGCATCTGTTCCTCATGTCAGAGGTGGCCATTTCTTTCGAAGCTAAGTCGGCCTGCCACTGAGTAATGCTTCCAGTCTTAATGACAAAGGCAGACACATTCTACTTTAGCTCCAAAAGAAATGGTCGCCTATGACATGAGGAACAGATGCCATGTGCAGCCGCTCAAAGTGCAATACTCAACCTGCAACAGCAAACCACATTATTGACTGTATTGACTCATCTATTGATGAGCTCTACTTATCCCCAGCAGACACCATCAACAAGCTCTACAAGCTTGATACCTTGATATGATTGAGTGGAGATAAGAAAGAAGAAGAGGATTCTCTCTCTCTCAATGGATGAAAGTAGCTCCTGACACATAGCTGTGGCGCAGGTGAAACAGATCATGGAGGAAGCTGTAACAAGGAAGTTTGTCCATGAAGAAAGTAGTGTGATCACTTCTTTATGTGGTGAGTTGTTCCCTATTTTCTCATCCCACCACCTCATCTATTCTTTTGTCTCTTTATAACATTGATGATTGTTTTCATGTCATCAATTACTACACTCATGGACAAAACTAAGGAAGTGGAACCTTTTATCATGTATATCGGGATTTAGTGATGTTTGATGTTGAGTGAACTATGGACATAAGCTTATAGGTCTGTAGAGGTACATACATATAATTAAAGTAATCGGGCGCTATAGAGAGGGAGACGCTATTTAGAGGGGGCGCTATAGACAGGTTCAACTGTATATATATACACCTAAGTAGAAATAATACACTCTTTGGATATCTTGATGTACTAGAAGATTTTTCAAGATCAAATGAATAGAAAGGGTCAAAAAGACAGAAGTTTGGAGAAAATTTGATGGGGCCTAGTCCCACACACCTTCTAAATGAAGTATTTAAAGGGAAACAAGAAAATAAAACCTAATCCAAATAAATTAATAGTGTGTGACGTTTCAGCAACAGTGTTGTTACCATCATCAGACAAAAGAATAAATGAGAAAAAATATCAAAGCAAGTTCTTAAATAGTACTGTTATCAAATGTTTAAACAAGATAACAGATAAGGAAAATTAGTACTAGAAGATTTTTCAAGATCAAATGAATAGAAAGGGTCAAAAGTTTGGAGAATATTTGATGGGGCCTATTCCCACACACCTTCTATACAAAGTAATTAAAAGGAAACAAGAAAATAAGACCAAATACAAATAATTTAATAGTGTGTGACGTTTCAGCAACAGCATTGTCACCATCATCAGACAAAAGAATAAATGAGAAAAAATATCAAAGCAAGTTCTTAAATAGTACTGTTATCAACTGTTTAAACAAGATAACAGATAAGGAAAATTAGTTTTTTAAGACAACTTTAAATATTCTTAGAATTAAAGTAGAATTTTTATTTATTTTTTTTTTTGTCTGATGATGGTGACAATGCTGTTGCCGAAATGTCACACACTAATAAATTATTTGGATTAGGTCTTATTTTATTGTATTATAATCTATAATCCAAATTGTGCTTTATGATTTTTCAAGATCAAATGAATAGAAAGGGTCAAAAAGACAGAAGCTTGGAGGTATATTTGATGAGGTCTAGTCCCACACACCTTCTAAACAAAGTAATTTAAAGGAAATAAGACATAATGCAAATACTTTAATAGTGTGTGACATTTTGGCAACAGCGTTGTTACCATTATCAGACAAAAAGAATAAAAATGTAACAATGCTGTTGCCGAAACGTCATACAATATTAATTTATTTGGATCAGGTAATGATAAAGCACAATTTGAATTATAGATTATAGATACAAGAAAATAAGACCTAATCCAAATAATTTAAGTGTGTGACGTTTCGGTAACAGCATTGTTACCATCATCAGACAAAAGAATAAAATGAGAGAGTTGAAGAAAATGAAGAATGAGAGAAATAAAATTTTATTCTTTTGTCTGATGATGGTAACAATGCTGTTATCGAAATGTCACACACTATTAATTTATTTGGATTAGGTCTTATTTTCTTGAATCAGATCTTTTTTTCTTGTATCTCTAATCCAAAATTTGTCCTTTATCATAATTAATAGGAAGGTTTATTGGGAGATTGCCAATCTGGAGGTATACACTACAAAGGGAGAGGTAGACCAAAGAAGAATGGAATCTCATCATCAAATAGAATGGTCTGAAAAATTAGAAGATAATATGAAAAATAGGATAATTACGTAGAACAGAGTGAAATAGTGTTTTATAACGGCCGGCTCCCATATGAGAAATACCACTACATGATGATAATATCTAGATTACCTTCAATATGGGAAAAAAGGGCCTCCAATGGCCCCCGATTCTTGCAAAAGTCCAACCTCACCAGCGAGTGCAAATAACCAAACGGCTCTGGCTAATTTGTAAGTGCAAAAGTCGAACTGCTTTTCACAAATGTAGATCAGTGGTGTACTTACAGTAAAAGCAGTCGCAAACTACCTACCATGATTATCATTGCCTGTACCATGTGTACTTGGGATAATAATAAATATGGTCAATTTGTAGAGGTATTGTTGAGGTAGGAAAGAGTAACCAAAATGAGGATTTTATTTGGTGTGGGATCCATTAGGTCCTTGGGTAGGGTCCTGTATACAGGGCCATCCAGCTTGACTTGGGGTTTGTTTCTGGGTCTTGAATCTCTGGCAGACATTCTAACTTGTCTTTTTTCTCTACTCTAAAAAAATTATTTAAACCCCCCCCCCCCCCCAAAAAAATAGTAAAATCCCACTAAAATGAACCTGGGATATAGTCCTTTCCTTATAACAAACCTGAAATAATCCCCTTTTTTATTTTATAATACAGATGATAAGGCACAATTTGGATTATAGACACAAGGTAATAAGACCAAATCCAAATAAATAAATAGTGTGTGACATTTCGGTAAGAAAGCGGTTGCCGAAACGTCCCACACTATTCATTTGGATTTGGTCTTATTACCTTGTGTTTATTGTGTGTGACGTTTCGGTAACAGTATTTAGATTTAGTACTTTTGTCTGAAGATGGTAACAATGCTGTTACCGAAATGTCACACATTATTTATTTATTTGGATTTGGTCTCATTACCTTGTATTTTATAATACAGTTAACTATGACTATACAGTATAACCTCGTTAATTCGACACACCCCAATTCGACACTCGGCGATAATTCGACCATGTTCTGATGTCCCGACCTCCGGCCTATCAAATAACAAACCCTAATTCGACAGTATCGATATTACGACATTTCCAATAGTTCGACCATTTTAAAATTCGAATTTTGACAGTTGAATGTTTTTTACTTACAACTTTCCGCTAAAAAGGTATTACGGCGGCGATCGGCGGGCGCCGATAGGATCATGCGCGCGCACTTTTGGTTCCTGATTAGTTTAAGTTTCACCTTGCAGTCCCGTTGCACAATGTCGCGAGTGTTATTGTTTTTTTTTTTTTACGCTGGGATTTAGGCTTCGTGCGCTAATTAACAATAATATTTTATTTTTAAATTTCAGCATTAAAATTACACAGGTCTACAAAACTCAAAGTAGTTGTACCTTATAGCATATATATATCGGGATTCAGAGAAAAAACTCTGAGAGATATTTGATGCACAGGGATATTTATCACTGTGCATCAAATATCTCTCAGAGTTTTTTCTCTGAATCCCGATATATATATGCTATAAGGTACAACTACTTTGAGTTTTGTAGACCTGTGTTATTAGTTATTTTAAAATTTACAAATAATTTCCTTTTAAATAAATTAATTTCATTTCCATTTCTGTGTTATTATAAAAGATTTAAACACAAAATCAATAACACCTGCAGCAGCAGTGGATGACTTTAATACATTAAAATTTATTTATTAAAAGACATTTCAGAGGAAGAAAGGCATGCATGTTTTTTTTTTTAAATAGACCATCTGGAATACATCCTGGATAGGATTCCAGTGCAAAAACAGACATCTATAAAGGAATTTTTTAAAAGATCTCTTCATGATTATTTTAAAATAATATTTTAAAATTTTCTTTTTAAATTTACCATATTTATTTCCTTTTAACTGCAATATTTTTCAATTAGAATAAAATATTATTTAATATATTATATTTAATATTTTAATGTCTGTAGAGTTAATATTTGATTATATTACTGAAAAGAAACACATTACCAGTAAATTTATTTGTTACAATTATATGTTTCTAAAATATGTATTAATGCCATTTTGTCACTGATACTAAATGTTAATCATGAAAATAAAATTAAAATACACAATGGTTTTAATTAATATCATTAATTTATATTAAAAGGCTATTTTTAAAAAATATTATTTCCGCGAGTTAGATGATTATCTAATCATCTAACCTTAATTCAACACTTCCTTTAATTCAACCAAAAGCTCTGATCCCTTGGGGTGTTGAATTAAAGAGGTTCGACTGTATATAATGAACCATGGCTATAGTGAACCACAGGTTCAGTCACATTGGGGTTTGCTATAGAGGGGTTTTAATTTATATTAAAAGGGGTGATCAAGCAGAGATATGGTCAAAGTACATCCATTCTGTGGTATACAACAGATTAATAATGAATGGAATAAAATTATTTAAATTAGGTAGACAAATCAAATGATGAGGTCATAGTTTTGTTTTTTCCTAGGGAGTTCCAACTAGCAAGAGTTGAGTGCACTAGTTGTAAATTTTCCCAGGGAATTGGACAGAGGAAGTTGGCTGATAAGCCTGATAGCAACTTCTTTAAATCTATATATACAGGGCGGCCGTCCTGTGTCTCTCTCCTCTACTTCTCTCTTTCCCTTAATTCACTCCTGCAATATGACTACATTTAATATAAGGCAAAATATGTTTCACATAGCTCCATATATGAACTAGAGGGAAATAAGCTGTTTTGTTCATATTTATGGTATTAAAAACCAAAGCATCAAATACTATTCATTTAGATTTGGTATTTTTACCTTGTGTTCTTCTTTCTTATCTCCACTCAATCATATTAAGGTATCAAGCTTGTAAAGCTTGAGACTTTTGATGGTGTCTGCCGGGGAAGAGTAGAGCTCATCAATCGATGAGTTTGACAACCATCATGACTGGGTGAAGTAGAATGCATCTGCCTTCGTCATTAAGACTGGGAGCACTACTAAGTGGCAGGCCGACTTAGCTCCAAAAGAAATGGCCGCCTCTGACATGAGGAACAGACGCCATGTGCAGCCGCTCCTGACATGGAGTACAAATGCTGCTCATCCTGTATCCCTGGAGCCCTTACAGGGTACTATCAACCGGGCCAGCTGAGTCCAGGTTTTTTATTGAGCTTGTTACTGCTCCCCCTCCTCCTTTTTTATCCAGGCTTGGGACCGGCAAAGGCAGAGTTTTACTTTGTGTTTATATTCTATAATCCAAATTGTGTGCCTTATCAAAAATGCACACTGCGCAAGAATGACACGCAAAATGGTGAAGCGTTCCATTGAAGCATCCATTAGTGATGTCTGTGTGGTGAACAGCTGCTGTGGATGCCTGCCTGGCCCATGGGCTGAAGCGCCGAGCTCTGGGCCTCTTCAAGACCAATTCCACCACGGCTTTGGTGCAGAAGGTGGCCAAGAACTTCGAGTTGGCCTCTGTGGTAGCCAACATGGTGGCAACCATAGAAAACCAGGATCCCAACAAGTAACTGCTTCCTACCAAATTGTGTTGTGATGCATTAGCGCACCATTTGTTATGAAAATTCAAAACTATTATAGACGCGTATGATTCTTTATATTTTTAAAATTTTAATCGACTTAGAGCGCTATGTTCCCCTAGGGACACTTGCACTACAAAGGTAAACTAAACTTTGAAAGGAAAGAAAGAAAGATATTTGAAATATGTACAAGAATTAGTATGCAAGTTTTTGTTAAATGAAAAGAGAAAAAATATCAAAACAATTGAAATATGTACAAAGGGTTGGTATGCAAATATAGTTGCAAATTTTAAAAATTAAACAATTTCTACTGCTCTTAATTTTTCATTGCAGTAAGAGGGGGCAGTAGAAATTATTTAATTTTCAAAAAGAATCATTCGTGTCTATAATAGTTTTGAATTTTCATACCAAATTGTGTATCGGAATCTTCTAAAATATATTAAAATAATGCATTTACATGATCATCTCTGTGCATACAGATTCAAAACTATTAATTATAAGGCATTAACGCGCTATCTATAAATATAAGAAGTAGAAGCATTAAAGCCCAAATGTTTCTTCTACACATAAAAAACAAACTTCTACTGTCCTTACTGCGATGCAAAAATATTGGGAATGCTTGGCTCATTAGTGGTGAACCCTCCCAGCAGTTTCGCTGATTTAATCTACCAGACTGCTTCTTAGAGCTCTAATACTGTTTTGGACAATTCTCCTTATATATGCTACACTGAAAAGGGTGGAATCTCAGAAATGGTATTCAAGCAAACTATGGACATATGTATTCAACTATATCAGGGAACAGGCCACTAGCTTTAATAAGCTTGAAAGAATCAACCATGGTGTTGGGCCTTCATCAGTACATAGAATTGTTTATATCCTACAAGAGGGCTGGAGATTTCAACTTGGTGAAATAGCAGTCACAACTTTAGAGACCTAAATCTAATGCAATTTTGATCCAAGTATCATGGGCCTAAACAGCTCCCCCTCTTTTTTAAATGCATTAAAATAAAATCAGTGTTGTGACTCATTTCACTGACCAGAATCCATAAATCATGTGATGGAGCCAATGAGGTTAAAGAATCTTTTTGCCCATGCCTATGTGCTTTCATGTCCTTACTTTGTACGATTGTATATTGCCTACTTAGTGGAACAAACTTTCTAACACTGCAATAAGACATTTCTTAATTAGAAACTTTTGGATGAGAGAAACTAAGACCATGTGGTTACATAGTGTATGTTATGATGCAATTTAAATTATATATTTATAATTGTATGTAATTCTACTGTCCTCAAAGCCTTATGTCCATATTTAAACTAAAATACCCATTCCAAGAGTCTAGCAACAGTATCACTATAAAAGGAAGATCGAAAAATGCAGTATAACAGCGGTATGGTAGATTAAACTGGCGAAACCTCTGGGAGGGTTCACCACTAATCAGCCAGGTCCTCCCATTAATTTTTCCATTGCAGTAAGGGCAGTAGAAATTGTTTAATTTCAAAAAGAATCTTACGTGTCTAAAATAGTTTTGAATTTTCACATAGTGTATGCATTTTAACCTGTTATAGTTAAGAATACTCCCTTGTAGAAGGGCCTTAAGCCTGAAAGCTGGAGATATTAAAAATTGTATTTAAAAAATAATCTCCCTGGTTGATTTTTTTTCCAAATAACATAGAATGTCATACTATTGGAAATAAAATAAAAGAGAGAGAGAAATTGTACTATAGGGGGGATTACATTCTCATGCTCTTTCACGGTCATAAATACCCATTCCTTCATTTTTCAGGAAGCCTAAAAAATCAGCTTTTATAGTCATTGAGGTACAGTTTTAACCACACTGATGAGGGGCAGCAGCCTGAAACATATACATGACTTGCTTTTCTTGATTAATCAAGAATTCTCATTTGGCCAGTTCAGAAATAATTAAATATCAACGATTAGTGTATATTCATTCAACAGATGGCGTAAACCATCAGTAACTTTTAGTCACATGATCAGGAGATGCTTTTCTCTTCATTTATCAACCTAATCCCAGCACTATTTCACTTCTGTACTATTTTTTCACAGCTCGAGGAGCATGGAATTTTGGTAATCTTTGGACAAAGGGATAAGAAACAACAAACAACATGACTATTTTTTTCATATGCAAATTATGTTACCCAAATTATAATATTTTCTTTTCTTTCCCAGACGCAGCTCCTCCAGTAGTGACAGCCTGAACCGGCTGAAAGGAGGGCCACAGGCTCAAGGAAACAAGAAGCCAGGAGTTGCCGCCACAACCTGCTCTTCTAACGTAACCAGATACCTGTGGATCCGCATCGCGCTGTTTGAGAAACACCTGGCCAAGATAGTGGATCACCTGGTACAGAATAGCAGGTAGATTCTGACTGTCTTCTCTTTGTCTGTGCATGCTCACTAACCCACTTCTAACACACCCCTCCGCCTGCAGCAAGTACTACGAGAAAGATGCCCTTGTAGCTGATCCTGTGGCGGGACAGATTCTTGCTTCACTTCTTGGTGAGCATTCCCTTAATACTAACTCTTCTCTGGTGGTGTTGTCCTGTATTCTCTTTTCTTTTTACCTTGCATGTTGGTTCTCTCTTTACTCTGAATTAATAAAAAATAAGGATCCTTATACTATATTGTAGAGTATTATTTTAGTGCTGTGAGTGATTAATGGAAGTTTCTCTTTCAAATAAATCATCATGCTGTTGCAATGCCTTTTGTTCCTTTTTGTTGGTAATGTCTTCTATCCCGTTGCAGGTGAATAGGGCAAACTATCTAAAGTTTCAGCTTCTATAAACATTTTGAGTTTTGTGTGGAATTCATTTTGGACTACATTTCACTCTCTGGGACTACCCCATGCCAAATATGTGGGCTGTAATAAAATAACATCAAAGTGGTTTAGAATATTTATTTCACATTGAAGTTCTCTGTCAGATGTGTGGTTTGATATTCTAGTAGTTAGTTAGTGTCTTGTTTTCTCTGTAATGGTCATTCACAAAATGAATGCTTCAATATAGGAATACAAGTAAGGGAGATAGCTTTTCTCTTAATCAAAACTCACTGTGGATGTCAAAATTAGTCCTTTCTTTTCCCAGAGCTTATCGTGGCATCTGACTTATCTACCTATAGGATCTCTCCTAACATGGAGAACAGACATCTTGGCTGCCGACATGGTAACAGCTGTAGGTAGATAGGGCTTACAGTGTGACATATAATTTTGCCATTCATTTAGTAGAGTTTTTGTGTCTTTATAAAGATTTACCAAAGGCTACCCCACCATACTCTATGGATAGTTTTTGGTCTGGGACTGCCTATCAGATATTCACAGCTAACCACCTGATCTGATGGCCATTTTTTTATCTGTGGATTCACCTGGTAGGATTGCACTCTCTCCCCATTACTAGTTCCAACACTACACTCATGGACAAAACTTAAGGAAGTGGAAAGTCTTTATTTTGCTGGTCATCTATTTATTTTTAAGAAGACAGAGGTAATTTGTTCACACTTGGTTATCTCGTGTCTTCAATAAAGGCAACTGTAATATCCTTCAGATTTATTGAGTCTGAATCCTGATATACATGCTAAAAGTACAACTTCCTTATGTTTTGTCCATCTTTTTCTTCTTCTTTCTTATCTCCATTCAATCATATTAGGATATCAAGTTGTGACCCTTGATGGTGTCTGTTTGACAACCATCATGACTGGGTGAAGTAGAATGCGTTTGCCTTTGTCATTAAGACTGGGAGCACTACCCAGTGGCAGGCCAACTTAGCTCCAAAAGAAATGGCCGCCTCTAAGATGAGGAACAGACGTCATGTACAGCTGCTCCTAACATGGAGTACAAATGCTGCTCATCCTGTATCCCTGGATTAGGAGCCCTTACAGGGTACTATCAGCCAGGCCAACTGAGCCCAGGTTTTTTAGCGAGCTTGTTACTGCTCCCCCTCTTCCTTTTTCATCCGGGCTTGGGACCGGCAAAAGCAGATTTTGTGTTTTGTCCATGAGTGTATTAAATGCGTCTTTCAGACAATTCACTCTCTAATCACACTAATTCGCTTTAATAAAAAATAACTTTCAGTGAGATTAAGAACACATTTGTGTCTATCTATGAATTTCAATTGATTAGTGAACCCCACACTGTGTACTGGATGTGGCAGTGGGACCCTGTGCCCTGGACTACTCCAAGATGAAGACAGCGGACCATCTGTGGACAGATCCTCCAGCAGACGAACTAGTCCAGAGGCATCGTCTGTCCAGCGGATTGAGTACATCGTCTTCTGCTGGGAAACCTACCACTCCCCCTTCCCTACGTCGCTTGGGACTCCAGGTCTGTCCCTCTTTGTCCCTCCTGGAATAACTGATTTATACCCAATCCCAACCTCTATTTAGAGGGCTATTGTTGGTGGTGGTAGTGTCTTGTCCATGGAGCAGATCAGATCGGTCCATGCACCTTGATCATGATATCGGCCAGGACTGTTGTTTGAGACCTTAATAGTGAGGTCCCTATTGATACCCTAATATAATAAAATAAGTAAAGCTTCCAGGGCTAAGTTTCTTTTTCAACTTTAATTTTCAAGCTTTCGGACTTGTCAGTCCTTCAACAGGAGTATCACGATAATAAATTGATGATAAATAATAAAAGAAAATAAGACCTAATCCAAATAATTTATTAGTGTGTGACGTTTCGGCAACAACCGTTGTTGCCGAAACGTCACACACTAATAAATTATTTGGATTAGGTCTTATTTTCTTTTATTATAATCTATAATCCAAATTGTGCTTTATCATTTTTTGATGATAAATACTAATTTTATATACTTATTATTATTTACATATTTTAAATATTTATGATATTGAAAGGGATAGAAAATATATTACATTCTTTGTGTGTTATAAACAAAATTTTGAAAATATACGTGCGTGGTGGATGATACGTGCTGGTTGAAAGATATCTCGAGACTTCAAATTAAATTTAACAAATTTGTAAAAGAAAATAAGACCTAATCCAAATAATGTCTTATTTTCTTTTATTATAATCTATTATCCAAATTG
>CP092877.1:50016230-50052036 GCA_030710605.1 Cordylochernes scorpioides
AGGTTCAACTGTATATATATACACCTAAGTAGAAATAATACACTCTTTGGATATCTTGATGTACTAGAAGATTTTTCAAGATCACATGAATAGAAAGGGTCAAAAAGACAGAAGTTTGGAGAAAATTTGATGGGGCCTAGTCCCACACACCTTCTAAATGAAGTATTTAAAGGGAAACAAGAAAATAAAACCTAATCCAAATAAATTAATAGTGTGTGACGTTTCAGCAACAGTGTTGTTACCATCATCAGACAAAAGAATAAATGAGAACAAATATCAAAGCAAGTTCTTAAATAGTACTGTTATCAAATGTTTAAACAAGATAACAGATAAGGAAAATTAGTACTAGAAGATTTTTCAAGATCAAATGAATAGAAAGGGTCAAAAGTTTGGAGAATATTTGATGGGGCCTATTCCCACACACCTTCTATACAAAGTAATTAAAAGGAAACAAGAAAATAAGACCAAATACAAATAATTTAATAGTGTGTGACGTTTCGGCAACAGCATTGTCACCATCATCAGACAAAAGAATAAATGAGAAAAAATATCAAAGCAAGTTCTTAAATAGTACTGTTATCAACTGTTTAAACAAGATAACAGATAAGGAAAATTAGTTTTTTAAGACAACTTTAAATATTCTTAGAATTAAAGTAGAATTTTTATTTATTTTTTTTTTGTCTGATGATGGTGACAATGCTGTTGCCGAAATGTCACACACTAATAAATTATTTGGATTAGGTCTTATTTTATTGTATTATAATCTATAATCCAAATTGTGCTTTATGATTTTTCAAGATCAAATGAATAGAAAGGGTCAAAAAGAAGCTTGGAGGTATATTTGATGAGGTCTAGTCCCACACACCTTCTAAACAAAGTAATTTAAAGGAAATAAGACATAATGCAAATAATTTAATAGTGTGTGACATTTTGACAACAGCGTTGTTACCATTATCAGACAAAAAGAATAAAAATGTAACAATGCTGTTGCCGAAACATCATACAATATTAATTTATTTGGATCAGGTAATGATAAAGCACAATTTGAATTATAGATTATAGATACAAGAAAATAAGGCCTAATCCAAATAATTTAATAGTGTGTGACGTTTCGGTAACAGCATTGTTACCAACATCAGACAAAAGAATAAAATGAGAGAGTTGAAGAAAATGAAGAATGAGAGAAATAAAATTTTATTCTTTTGTCTGATGATGGTAACAATGCTGTTATCGTAATGTCACACACTATTAAATTATTTGGATTAGGTCTTATTTTCTTGAATCAGGTCTTTTTTTCTTGTATCTCTAATCCAAAATTTGTCCTTTATCATAATTAATAGGAAGTTTATTGGGAGATTGCCAATCTTGAGGTATACACTACAAAGGGAGAGGTAGACCAAAGAAGAATGGAATCTCATCATCAAATAGAATGGTCTGAAAAATTAGAAGATATTATGAAAAATAGGATAATTACGTAGAACAGAGTGAAATAGTGTTGTATAACGGCCGGCTCCCATATCAGAAATACCACTACATGATGATAATATCTAGATTACCTTCAATATGGGAAAAAAAGGGCCTCCAATGGCCCCCGATTCTTGCAAAAGTCCAACCTCACCAGCGAGTGCAAATAACCAAACGGCTCTGGCTAATTTGTAAGTGCAAAAGTCGAACTGCTTTTCACAAATGTAGATCAGTGGTGTACTTACAGTAAAAGCAGTCACAAACTACCTACCATGATTATCATTGCCTGTACCATGTGTACTTGGGATAATAATAAATATGGTCAATTTGTAGAGATATTGTTGAGGTAGGAAAGAGTAACCAAAATGAGGATTTTATTTGGTGTGGGATCCATTAGGTCCTTGGGTAGGGTCCAGTATACAGGGCCATCCAGCTTGACTTGGGGTTTGTTTCTGGGTCTTGAATCTCTGGCAGACATTCTAACTTGTCTTTTTTCTCTACTCTAAAAAAATTATTTAAACCCCCCCCCCCCCCCCAAAAAAAAATAGTAAAACCCCACTAAAATGAACCTGGGATATAGTCCTTTCCTTATAACAAACCTGAAATAATCCCCTTTTTTTATTTTATAATACAGATGATAAGGCACAATTTGGATTATAGACACAAGGTAATAAGACCAAATCCAAATAAATAAATAGTGTGTGACATTTCGGTAAGAAAGCGGTTGCCGAAACGTCCCACACTATTCATTTGGATTTGGTCTTATTACCTTGTGTTTATTGTGTGTGACGTTTCGGTAACAGTATTTAGATTTAGTACTTTTGTCTGAAGATGGTAACAATGCCGTTACCGAAATGTCACACATTATTTATTTATTTGGATTTGGTCTTATTATCTTGTATTTTATAATACAGTTAACTATGACTATACAGTATAACCTCGTTAATTCGACACACCCCAATTCGACACTCGGCGATAATTCGACCATGTTCTGATGTCCCGACCTCCGTCCTATCAAATAACAAACCCTAATTCGACAGTATCGATAATACGACACTTCCAATAGTTCGACCATTTTAAAATTCGAATTTCGACAGTTGAATGTTTTTTACTTACAACTTTCCGCTAAAAAGGTATTACGGCGGCGATCGGCGGGCGCCGATAGGATCGCGCGCGCGCACTTTTTGTTCCTGATTAGTTTAAGTTTCACCTTGCAGTCCCGTTGCGCAATGTCGCGAGTGTTATTGTTTTGTTTTTTTTTTTTACGCTGGGATTTAGGCTTCGTGCGCTAATTAACAATAATATTTTATTTTTAAATTTCAGCATTAAAATTATTAGTTATTTTAAAATTTACAAATAATTTCCTTTTAAATAAATAAATTTCAGAAATTTCATTTCCATTTCTGTGTTATTATAAAAGATTTAAACACAAAATCAATAACACCTGCAGCAGCAGTGGATGACTTTAATACATTAAAATTTATTTATTAAAAGACATTTCAGAGGAAGAAAGGCATGCGTTTTTTTTTTTAAATAGACCATCTGGAATACATCCTGGATAGGATTTCAGTGCAAAAACAGACATCTATAAAGGAATTTTTTAAAAGATCTCTTCATGATTATTTTAAAATAATATTTTAAAATTTTCTTTTTATATTTACCATATTTATTTCCTTTTAACTGCTATATTTTTCAATTAGAATAAAATATTATTTAATATATTATATTTAATATTTTAATGTCTGTAGAGTTAATATTTGATTATATTACTGAAAAGAAACACATTACCAGTAAATTTATTTGTAACAATTATATATGTTTCTAAAATATGTATTAATGCCATTTTGTCACTGATACTAAATGTTAATCATGAAAATAAAATTAAAATACACAATGGTTTTAATTAATATCATTAATTTATATTACAAGGCTATTTTAAAAAAATATTATTTCCGCGTGTTAGATGATTATCTAATCATCTAACCTTAATTCAACACTTCCTTTAATTCAACCGAAAGCTCTGATCCCTTGGGGTGTTGAATTAAAGAGGTTCGACTGTATATAATGAACCATGGCTATAGTGAACCACGGGTTCAGTCACATTAGGGTTTGCTATAGAGGGGTTTTAATTTATATTAAAAGGGGTGATCAAGCAGAGATATGGTCAAAGTACATCCATTCTGTGGTATACAACAGATTAATAATGAATGGAATAAAATTATTTAAATTAGGTAGACAAATCAAATGATGAGGTCATAGTTTTGTTTTTTCCTAGGGAGTTCCAACTAGCAAGAGTTGAGTGCACTAGTTGTAAATTTTCCCAGGGAATTGGACAGAGGAAGTTGGCTGATAAGCCTGATAGCAACTTCTTTAAATCTATATATACAGGGCGGCCGTCCTGTGTCTCTCTCCTCTACTTCTCTCTTTCCCTTAATTCACTCCTGGAATATGACTACATTTAATATAAGGCAAAATATGTTTCACATAGCTCCATATATTAACTAGAGGGAAAGAAGCTGTTTTGTTCATATTTATGGTATTAAAAAAAGTTTTTAAAAGTAAGCAAAAGAGGTAATACGACTAAATCCAAAGGAATAGTGTGACATTTCGGTAACAACAATGTTACCAAAGCATCAAATACTATTTATTTAGATTTGGTATTTTTACCTTGTGTTCTTCTTCTTCTTTCTTATCTCCACTCAATCATATTAAGGTATCAAGCTTGTAAAGCTTGAGACTTTTGATGGTGTCTGCCGGGGAAGAGTAGAGCTCATCAATGGATGAGTTTGACAACCATCATGACTGGGTGAAGTAGAATGCATCTGCCTTCGTCATTAAGACTGGGAGCACTACTCAATGGCAGGCCGACTTAGCTCCAAAAGAAATGGCTGCCTCTTACATGAGGAACAGACGCCATGTGCAGCCGCTCCTGATATGGAGTACAAATGCTGCTCATCCTGTATCCCTGGAGCCCTTACAGGGTACTATCAACCGGGCCAGCTGAGCCCAGGTTTTTTATTGAGCTTGTTACTGCCCCCCCTCCTCCTTTTTTATCCGGGCTTGGGACCGGCAAAGGCTGAGTTTTACTTTGTGTTTATATTCTATAATCCAAATTGTGTGCCTTATCAAAAATGCGCACTGCGCAAGAATGACACGCAAAATGGTGAAGCGTTCCATTGAGGCATCCATTAGTGATGTCTGTGTGGTGAACAGCTGCTGTGGATGCCTGCCTGGCCCATGGGCTGAAGCGCCGAGCTCTGGGCCTCTTCAAGACCAATTCCACCACGGCTTTGGTGCAGAAGGTGGCCAAGAACTTCGAGTTGGCCTCTGTGGTAGCCAACATGGTGGCAACCATAGAAAACCAGGATCCCAACAAGTAACTGCTCCCTACCAAATTGTGTTGTGATGCATTAGCGCACCATTTGTTATGAAAATTCAAAACTATTATAGACGCGTATGATTATTTTTATTTTTAAAATTTTAATCGACTTAGAGCGCTATGTTCCCCTAGGGACACTTGCACTACAAAGGTAAACTAAACATTGAAAGGAAAGAAAGAAAGATATTTGAAATATGTACAAGAATTAGTATGCAAGTTTTTGTTAGATGAAAAGAGAAAATATCAAAACAATTGAAATATGTACAAAGGGTTGGTATGCAAATATAGTTTCAAATTTTAAAAATTAAACAATTTCTACTGCTCTTAATTTTTCATTGCAGTAAGAGGGGGCAGTAGAAATTATTTAATTTTTAAAAAGAATCATACGTGTCTATAATAGTTTTGAATTTTCATACCAAATTGTGTATCGGAATCTTCTAAAATATATTAAAATAATGCATTTACATGATCATCTCTGTGCATACAGATTCAAAACTACTAATTATAAGGCATTAACGCGCTATCTATAAATATAAGAAGTAGAAGCATTAAAGCCCAAATGTTTCTTTTACACATAAAAAACAAACTTCTACTGTCCTTACTGTGATGCAAAAATATTGGGAATGCTTGGCTCATTAGTGGTGAACCCTCCCAGCAGTTTCGCTGATTTAATCTACCAGACTGCTTCTTAGAGCTTTAATACTGTTTTGGACAATTCTCCTTATATATGCTACACTGAAAAGGGTGGAATCTCAGAAATGGTATTCAAGCAAACTATGGACATATGTATTCAACTATATCAGGGAACAGGCCACTAGCTTTAATAAGCTTGAAAGAATCAACCATGGTGTTGGGCCTTCATCAGTACATAGAATTGTTTATACCCTACAAGAGGGCTGGAGATTTCAACTTGGTGAAATAGCAGTCACAACTTTAGAGACCTAAATCTAATGCAATTTTGATCCAAGTATCATGGGCCTAAACAGCTCCCCCTCTTTTTTAAATGCATTAAAATAAAATCAGTGTTGTGACTCATTTCACTGACCAGAATCCATGAATCATGTGATGGAGCCAATGAGGTTAAAGAATCTTTTTGCCCATGCCTATGTGCTTTCACAAAGTGGCAATACCTTGAACCTATCTGTCCTTACTTTGTACGATTGTATATTGCCTACTTAGTGGAACGAACTTTCTAACACTGCAATAAGACATTTCTTAATTAGAAACTTTTGGTTGAGAGAAACTAAGACCATGTGGTTACATAGTGTATGTTATGATGCAATTTAAATTATATATTTATAATTGTATGTAATTCTACTGTCCTCAAAGCCTTATGTCCATATTTAAACTAAAATACCCATTCCAAGAGTCTAGCAACAGTATCACTATAAAAGGAAGATCGAAAAATGCAGTATAACAGCGGTATGGTAGATTAAACTGGCGAAACCTCTGGGAGGGTTCACCACTAATCAGCCAGGTCCTCCCATTAATTTTTCCATTGCAGTAAGGGCAGTAGAAATTGTTTAATTTCAAAAAGAATCTTACGTGTCTAAAATAGTTTTGAATTTTCACATAGTGTATGCATTTTAACCTGTTATAGTTAAGAATACTCCCTTGTAGAAGGGCCTTAAGCCTGAAAGCTGGAGATATTAAAAATTGTATTTAAAAAATAATCTCCCTGGTTGATTTTTTTCCAAATAACATAGAATGTCATACTATTGGAAATAAAATAAAAGAGAGAGAGAAATTGTACTATATATATATATAGGATTACATTCTCATGCTCTTTCACGGCCATAAATACCCATTCCTTCATTTTTCAGGAAGCCTCAAAAATCAGCTTTTATAGTCATTGAGGTACAGTTTTAACCACACTGATGAGGGGCAACAGCCTGAAACATATACATGACTTGCTTTTCTTGATTAATCAAGAATTCTCATTTGGCCAGTTCAGAAATAATTAAATATCAACGATTAGTGTATATTCATTCCAACCAATGGCGTAAACCATCAGTAACTTTTAGTCACATGATCAGGAGATGCTTTTCTCTTCATTTATCAACCTAATCCCAGCACTATTTCACTTCTGTACTATTTTTTCACAGCTCGAGGAGCATGGAATTTCGGTAATCTTTGGACAAAGGGATAAGAAACAACAAACAACATGACTATTTTTTTCATATGCAAATTATGTTACCCAAATTATATTATTTTTCTTTTCTTTCTCAGACGCAGCTCCTCCAGTAGTGACAGCCTGAACCGGCTGAAAGGAGGGCCACAGGCTCAAGCAAACAAGAAGCCAGGAGTTGCCGCCACAACCTGCTCTTCTAACGTAACCAGATACCTGTGGATCCGCATCGCGCTGTTTGAGAAACACCTGGCCAAGATAGTGGATCACCTGGTACAGAATAGCAGGTAGATTCTGACTGTCTTCTCTTTGTCTGTGCATGCTCACTAACCCACTTCTAACACACCCCTCCGCCTGCAGCAAGTACTACGAGAAAGATGCCCTTGTAGCTGATCCTGTGGCGGGACAGATTCTTGCTTCACTTCTTGGTGAGCATTCCCTTAATACTAACTCTTCTCTGGTGGTGTTGTCCTGTATTCTCTTTTCTTTTTACCTTGCATGTTGGTTCTCTCTTTACTCTGAATTAATAAAAAATAAGGATCCTTATACTATATTGTAGAGTATTATTTTAGTGCTGTGAGTGATTAATGGAAGTTTCTCTTTCAAATAAATCATCATGCTGTTGCAATGCCTTTTGTTCCTTTTTGTTGGTAATGTCTTCTATCCTGTTGCAGGTGAATAGGGCAAACTATCTAAATTTTCAGCTTCTATAAACATTTTGAGTTTTGTGTGGAATTCATTTTGGACTACATTTCACTCTCTGGGACTACCCCATGCCAAATATGTGGGCTGTAATAAAATAACATCAAAGTGGTTTAGAATATTTATTTCACATTGAAGTTCTCTGTCAGATGTGTGGTTTGATGTTCTAGTAGTTAGTTAGTGTCTTGTTTTCTCTGTAATGGCCATTCACAAAATGAATGCTTCAATATAGGAATACAAGTAAGGGAGATAGCTTTTCTCTTAATCAAGACTCACTGTGGATGTCAAAATTAGTCCTTTCTTTTCCCAGAGCTTATCGTGGCATCTGACTTATCTACCTATAGGATCTCTCCTAACATGGAGAACAGACATCTTGGCTGCCGACATGGTAACAGCTGTAGGTAGATAGGGCTTACAGTGTGACATATAATTTTGTCATTCATTTAGTAGAGTTTTTGTGTCTTTATAAAGATTTACCAAAGGCTACCCCACCATACTCTGTGGATAGTTTTTGGTCTGGGACTGCCTATCAGATATTCACAGCTAACCACCTGATCTGATGGCCATTTTTTTATCTGTGGATTCACCTGGTAGGATTGCACTCTCTCCCCATTACTAGTTCCAACACTACACTCATGGACAAAACTTAAGGAAGTGGAAAGTCTTTATTTTGCTGGTCATCTATTTATTTTTAAGAAGACAGAGGTAATTTGTTCACACTTGGTTATCTCGTGTGTCTTCAATAAAGGCAACTGTAATATCCTTCAGATTTATTGAGTCTGAATCCTGATATACATGTTAAAAGTACAACTTCCTTATGTTTTGTCCATCTTTTTCTTCTTCTTTCTTATCTCCATTCAATCATATTAGGATATCAAGTTGTGACCCTTGATGGAGTCTGTTTGACAACCATCATGACTGGGTGAAGTAGAATGCGTTTGCCTTTGTCATTAAGACTGGGAGCACTACTCAGTGGCAGGCCAACTTAGCTCCAAAAGAAATGGCCTCCTCTAAGATGAGGAACAGACGTCATGTACAGCTGCTCCTAACATGGAGTACAAATGCTGCTCATCCTGTATCCCTGGATTAGGAGCCCTTACAGGGTACTATCAGCCAGGCCAACTGAGCCCAGGTTTTTTAGCGAGCTTGTTACTGCTCCCCCTCTCCCTTTTTCATCCGGGCTTGGGACCGGCAAAAGCAGAATTTGTGTTTTGTCCATGAGTGTATTAAATGCGTCTTTCAGACAATTCACTCTCTAATCACACTAATTCGCTTTAATAAAAAATAACTTTCAGTGAGATTAAGAACACATTTGTGTCTATCCATGAATTTCAATTGATTAGTGAACCCCACACGTGGTGTACTGGATGTGGCAGTGGGACCCTGTGCCCTGGACTACTCCAAGATGAAGACAGCGGACCATCTGTGGACAGATCCTCCAGCAGATGAACTAGTCCAGAGGCATCGTCTGTCCAGCGGATTGAGTACATCGTCTTCTGCTGGGAAACCTACCACTCCCCCTTCCCTACGTCGCTTGGGACTCCAGGTCTGTCCCTCTTTGTCCCTCCTGGAATAACTGATTTATACCCAATCCCAACCTCTATTTAGAGGGCTATTGTTGGTGGTGGTAGTGTCTTGTCCATGGAGCAGATCAGATCGGTCCATGCACCTTGATCATGATATCAGCCAGAACTGTTGTTTGAGACCTTAATAGTGAGGTCCCTATTGATACCCTAATATAATAAAATAAGTAAAGCTTCTAGGGCTAAGTTTCTTGTTCAACTTTAATTTTCAAGCTTTCGGACTTGTCAGTCCTTCAACAGGAGTATCACGATAATAAATTGATGATAAATAATAAAAGAAAATAAGACCTAATCCAAATAATTTATTAGTGTGTGACGTTTCGGCAACAACATTGTCACCATCATCAGACAAAAGAATAAAATGTTTTCTTAATGAATTAAATGTTTTCTTTTATTATAATCTATAATCCAAATTGTGCTTTATCATTTTTTGATGATAAATACTAATTTTATATACAAATTATTATTTACATATTTTAAATATTTATGATATTGAAAGGGATAGAAAATATATTACATTCTTTGTGTGTTATAAACAAAATTTTGAAAATATACGTGCGTGGTGGATGATACGTGCTGGTTGAAAGATATCTCGAGACTTCAAATTAAATTTAATAAATTCGTGAACTATTGTGGTATATATAGAAGAGTGCCTACATCTATGGGGTAGTATTTGTCCATATTGTTTCGTATGTTTCTGATATTTCAATGCATCTGTTTATGCTTTTTTGCTGTTTGGTTATCATAGATTCTATTAAAAGTCTAATATGATTGTTGAGTGAAGATAAGAAAAAAGATCTCCCTAATTATCTCTCTCTTGAAAAGCTTGTAAAATAATCATTCATAGGAATAACCTTTAAATAGAGTTTTCCCCTCTATGACAGGAGCTGAGGAATGAATCAATGCCATGTTGTGCAGTACCGACGTGATGCAGCCCCCAAAACCAGCAGCAGTGGTTCAGAAGACCGCGTGGCCTTCACTCCCAGGGAGTATGTGGACTCTCTCCACCAGAACTCCAAGACCACCTTGCTCTACGGCAAGAACAACGTCATCATGCAGCCTGTAAGTTCTCTTCACTACAACTGTATGTTTTCACTCAGTGATCACTTCCCTCAGCAACCTTTTTGTTACAAAAATGTATTCTAATCCAGCCTTCAATGAAAAATCACCTCAAGGAGAGACCACAAGAGTAATGTTTTTCAGGCTCTGATATCTCTTCTGGGAGGTTCTACTGTAATTTCTTTTTGCTTTATATCCCAAATTCTCTCTCATATACACTCATGGACAAAACTAAGTAAGTGGAAAGTCTTTGATGCTGCCCATTTTTTATTTTTTATTAGGAAACAGAGGCAATTTTGTTCACACTTGGTTATCTTCTGTGTCTTCAATAAAGGTCACTGTAATATCTTTCAGAGTTATTGTCTGAATCCCAATACAAATGCTAAAAGGTACAACTCCCTTAAGTTTTGTCCATGAGTGTATACAAGTCATGATGATGCTCATGGTGGATAGAGACTGCCTGTTACTGTAAGCGCACCACTTGTCTACACATGTTAGAAAGCAGTTTGAATTTTGCCCTTACAAAGTGCCCTATCTCTGTTTGGCTACTTGTGCTCAGTGGCCAGGTAGAACTTGTGCAGGAGGCCATTGAAGCAGAAATAAGTCTTCAATGTAGGATACCAGATCATGATTGTAGCTGCTATATAGCACTCCCCACCATGTATCTAATATGTTAAAGGAGAAAAGTACACTCAAGGATAAAACTTAAGGAAGGGGAAAGTCTTTGATGTCGCCGGTCATCTATTTTTATGAAGGAGACAGAGGCAATTTTGTTCAAACTTGGTTATCTTGTGTGTCTTCAATAAAGGTCACTGTAATATCTTTCAAGAGTTATTGTTTGAATCCTAATTGACATGCTAAAAGATTCAACTTCCTCAAGTTTTGTCCCTCCGTGAGTGTAAGCAGCAGTGGGTGTGTGTTCAGCGAGACAATGTGGAAGCCATGCCAGGCTACCTCTCCCTCCACCAGTACTACGACACCCTCACCATCAAGTGGACTCCCAACCAGATAATGAATGGATGTTGTTCCTCTGAGAGTTCCTCGGACTCTGCAGCCAGCCTGGATAAAAGGTCTGGTATCTTCCTTCTCTCTGCATTAGGGGAAGATACAAGGTTCCCCTCTCTTTGTCTAAATACTCTTCTTAGCTAAGGGAAAAATAATTCTTGCCCCCTGTAAATCTCAATTCTTTTAAATAAGATATTCCCAACCAGGTTTTTTTTATCAGTAACTTACTTCGAAGTTTTTAGAATTCAATTCAGATACAAGAATTGTGCATAGAATTTGTATACTAGGCATTTATAATAATTTTTTTTGTTAAGCCTATTATTTCAGATTCAGTTTAATTTTATCATGTAGTACAGCCATCAGAGGTTGGTAATCACGGGACGTTCTGAGCAGTTCTAATTTCTTTTTATATTAGGTTATAACAAACACCAATACTTCCATGGTTTATCTCTCCCTTCATTTCTTTAAGGTGTGGCTCTCTATAGTATGGTCAATAGATAATATTCTGATGTTCCCTGGCCTACTTCCATATCCTTTTAATTACTTCATATAGAAAGATAGGTATCCTCTATATATTCTTCTCTCCAAACTTCTTTGTTTGTCACCCTATCTGTCCATTTGATCTTAAGAGGTGTTCTTTAAAAAAATAGCATTTAATACACAGAGGATGTTTCTACAGTGGGATTTCTCTTTCTGAGTATGTCGACATAATTGATTAAATTGATGAATGTCATCAGTCGGGCAATAGGCAGCCTTTGGGCAAAGTGGATGGCCAGATGTTCCCTGTAAATTGAACCTGGAGAAGTAATTGGAGGGCAGTTTGGGGTGAAAAGAACTTTTCAAAATGATAATGTGATAATAATATTCAGCCTTTGGAGAAAGGGGGGTAAGCATTCAGTCTACCAAAAGGTGAACTTTTTTTTTTTCAATTTTCATTATCCCAGTTTTATCCCAACAATAGCAAAATTCAAAACAAGAAAAACTCTAATATCAAAATCAACCTCACTTGCCCAAAATGTACCTTGATACCTGCATCCACAGAACACATTTTGGCTTGTATTAGATGCACTAAACAGGACCTTTGGGAGAGGCCGCTGCTTATCATAAAACAGCTCGAGGAGCATGGACTCATGGAATTCATGTAATCTTTACACAAGGAGATAAGAAACAACAGAATTATACAAGTTCATGGAAACTGATTTCATGGAATAAATTTTTAATCTTTGTAGGGTTGGAATACAGGTCCTGTCTTGAGGCTCCCATATATTCCAAGAGGTGGTCTGTTGAGGCCTCTTTGGTCCTGCAGATGGTGCAAGGTGAAGCTGATGTAGTTAGGTGCTGTAGTAAGCTGAGCTCTTGTAATATGCATTAAACAGCTTTTAAAATCTTAATAACACCAATGAATGCAAGTAGCCAAATAGAACTCTGCCATCTTGTAAAAGTCCAACTGCCTGTGTAAACTATGTTTTCAATGTATAAAGTGTAACTTGGCACTTGCATCTCTAGAACACATTTTGGCTTGTATTAGATGCACTAAACAGGACTTTTGGAAGAAACTGCTGCTTATCATCAAATAGCTTGAGGAGCATGGACTCATGGAATTTGTGTAATCTTTACACAAGGGGATAAGAAACAACAACAATGTTTTCAGTACAAACTGTAATAAACTCTCCTTGTTGTACTTGGTAACAACAACAAATCTGTGGATGTGTGCAGTATTTTCTGGGATTATGCCTTCTCCATTGATGTCAGCAACATTGTTTATGTCCACTGCCACCAGCATGGTAGGTTCCTCATTTTATAAACAACTTTTATCCCCTAAAACAACATTTAAAAGTATGAAAATATTAGTGAATTTTGTGTGATATTTCAGAGAACAACAGTCTTTGATTTCCAGACTTAAGTCTGGTCATCTACAGACAATGACTTTCCAGAATGGTTACAAGGTTTTCCCACTATGTACTAAGTGCAATTCTCAACCTGCAACCCCAAAACATATTATTGACTGTATTGACTCATCCATCGATGAGCTCTACTCATCCCCGGCAGACACCATCAAAAATCTTAAGCTTTACAGGCTTGATACCTTAATATGATTGAGTGGAGATAAGAAAGAAGAAGAAGTAGCTTCTCCTTGACCTGCCAGAATGGATAGCATAATAGAACCTTTTGTAAGTAAACCATAGCCTCTGAAGAGTAACTAGAGTTATCTACTGTAGAGAGCCCAGTGCTTTCTCTCTCATAAAAAAAGGGGGGGGGGGGGAAATATGTAAGGGGTGGTTTATTTATTAAGGAAATATACATAGTTTTTTCTACACATTTTCTGCTTTTTAACTCTTTAATGAGGGGTATGAAGAGACTTTTGAGACACATTTTATTTTAAGAGAAAGGCATCTCCTGATTGTGCAACTAAAAGTTGCTCATGGCTTTCTCTTATCCACCTGATCCCAGTACAATTTCATTTTTGTACTATTTTTTTTACATAGTTTGTCTTCTCATGCCCTTCCAGCCTTAAATATCAATTCGATGATTTTTCAGGATGCCACAAAGACCATCTTTTTTTGGTCATTGAGGTACAGCTTGCACCACACTGATGAGGGCCAACAGCCCCAAACATGTATGTAGTTAGCTTTTCTTGATTAATCAAGAAAGGGTATTTGGTCATTTCTTGATTAATAAAAATATGATTATTTGATATTTATTCCAATAGATGGTGCAAGCCATCAGCAACTTTGTGCCTTTCTCTTACTTTATCCACCTGATACTTGTACAATTTCACTATGTACTATTTTTTAATATTTTCTTTTATTGATAAGGCACAATTTGGATTATAGATTATAAACACAAGGTAATAAGACCAAATCCAAATAAATAAATAGTGTGTGACGTTTCGGTAACAGTGTTGTTACCATCATCAGACAAAAGTACTGAATGAGAAATTTTACCACAGCATGTTTTAAATAGTTACTGTTATCAAGTGTACACACTTACCAAAACGTCACACACTATTTATTTATTTGGATTTGGTCTTATTACCTTGTGTTTATTTTCTTTTATTATTACCTATGGAGATGTCACACATTTGCTATCTTTGCTAGCCAGTATCATCTGGCACTATTGTTGGTTGCCACCAATTATATGAGATGCATGTGTAATGTAATTTATTTATCACTGCAAGTACACTGAGTAGTACAGACTTTAGAACTCTGCTTGATACCTTATTTCAGTTGGTTGTTTCTGTTTTGATAATGTTAAGTGAATTCTTGAGAGATGTTTGGCATCAATGTTTGGGCTATTTTCAATTTCTCCATGACATTGCCAACAGTGTTGTAGCTATCCATGTGTGGTGTGTGACAGAGGAGAACGGGGGGACGGTGGTCCTAGTGGGACTGGACGGTGTCCAGCGGCCACCCATCCACTTCCCCAAGGGAGGCCATCTCCTCACCTTCCTCACCTGTCTGGAGACTGGACTGCTCCCCCAGGGGCAGCTTGACCCCCCACTCTGGTCACAGAGGGGCAAAGGTACTTCTTTGGTTGATTATAATAACCTCTTCAGTATACTGAAGGGAAACTCTGTTGCAAATTTTCAGTTGAATTACACAACTCTCCTTTGAGAAATTCACCAGAAAGCTTGAATACTCTTGGCTTTATCTTTTGTGTTTTTTTATAAAGGTGGTCGGTAGAAGGATGGTCTAAATCGTTGGTTTTCGACTGTTAAGACCTGGGTTCGATTCCCGCATTGAACACTTTTTTTCTGATTAAAAAAGAATGCTCTAGTGGCCCCTGATTCTTGCAAAAGTACAACCCCACCAGCGAGTGCAAGTAACCAAACGGGGCTCTAGCACATTTGTAAGTGCAAAGTCGAACTGCTTTTCACATATATAGACATGTGGTACACTTACAGTAAAAGCAGTCGCTAACTACCCACCATGATTATCATGGCCTTGAGATAAGAAAGAAAAAGATAAAGGTGGTTGTGGTAGCTCATGAAAGTTTTACTATTTACTTTCTTTTTTCAGGTTTGATGGATGACCACTAACATGACTGAACAAGAGATGGGGTGTGTGGATCCTCTAATATATAAGAGAGATAGAAACATGTTCATAGATAAGCTCTGATCTCTTTTTAAAGTGGTCTCTCCTCATTTAATGGGAGCTAAACCAATCATTTAGGAATTTATAAAAGTGATTGTTCAAGGAAATTGTTACTCATTGAATGATTTGGTTGCAGGTTTTATTGACTTGTGTTGTGAAAGTGTGCTTGTTCCAGGCAAGGTATTCCCCAAACTAAAGAAGCGAGGCAAGAAGTCCCCATCAGGGAATCAGGAAGATGATCAAGCGGACTATGTCTTCCGTATTCTTACTTCCCTGAAGCCTGAGTCCATCTGTAAGTCCTCCGGACTCCGCTACAGTTCCCTTCTAACTCCAGCCATCTCCACAGCTGAGGAACTTCTCGACCCCAAGAGTCCACCAGAACGCAACAATGTGGCATCCTCGCGTCACGCAGCCCTTCGACATCATTCCTCCTCCACCTCCTCCAACGGCAGTTTTGCCACGGAAGTGTCCCCACCTCCCTCTGCTACCTCTCCCAAGCCTCCTACTGGGTAAGCCTCCACCAATCAGATAAGTCCTTGCTACCCTAGCTGGATGCTAATTGGCTGTCTCTGTCTGCAGTCAGTCCATTCAGATCCTATGTGCCACTATGAAGAGACAAATCATTTCTCGAGCATTCTACGGCTGTAAGTAACATATGAGAGATTCTCCTAACATGTCCCTTGAGGTGGTTCTTCATCGAAGGTTGTTAGATTAGATCATGTCATTTTTCTTCTTTTACGAACCTTGCTGCTCTTAAGCTGAGATACTACTGGCTTGATTTATTGTTCTAATTTTAACCTGAACTGATATGTCTGCCATATAAATCAGAGGAAATGACCTGTCGGCAACCTGAGCCACAGTTTGGAACCAACATTGAGGCTGTTTTTTAAGCTAATAAATTGGCCTCCCTGTGGGCTTCGAATTCTTGCCCAAGTCCATCCCCACCAGTGAGAATGCTAATGATTAGTCTGGCACCTTGAAAGAATAAAACTAGGACTACTCTTACATGTGTATAACTATGGTGTACTTGCAGTATAGGTACAGTAGAACCTCCATGAGAGGACACTTGCACTAGAAGACACCTCTCTACAAAGGACAGTTTTCTTTTGCAAAAGTACCATTTTTACTATTTAGCAACTCTCCAGTAAGAGGACACCTCTCCCTAAAGGACACTTTAGCTCTGCAATTAGGTGTCCTTTACAGAGAGGTTCTACTGTAGTCACAAATCCCTACCCAGCATGATTATCATGATCTGTGCTATGTGTAACAAATTATGGACACAACAGAAAAGGATGGTGTGTAAACATAAGGTGTACTTACATCTACAAGCCCAAAATCAATACCAAGGCCATTTAAACTTGGCATTAGTAGCAGCAGCTGGAGTGAATGGAGTTATGTGTGTGTTAGGGTTAGCCCACTGCCGCCATCTCAAGACAGTCCGAACTCATCTTGCTGGATTGGTCCAAGCCACCATTGTGAGTCCACACCATCCAACAGATGCATCCAAGGGCCTTACTGTCGATGCCTGGGCCACCTTCAACTCTGCAGATCCTGATGTCAATGAACTCTATCGTCTTGTTTACTTCGGGGGTGTAGAACATACCCTGCGCAAAATTGTAAGCTTTCCCTTTTTTCACAGATCAACCTCATTACTCCTCCCTATACTAGATATGGCTCTCAGTAGAAAATATTTAGCTCCAATGATGTCTTGTTGTCTATAAACTCTTCATTTTTGTCATCCTTGCACTGAGCTAGTTTTTCCTAATAATTTTTTTTTTTGCCTATCTCTAGTACACGTGGTACAGGCCATGATAATCATGGTGGGTAGTTAGCGACTGCTTTTTTACTGTAAGCGTACCACATGTCTACACATGTGAAAAGCAGTTCGACTTTGCACTTACAAATGCCAGAGCCCGGTTTGGTTACTTGCACTCGCTGGTGAGGTTGGACTTTTGCAAGAATCGGGGGCCATTGGAGCATTTTTTTTTTTAAACAGAAAAAAGTGTCCAATGCGGGAATCGAACCCGGGTCCTAGTGGTCGAAAACCAAACGGTTTAACCAGCCTTCCACCGACCCCCAAATAATAATAAATGAGTTAAACGGTCCCCTATTTTCTGATGTGTATGCATGCAGTCAAAACTTAAAAGCTCATTTTCCCTAATCTTTCAATCTTAATATGGCATATGTGTAACATTGTTGTCTTCACACAATTTCTATATTCTCTTGTAGATACTTTGAGGTATTGTTCCAAAGAGGATTTGAGTTTCCCACCTCTTGCAACCTCAGTACTTGAGAACCATTGACCTAAGCTGTACGCCAAAAAATTTCAGTCTTTCAGACCTGGGTTGTTGACTTGGCAGGTATGGCCCTACTTGCTAGGACATTACCAGCTCGGCTGGAGCAGCAACCAGTGCCATGAACACGATGCATCCGTGCGCCGTTGCTACGAAACCACCATGTCTGAATGGCTTGTAGTGGAGGCCATTGTCCAACAGAGAGATCGGGAGATGAATGCCGCTGCCAAGCTATCCTCAGGAAGTACTGAAATCCCCCTGACAGGTGAGTCTTGTCCAAACCATTTCTTAATTCCTGGTGGCTCTAATTTGGTTGAATGGTGAATTAGCAGTCACAGACCAACAGCAGCATTGTTAGAAGAGGAGAAAGACCTCTTTAAAAATCCTGAGTTCAACTGACCCGGTTGATAGACCTCAGCAAGGATTCCTCTTCAGGGATGTGAAGGAGCTGCGTCTGTACTCATATTAGAATCAGCAGCAAAGGAGTTTGCTTCCATGTTAGGAATGGCCTCAAAATACAGGCAAAGTCAGACTTTTACAAAAGTGTGCCTGGATCATGATGGCATGATCAATGAAAGCTGCGCCACTATACTCGAGGAGCATGAACTCATGGAATTTGTGTAATCTTTACACAAGGGATATGAAACAAAACTATTTGGTTGAATGGCACTGAATATGTAAACTCTTCTAAAAATATCGAAAACCTTTCGCAATAAGTTTCTTTATTATAAAACACAGTGAACTTTCCAGCTCTCGCTCTTCAACGGGTGAAATTACAACTGACTAATCTTTCTGACTTGGACAGTATATTATAGTAGTGGCAGGTAGGGTTTTCTAGGAACATGAACTCATGGGATTCGTGTAATCTTTGCACAAGGGAATAAGAAACAACAACAACAGGGCTTTCTAGATTGAATGTATGGCGGTATTGATGACATGCTGGTATAGGAGTGATCTTGTATCCTTGGTTTTGATATTGTAGATATGTTATTTTATTCTTGTTTATGTTTTTCTGCTGGTACACTGTACACTGATGGCATTCAGTGACCCAACATGTGACAGTGACAACATTATCAGTGACAAGGTGGTGTTTCAGCAGACACGGGGACAGACTCAAAGGAGGACCATGAAGAAGAAGTCTTTGAAATCAGTGACACAGAGGATCCAGCCTCCCAGGTTGTTTGTAACCTCTCTTCTCTCTAAATATACACTCTCTCTCATGGACGAAGCTTAAGGAAGTGGAAAGTCTTTGATGTCACCGGTCATCTGTTTTCTTGAAGGAGATAGAAGCAATTTTGTTTACACTTGGTTATTTCGTGTGTCTTTAATAAAGATCACTGTAATATATTTTAGAGTTATTGTCTGAATTCCAATATACATGCTAAAAGCTACAACTTGCTTAAGTTTTGTCCATGAGTGTATATTCTATACCATATATCTATTAGTCTCCATAGCTTTGTGCTGTTATTTCTTATATATAGATAGCTCGTTATTGTCTTATGTTCAATATAGACTATTTTTGGGCGGTCTTTCATGGGAGACTATTATTTATTACAGTAAAACCTGATATAGTGAACCTTCCCTTATAATGAACCTGAAATAATCCCTATTTTTATTTATAATACAATGAACTATGGATATAACGAACCATGGCTATAGTAAACAGGTCAGTCCCATTGCGGTTCACTATAGAGGGGTTTTACTGTATGTTAAGCATATGTAGGTATGCAGGATAATTTTCAAATGTCGTTTTACAATCACAAGCCGCATTATATTATATTGTATATGCAGGTTAGCTGATGTATTGTGTTAAAGGACAATTTGGCCCCTATGAGATTCCATTTATATTCAGAAATGTAATACATATTCTTCCCTGCCTCTACAATTTAACAAAACTAATAAATAACCTAAGGCCAGGTCTCTTTTTTAACTTTTTTATTTCTCAAGCTTTCGGGCCAATATGCCCTTCAACAGGAGAACTAGAAGTACCACTTCCAGCTAATTATACACACTATATGTATAGATGTGTGTGTATTTTTTTTTGCTTATCCCTAGTACACATGGTACAGGCCATGAAAATCATGGTGGGTAGAAGTTAGTGACTGCTTTTACTGTAAGTGCACCACATGTATACACATGTGAAAATTAGTTAACCTAGTTTTCCTGTTGAATGGCATATTGGCCCGAAAACTTGATAAATAAAAAAGTTAAAAAAGAGATCTGGCCCTGGGTTGCTTATTGTTTTTGTCTTCTTTCTTATCTCCACTCAATCATATTAAGGTATCAAGCTTGTAAAACTTGAGACTTTTGATGGTGTCTACCGGGGAAGAGTAGAGCTCATCAATGGATGAGTCAATACAGTCAATAATGTGTTTTGGGGTTGCAGGTTGAGAATTGCACTTGTTACATAGTGGGAAAACCTTGCAACCATTCTGGAAAGTCATTGTCTGTAGATGACCAGACTTAAGTCTGGAAATCAAAGACTGTTGTTCTCTTGGGAGGACAGAACCGGTGCTTGTCCCTCCTGCTCTGTACCAGTCATGTGCAGCATTAGATTTCCATTCCTGCAGGCATTGGGTTTTGATGGTACGGAGGAATTGGTTTTGTTAAATTCAGAAATGTGTTCATATCAATTTTCCTCCTGAATGTGTAAACGAGACTTTGTGTGGGCCAGGAGCCCAGAGTGGAGAGTTCAGGCAGGAAACCACTCCTGCGCCATCCTCCCCTAGAGAGTACAGTTGAAGACCTTCCACCCCCGGCAGATAACTCCCCTGTCTCCCCAACTTCATCTTCCGGGGGTGGGATCTACTCTGTAAGTTTTGATTGATTGTTCCCTTGTTACTGTCTACAGTTGGCTGTACTTGTCTCACGGCAGGTTGAACTCCTGGACAAGTTCTCCCTCAACCTCCACCGTATTGACAAAGATGTTCAGCGGTGTGATCGCAACTTCTGGTACTTCAGTCTCACCCATAATTTAGAGAAACTGAGAAACATCATGTGCACGTAAGTTAGAACTCCCCACCACTATCAATTGGTTATCTCCTCCTTCTTCTTTCTTATCTCCACTCAATCATATTAGGGTATCAAGCTTGCAGAGCTTGTTGATGGTGTTTGCTAGGGATGAGTCTTCTTCTTCTTTTTTATCTCCACCAAATCATATCAGGGTATCAAGCTTGTAAAGCTTGTTGATGGTGTCCGCTGGGGATGAGTATTCTTCTTCTTTCTTATCTCCACTCATATTAGGGTATCAAGCTTGTAGAGCTTGTTGATGGTGTTTGCTGGGGATGAGTCTTCTTCTTCTTTCTTATCTCCACTCAATCATATTAGGGTATCAAGCTTGTAGAGCTTGTTGTTGGTGTCTGCTGGGGATGAGTAGACCTCATCAATGGATGAGTCAATACAGTCAATATTATTGAATTTCTCCTCAACCTATTTTGTAGAACTTTTTCTCTCTTTTCAAAAATTCTGCCCACCAGAAAGTATAGTAATGCCTTTTCAACTCCCAACTTGATAAATCGCATTTTTCAATAGTTAAATTCTTTCTTGTCAATATCGCTAAAAGACCATTTTGATCAAAATTCAAAAGTGGTAAAAAATTTTGTATATGTGTGTGAATATCAAAATTGAAACAATTTTTTTTTAAAGTTAATTCAATAAATATAAAATAGAATTATTGTTTTTTAATATATTTTCATTTTAATATTTAAAATGCAAATGTTTTTTGAATTGTTAGTAAAAGGTGAAAAAAAGTAAAAAATATATATATTTTAGATTTTTCCCCCTTAATTTAGATATTTACTGATGCAGAGATTCATTTTTGGTGTTTTATCCTGGGATATCTTCATGTACACTCATGTAGACAAAATTTAAGGAAGTTGCACCTTTCAGCATGTATATCAGGATTCAGACAATAACTCTGAAAGATATTTGATACACAGTGACCTTTATTGAAGACACACAAGATAACCAAGTGTGAACAAAATTGCCTCTGTCTCCTTAAAAAAAAATAGACGGCCGGCAACATCACTTTCCATTTCCTTTGTCCATGAGTGTATTTTTTATTATCCCTAGTACACATGGTACAGGCCATAATAATCATGTTGTGTAGAAGTTGGCAACTGCTTTTTACTGTAAGGGCACCACATGTCTACACATGTGAAAAGCAGTTCAACTTTTGCGTTTACAAATGTGTCAGAGCCCCATTTGTGTCTTCTTCGCCTTTCTTATCTCCACTCAATCATATCAGAGTATCAAGCTGGGGATAAGTAGAACTTATCAATGGATGAGTCAATACAGTCAATGATGTGGTTTGGGGTTGCAAGTTGAGAATTGAACTTGGCAAATAGTGGGAAAACTTTGCAACTATTCTGGAAAGTCATTGTCCGTAGATGACCAGACTTAAGTCTGGAAATCAAAGACTTGTTCTCTTGGGAGGACAGAACCGGTGCTTGTCCCTCCTGCTTTGTACCAGTCATGTGCAGCAGTAGATTTCCATGCTTGCTGGCATTATGTCTTGATGGTATAGAGGAGGTCTCTTTCATCTAGTTGGGTGGTAGATTTTCTGTCCTCAGGGTGGCCAAGAGCTCCAGACTTTGTTTGTGTACTTAATGATGTTTTCCATTGTAATATGATCATCCATAGATGATCTGAAACATGACAATGTTGCTTCCAGGTATGTCTGGGAACACCTAGACGTAGGCTATGTACAAGGCATGTGTGATCTGGTTGCCCCCTTGCTGGTCATATTCGACGATGGTAAGTTGTCCACTTGTTGTGTGATGACTGGATGGATGACATGATGACTGATATACAGAGATGATGACCTATAGCTGTTTCTGTGAGCTCATGAAACGGATGGTTTCCAACTTCCCCAATGGGGGTGCCATGGACAACCACTTCGCTAACATGAGGTCTCTCATTCAGGTGAGACATTGATTTGCATATTTTATCATTCTTCTGTTATGCACAACTCCATATAGGTTATATGCCAGTTACGTTAAAATGCTGGTATTATCCAGCATTTCCCCGAGGTCACCTACAGAGAGGTGTAACTTGGATTTTGACCTGGTATTAAATGGCCGCCTTTATGAGCACGACCTCCAAGATCTTGTCTAATTTAGACTAATAAAAGGATAAGAAAAAAAAATCTTCCTTCTAAAATTTTTTGCTCTCTGTGAATTTACATGTCTACACATGCAAAAGAGAGTTCCAACTGAATTTTAGTTGTTAACTTAATATATGTATTCAACTAAAAATATGTATACGGTAGAACCTCCATGAGAGGACACTCATGTTAGAGGACACCTCTCTACAAAGGACACTATTCAATTACAAAATTACCATTTTTACTGTCTTGTAGTTTCCAGTAAAAGGACACCTCTCCTTAAAGGATACTTTGACTCTGCATTAGGTATCCTTTACAGGGAGGTTCTACTGTACACTTTGATCTTAGCCAAAAGACTGCGAACTACTGTATATAAATATGTAGTTAACTAAATATATGTTGGAAATTTTGCCAGGAAGAAATTGATCTATAAAAATAAAAGTTGCCTCTCCTAGTGGACACGTCTCGGTTTGCTGGTGTTGAGATTTTGTTACTGACCTAAGTAGTTTGCGGAGATGGTCAATAGATGGTACTGTTTTAGCATCTATTTTGATGGGAGAGGCGACCTTTATTTTATTATAAAATAAATGAAGCTTCCAGGGTTAAGTTTCTTGTGAAACTTTTTTTTTCCAAGCTTTCGGACTTGTCAGTCCTTTAACAGGATTATCACGTTAGCAACTTAATAATAAATACAATTTTTATATACACATTATTATATACATATTTTAAATACTATTATACAGTAAAACCCCTCTATAGTGAACCCCAATGGGACAGAGCTTTTGGTTCACTATAGCCACAGTTTGGCCTTTTTTTTTAACTTTTCAAAATTTTTATAGACCGTATAATTAAAAAAAAACCATACAAACAGATAAAGGAAGCAACTTAATAATGGTCACTTTATTTTAATTCCCTAAATTGACCTATCTCTTTACAGTAATGCTGAATATCAAAATAAGTCATTTGTTAATAGGTTCTTCTTATCATTAGCATACATGTTATTATACAAACCTATGTATCATTTAAAAATTAAGCCAAATCCCCTAGGCAAAACATTATTAATTATATATTTAAAAGGTATAAGAGTATTTTAGAACATCTTTCTCAAATAATATAATACTATATTTATTTGAAAAAAATGCCTCTAATACCTTGTTGTTTGAAAGTGAAAAGTTAAATTTGAAAATAAGAATTGTCTTAAAATATCGTTATTTCTATCAAAAGAATAAAACTCCGTGTATTCTGAATCAATTGAAGATGAATCAAAAGTATCCAATTCAGAAAATCGGACGCGAAGCATGTTGATACGATAGCGCGATCTGTAAAATTGCGAATAAAAACGCCAATTTGCAAAAACAAAATCGGTGGTAAAACGGCCAGCCAGGGGGGAATATCCGCGAACCCTGAATGAGTCATATACCTAACAAGAATTCCATTCTAAAAATAGAACTGTAGTGGTAGTTTTTGAGAATTTATAAGTCGATTTGTTTGTGGCTCATGAAACAGGGGAACTTGGGGGAACTTTTTTTTTCCCCCTTCTTCCAATTCCAGTTTCCACATATTCTTCTGAAGTGTATATTCAATTTTGTTTTTAACCTGTTATTCAAACTATTTCTGGCCTTAAAATTATTTAATATTATGTTTTAGCTTAGGTTAAACTTAATATAGAACGCTTCTTAAAGGACATGCTGCCACTGTTTGTTTTTTGTTTTTTTTTAGAACGCCACTCTTTGTTTCTTTATTTTGGAAGCCATTTGTATTTTTCTTCTATTTCAAAATTGTCGAATGCAAAGATATTCTATTAAATAAAAGTATAATGTGTAAAAATTCATACAACATACAGCAAAAATAGAATGGAAATGAAAATAAACAATTCCGCAAATTTTTTGTTTTGAAATCACGATCCGTGAGCTGAAACATGCTCAAAATTTTGTCTTTTTAAAAACCTTTTTAAATCACAATTTTGAGTTCGTTATAAGCATAGTATTTTTAATAGAATTTATCATTTTGGGACCGAAAATAGGTTCGTTATAGGGGTAGTTCGTTATTTAAAAAATCGCAAAGTTCGTTATAACGATGGTATTTCCAATGGAATGGAATTGGGAATCGCCGTGGGTTCGTTATAAGGGAAGGTTCGCTATATCCAGGGTTCGTATTAGCGGGGTTTTACTGTATATTGATAGAAAAATATACTACATTATTCCTGTTTGAAAAACAGAATTTTGAAAATATACGTGCATGGTGGATGCATGGTGGATGATACGTGCTGGTTGAATGATATCTCGAGACTTCAAAATAAATTTAATAAATTCGTGAACTATTGTGGTATATATAGAAGAATGCCTACATCTATGGGATAGTATTTGTCTATATTGTTTTGTATGTTTATGATATTTCAATAGACCTTTATTTTAATAGATAAATATATGATATTAGCCAAGTGTGTTACAGTTATAAAGGAGTCAGTTGTAACAAGGTTCCAGTGTGACCTTCAGTTTACAAAGTATTAAGCTCCATGTGTCAAGACATGTGTTGTAAACAACGCTGTGGACAGATCCTGGATGCCGAGCTCTTTGACCTGATGCACCAGAATGGGGACTACACCCACTTCTACTTCTGCTACCGCTGGTTCCTCCTGGACTTTAAGAGAGGTCTGTAGCCATATTCCACCATCTATCTATACTCCATGCTTAACATATACACTCACAAGAAAGCTAAATATAGTCCCATTATAAGAATTTCAACTTATTTTTGACACATATGTGTTTCTCTTTAAAATAAAATAATTTACTAGTGAAGAATGAGCCACAACACCAGTTTTGGAAAATTCAGACAAAAAGCCAACCTTTGTATACCTGTATATAGGTGTTGTAGCTCATTCTACTCATCCCCAGCAGACACCATCAAGTCTCAAGCTCAATAAGCTTGATGCCCTGATATGATTGAGTGGAGATAAGAAAGAAGAAGAAGTAACTCATTCTTTATCATCACTAGTAAAGTTTTTTACCAGGGTGATACAATAGTGATATCATTCTGATGTACATTTAAAGGTAGAGGTACCTCTTTTTTTTTTGCTTATCCCTAGTATACGTAGTACAGGCCATGATAATCATGGTGGGTAGAAGAAGGCGACTGCGTTTACTGTAAGTGTACCACATGTCTACACATGTGAAAAGCAGTTAAATCAGAAAAAAAGTGCTCAATGCGGAAATCGAACCCAGGTCGTAGCGGTCGAAATCCAACGGTAAGACAATCCTTCCACCGACCCCCGGTACCTCTTTTGGTACATATATATCAATGCAGGAGAAGGAAGAGAGGAAGACCTGCAATAAGCTAGTTAGTAGGGGTCAAAAAGTTACTGGAAGTTCACTAGATGAGCTGCGAGTGATGATAACTAACAGATCAAATTGGAGAATATTTGTCACCATATAGTCACCCAAAGTTAAACTCAACTTGATGGGTGCTAACAACAAAAAAGCAGAAGAACCCCTCAGTCTTGTTTATTGAAGCTTTCCCATTTAATAAGGTCAAGATTGCTGGTACAACCTTTATATAAATATATATTAAGAAAAAGGCATTTCCAAATCGTGCAACTAAAAGTTGTTGATGACTTGTGCCATCTATCAGAATAAATATCAACTAATCGTTGATTTTTAATTATTCCAGAATTGACCAAATACCGTTTCTTGATTAAACAAGAAGAGTTAACCATGTATGTGTTTCGTTTGGGCTGTTGGCCCTCGTCAGCGTGGTGCAAGCTGTACCTCAATGACCAATTCTATAATAATTTAAAAATCAATGATTAGTTGATATTTATTCCGATAGATGGCGCAAGCCATCAGCAACTTTTACTTGCACGATCAGGAAATTACTTTTTTCTTAATTTATCCACCTGATCAAATTACAAATTCACTTTTGTACAATCTTTATTTAAATATATATGTGGAAAATTTGATTTATAATGTATATGTACTAGGCGAGTGACCTGGCTTCACCCAGGTAGTACCCGATTGGAAATTTCCCCAATGAATAGTTTTCTTAACAAATGTCAGACTACACATAATAGTAGAAGTCCTTTCTACTTTTCACATGTGTAGACATGTGGTATACTTATATTAAAAGCAGTCACCTACTTCTACCCACCATGATTATCATGGCATGTACCACGTGTGCTAGGGATAAGCAAAAAAGAAGTCCTTTCGAAATAAATTAATAATTTTGATAGGCATCATTGGAGGTGTCTGATGCGTGCAGAGCTGGTGTACGACGATGTCTTTGCGGTGTGGGAGGCCATCTGGGCTGCGGCGCATGTTGCCTCGCGTAACTTTGTACTCTTCCTGGCCCTAGCCCTAGTGGAGTACTACCGGGACATCATCCTGGAGAACAACATGGACTTCACAGATATCATCCGGTTCTTTAATGGTCGGTACCTCTTTCTCTACTCTTGTTTAGTTGGCTTTTTTTCTTGATAATTTTCTTGTCTTGACAGCTAGCCCAGTGCTATTAAATATCTAGTTATAAGACTCTTTAAAGAAGCCTTTTTCATTCATAAAAAAAAAAGAAATGTTCTTATTCTCTTATGCAAAGATAACTACCTAAGTTCATGCTCCTCAAGCTGTTTGATGATAAGCAGTGGCCTCTTCCAAAGACCAGTCACATGTGTATTAACTACAAACTACAAGTTGTGTAATATTTATACAAGTGGATAAGAAACAACAAGTTACACAAGTGAGTTAACAAACAAGGTGAGTGTGTTTCCAGAGATGGCGGAACGCCACGATGCCAAAGCGGTGCTAAGGATCGCCAGAGACCTGGTGCTTCAGATCCAAACCCTGATAGACAACAAGTAGATAGACAGAACTGTTTACTGCTGAATCCACAACTCCCCCCCTCTCTCTCTCTCCTCACACTTTCAACAAGATATCTGGGAACATCAACCCTATCAGATATGGTAACAATGCATCACACCCTACTTACTTACAATAGGACCCCTCGCTTTCAATGTGTATGTTTATTACAGTTTTCTTCCCCTTTATTGAGGTCAATATTGCCGATTCAGCTTATTTTATATCCTTTAATTTATATCCCTCTTTATTTAAGGTCACCTCTTCATTAAAAAATACCATTTAATTAAGGTCTCAAATTCTAATCCCCTTAAAGACCTTAATAAAGGAGGTTTGCACTATTTATTGAAATTTCAGACCTTTTTATTTAGGTCTTAAGCCATAATCTCCATGAAAACCTTGAAGGAGTTTTGCTATTTATTGAAATGTGACCTCTTTATTAAGGTCTCAAGTCTGTAATCTCCATGAAGACCTTAAAGAAGTTTTGCTATTCATTGAAATGTACCTCTTTATTTAGGTCTTAAGCTGTAATCTCCATGAAAACCTTAAAGGAGTTTTGCTATTCATTGAAATGTGACCTCTTTATTAAGGTCTCAAGTCTGTAATCCCCATGAAGACCTTAATAGAAGGGTTTCACTGTATTTGATAATGTGGTGTTGACCTTTAGTCTCCACACTGTGGTCCCATATTCCTATTGCTTGATGGTGTTTTTAGACAGAAGGGACAATGCCTCTATGCATATATGTTTTGATACCAATGGAATACTATGCAGTCGACCCTATGCAACACCTTTCTATCTACAAAGCTATCATGGCCACATTGCAAGTTTTTAGCTCTTTCTACTCTGGTGAAATTTTTAAAAGCCCAGCTATGTGTGTGGCCATTTTGTAAACTGAGCTGATAGCAAATCATCACTATAACTACAAAAATACAATGTCCTTAAGTTTTTTCTAAATGTGTAGATATATAACTTTTTTTTTTAAAATAAATATGAACTTTTAAGGCTGAACAGAGAAATTGAACATAAAAAAACTCCTCTAAATCTTTTTTTTTTATAATTAGCCTTACATTTCTTATCATTTTTCTCAAAATTTGATTCCACTAGAGTGAATGGAGGGCACTTCTCTATACAAAGGACAGTTTTCATTGTCACTAGTAATCTCTTGAGTCTTCTAAATAAAGTCTCTACAGGACACCACACAACTAACTGCTGTCCATTTGGGAGAGGTACTGTACTCCCAAGTTATCATATTCAATACAATTATCATCAGCAGCAGAAATAATATTAGAAATACAAGGTAATAAGACTAGATCCAAATAAATAGTGTGTAATGGTAATAATGTTGTTACCAAAATGCCACACATTATTTATTTGGATTTGGTCTTATTACTTTGTGTTTCTAATATATAATCTAAATTTATACTTTAACATAAAAAAAAATATTTAGAAGTGTCTTTAATAACGGTCACTGTGTATCAAATAGCTTTCAGAGTTATTGTCTGGATCTTGATATACATGTTAAAAGGTACAACTTCTTTAAGTTTTGTCCATGAGTGTATGTTACAATAGAACTTTCTCTGTAAAGAACAATACCTAGATGTAAAGAAAAAGTGTCCTTTAAGGAGAGATGTCCTCTTACTGGAGAGTTGTTAACAAGTAAAATGGGTAATTTTAACAATGAAAACTGTCCTTTGTAGAGAGATGTCCTCTAATGGGAGCGTCTTAATTATAAAGGTTCTACAGAACCATTATTATTATTGTTTTTGAAAAAAAATATTTTGCTGATTTTTTTCAATTTCACCTCTACTTTCTTAGAGAAAAAGGAATAAAAAGATAACATATACCAATTTATCAATAGTTACAATAAACAACTATTTGTTTTCATCTCACTACATGGAACCAATATTTGGGAAGTGAATTATCCCCTTTGCACCTTTATCAAACTCCTTCTATTTTATTTGACTTATTTGGTCAACAATTTTATGACTTTTGGTGAAGGTATTTTTAGGAGAAACTGAAACGCACATACAAGGTGGGATCAATAAATAAGGTGAATTATAATTTATTTAAAAAAATAAGAACGATATTAAAAATTAGGACTTGATTTATTCAAAATATTCACCTTGGCTTTCTATACATCGACTCCATCGTTCTGGCAACTTGTAAATACCCTCTTTATAGGCACTCTTAGGAAGCGTGTGAAAAAAATCTTGCACCACTTTCTGGACATCTTCATCAGAGTCAAATCGCTTTCCCTTTAACTCCTTCTTTAATAGTCCAAAAAGGAAATAGTCAGAGGGGGCTAGGTCTGGACTATATGCAGGATGTTCTAAAACTTCAAAACCTAATTTAATGATTGTAGATACAGTTTTACATGATGTATGCGGCCTTGCATTATCATGAAGGAAGAGAACACCTTTACTAAGCTTCCCTCTTCTTTTGTTTCTTATACCGGGCTTTAGCTTATTTACAAGAATGTCATAATAAAGGTCGCTGTTCATACGTTGCCTTGAGGATAAAAAATCAAGACAGATTGGTCCATCAACATCCCAAAAAATTGTTAACAAAACTTTACCGGCTGAACGTTGAGACCTGATTTTTTTTGGTCTTGGAGAGTCGCCTCGTTTCCATTCCATAGATGCACGTTTTGTCGAAGGATCATAATGATAACACCAACTCTCATCTCCAGTTATAATTTGGTCAAGGAAATGATCACCTTCCGATTCATACCGCTTTAACAGAGCCTTTGAAACCCGAATACGGTTAAGTTTTGGTCCAAATTAAGGAAATGTTGAATCCATCTGCCGCATATTTTTTCTAAATTACAATTGTTCTTTAATAATGGTGTGCACAGTTCCATAGCTTATATTCAAATTGTCGGCTATGGTAAAAATGGATATTTTTCTATCCTCCAAAATTAAGTTTTCAACCGCATTTATCGTGCTTGGCGTCGCTGTAACACTTGGTCGTCCAGGTCGCTCAATATCGGTACATGTAATTCGTCCATTTTTGAACTCGTTAACCCATTTATAAATGTTTTTTGAGACAAACAAGACTCACCATAGATATTTTTCATTCTTTGGCATATTTAAGATGTTTGAATACCTTCTGCATTCAAGAAACGAATAACTGCACGTTGTTCAAGCGTGATGCAATCCTTCAAGGGAGCTTCCATTTTAGTTTATTTATAAGTCTCGCGCCGCACGTGGAAAAAGAACAGGACACCTTAAATAGTCTCTCAATGTTATATTTTAATATTTTGTGGTTTAAATTATTTTTGCTTTTTTAATTTTTAAGAAATAAGATAATTCACCTTATTTATTGACCCCCCCTTGTATTTATAACAAAATATCCACTATGGACTTTGTTTACCTTTCTAAAATATAATATTTGTGACTTTTAAATTTTAAACTTTTTGAAAAAAAGGGTACAAGTATAAAATTGTACTGGGATAAGGTGAATAAATTTTTAAAAAATAAAAGGCATCTCTTCTTATGTATTTATGCACTCCTTTCGCAATTCTGGCCTTAACTACCCGTTTCATGATTTTTTAGGATGCCTGAATGACCAGTGTTTTGGTCGTTGAGGTACAGCTTGCACCACGCTGATGAGAGCCACAGCCCGGAACGCGTACTTGGTTAGCTTTTCTTGATTAATCAAGAATGGGTATTTGGCCAATTCTGGAATAATTAAAATCAATGAATTGATTTTTATTCCAATAGATGGTGCAAGCCATCAGCAACTTTCAGTTGCACAATAAGGAGATGCCTTTTTTTTTTCTTAATTTAAACTTTTTGTGTGTACATGAATCATTTTAATCAACATTTGAATTTGATGCTCTGTTTTGAAACAATTTTTTTTTTTTTTGTTGTTGTTGAAATTTTTGTGTTGAATGTATTTCTTTTTAAATGCTATAATAGAGCAAGGAGAAAGTTAGCTATGCAAATTTGATAGATGTAAATTTGTATATGGTTTTGTTTCTCTAGTCAAATTTTAATTATTTTTACCAATAGAGAAATATCATATCCTTTTTGTTTTTTCCTTTATTTTTCAATTTATTTCATATTTTTAATTGAGTTTTTTTTTTACCTCATCCTTCATCCAAGATTTTAGAAGAGTGTTGAAAGAAATTTGTGAAATGTTTATTCACACTACTCCATTTAAATTTTTTTTTTTTTTATTTAACCCAAGTACATGTGGTACAGGCCAATGATAATCATGGTTGGTAGTTAGCTACTGCTTTTACTCTAAGTGCACTACATGTCTACACATGTGTAAAGCAGGGAAAATTATGTTATTATTCTATTCATAATGGTGCCAAAAATGCATTTTAATTTTCAGGTAAAATTTCTAAAATCAAAATAACACATTCATCACTGATCATACATCAGAGTAGGATAATAGAGCTGAGGAGACACATGAAAAGACATATATCTTAACATTTATTCTCCTTCTTTCTTATCTCCACACTGGGTGAAGTAGAATGTGTCTGCCTTTGTCATTAAGACTGGGAGCACTACTCAGTGGCAGGCCGACTTAACTCCAAAATAAATGGCCGCCTCTTACATGAGGAACAGATGCCATGTGCAGCCGCTCCTAACATGGAGTACAAACGCTGCTCATCCTATATCCCTGGATCAGGAGCCCTTACAGGGTACTATCAGCCGGACCAGCTGAGCCCAGGTTTTTTAGTGAGCTTGTTACTGCTCCACCTCCTCCTTTTTCATCCGAGCTTGGGACCGGCAAAGGTGGAGTTCTTATTTTCCTGAAATAAATAAATTATGTGTTACATTTCGGAAACAGCATTGTTACCATCTTCAGATAAAAGTTATCTAAAGACTTTTATATGAGGATGGTAGCGGTGCTGTTACTGAAATCTCGCACTCAATTTATTTATTTGTATTTAGCTACTTCATGTCTCTAATCCAAATTGTATCTTTTTTAGTCTCCTGGTTTTATGAATAATTTTAGATGAGTCTGCTGATATCAGTGTACAGGCCATGATAATCATGGTGGGTAGTTATCGACTGCTCTTACTGTAAGTGCACTACATGTCTACACATGTGAAAAGCAGTTCAACTTTTGCACTTACAATTATGCCAGAGCCTTGTTTGGTTACTTGCACTCACTGGTGGAGTTAGACTTTTGCAAGAATGTAGAGTAAATGATAGAAACTGAATTTTTAAGTTACCTGGCTCTTGTAACTTTTTTTCTTCCTTTGATATAAGGTATACAATTTGGATTTTAGATTAGAAACATAAGGTAATCCATTTTATTAATTTGGATTTGTGGTCTTGTTACCTTATGTTTCTAATCCAAATTCTACCTTTCATCATTTAGTCTCCTGGTGTTATGAACAAACAGCAGATGAGTGTGCTGATATCAGTGTAGAATTGTCAAATTACCTGACTTGTTACTTTTTCTTTCTTTCTTGATATAAGGTATACAGTTTGTATTATAGATTTGGACATGTAAGGTAATCCATTTTATTAATTTGAATATGTGTGGTCTTGTTACCTTAAGTTTCTAATCCAAATTCTACCTTTCATCATTTAGTCTCCTGGTTTTATGAACAATTTTAGATTGAGTCTGTTGATATCAGTGTAGAGTGAAAGATAGAAACTGAATTGTCAAGTTACCTGACTCTTATAACAATTTTCTTCCTTTATATAAGATACAATTTGGATTAAAGATTGGAAACATAAGATATGTATATACAGTAGAACCTCCCTGTAAAGGACACCTGATTTCAGAGCTAAAGTGTCCTTTAGGGAGAGGTGTCCTCTTACTGGAAAGTTGCTAAATTGTAAAAATGGTAATTTTGCAAATGAAAACTGTCCTTTGTGGAGAGGTGTCCTCTAGCACGAGTGTCCTCTCATGGAGGTTCTACTGCATATATAAACAGTTATACATGTCTATAGCGCTACCTCTAAATAGCACCCAATTTTAAACATTTTACATTAAAAGTGACCTGTCTATAGCATCCTCTCTCTATAGCACCCTATTTTGGTGAGTCCCAAGAAGGGGCGCTATAGACAGGTTTAACTGTATATAATTAATTTTATTAATTTGGATTTATAATCTTGTTATGTTTTTCTCTTCCTTATTCTTATTCAGTGAGGTGAAAGTTTGTCATAAAAGGTAAGTCTGGGGAAATTCTCTATTATAAAACTATACATTAATTATAAGGTGATAGCGTGCCATCCATATATAAGAAATAGAAGCACTGAAGCACAAATGTTTCTTTTTAAAACAAACTTCTATCAAACAAACATGTTAATTTAAAATACAATATAATGCAGCTTATGAATATATTCAATATATGAATAAGCTGCATTATATTGTATTATAAATTAACTTTATATAATATTTACAAACGGAAAAATTATGTTCTCAGGGTAGCCTAGTGGACATGACATCTGCCCAGTAAGCGGAACATTGTGGGTTCGATTCCCCATCCCTGGACACTTTTATTTTTCCGTTCATCATCATCTTCTTTCTTATCTCTACTCAATCATATTAAGGTATCAAACTTGTAAAGCTTGAGACTTTTGATGGAGTCTGCCGGGGAAGAGTAGAGCTCATCAATGGATGAATCAATACAGCAATATTGTGTTTTGGGGTTGCAGGTTGACACTTAGTACATAGTGGGAAAACCTTGCAACCATTCTGGAAAGTCATTGTCTGTAGATGACCAGACTTAAGTCTGGAAAATCAAAGAACCCGTTCATCATTACTCTTCACAATTCATTCTTTCATACTTCATCCTTAAGGATAGAAATAGTCGCTATTTCTCCTTAAATTACGATTTTTCGTTCAAAAGAAACATTTGAGGTAAAAACTTTGTCAATCGTCGTTTTACAAACAAACATGTCATTATGGTATTATAGCTATCAGGACTTCAGTTGGCCAGTAGTGAACGTGTTCTAAACAAGAGTTCTACTTAAGAAAAATACGTTCTTTTTCCATTCTATCTGTATTGTCCCCAATAACACTGGATTAAGCAGTAAACAAACACATTCCCCATAGAGACACAGATTGTTGTAAAGTCGACCTTTTCCCCTCAAATCTTCCTACAGAATTTTTAAAATGGACAGACACATCCATACAGAGGTTTTGTTTTTTAAACAAAGGATGCTATTTTTCTTGAAGAATATATTTTAAAAACTCTATTAAGAAAAATATTTCCCATTAAAGTAATCTATAAGTTTTTCTCTCTATATAATATAGTATATAATAATATATATTCTATTTATTGTTTTTTTTATGTGGATTGTTTTATTATAGATGTATTTTTAGTCAGTTGTTTTCATCCATTTCATGTTTTGTGTAGAAAGTAAATTTTGAACTTTTTTTTCTTTGTGGAAGCATTTATTTTTTTGTTCTTAGTTGAAATAAAAGTTATTTTTATGTAATGTGTTTTGTCTTCAATTTTTTTATTACAGAGTTGTGTGTTTTGTTAGTTTATTATTGGAGGTTGTAAAAACACTACATGATAATTCGATAAAATAAATCCCTTGAATCTATATTAAAATAAGAACATTAAGCCTCCAGGAAAAAGTTTCTTTTTAAAATATTATGATAAGACACAATTTGGATTATAGATTTTAAACACAAGGTACTAATACCAAATCCAAATAAATAGATAGTGTGTGACATTTCGGTAACAGCGTTGTTACCATCTTCAGACAAAAGTTACTGAATGAGAAATTTTTACCATACATGCTTTAAATAGGTATTGTTTTATCAAGGATGGAAATAATAGAATGGAAAAAAGAAAATAATCATTATTTACGGGGGCTGCTAACCAAAATAAATTATTTTTGAGCCCCAATGGCCGCATAAAGCAGAATATATAAAACACTATGACCAGGCTGGAGAGGCTAGTGGACAGGATCTCCGTCAGGGAAGAGGCAGGTTTAAGCCGGATTGTCCGCGGAGGTCAGGAGGCGGCGGAAACTAGAGAACTTTGCAGCTCTAGCTCTGCAGTTGTGGCAAGACATTGATCTTGCCTCGTGGTCGCAGAGAGTCCCTTGGCTGAGCAGTTGGCGCACTTGGCCGTGCGCGGGTTGGCAAGAGTTGGACAAGCTGCGGCCTTGGTGTCACCAGAAGCACAGTGGAAGCAGGTGACCGAGCCTTGGAGCATCTA
>CP092877.1:50052136-50082045 GCA_030710605.1 Cordylochernes scorpioides
TGCTTTATCATTAATAAATTCGTGAACTATTGTGGTATATATAGAAGAGTGCCTACATCTATGGGGTAGTATTTGTCCTTATTGTTTCGTATGTTTCTGATATTTCAATGCATCTGTTTATGCTTTTTTGGCGTTTGGTTATCATAGATTCTATTAAAAGTCTAATATGATTGTTGAGTGAAGATAAGAAAAAAGAAGATCTCCCTAATTACACTGATAAACAAAACTTAAGGAAGTTGTACCTTATAGCATATATATAATCGGGATTCAGACAATAACTCTGAGAGATATTGTCTGAATCCCGATATATATATGCTATAAGGTACAACTTCCTTAAGTTTTGTCTATCAGTGATATCTCTCTCTTGAAAAGCTTGTAAAATAATCATTCATAGGAATAACCTTTAAATAGAGTTTTCCCCTCTATGACAGGAGCCGAGGAATGAATCAATGCCATGTTGTGCAGTACCGACGTGATGCAGCCCCCAAAACCAGCAGCAGTGGTTCAGAAGACCGCGTGGCCTTCACTCCCAGGGAGTATGTGGACTCTCTCCACCAGAACTCTAAGACCACCTTGCTCTATGGCAAGAACAACGTCATCATGCAGCCTGTAAGTTCTCTTCACTACAACTGTATGTTTTCACTGAGTGATCACTTCCCTCAGCAACCTTTTTGTTACAAAAATGTCTTCTAATCCAGCCTTCAATGAAAAATCACCTCAAGGAGAGACCACAAGAGTAATGTTTTTTAGGCTCTGATCTCTCTTCTGGGAGGTTCTACTGTAATTTCTTTTTGCTTTATATCCCAAATTCTCTCTCATATACACTCATGGACAAAACTAAGTAAGTGGAAAGTCTTTGATGCTGCCCATTTTTTATTTTTTATTAGGAGACAGAGGCAATTTTGTTCACACTTGGTTATCTTCTGTGTCTTCAATAAAGGTCACTGTAATATTTTTCAGAGTTATTGTCTGAATCCCAATACAAATGCTAAAAGGTACAACTCCCTTAAGTTTTGTCCATGAGTGTATACAAGTCATGATGCTCATGGTGGATAGAGACTGCCTGTTACTGTAAGCGCACCACTTGTCTACACATGTTAGAAAGCAGTTTGAATTTTGCCCTTACAAAGTGCCCTATCTCTGTTTGGCTACTTGTGCTCAGTGGCCAGGTTGAACTTGTGCAGGAGGCCATTGAAGCAGAAATAAGTCTTCAATGTAGGATACCAGATCATGATTGTAGCTGCTATATAGCACTCCCCACCATGTATCTAATATGTTAAAGGAGAAAATTACACTCAAGGATAAAACTTAAGGAAGGGGAAAGTCTTTGATGTCTCCGGTCATCTATTTTTATGAAGGAGACAGAGGCAATTTTGTTCAAACTTGGTTATCTTGTATGTCTTCAATAAAGGTCACTGTAATATCTTTCAATAGTTATTGTTTGAATCCTAATTGACATGCTAAAAGATTCAACTTCCTCAAGTTTTGTCCCTCCATGAGTGTAAGCAGCAGTGGGTGTGTGTTCAGCGAGACAATGTGGAAGCCATGCCAGGCTACCTCTCCCTCCACCAGTACTACGACACCCCTCACCATCAAGTGGACTCCCAACCAGATCATGAATGGATGTTGTTCCTCTGAGAGTTCCTCGGACTCTGCAGCCAGCCTGGATAAAAGGTCTGGTATCTTCCTTCTCTCTGCATTAGGGGAAGATACAAGGTTCCCCTCTCTTTGTCTAAATACTCTTCTTAGCTAAGGGAAAAATAATTCTTGCCCCCTGTAAATCTCAATTCTTTTAAATAAGATATTCCCAACCAGGTTTTTTTTTTATCAGTAACTTACTTCGAAGTTTTTAGAATTCAATTCAGATACAAGAATTGTGCATAGAATTTGTATACTAGGCATTTATAATAATTTTTTTTGTTAAGCCTATTATTTCAGATTCACTTTAATTTTATCATGTAGTACAGCCATCAGAGGTTGGTAATCACGGGACGTTCTGAGCAGTTCTAATTTCTTTTTATATTAGGTTATAACAAACACCAATACTTCCATGGTTTATCTCTCCCTTCATTTCTTTAAGGTGTGGCTCTCTATAGTATGGTCAACAGATAATATTCTGATGTTCCCTGGCCTACTTCCATATCCTTTTAATTACTTCATATAGAAAGATAAGTATCCTCTATATATTCTTCTCTCCAAACTTCTTTGTTTGTCACCCTATCTGTCCATTTGATCTTAAGAGGTGTTCTTTTAAAAAATAGCATTTAATACACAGAGGATGTTTCTACAGTGGGATTTCTCTTTCTGAGTATGTTGACATAATTGATTAAATTGATGAATGTCATCAGTCGGGCAATAGGCAGCCTTTGGGCAAAGTGGATGGCCAGATGTTCCCTGTAAATTGAACCTGGAGAAGTAATTGGAGGGCAGTTTGGGGTGAAAAGAACTTTTCAAAATGATAATGTGATAATAATATTCAGCCTTTGGAGAAAGGGGGGTAAGCATTCAGTCTACCAAAAGGTGAACTTTTTTTTTTTTCAATTTTTATTATCCCAGTTTTATCCCAACAATAGCAAAATTCAAAACAAGAAAAACTCTAATATCAAAATCGACCTCACTTGCCCAAAATGTACCTTGATACCTGCATCCACAGAACACATTTTGGCTTGTATTAGATGCACTAAACAGGACCTTTGGGAGAGGCCGCTGCTTATCATAAAACAGCTCGAGGAGCATGGACTCATGGAATTCATGTAATCTTTACACAAGGAGATAAGAAACAACAGAATTATACAAGTTCATGGAAACTGATTTCATGGAATAAATTTATAATCTTTGTAGGGTTGGAATACAGGTCCTGTCTTGAGGCTCCCATATATTCCAAGAGGTGGTCTGTTGAGGCCTCTTTGGTCCTGCAGATGGTGCAAGGTGAAGCTGATGTAGTTAGGTGCTGTAGTAAGCTGAGCTCTTGTAATATGCATTAAACAACTTTTAAAATCATAATAACACCAATGAATGCAAGTAGCCAAATAGGACTCTGCCATCTTGTAAAAGTCCAACTGCCTGTGTAAACTATGTTTTCAATGTATAAAGTGTAACTTGGCACTTGCATCTCTAGAACACATTTTGGCTTGTATTAGATGCACTAAACAGGACTTTTGGAAGAAACTGCTGCTTATCATCAAATAGCTTGAGGAGCATGGACTCATGGAATTTGTGTAATCTTTACACAAGGGGATAAGAAACAACAACAATGTTTTCAGTACAAACTGTAATAAACTCTCCTTGTTGTACTTGGTAACAACAACAAATCTGTGGATGTGTGCAGTATTTTCTGGGATTATGCCTTCTCCATTGATGTCAGCAACATTGTTTATGTCCACTGCCACCAGCATGGTAGGTTCCTCATTTTATAAACAACTTTTATCCCCTAAAACAACATTTAAAAGTTTGAAAATATTAGTGTATTTTGTGTGATATTTCAGAGAACAACAGTCTTTGATTTCCAGACTTAAGTCTGGTCATCTACAGACAATGACTTTCCAGAATGGTTACAAGGTTTTCCCACTATGTACTAAGTGCAATTCTCAACCTGCAACCCCAAAACATATTATTGACTGTATTGACTCATCCATTGATGAGCTCTACTCATCCCCGGCAGACACCATCAAAAATCTTAAGCTTTACAGGCTTGATACCTTAATATGATTGAGAGGAGATAAGAAAGAAGAAGAAGTAGCTTCTCCTTGACCTGCCAGAATGGATAGCATAATAGAACCTTTTGTAAGAAAACCATAGCCTCTGAAGAGTAACTAGAGTTATCTACTGTAGAGAGCCCAGTGCTTTCTCTCTCATAAAAAAAAAGAGGGGGGGGGGGGGGGAGGGGAATATGTAAGGGGTGGTTTATTTATTAAGGAAATATACATAGTTTTTTTCTACACATTTTCTGCTTTTTAACTCTTTAATAAGGGGTATGAAGAGACTTTTGAGACACATTTTATTTTAAGAGAAAGGCATCTCCTGATTGTGCAACTAAAAGTTGCTCATGGCTTTCTCTTATCCACCTGATCCCAGTACAATTTCATTTTTGTACTATTTTTTTTACATAGTTTGTCTTCTCATGCCCTTCCAGCCTTAAATATCAATTCGATGATTTTTCAGGATGCCACAAAGACCATCTTTTTTTGGTCATTGAGGTACAGTTTGCACCACGCTGATGAGGGTCAACGGCCCGAAACATGTATGTAGTTAGCTTTTCTTGATTAATCAAGAATGGGTATTTGGTCATTTCTTGATTAATAAAAATATGATTATTTGATATTTATTCCAATAGATGGTGCAAGCCATCAGCAACTTTGTGCCTTTCTCTTACTTTATCCACCTGATACTTGTACAATTTCACTATGTACTATTTTTTAATATTTTCTTTTATTGATAAGGCACAATTTGGATTATAGATTATAAACACAAGGTAATAAGACCAAATCCAAATAAATAAATAGTGTGTGACGTTTCGGTAACAGTGTTGTTACCATCTTCAGACAAAAGTACTGAATGAGAAATTTTACCACAGCATGTTTTAAATAGTTACTGTTATCACTTACCAAAACGTCACACACTATTTATTTATTTGGATTTGGTCTTATTACCTTGTGTTTATTTTCTTTTATTATTACCTATGGAGATGTCACACATTTGCTATCTTTGCTAGCCAGTATCATCTGGCACTATTGTTGGTTGCCACCAATTATATGAGATGCATGTGTAATGTAATTTATTTATCACTGCAAGTACACTGAGTAGTACAGACTTTAGAACTCTGCTTGATACCTTATTTCAGTTGGTTGTTTCTGTTTTGATAATGTTAAGTGAATTCTTGAGAGATGTTTGTCATCAATGTTTGGGCTATTTTCAATTTCTCCATGACATTGCCAACAGTGTTGTAGCTATCCATGTGTGGTGTGTGACAGAGGAGAACGGGGGGACGGTGGTCCTAGTGGGGACTGGACGGTGTCCAGCGGCCACCCATCCACTTCCCCAAGGGAGGCCATCTCCTCACCTTCCTCACCTGTCTGGAGACTGGACTGCTCCCCAGGGGCAGCTAGACCCCCCACTCTGGTCACAGAGGGGCAAAGGTACTTCTTTGGTTGATTATAATAACCTCTTCAGTATACTGAAGGGAAACTCTGTTGCAAATTTTCAGTTGAATTACACAACTCTCCTTTGAGAAATTCACCAGAAAGCTTGAATACTCTTGGCTTTATCTTTTGTGTTTTTTTATAAAGGTGGTCGGTAGAAGGATGGTCTAAATCGTTGGTTTTCGACTGTTAAGACCTGGGTTCGATTCCCGCATTGAGCACTTTTTTTCTGATTAAAAAAAAAAATGCTCTAGTGGCCCCTGATTCTTGCAAAAGTACAACCCCACCAGCGAGTGCAAGTAACCAAACGGGGCTCTAGCACATTTGTAAGTGCAAAGTCGAACTGCTTTTCACATATATAGACATGTGGTACACTTAAAGTAAAAGCAATCGCTAACTACCCACCATGATTATCATGGCCTTGAGATAAGAAAGAAAAAGATAAAGGTGGTTGTGGTAGCTCATGAAAGTTTTACTATTTACTTTCTTTTTTCAGGTTTGATGGATGACCACTAACATGACTGAACAAGAGATGGGGTGTGTGGATCCTCTAATATATAAGAGAGATAGAAACATGTTCATAGATAAGCTCTGATCTCTTTTTAAAGTGGTCTCTCCTCATTTGATGGGAGCTAAACCAATCATTTAGGAATTTATAAAAGTGATTGTTCAAGGAAATTGTTACTCATTGAATGATTTGGTTGCAGGTTTTATTGACTTGTGTTGTGAAAGTGTGCTTGTTCCAGGCAAGGTATTCCCCAAACTAAGAAGCGAGGCAAGAAGTCCCCATCAGGGAATCAGGAAGATGATCAAGCGGACTATGTCTTCCGTATTCTTACTTCCCTGAAGCCTGAGTCCATCTGTAAGTCCTCCGGACTCCGCTACAGTTCCCTTCTAACTCCAGCCATCTCCACAGCTGAGGAACTTCTCGACCCCCAAGAGTCCACCAGAACGCAACAATGTGGCATCCTCGCGTCACGCAGCCCTTCGACATCATTCCTCCTCCACCTCCTCCAACGGCAGTTTTGCCACGGAAGTGTCCCCACCTCCCTCCGCTACCTCTCCAAGCCTCCTACTGGGTGAGCCTCCACCAATCAGATAAGTCCTTGCTACCCTAGCTGGAAGCTAATTGGCTGTATCTGTCTGCAGTCAGTCCATTCAGATCCTATGTGCCACCTATGAAGAGACAAATCATTTCTCGAGCATTCTACGGCTGTAAGTAACATATGAGAGATTCTCCTAACATGTCCCTTGAGGTGGTTCTTCATCGAAGGTTGTTGGATTAGATCATGTCATTTTTCTTCTTTTACGAACCTTGCTGCTCTTAAGCTGAGATACTACTGGCTTGATTTATTGTTCTAATTTCAACCTGAACTGATATGTCTGCCATATAAATCAGAGGAAATGACCTGTCGGCAACCTGAGCCACAGTTGGAACCAACATTGAGGCTGTTTTTTAAGCTAATAAATTGGCCTCCCTGTGGGCTTCGAATTCTTGCCCAAGTCCATCCCCACCAGTGAGAATGCTAATGATTAGTCTGGCACCTTGAAAGAATAAAACTAGGACTACTCTTACATGTGTATAACTATGGTGTACTTGCAGTATAGGTACAGTAGAACTCCATGAGAGGACACTTGCACTAGAAGACACCTCTCTACAAAGGACAGTTTTCTTTTGCAAAAGTACCATTTTTACTATTTAGCAACTCTCCAGTAAGAGGACACCTCTCCCTAAAGGACACTTTAGCTCTGCAATTAGGTGTCCTTTACAGAGAGGTTCTACTGTAGTCACAAATCCCTACCCAGCATGATTATCATGATCTGTACTATGTGTAACAAATTATGGACACAACAGAAAAGGATGGTGTGTAAACATAAGGTTGTACTTACAGCTACAAGCCCAAAATCAATACCAAGGCCATTTAAACTTGGAATTAGTTGCAGCAGCTAGGAGTGAATGGAGTTATGTGTGTGTTAGGGTTAGCCCACTGCCGCCATCTCAAGACAGTCCGAACTCATCTTGCTGGATTGGTCCAAGCCACCATTGTGAGTCCACACCATCCAACGGATGCATCCAAGGGCCTTACTGTCGATGCCTGGGCCACCTTCAACTCTGCAGATCCTGATGTCAATGAACTCTATCGTCTTGTTTACTTCGGGGGTGTAGAACATACCCTGCGCAAAATTGTAAGCTTTCCCTTTTTTCACAGATCAACCTCATTACTCCTCCCTATACTAGATATGGCTCTCAGTAGAAAATATTTAGCTCCAATGATGTCTTGTTGTCTATAAACTCTTCATTTTTGTCATCCTTGCACTGAGCTAGTTTTTCCTAATAATTTTTTTTTTTACCTATCTCTAGTACACGTGGTACAGGCCATGATATCATGGTGGGTAGTTAGCGACTGCTTTTTACTGTAAGCGTACCACATGTCTACACATGTGAAAAGCAGTTCGACTTTTCACTTACAAATGCCAGAGCCCGGTTTGGTTACTTGCACTCGCTGGTGGGTTGGACTTTTGCAAGAATCGGGGGCCATTGGAGCATTTTTTTTTTTAAACAGAAAAAAGTGTCCAATGCGGGAATCGAAACCCGGGTCCTAGTGGTCGAAAACCAAACGGTTTAACCAGCCTTCCACCGACCCCCAAATAATAATAAATGAGTTAAACGGTCCCCTATTTTCTGATGTGTATGCATGCAGTCAAAACTTAAAAGCTCATTTTCCCTAATCTTTCAATCTTAATATGGCATATGTGTAACATTGTTGTCTTCACACAATTTCTATATTTTCTTGTAGATACTTTGAGGTATTGTTCCAAAGAGGATTTGAGTTTCCCACCTCTTGCAACCTCAGTACTTGAGAACCATTGACCTAAGCTGTACGCCAAAAAATTTCAGTCATTCAGACCTGGGTTGTTGACTTGGCAGGTATGGCCCTACTTGCTAGGACATTACCAGCTCGGCTGGAGCAGCAACCAGTGCCATGAACACGATGCATCCGTGCGCCGTTGCTACGAAACCACCATGTCTGAATGGCTTGTAGTGGAGGCCATTGTCCAACAGAGAGATCGGGAGATGAATGCCGCTGCCAAGCTATCCTCAGGAAGTACTGAAATCCCCCTGACAGGTGAGTCTTGTCCAAACCATTTCTTAATTCCTGGTGGCTCTAATTTGGTTGAATGAGTGAATTAGCAGTCACAGACCAACAGCAGCATTGTTAGAAGAGGAGAAAGACCTCTTTAAAAATCCTGAGTTCAACTGACCCGGTTGATAGACCTCAGCAAGGATTCCTCTTCAGGGATGTGAAGGAGCTGCGTCTGTACTCATATTAGAATCAGCAGCAAAGGAGTTTGCTTCCATGTTAGGAATGGCCTCAAAATACAGGCAAAGTCAGACTTTTACAAAAGTGTGCCTGGATCATGATGGCATGATCAATGAAAAGCTGCGCCACTATACTCGAGGAGCATGAACTCATGGAATTTGTGTAATCTTTACACAGGGATATGAAACAAAACTATTTGGTTGAATGGCACTGAATATGTAAACTCTTCTAAAAAATATCGAAAACCTTTCGCAATAAGTTTCTTTATTATAAAACACAGTGAACTTTCCAGCTCTCGCTCTTCAACGGAGTGAAATTACAACTGACTAATCTTTCTGACTTGGACAGTATATTATAAGTAGTGGCAGGTAGGGGTTTTTCTAGGAACATGAACTCATGGGATTCGTGTAATCTTTGCACAAGGGAATAAGAAACAACAACAACAGGGCTTTCTAGATTGAATGTATGGCGGTATTGATGGACATGCTGGTATAGGAGTGATCTTGTATCCTTGGTTTTGATATTGTAGATATGTTATTTTATTCTTGGTTTATGTTTTTCTGCTGGTACACTGTACACTGATGGCATTCAGTGACCCAACATGTGACAGTGACAACATTCTCAGTGACAAGGTGGTGTTTCAGCAGACACGGGGACAGACTCAAAGGAGGACCATGAAGAAGAAGTCTTTGAAATCAGTGACACAGAGGATCCAGCCTCCCAGGTTGTTTGTAACCTCTCTTCTCTCTAAATATACACTCTCTCTCATGGACGAAGCTTAAGGAAGTGGAAAGTCTTTGATGTCACCGGTCATCTGTTTTCTTGAAGGAGATAGAAGCAATTTTGTTTACACTTGGTTATTTCGTGTGTCTTTAATAAAGATCACTGTAATATATTTTAGAGTTATTGTCTGAATTCCAATATACATGCTAAAAGCTACAAACTTGCTTAAGTTTTTGTCCATGAGTGTATATTCTATACCATATATCTATTAGTCTCCATAGCTTTGTGCTGTTATTTCTTATATATAGATAGCTCGTTATTGTCTTATGTTCAATATAGACTATTTTTGGGCGGGTCTTTCATGGGAGACTATTATTTATTACAGTAAAACCTGATATAGTGAACCTTCCCTTATAATGAACCTGAAATAATCCCTATTTTTATTTATAATACAATGAACTATGGATATAACGAACCATGGCTATAGTAAACAGGTCAGTCCCATTGCGGTTCACTATAGAGGGGTTTTACTGTATGTTAAGCATATGTAGGTATGCAGGATAATTTTCAAATGTCGTTTTACAATCACAAGCCGCATTATATTATATTGTATATGCAGGTTAGCTGATGTATTGTGTTAAAGGACAATTTGGCCCCTATGAGATTCCATTTATATTCAGAAATGTAATACATATTCTTCCCTGCCTCTACAATTTAACAAAACTAATAAATAACCTAAGGCCAGGTCTCTTTTTTAACTTTTTTATTTCTCAAGCTTTCGGGCCAATATGCCCTTCAACAGGAGAACTAGAAGTACCACTTCCAGCTAATTATACACACTATATGTATAGATGTGTGTGTATTTTTTTTTGCTTATCCCTAGTACACATGGTACAGGCCATGAAAATCATGGTGGGTAGAAGTTAGTGACTGCTTTTACTGTAAGTGCACCACATGTATACACATGTGAAAATTAGTTAACCTAGTTTTCCTGTTGAATGGCATATTGGCCCGAAAAACTTGATAAATAAAAATGTTAAAAAAGAGATCTGGCCCTGGGTTGCTTATTGTTTTTGTCTTCTTTCTTATCTCCACTCAATCATATTAAGGTATCAAGCTTGTAAAACTTGAGACTTTTGATGGTGTCTACCGGGGAAGAGTAGAGCTCATCAATGGATGAGTCAATACAGTCAATAATGTGTTTTGGGGTTGCAGGTTGAGAATTGCACTTGTTACATAGTGGGAAAACCTTGCAACCATTCTGGAAAGTCATTGTCTGTTAGATGACCAGACTTAAGTCTGGAAATCAAAGACTGTTGTTCTCTTGGGAGGACAGAACCGGTGCTTGTCCCTCCTGCTCTGTACCAGTCATGTGCAGCATTAGATTTCCATTCCTGCAGGCATTGGGTTTTGATGGTACGGAGGAATTGGTTTTGTTAAATTCAGAAATGTGTTCATATCAATTTTCCTCCTGAATGTGTAAACGAGACTTTGTGTGGGCCAGGAGCCCAGAGTGGAGAGTTCAGGCAGGAAACCACTCCTGCGCCATCCTCCCCTAGAGAGTACAGTTGAAGACCTTCCACCCCCGGCAGATAACTCCCCTGTCTCCCCAACTTCATCTTCCGGGGGTGGGATCTACTCTGTAAGTTTTGATTGATTGTTCCCTTGTTACTGTCTACAGTTGGCTGTACTTGTCTCACGGCAGGTTGAACTCCTGGACAAGTTCTCCCTCAACCTCCACCGTATTGACAAAGATGTTCAGCGGTGTGATCGCAACTTCTGGTACTTCAGTCTCACCCATAATTTAGAGAAACTGAGAAACATCATGTGCACGTAAGTTAGAACTCCCACCACTATCAATTGGTTATCTCCTCCTTCTTCTTTCTTATCTCCACTCAATCATATTAGGGTATCAAGCTTGCAGAGCTTGTTGATGGTGTTTGCTAGGGATGAGTCTTCTTCTTCTTTTTTATCTCCACCAAATCATATCAGGGTATCAAGCTTGTAAAGCTTGTTGATGGTGTCCGCTGGGGATGAGTATTCTTCTTCTTTCTATCTCCACTCATATTAGGGTATCAAGCTTGTAGAGCTTGTTGATGGTGTTTGCTGGGGATGAGTCTTCTTCTTCTTTCTTATCTCCACTCAATCATATTAGGGTATCAAGCTTGTAGAGCTTGTTGTTGGTGTCTGCTGGGGATGAGTAGACCTCATCAATGGATGAGTCAATACAGTCAATATTATTGAATTTCTCCTCAACCTATTTTGTAGAACTTTTTCTCTCTTTTCAAAAATTCTGCCCACCAGAAAGTATAGTAATGCCTTTTCAACTCCCAACTTGATAAATCGCATTTTTCAATAGTTAAATTCTTTCTTGTCAATATCGCTAAAAGACCATTTTGATCAAAATTCAAAAGTGGTAAAAAATTTTGTATATGTGTGTGAATATCAAAATTGAAACAATTTTTTTTTAAAGTTAATTCAATAAATATAAAATAGAATTATTGTTTTTTAATATATTTTCATTTTAATATTTAAAATGCAAATGTTTTTTGAATTGTTAGTAAAAGGTGAAAAAAGTAAAAAATATATATATTTTAGATTTTTCCCCTTAATTTAGATATTTACTGATGCAGAGATTCATTTTTGGTGTTTTATCCTGGGATATCTTCATGTACACTCATGTAGACAAAATTTAAGGAAGTTGCACCTTTCAGCATGTATATCAGGATTCAGACAATAACTCTGAAAGATATTTGATACACAGTGACCTTTATTGAAGACACACAAGATAACCAAGTGTGAACAAAATTGCCTCTGTCTCCTTAAAAAAAAATAGACGGCCGGCAACATCACTTTCCATTTCCTTTGTCCATGAGTGTATTTTTTATTATCCCTAGTACACATGGTACAGGCCATAATAATCATGTTGTGTAGAAGTTGGCAACTGCTTTTTACTGTAAGGGCACCACATGTCTACACATGTGAAAAGCAGTTCAACTTTTGCGTTTACAAATGTGTCAGAGCCCCATTTGTGTCTTCTTCGCCTTTCTTATCTCCACTCAATCATATCAGAGTATCAAGCTGGGGATAAGTAGAACTTATCAATGGATGAGTCAATACAGTCAATGATGTGGTTTGGGGTTGCAAGTTGAGAATTGAACTTGGCAAATAGTGGGAAAACTTTGCAACTATTCTGGAAAGTCATTGTCCGTAGATGACCAGACTTAAGTCTGGAAATCAAAGACTTGTTCTCTTGGGAGGACAGAACCGGTGCTTGTCCCTCCTGCTTTGTACCAGTCATGTGCAGCAGTAGATTTCCATGCTTGCTGGCATTATGTCTTGATGGTATAGAGGAGGTCTCTTTCATCTAGTTGGGTGGTAGATTTTCTGTCCTCAGGGTGGCCAAGAGCTCCAGACTTTGTTTGTGTACTTAATGATGTTTTCCATTGTAATATGATCATCCATAGATGATCTGAAACATGACAATGTTGCTTCCAGGTATGTCTGGGAACACCTAGACGTAGGCTATGTACAAGGCATGTGTGATCTGGTTGCCCCCTTGCTGGTCATATTCGACGATGGTAAGTTGTCCACTTGTTGTGTGATGACTGGATGGATGACATGATGACTGATATACAGAGATGATGACCTATAGCTGTTTCTGTGAGCTCATGAAACGGATGGTTTCCAACTTCCCCAATGGGGGTGCCATGGACAACCACTTCGCTAACATGAGGTCTCTCATTCAGGTGAGACATTGATTTGCATATTTTATCATTCTTCTGTTATGCACAACTCCATATAGGTTATATGCCAGTTACGTTAAAATGCTGGTATTATCCAGCATTTCCCCGAGGTCACCTACAGAGAGGTGTAACTTGGATTTTGACCTGGTATTAAATGGCCGCCTTTATGAGCACGACCTCCAAGATCTTGTCTAATTTAGACTAATAAAAGGATAAGAAAAAAAAAATCTTCCTTCTAAAATTTTTTGCTCTCTGTGAATTTACATGTCTACACATGCAAAAGAGAGTTCCAACTGAATTTTAGTTGTTAACTTAATATATGTATTCAACTAAAAATATGTATACGGTAGAACCTCCATGAGAGGACACTCATGTTAGAGGACACCTCTCTACAAAGGACACTATTCAATTACAAAATTACCATTTTTACTGTCTTGTAGTTTCCAGTAAAAGGACACCTCTCCTTAAAGGATACTTTGACTCTGCATTAGGTATCCCTTTACAGGGAGGTTCTACTGTACACTTTGATCTTAGCCAAAAGACTGCGAACTACTGTATATAAATATGTAGTTAACTAAATATATGTTGGAAATTTGCCAGGAAGAAATTGATCTATAAAAATAAAAGTTGCCTCTCCTAGTGGACACGTCCTCGGTTTGCTGGTGTTGAGATTTTGTTACTGACCTAAGTAGTTTGCGGAGATGGTCAATAGATGGTACTGTTTTAGCATCTATTTTGATGGGAGAGGCGACCTTTATTTTATTATAAAATAAATGAAGCTTCCAGGGTTAAGTTTCTTGTGAAACTTTTTTTTTCCAAGCTTTCGGACTTGTCAGTCCTTTAACAGGATTATCACGTTAGCAACTTAATAATAAATACAATTTTTATATACACATTATTATATACATATTTTAAATACTATTATACAGTAAAACCCCTCTATAGTGAACCCCAATGGGACAGAGCTTTGGTTCACTATAGCCACAGTTTGGCCTTTTTTTTTAACTTTTCAAAATTTTTATAGACCGTATAATTAAAAAAAAACCATACAAACAGATAAAGGAAGCAACTTAATAATGGTCACTTTATTTTAATTCCCTAAATTGACCTATCTCTTTACAGTAATGCTGAATATCAAAATAAGTCATTTGTTAATAGGTTCTTCTTATCATTAGCATACATGTTATTATACAAACCTATGTATCATTTAAAAATTAAGCCAAATCCCCTAGGCAAAACATTATTAATTATATATTTAAAAGGTATAAGAGTATTTTAGAACATCTTTCTCAAATAATATAATACTATATTTATTTGAAAAAATGCCTCTAATACCTTGTTGTTTGAAAGTGAAAAGTTAAATTTGAAAATAAGAATTGTCTTAAAATATCGTTATTTCTATCTAAAGAATAAAACTCCGTGTATTCTGAATCAATTGAAGATGAATCAAAAGTATCCAATTCAGAAAATCGGACGCGAAGCATGTTGATACGATAGCGCGATCTGTAAAATTGCGAATAAAAACGCCAATTTGCAAAAACAAAATCGGTGGTAAAACGGCCAGCCAGGGGGGAATATCCGCGAACCCTGAATGAGTCATATACCTAACAAGAATTCCATTCTAAAAATAGAACTGTAGTGGTAGTTTTTGAGAATTTATAAGTCGATTTGTTTGTGGCTCATGAAACAGGGGAACTTGGGGGAACTTTTTTTTTTCCCCCTTCTTCCAATTCCAGTTTCCACATATTCTTCTGAAGTGTATATTCAATTTTGTTTTTAACCTGTTATTCAAACTATTTCTGGCCTTAAAATTATTTAATATTATGTTTTAGCTTAGGTTAAACTTAATATAGAACGCTTCTTAAAGGACATGCTGCCACTGTTTGTTTTTTGTTTTTTTTTAGAACGCCACTCTTTGTTTCTTTATTTTGGAAGCCATTTGTATTTTTCTTCTATTTCAAAATTGTCGAATGCAAAGATATTCTATTAAATAAAAGTATAATGTGTAAAAATTCATACAACATACAGCAAAAATAGAATGGAAATGAAAATAAACAATTCCGCAAATTTTTTGTTTTGAAATCACGATCCGTGAGCTGAAACATGCTCAAAATTTTGTCTTTTTAAAAACCTTTTTAAATCACAATTTTGAGTTCGTTATAAGCATAGTATTTTTAATAGAATTTATCATTTTGGGACCGAAAATAGGTTCGTTATAGGGGTAGTTCGTTATTTAAAAAATCGCAAAGTTCGTTATAACGATGGTATTTCCAATGGAATGGAATTGGGAATCGCCGTGGGTTCGTTATAAGGGAAGGTTCGCTATATCCAGGGTTCGTATTAGCGGGGGTTTTACTGTATATTGATAGAAAAATATACTACATTATTCCTGTTTGAAAAACAGAATTTTGAAAATATACGTGCATGGTGGATGCATGGTGGATGATACGTGCTGGTTGAATGATATCTCGAGACTTCAAAATAAATTTAATAAATTCGTGAACTATTGTGGTATATATAGAAGAATGCCTACATCTATGGGATAGTATTTGTCTATATTGTTTTGTATGTTTATGATATTCAATAGACCTTTATTTTAATAGATAAATATATGATATTAGCCAAGTGTGTTACAGTTATAAAGGAGTCAGTTGTAACAAGGTTCCAGTGTGACCTTCAGTTTACAAAGTATTAAGCTCCATGTGTCAAGACATGTGTTGTAAACAACGCTGTGGACAGATCCTGGATGCCGAGCTCTTTGACCTGATGCACCAGAATGGGGACTACACCCACTTCTACTTCTGCTACCGCTGGTTCCTCCTGGACTTTAAGAGAGGTCTGTAGCCATATTCCACCATCTATCTATACTCCATGCTTAACATATACACTCACAAGAAAGCTAAATATAGTCCCATTATAAGAATTTCAACTTATTTTTGACACATATGTGTTTCTCTTTAAAATAAAATAATTTACTAGTGAAGAATGAGCCACAACACCAGTTTTGGAAAATTCAGACAAAAAGCCAACCTTTGTATACCTGTATATAGGTGTTGTAGCTCATTCTACTCATCCCCAGCAGACACCATCAAGTCTCAAGCTCAATAAGCTTGATGCCCTGATATGATTGAGTGGAGATAAGAAAGAAGAAGAAGTAACTCATTCTTTATCATCACTAGTAAAGTTTTTTACCAGGGTGATACAATAGTGATATCATTCTGATGTACATTTAAAGGTAGAGGTACCTCTTTTTTTTTTTGCTTATCCCTAGTATACGTAGTACAGGCCATGATAATCATGGTGGGTAGAAGAAGGCGACTGCGTTTACTGTAAGTGTACCACATGTCTACACATGTGAAAAGCAGTTAAATCAGAAAAAAAAGTGCTCAATGCGGAAATCGAATCCCAGGTCGTAGCGGTCGAAAATCCAACGGTAAGACAATCCTTCCACCGACACCCCGGTACCTCTTTTGGTACATATATATCAATGCAGGAGAAGGAAGAGAGGAAGACCTGCAATAAGCTAGTTAGTAGGGGTCAAAAAGTTACTGGAAGTTCACTAGATGAGCTGCGAGTGATGATAACTAACAGATCAAATTGGAGAATATTTGTCACCATATAGTCACCAAAAGTTAAACTCAACTTGATGGGTGCTAACAACAAAAAAGCAGAAGAACCCCTCAGTCTTGTTATTGAAGCTTTCCCATTTAATAAGGTCAAGATTGCTGGTACAACCTTTATATAAATATATATTAAGAAAAAGGCATTTCCAAATCGTGCAACTAAAAGTTGTTGATGACTTGTGCCATCTATCAGAATAAATATCAACTAATCGTTGATTTTTAATTATTCCAGAATTGACCAAATACCGTTTCTTGATTAAACAAGAAGAGTTAACCGTGTATGTGTTTCGTTTGGGCTGTTGGCCCTCGTCAGCGTGGTGCAAGCTGTACCTCAATGACCAATTCTATAATAATTTAAAAATCAATGATTAGTTGATATTTATTCCGATAGATGGCGCAAGCCATCAGCAACTTTTACTTGCACGATCAGGAAATTACTTTTTTCTTAATTTATCCACCTGATCAAATTACAAATTCACTTTTGTACAATCTTTATTTAAATATATATGTGGAAAATTTGATTTATAATGTATATGTACTAGGCGAGTGACCTGGCTTCACCCAGGTAGTACCCGATTGGAAATTTCCCCAATGAATAGTTTTCTTAACAAATGTCAGACTACACATAATAGTAGAAGTCCTTTCTACTTTTCACATGTGTAGACATGTGGTATACTTATATTAAAAGCAGTCACCTACTTCTACCCACCATGAGTATCATGGCATGTACCACGTGTGCTAGGGATAAGCAAAAAAGAAATCCTTCAAAATAAATAATTTTGATAGGCATCATTGGAGGTGTGTGATGCGTGCAGAGCTGGTGTACGACGATGTCTTTGCGGTGTGGGAGGCCATCTGGGCTGCGGCGCATGTTGCCTCGCGTAACTTTGTACTCTTCCTGGCCCTAGCCCTAGTGGAGTACTACCGGGACATCATCCTGGAGAACAACATGGACTTCACAGATATCATCCGGTTCTTTAATGGTCGGTACCTCTTTCTCTACTCTTGTTTAGTTGGCTTTTTTTCTTGATAATTTTCTTGTCTTGACAGCTAGCCCAGTGCTATTAAATATCTAGTTATAAGACTCTTTAAAGAAGCCTTTTTCATTCATAAAAAAAAAAGAAATGTTCTTATTCTCTTATGCAAAGATAAGCTCCCTCAAGCTGTTTGATGATAAGCAGTGGCCTCTCCCAAAGACCAGTCACATGTGTATTAACTACAAACTACAAGTTGTGTAATATTTATACAAGTGGATAAGAAACAACAAGTTACACAAGTGAGTTAACAAACAAGGTGAGTGTGTTTCCAGAGATGGCGGAACGCCACGATGCCAAAGCGGTGCTAAGGATCGCCAGAGACCTGGTGCTCCAGATCCAAACCCTGATAGACAACAAGTAGATAGACAGAACTGTTTACTGCTGAATCCACAACTCCCCCCCTCTCTCTCTCTCCTCACACTTTCAACAAGATATCTGGGAACATCAACCCTATCAGATATGGTAACAATGCATCACACCCTACTTACTTACAATAGGACCCCTCGCTTTCAATGTGTATGTTTATTACAGTTTTCTTCCTCTTTATTGAGGTCAATATTGCCGATTCAGCTTATTTTATATCCTTTAAACTATATCCCTCTTTATTAAGGTCACCTCTTTATTAAAAATACCATTTAATTAAGGTCTCAAATTCTAATCCCCTTAAAGACCTTAATAAAGGAGGTTTGCACTATTTATTGAAATTTCAGACCTTTTTATTTAGGTCTTAAGCCGTAATCTCCATGAAAACCTTGAAGGAGTTTTGCTATTTATTGAAATGTGACCTCTTTATTAAGGTCTCAAGTCTGTAATCTCCATGAAGGCCTTAAAGAAGTTTTGCTATTCATTGAAATGTAACCTCTTTATTTAGGTCTTAAGCCGTAATCTCCATGAAAACCTTAAAGGAGTTTTGCTATTCATTGAAATGTGACCTCTTTATTAAGGTCTCAAGTCTGTAATCCCCATGAAGACCTTAATAGAAGGGTTTCACTGTATTTGATAATGTGGTGTTGACCTTTAGTCTCCACACTGTGGTCCCATATTCCTATTGCTTGATGGTGTTTTAGACAGAAGGGACAATGCCTCTATGCATATATGTTTTGATACCAATGGAATACTATGCAGTCGACCCTATGCAACACCTTTCTATCTACAAAGCTATCATGGCCCACATTGCAAGTTTTTAGCTCTTTCTACTCTGGTGAAATTTTTAAAAGCCCAGTTATGTGTGGTGGCCATTTTGTAAACTGAGCTGATAGCAAATCATCACTATAACTACAAAAATACAATGTCCTTAAGTTTTTTCTAAATGTGTAGATATATAACTTTTTTTTTAATAAATATGAATTTTTTTTATAATTAGCCTTACATTTCTTATTATTTTTCTCAAATTTGATTCCACTAGAGTGAATGGGAGGGCACTTCTCTATACAAAGGACAGTTTTCATTGTCACTAGTAATCTCTTGAGTCTTCTAAATAAAGTCTCTACAGGACACCACACAACTTACTGCTGTCCATTTGGGAGAGGTACTGTTACTCCCACACACACACACAAGTTATCATACTCAATACAATTATCATCAGCAGCAGAAATAATATTAGAAATACAAGGTAATAAGACTAGATCCAAATAAATAGTGTGTAATGATAATAATGTTGTTACCAAAATGCCACACATTATTTATTTGGATTTGGTCTTATTACTTTGTGTTTCTAATATATAATCTAAATTGTATACTTTAACATAAAAAAAATATTTAGAAGTGTCTTTAATAACGGTCACTGTGTATCAAATAGCTTTCAGAGTTATTGTCTGGATCTTGATATACATGTTAAAAGGTACAACTTCTTTAAGTTTTGTCCATGAGTGTATGTTACAATAGAACTTTCTCTGTAAAGAACAATACCTAGATGTAAAGAAAAAGTGTCCTTTAAGGAGAGATGTCCTCTTACTGGAGAGTTGTTAACAAGTAAAATGGGTAATTTTAACAATGAAAACTGTCCTTTGTAGAGAGATGTCCTCTAATGGGAGCGTCTTAATTATAAAGGTTCTACAGAACCATTATTATTATTGTTTTTGAAAAAAATATTTTGCTGATTTTTTTCAATTTCACCTCTACTTTCTTAGAGAAAAAGGAATAAAAAGATAACATATACCAATTTATCAATAGTTACAATAAACAACTATTTGTTTTCATCTCACTACATGGAACCAATATTTGGGAAGTGAATTATCCCCTTTGCACCTTTATCAAACTCCTTCTATTTTATTTGACTCATTTGGTCAACAATTTTATGACTTTTGGTGAAGGTATTTTTAGGAGAAACTGAAACGCACATACAAGGTGGGATCAATAAATAAGGTGAATTATAATTTATTTAAAAAAATAAGAACGATATTAAAAATTAGGACTTGATTTATTCAAAATAATCACCTTGGCTTTCTATACATCGACTCCATCGTTCTGGCAACTTGTAAATACCCTCTTTATAGGCACTCTTAGGAAGCGTGTGAAAAAAATCTTGCACCACTTCTGGACATCTTCATCAGAGTCAAATCGCTTTCCCTTTAACTCCTTCTTTAGTAGTCCAAAAAGGAAATAGTCAGAGGGGGCTAGGTCTGGACTATATGCAGGATGTTCTAAAACTTCAAAACCTAATTTAATGATTGTAGATACAGTTTTACATGATGTATGCGGCCTTGCATTATCATGAAGGAAGAGAACACCTTTACTAAGCTTCCCTCTTCTTTTGTTTCTTATACCGGGCTTTAGCTTATTTACAAGAATGTCATAATAAAGGTCGCTGTTCATACGTTGCCTTGAGGATAAAAAATCAAGACAGATTGGTCCATCAACATCCCAAAAAATTGTTAACAAAACTTTACCGGCTGAACGTTGAGACCTGATTTTTTTTTGGTCTTGGAGAGTCGCCTCGTTTCCATTCCATAGATGCACGTTTTGTCGAAGGATCATAATGATAACACCAACTCTCATCTCCAGTTATAATTTGGTCAAGGAAATGATCACCTTCCTCTTCATACCGCTTTAACAGAGCCTTTGAAACCCGAATACGGTTAAGTTTTTGGTCCAAATTAAGGAAATGTTGAATCCATCTGCCGCATATTTTTCTAAATTACAATTGTTCTTTAATAATGGTGTGCACAGTTCCATAGCTTATATTCAAATTGTCGGCTATGGTAAAAATGGATATTTTTCTATCCTCCAAAATTAAGTTTTCAACCGCATTTATCGTGCTTGGCGTCGCTGTAACACTTGGTCGTCCAGGTCGCTCAATATCGGTACATGTAATTCGTCCATTTTTGAACTCGTTAACCCATTTATAAATGTTTTTTGAGACAAACAAGACTCACCATAGATATTTTTCATTCTTTGGCATATTTAAGATGTTTGAATACCTTCTGCATTCAAGAAACGAATAACTGCACGTTGTTCAAGCGTGATGCAATCCTTCAAGGGAGCTTCCATTTTAGTTTATTTATAAGTCTCGCGCCGCACGTGGGAAAAAGAACAGGACACCTTAAATAGTCTCTCAATGTTATATTTTAATATTTTGTGGTTTAAATTATTTTTGCTTTTTTAATTTTTAAGAAATAAGATAATTCACCTTATTTATTGATCCCCCCTTGTATTTATAACAAAATATCCACTATGGACTTTGTTTACCTTTCTAAAATATAATATTTGTGACTTTTAAATTTTAAACTTTTTGAAAAAAAGGGTACAAGTATGAAATTGTACTGGGATAAGGTGAATAAATTTTTAAAAAATAAAAGGCATCTCTTCTTATGTATTTATGCACTCCTTTCGCAATTCTGGCCTTAACTACCCGTTTCATGATTTTTTAGGATGCCTGAATGACCAGTGTTTTGGTCGTTGAGGTACAGCTTGCACCACGCTGATGAGAGCCACAGCCCGGAACGCGTACTTTGTTAGCTTTTCTTGATTAATCAAGAATGGGTATTTGGCCAATTCTGGAATAATTAAAATCAATGAATTGATTTTTATTCCAATAGATGGTGCAAGCCATCAGCAACTTTCAGTTGCACAATAAGGAGATGCCTTTTTTTTTTTCTTAATTTAAACTTTTTGTGTGTACATGAATCATTTTAATCAACATTTGAATTTGATGCTCTGTTTTGAAACAATTTTTTTTTTTTGTTGTTGAAATTTTTGTGTTGAATGTATTTCTTTTTAAATGCTATAATAGAGCAAGGAGAAAGTTAGCTATGCAAATTTGATAGATGTAAATTTGTATATGGTTTTGTTTCTCTAGTCAAATTTTAATTATTTTTACCAATAGAGAAATATCATATCCTTTTTGTTTTTTCCTTTATTTTTCAATTTATTTCATATTTTTAATTGAGTTTTTTTTTACCTCATCCTTCATCCAAGATTTTAGAAGAGTGTTGAAAGAAATTTGTGAAATGTTTATTCACACTACTCCATTTGAATTTTTTTTTTTTTTATTTAACCCAAGTACATGTGGTACAGGCCAATGATAATCATGGTTGGTAGTTAGCTACTGCTTTTACTCTAAGTGCACTACATGTCTACACATGTGTAAAGCAGGGAAAATTATGTTATTATTCTATTCATAATGGTGCCAAAAATGCATTTTAATTTTCAGGTAAAATTTCTAAAATCAAAATAACACATTCATCACTGATCATACATCAGAGTAGGATAATAGAGCTGAGGAGACACATGAAAAGACATATATCTTAACACTTATTCTCCTTCTTTCTTATCTCCACACTGGGTGAAGTAGAATGTGTCTGCCTTTGTCATTAAGACTGGGAGCACTACTCAGTGGCAGGCCGACTTAACTCCAAAATAAATGGCCGCCTCTTACATGAGGAACAGATGCCATGTGCAGCCGCTCCTAACATGGAGTACAAACGCTGCTCATCCTATATCCCTGGATCAGGAGCCCTTACAGGGTACTATCAGCCGGACCAGCTGAGCCCAGGTTTTTTAGTGAGCTTGTTACTGCTCCACCTCCTCCTTTTTCATCCGAGCTTGGGACCGGCAAAGGTGGAGTTCTTATTTTCCTGAAATAAATAAATTATGTGTTACATTTCGGAAACAGCATTGTTACCATCTTCAGATAAAAGTTATCTAAAGACTTTTATATGAGGATGGTAGCAGTGCTGTTACTGAAATCTCACACTCAATTTATTTATTTGTATTTAGCTACTTCATGTCTCTAATCCAAATTGTATCTTTTTTAGTCTCCTGGTTTTATGAATAATTTTAGATGAGTCTGCTGATATCAGTGTACAAGGCCATGATAATCATGGTGGGTAGTTATCGACTGCTCTTACTGTAAGTGCACTACATGTCTACACATGTGAAAAGCAGTTCAACTTTTGCACTTACAATTATGCCAGAGCCTTGTTTGGTTACTTGCACTCACTGGTGGAGTTAGACTTTTGCAAGAATGTAGAGTAATGATAGAAACTGAATTTTTAAGTTACCTGGCTCTTGTAACTTTTTTTCTTCCTTTGATATAAAGGTATACAATTTGGATTTTAGATTAGAAACATAAGGTAATCCATTTTATTAATTTGGATTTGTGGTCTTGTTACCTTATGTTTCTAATCCAAATTCTACCTTTCATCATTTAGTCTCCTGGTGTTATGAACAAACAGCAGATGAGTGTGCTGATATCAGTGTAGAATTGTCAAATTACCTGACTTGTTACTTTTTCTTTCTTTCTTGATATAAGGTATACAGTTTGTATTATAGATTTGGACATGTAAGGTAATCCATTTTATTAATTTGAATATGTGTGGTCTTGTTACCTTAAGTTTCTAATCCAAATTCTACCTTTCATCATTTAGTCTCCTGGTTTTATGAACAATTTTAGATTGAGTCTGTTGATATCAGTGTAGAGTGAAAGATAGAAACTGAATTGTCAAGTTACCTGACTCTTATAACAATTTTTCTTCCTTTATATAAGATACAATTTGGATTAAAGATTGGAAACATAAGATATGTATATACAGTAGAACCTCCCTGTAAAGGACACCTGATTTCAGAGCTAAAGTGTCCTTTAGGGAGAGGTGTCCTCTTACTGGAAAGTTGCTAAATTGTAAAAATGGTAATTTTGCAAATGAAAACTGTCCTTTGTGGAGAGGTGTCCTCTAGCACGAGTGTCCTCTCATGGAGGTTCTACTGCATATATAAACAGTTATACATGTCTATAGCGCTACCTCTAAATAGCACCCAATTTTAAACATTTTACATTAAAAGTGACCTGTCTATAGCATCCTCTCTCTATAGCACCCTATTTTGGTGAGTCCCAAGAAGGGGCGCTATAGACAGGTTTAACTGTATATAATTAATTTTATTAATTTGGATTTATAATCTTGTTATGTTTTTCTCTTCCTTATTCTTATTCAGTGAGGTGAAAGTTTGTCATAAAAGGTAAGTCTGGGGAAATTCTCTATTATAAAACTATACATTAATTATAAGGTGATAGCGTGCCATCCATATATAAGAAATAGAAGCACTGAAGCACAAATGTTTCTTTTTTAAAACAAACTTCTATCAAACAAACATGTTAATTTAAAATACAATATAATGCAGCTTATGAATATATTCAATATATGAATAAGCTGCATTATATTGTATTATAAATTAACTTTATATAATATTTACAAACGGAAAAATATGTTCTCAGGGTAGCCTAGTGGACATGACATCTGCCCAGTAAGCGGAACATTGTGGGTTCGATTCCCATCCCTGGACACTTTTATTTTTCCGTTCATCATCATCTCTTCTTTCTTATCTCTACTCAATCATATTAAGGTATCAAACTTGTAAAGCTTGAGACTTTTGATGGTGTCTGCCGGGGAAGAGTAGAGCTCATCAATGGATGAATCAATACAGCAATATTGTGTTTTGGGGGTTGCAGGTTGACACTTAGTACATAGTGGGAAAACCTTGCAACCATTCTGGAAAGTCATTGTCTGTAGATGACCAGACTTAAGTCTGGAAATCAAAGAACCCGTTCATCATTACTCTTCACAATTCATTCTTTCATACTTCATCCTTAAGGATAGAAATAGTCGCTATTTCTCCTTAAATTACGATTTTTCGTTCAAAAGAAACATTTGAGGTAAAAACTTTGTCAATCGTCGTTTTACAAACAAACATGTCATTATGGTATTATAGCTATCAGGACTTCAGTTGGCCAGTAGTGAACGTGTTCTAAACAAGAGTTCTACTTAAGAAAAATACGTTCTTTTCCATTCTATCTGTATTGTCCCCAATAACACTGGATTAAGCAGTAAACAAACACATTCCCCATAGAGACACAGATTGTTGTAAAGTCGACCTTTTCCCCTCAAATCTTCCTACAGAATTTTTAAAATGGACAGACACATCCATACAGAGGTTTTGTTTTTTAAACAAAGGATGCTATTTCTTGAAGAATATATTTTAAAAACTCTATTTAAGAAAAATATTTCCCATTAAAGTAATCTATAAGTCTTTCTCTCTATATATATATAGTATATAATAATATATATTCTATTTATTGTTTTTTTTTATGTGGATTGTTTTATTATAGATGTATTTTTAGTCAGTTGTTTTCATCCATTTCATGTTTTGTGTAGAAAGTAAAATTTTGAACTTTTTTTTCTTTGTGGAAGCATTTATTTTTTTGTTCTTAGTTGAAATAAAAGTTATTTTTATGTAATGTGTTTTGTCTTCAATTTTTTTATTTACAGAGTTGTGTGTTTTGTTAGTTTATTATTGGAGGTTGTAAAAACACTACATGATAATTCGATAAAATAAATCCCTTGAATCTATATTAAAATAAGAACATTAAGCCTCCAGGAAAAAGTTTCTTTTTAAAATATTATGATAAGACACAATTTGGATTATAGATTTTAAACACAAGGTACTAAGACCAAATCCAAATAAATAGATAGTGTGTGACATTTCGGTAACAGCGTTGTTACCATCTTCAGACAAAAGTACTGAATGAGAAATTTTACCATAGCATGCTTTAAATAGGTATTGTTATCAAGGATGGAAATAATAGAATGGAAAAAAGAGAAAATATCTTTATTTACGGGGCTGCTAACCAAAATAAATGATTTTTGAGCCCCAATGGCCGCATAAAGCAGAATATATAAAACCACTATGACCAGGCTGGAGAGGCTAGGGACAGGATCTCCGTCAGGGAAGAGGCAGGTTAAGCCGGATTGGGTCCGCGGAGGTCAGGAGGCAGGCGGGAGAACTAGAACTTTGCAGCTCTAGCTCTGGCAGTTGGGCAAGACATTGATCTTGCCTCGTGGTCGGCAGAGAGGCCCTTGGCTGAGCAGTTGGCGCACTTGGCCGTGCGCGGGTTGGCAAGAGTTGGACAGCTGCGGCCTTGGTGGTCACCAGAAGCACAGTGGAAGCAGGTGACCGTAGCCTTGGTGCATCTATCGGTGTTGTGGCCGTAGCTACAGCAGCGGTAGCTGACGCTGACAGACTCCCCGTAGTTCAGGATCACTTGGTCCACAATGATCCTGTCGCGTCTTCCAATGGCCTTGTAGGAAGCCAAGTCCAGCTCTATGAAGGCCATGCAGGTGCCATTTCTGGTCGGAGATCTGTGTGCCACTCGGACAGACTTGTCTCCAGGAAGCTGGCTGAGGGCATCGGTGGAGAGGAAGGCCTTGACAATGTTCTCATCCGCGGTTTCCGCCTCCACGTTGAAGAGGGCAGATTCTTGGGAGGAATTGTCTCAGTTCCCAGACTTTCAGGCCTTGGAGCTTGTTGTCCAGGGCAGAGCTGACGGCAGGAATGGCCTCTGGAGTGTTGAAGTGCATCACCAGTTTTCCCCTGGTGCACAGAGACGCCCAGAAGCCTTGGGGCAAAGTGTGGGCAGTGCGGACAGCTTTGAGGATGTCCCGTGGGTCAGCCTGCGGGTTATCTGCAATAACCATGATGTGGGCCGCAGATTTCTCTCCATTGAGGGTGCCTTTGGCAACGGCAGGCTTGGGGGCGCGGAAAGATGCAAGCTTGGCTGGAACCAGTGGTTTGGTCCTCTTAGCGGGCGGGGTTGACGCCCCTGGCTGCTTGGTTAGAGCAGGATCTGGCTTCTTGGGAGCAGGTGCTGCCACAGGGACAGCAGCTGGAGTGGGGGTGGCAGGCTTGATGGGCTCGGTCTGTGCGCTAAAGTCCTTGCAGGTGGGAGCAGGGCCAGTTTGAGTGGTTTGGCAAGTTTTCTTGGGCATTTTGGCATAAATCACCAACTACCTGGGCTGCCACAGTATAGAAGTCTAGACATGGGGCTAACAGATTTCTGCGGTGAACCAGGTAGTTCCCAGCAGTGACCACCGGCTATGTCAACACCTATAAAGTCAAACTATTTGAAGTTTTTGAAGCATTAATCGCCAACTACCCGGGCTGCCACAGTGTAGAAGTCTAGACATGGGGAGAACAGATTTCTGCAGTGAACCAGGTAGTTCCCGGCAGTGGCCACCGGCTATGTCAACACCTATAAAGTCAAACCATTTGAAGTTTCTGGAGCATAAATCACCAACTACCCGGGCTGCCACAGTGTAGAAGTCTAGACATGGGGAGAACAGATTTCTGCAGTGAACCAGGTAGTTCCCGGCAGTGACCATCGGCTATGTCAACACCTATAAAGTCAAACCATTTGAAGTTTCTGGAGCATAAATCACCAATTACACGGGCTGCCACAGTGTAGAAGTCTAGACATGGGGAGAACAGATTTCTGCAATGAACCAGGTAGTTCCCGGCAGTGACCATCGGCTATGTCAACACCTATAAAGTCAAACTATTTGAAGTTTCTGGAGCATAAATCACCAACTACCCGGGCTGCCACAGTGTAGAAGTCTAGACATGGGGATGACAGATTTCTGTAGTGAACCTGGTAGTTCCCAGCAGTGACCACCGGCTATGTCAACACCTATAAAGTCAAACCATTTGAAGTTTCTGGAGCATAAATCACCAATTACATGGGCTGCCACAGTGTAGAAGTCTAGACATGGGGAGAACAGATTTCTGCGGTGAACCAGGTAGTTCCCGGCAGTGACCATCAGCTATGTCAACACCTATAAAGTCAAACATTTTGAAGAGTCTGGAGCATAAATCACCAACTACCTGGGCTGCCACAGTGTAGAAGTCTAGACATGGGGAGAACAGATTTCTGCGGTGAACCAGGTAGTGTCAGGCCAAGTCAGGAAGTAGAGGCAGGACTTTCTTTATTTTTATTATTATCCCAATGTATAATTATACAAGGTCATAGAGATTGATAAGGCACAATTTGGATTATAGATTATAAACACAAGGTAATAAGACCAAATCCAAATAAATAAATAGTGTGTGACGTTTCAGTGACAGCATTGTTACCGAAATGTCACACACTATTTATTTATTCGGATTTGGTCTTATTACCTTATGTCATGGAGATTATATTCATTGATCAAATTCACAATCCTGGCCGGGTTGGGATACAGGTCCTGTACATACATTCCATATTCCAAGAGGTGGTCTGGTGAGGCCTCTCTGGTCCTGCAGATGATGCTTTGTGGGAAGGTCTTTACACCATCTTGGAAGAGGAGTGGTCTTGTATGGCCAGTTTTGAGCCTGGAAATATAGGTTGCTGCTTGTCGGTTCATCCTACATTCTAGAGATAGGACTGAAGCCTTGTACTCCAATTAGTGTTTGTAGACTGTGTAGTATAAAAGCTGGACAGAAGAAGAGGAGACAGTTTGTAACTCTTCCCAGAAATGAGGACATGTTGGTTACCAGAGATCTACAAGAATGTGACCAGTAAGGATAGTAGTGGTGGCCATTCCAAGACAAATCTTGGACAGAAATGACCTAAGATGGATCGGAGTAGATGCAAATATTTTCAGTCTTCAGTAGTGTTTGTAGCCTGTGTAGTATAAAGGCTGGACAGAAGAAGAGGAGACAGCTTGTGACTCTTCCCGGCATTGAAGACATGTTGGATACCAGAGATTAACAAGAACGTGACCAAGATCAATCTTGGACAGGAATAACCTAAGACGGAGTGGATACAAATATTTTCAGTCTTCAGTAGAGTCCAGTCAAACTCTGCCATAATACAATTGATATAATAAGTAGGCGATTTTGTAATATATTCTTTGTTTCCCTTGGTGAATTACCTTCCTCAGGGGAATGAATTCTTTGCCTCTATAGAAATAATTTTTAAAAAAGTACTTATTTAACACACGTACTTCTGTCTCAGCTCTAAAATTCCAAAATTGGAAATTATATGAAAGTGTTTATTGTTTTAAGCTGGGTATTTAAATATTAATAATTGTATATGTAAAAGGTGATTAAAAAATAATATTTGAAGAATATGAAAATATAGTCTTCTTCTTTCTTATCTCCACACAGGGTGAAGTAGAATGTGTCTGCCTTTGTCATTAAGACTGGGAGCACTACTCAGTAGCAGGCCGACTTAGCTCCAAAAGAAATGGCCGCCTCTGACATGAGGAACAGATGCCTTGTGCAGCCACTCCTAACATGGAGTACAAACTCATCTTGTATCCCTGGAGCCCTTACAGGGTAATATCAGCCGGGCCAACTGAGCCCAGGTTTTTTAGCGAGCTTGTTACTGCTCCCCCTCCTCCTTTTTCATCCGGGCTTGGGACTGGCAAAGGCGGAGTTTGAAAATATAGTAAAAAGTTAAATTGTTCTAGTATTAGAAGGATAAATAAATAAAAAGGCATCTCTTGACCAGTTTTTTGGGTCACTGAGGTACAGCTTGCACCATGTTGATGAGAGCCAATATCCTTAAACGCTTACGTGATTGTTATTGTAACATTGCTATTGTTGATTAATCAAGGATATGTATTTGGCCAATTCTGGAATAATTAAAAATCAACGATTAGTTTATATTTATTCTGACAGATGGTGCAAGGCATTAGAAACTTTTAGTTGCACAATCTGGGGTGCCTTTCTCTTCAAATATGCAATGATTTGAAAAATGCAAAAAATACATATTTTTTTCAATATATGTGAAATATTTATTAAAAAATAAGAAATGTTTACAGCACCCAGTCTCCCAGGTGGTCACCCTCCCAAGTACTGACCGGGCCCGACGTTGCTTAACTTCGGTGATCGGACGAGAACCGGTGTTTTCAAAGTGGTATTTTTTTTTTTTTTCAACTGTAAATACAAAGCGCGATGTCCCGCCAAGGGCACTGGCGCCCAAAGGAAAGCAATACAAGAGAGAGAGAGAGAGGGAGAATCTATTTACATATCCAAATACATATGCTCAAGGCATTTACATATTTTTGAA
>CP092877.1:50082145-50101275 GCA_030710605.1 Cordylochernes scorpioides
CTTTAAAGATAATAACATTTCAAATTAAAAATAACGGTAAAAACAGCAAATCAGTATTCGTATATTACGATACATTAGCACGCCCCCTGTTATGAAAATTCGAAACTATTATAGACGCGTATGATTCTTTTCAAAAATTAAACAATTTTTCCATTGCAGTAAAGACATTAAAAATTGTTTAATTTTTGTAAAGAATCATACGCGTCTATAATAGTTTCGAATTTTCAATATTCGTATATGTTTTTACCTGTCCTCTAAACTCTCTTCATAATTTCTTCAAATAACTTCACCAGGAATTCCTCAAAATTTTTATAAGCAGAACAACCAAAGGCAATAGAAGAACAGTGTCTTTCCTTACAGATCAAATTGATAAAGTCATCTAGAAGTTTTATCATTGATGAATCAGGAGTTACTCCCTTTACATTTTCTTTTTTTCAGTTGTTGTTGTTGTTGTCGTGTCCAATGAAAAGCCTCAGATGTCTCCATGCATCTTCATCACAGCAGCAGCAATGTCCACTATCTTGGGTGTGTAAAGCTGCTGCTCTGGGTCCTTGTCAATTTTCTGCAAGGCTGCGGCCATTGCTGAGCATGAGAACTTTATTGCAGTGTATGGCCAATAAGAAATCACAACTTCAATTTGAAGAAAGAAATAGTTTTGAAAATAATTTGTTGATTAGAAGTGTTTGTTAGGAAAAATATATGGCTACATCAACTAATTTTTTACTTAGTTTCCGATGTTTCAGTGACTCGATGTCACTTTCCTTAGGGGAATAATATCTAAAACATCGGGAGAACTAAATAAAATGTTGAATAAATCTACACATATAAAATCATATTTATATGTAATTATACTGTCAATAAGCTTATGTCTATAGTTTATTAAAAACCATTTCTAAGATTCCACCATTCAATGTATTATATATAAACAGAATGATCCAATACAGTATTAGAGCTCTAGGAAGCGGTCTGTTGGATTGGATTGACCGCTGGGAAGATTCACCACTAATTATCTGCACTCAATCATATTAGGGTATGAAGCTTTGACAACCATCATGACTAGGTGAAGTAGAATGCATCTGCCTTTGTTATTAAGACTGGGAACACTACTCAGTAGCAGGCCGACTTAGCTCCAAAAGAAATGGCCGCCTCTGACATGAGGAACAGACGTCATGTGTAGCCGCTCCTAACATGGAGTACAAACACTGCTCATTCTGTATACCTGGATTAGGAGCCCTTACAGGGTACTATCAGCCGGGCCAGCTGAGCCCAGGTTTTTTAGTGAGCTTGTTACTGCCTCCCTCTCCTCCTTTTTCATCCGGGCTTGGTTCCGGCAAAGGAGAAGTTGAAAGAAATAGCGATTAAACAGAATCCCAATACTTACTAATATCATATTTATGATAGACTAATGATCCAGTTGTTCACATCGATGAAGTCATTACGCACACAATGCTACTTTCGCCATTACCATTTGTAAAAAAGAAGCAGGACAAAGGGAACAAATTAAGAAAAAGATTTTCTACCTCCAGGCTATGTCTTTGAGTATTTTAAATGAGAGTGAAAAGAACCTTTTAGTATAGCTTCTTTAACTACGCTGAAACCACGGGGTAATATATTGCTAGTGTTTTTCTCAATAGTTTACATCAAATTTCACATTCTGAAATTATTTTAAATCTTTTGCATTAAACTGAATAGCCTTGTGTATGATTTTACTTATCTGAATTAATACATATATAAGAAATATAAACTATTTTTGACGCGTAAGATTATTTTCGATATAAAACAAATTTCTACTGCCTTTACTGTAATTTATTTCAAAACGAATCATAGGCGTTAAAAATGGTTTACATTTCTTATAACAGATGGCTCGCTAATGCATAATATTAATACTTATGCATTTTGCACATTAGCAATAGGGAAATTAATATATATATATATTTTTTATATGCATATATTGCAATTGACATGCACTCATGGATAAACAATAAGAAAGTGGAAAGTCTCTGATGTCGCCGGTTGCCTGATTTTGAAGGAGATAAGGCAATTTTGTTCATGCTGGGTTATCTCGTATGTCTTCAATAAAAATCACTGCAATAACTTTCAGAGTTATTGTCTGAATACCGATATACATGATAAAAGGTACAACTTCCTTAAGTTTTGTTCATAAGTGGATATCTACAAAGGAGAATATTCAATTAAATAAAAGAAAATAATATTGGTGATTCATTGAATTAGAAAATTGAAAGCAGCATGCACACATAAGTGTATCTATAAGAATAAATAAGTATAATATTTTCACTATTATTATTTTTAGACCTATGCAAATAATTTCGTTTTATAATTACATATTCAATGTAAGTGATGTGTATCTACACATATAGAATCATATTTATATGTAATTCTACTGTCCTAAAATATTATGGCTATAGTTTAGTTAAATACCATTTCCAAGATTCCACCCTTCAGTGATATATAAACAGAATGATCCAATACAATATTAGAGCTCTGAAAAAGCGGTCTAGTAGATTAAATTGGCGAAACCGCTGGAAGTATTCACCACTGATAAGCCAAGCCCTCCTAATATATTTTTCATCTCAGTAAGAATAATAGAAGTGTGTTTCATGTTTAAAAAAACTTTTTTTTATATAGAATCAGTTTGACTTTGGTGATTACACGGAGCCAAAATTAGGTTTGGTTACTTGTACTCAGTATTGAGTTGGAGTTGTGTAACAAAATGAGTTCAGGACCAGAGTGCTGGTTAAAGCTTAGCCACTGAACCACTAGACATCTCTCTATTATATCTAGTTTATATCGAAAGGTAAAATGATTCAAATTTATAAATGCAGTGTAACTTTGTTATGTCGAGGTAATTCTTAAGCTAAAAAACGACATACACTAATGGACAAAATTTTAAAAAGTTGTACCTTTTAGCATATATATCTGGATTTAGACAATAACTCTGAAAGAAATTTGATACACAGTGACCTTTATTGAAGACACACGAGATAACCAAGTGTGAAAAAGTCAGAAAAATAGACAACTAGCGACATCAAAGACTTTCCACTTTCTTAAGTTTTTTCCATGGGTGTATAAACAGGATAGCGTTATACAGGCCTCTTATTCTTTACAATCTGCCATAGGATAGTGGCAGTAGTATTCTTATGTCTTCCCAGAACTTTCTTTTTCCATAAACATACTTTTTTGATGAGATAAAGGGTGGTCTTCTCCTGACATTTTCCATGAATTCCATTCTCTGCTTGATTCTACTCAGCCTTCCCCCAAACCTCCCGCCAGTAATACCATTCAACCACTCCGAGTGCGTACAAGATGTCCAAATATCAGACCAGGGGCAAGAAAAAAAATTGCAATAAGCGGGATATCGTTATAACAAAGTTCTACGTCCTCAATTCACATGTACGTGCATCATTGGCAGAATATTTTACAGCAGAGTCGAAAGTTTACTAGTGCTAAATTACTTCAATAGAGGACGTTATTCGATAAAATAATCCCTTGAATCTATATTAAAACAAGAACATTAAGTCTCCAGGGAAAAGCCACCGAAAGCTTGAGAGATTTTAAAATAAAATAATATTCTTAAAAAAAACTTTCCCTGAAGGCTTAATGTTCTTTTTTTAATAGAGGACGTTATATAAATTGACCAATAAAAATAGCTTCCTCTATGTGAAGGTAAAATTCAGGGTTTTCTCACTATGTGCAATTCTCAACCTTCAACCCCAAACCACAGCATTAACTGTATTGACTGATCCATTAATGAGCTCTACCCATCCCCAGCAGACACCATCAAAAGTCAACAACAACAACAAAACAAAAAGCTTTATTAAGACCTTTTAGTCTTATACAGATTCTCCGAGCACAGAAATGTAAGATACATACAGGAATAACAGTAATAGTACCAGTAATGTTATTATTATTTTTAAAGCTAATCACATAAAGGTAATATGATATTTATATCCAGGAAACTTAAGGCAATCAAGCTAATAAATAGATTAATCTGGGTAAATTGGAAGGAAAGAAATTTCTTATACATGGATTTACTCCGGAGTCTCTGCAAGTGAAATACCATCAAAGTTCTAAAGCTCTATAATCTTGATACCCTGATATTATTGAGTAAGGATAAGAAAAAAGAAGACGATACATGGTCAAATTACAAATTACCAGGTTTACAAGACACAATAGCAAGCACTCATCCCAAATAATTATAGTTATCATTAATAAAAACAAAAACACATTTTCATTTCAATTAGATTTTTCTTAAATGATAGGGAAGTGTGGTTCATTCATTGCCCTTTCCTTTTTTTATATAATAAATACTTTCCTGGAGGTATTTTTATAACTTGAAGGTAGTAGCCGGTAATTGAAAGTTAATTCCAGGAATTATCAGAGTTAATAGAAGGTTAGGATAAATACTGTCATATATGGTCAAGACAATTAAACTTTGTGTCAAACTGATTATTCGCATTGCCTTTTTATACAACAATTTTTAATCTCTATTCATGATAAAATTATGAAAAACTTTTAAAATTACAAAATATTTCATCACAAAAAGTTTCTTATTATTACAAAACGCTAGTTTTCAAGTGATAATCGCTCTTCAACGGTCTTAATAAAACATCGACTATATCTTACAAGAAATACGTATTTACAAATACATACGCCCGCAGCGCGGATATTTACAACTGAAATTTTAAAATTGAAATGTAATTTAACAATGTTATGGAATATGTCTATTTACATTTTAAGGACAACCAGAACCTATAAAATTGATCTATTGATTTCTTCTGAGATATCTAAGGTATTGTGATGGTAAATCTATCTTCCTATTTATGCTGTTATATTCACATTAGGAATGAGAGATTCTAAAAGTAACCGTTGATATTTGTTCTTAATATTATCATGAAAAATTGTTTAGAGTGAAATCAAAGGTAATTGTTTATTATTAAATAGGTAAATATTTTAATAGTTTGATGTTATGTAAATTCTGTAACTGTATTTCTTTCTTTTTCTTTAGATAAATGGTGAGAAAGATATCACTCAATTCTCGAGCCTTAATTTAATAATAAAACCTGATGAAATAGCTCTGTGTACCTCAATTCATTCAATTGCGACAATATTTTTGTAGTGGCATTTGGTTTCTAATCGCTTGCAGCAATTTAAAATAAAAATAAGCTCATTGTGAGGAAATATTTTGTAATTTTGAATGTTATTCTCTACCTAGATATTGTATCTAGCCATAATTGATGTAAATTCAATTCAATTGATAATTGATGTAAATTCAAAGAAAAATGATAATCTTGTTGGTAAAACCTAAGATTCTGGTAGATGAAGTTACTAAAATAGCAGGGGTCGGTGGAAGGATGATCTAAACCATTGGTTTACGACCGCTACGACCCGGGTTCCCGCATTTAGCACTTTTTTCTGATTAAAAAAAAATGCTCCAATGGCCCCCGATTCTTGCAAAAGTCCAACCACACCAGCGAGTGCAAGTAACCAAACGGGACTCTGGCACATTTGTAAGTGCAAAGTCGAACTGCTTTTCACATGTGTAGACATGTGGTGCACATACAGTAAAAGCAGGCGCCTTCTACCCACCATGATTATCATGGCCTGTACCACGTGTACTAGGGATAAGCAAAATAAAAAAAAACTAAAATAGCTTTTAGAAAATCGCTTAGATGCTGATGTACAAAATTTAAGGATGGAAAATTTGCCGGGAGCAAATTGATCTAAAAAAGCACAGATCGCCTCTCCCGTTAAATAAGCGTCAAAACTAGACGTCTAATTTTTAAGCTTAATATAACGGTTGAGGCGACCTGTGCTTTTTTAAAATTTAAGAAAGTGGAAAGTCTTTGATATCACCGGAGGGCTAATTTTTTTTTTTTTTTTGAAGGAGCCAGAGGCAATTTTGTTTACACTCTGTTATCTCGTGTGTCTTCAATAAAGGTCATTGTGTATCAAATATATTTATTATTATCTGAATCCCGATATACATGTTAAAAGGTACAACTTCTTAAGTTTTGTCCATGAGTGTATATATCATAACAAATAAAAAATATAATTTTCTTGATGTATTATGAATAAAACAGAAGTTTTAGGAAAATAGTTTATTTTAAGTGGACTCTCTGTTATTTTAACAAGCTTTATAGCGTTTCTCCTCTTCAACAAAAGTAAAGACTGAAGCATTAAAAAACAAAAACAATTTTAAAAGTGAAAAAAAAAATAGTACAAAAGTGAAATTGTAATGGGATCAGGTGGATAAATTAAGAAAAAAAAAGGCATCTCCTGATCGTGTAACTAAAAGTTTATGATCGCTTGCGTCATCTCTCGGAATAAATATCAACTAATCGTTGATTTTTCAATTATTCCAGAATTGACCAAATACCGTTTCTTGATTAATCAAAAAAAGCTAACCACGTACGCGTTTTGAGCTGTTGGCCCTCATCAGCGTGGTGCAAGCTGTACCTCAACGACCAAAAAAGATGCTCTTTGGGGCATCTTGAAAAGCCATGAAACAGGTATTTAGGCCATAAGGGCGTGAGAACGCCAATAAAAGGGGAAAATAGTACAAAAGTGAATTTGTACTTGGATCAGGTAGATAAATTGAGAAAAGGGGGCATTTCCTGATCCTTGCGCCACCTATCGGAATAAATATCAACTAATATATATGTATTATAATAACGATTAGATTCGATAAGGATAAGTTTCTTTATTTGTAAAATTAATTCGAGCTTTCGGGCGCAAGCTGCCCTTCTACAGGAATAAAGGATACAATTTCAAATAAACATGTATGTACAAATATATATATTTTCTTTAAATGATATCTTGCTCTGGTCTTGTATAGCGTGAGTGGATCACATGCCCGCGTGATTTAGTTTAAATCAAAGAAAAGCCTTGATAAATATGTATGTAAATATGTATATTTATAAATATTTATTCTCTTATACGTTCCTATTTTATATTTATGTTGAAGAGCAGAAATATTTGAAAGGTCGTATAAATAATAAAAATAAAACCTAAAAAAACTCTTCGCGTCACGATTTTTTTTTCTTTTTATCAGCCATGACAAATGACATTTATAAATCTAAAATAACACGATTCCATTATGATTTGAAATTTATAGAAAAAGGATTGGGAACTACGGACAATCCACACACGCCCTATAAAAGCATTCACGCCGTTCCAATGACAATATGTTGCAAGCGTCCAAATGTTGCAAGTCAATGTTGAACTGAATCATGCCAAGTATGTAGGCCAATCTTCTTACATGTGGTTCCCTGAGAAAGTTCTTGTGCGACAATAAGACTTTCTTATATCTCTATTAACTTGTTTTCATGAACTTCTTTTTCTTCCACGGATTTACCCTTTCAAATCTGTTGTTGTTGTTGTCGTGTCCAAAGAAGAGCCTCAGATGTCTCCATGTATATCTATCACAGCAATGTCCACTATCTTGGGTGTATAAAGCTGCTGCTCTGGGTCTATGTCAATTTTCTGTTGTTGTTGTTGTTGTCGTGTCCAAAGAAGAGCCTCAGATATCTCCATGCATCTCTATCACAGCAGCAGCAATGTCCTCATCTTGGGTGTGTAAAGCTGCTGCTCTGGGTCCATGTCAATTTTCTGCAAGGCTTTGGTCATTGCTGGACATGAGAATATGTGGGTAGGTGTTAGTTCCACACCAAGACAGTTGATGCATGTCCTATAGGTTCTTGTGCCAACTGGATGTATTGTCATTCCTTTATAGTGTTTTGTTCTGATTCTTGTTTGAGCTGTTTGAGCTCAATTGGCTTAATTATAATATATAAATTTCATTATCTCAATATGATTGGGATTAGCCTTTGCTTTTTATCTTCATTTGCGGTGAATCCGTGGTAAATCCATGTATAATAAATTTCTTTTCCTCCAATTTACCCTGACTAATCTATTAGCTTGATTGTCTTTATATGATTTTTCCTGTATATAAATATCATACTACCATTAAGGTACTATTGCTTTTTCCCTGCATGTCTATGCATTAATAGCTTAATTTAAAGATTTGTTTCTTAACACGAGAGGAAAAACTGTCTCTATATTCATATCAAAACGAATAGGTAATTATAATTGCGATTTTAAGCATAAGTTGGTATATTTTGACTTAAGTATTCTATCATTTGCATATACAAACACTCATAGACAAACCTTAATGAATTTGTACCTTTAGCATGTATTCGGGATTCAGACAATAACTCTGAAAGATATTTGATATACAGTGACCTTTATTGAAGAGAAACGAGATAACCAAGTGTGAAAATAATTACCTGTCTCCTTAAAAACTTGTAGTAAATTACTTGTAGTCAATAAAGTTGTTTTGTCTAACTAACAAAATACAGACCGGCTTTCCACTTCCTTAAGTTCTGACCATGATTGTCATGTAGACTAGGTGACGAAAGGGGGTCTCAATATGCCCACCCAGGTAGGTCACCCAGAGCACGTGCTTCCTGAGCATTAGCACAACAATGATAATCAGGTCATGGGGTCAATTCTGACAACAATGAGTACACACACACTTCGGAAATTAGCTAATTGATTGTCCATTCTTATAATTTAACCTTTAATTCTAGCCTAAATATGTTCTAATCAACTCTATATAGCTGGTTTTATTCAGATAGAAGATATTAATATATAATGATGGTGGTGTCTTGTCCATTTTCCATGGAAAGTTGGGTGCCTTTATCTCGTTAGTCAGCTACATAATGTATGTAGCCTACATTTCAAGAGTTCACAATACAATATAATGCGGCTTATGATTGTAGAACGACCTTTGACAAATTTTATCGCAAATATTTCTTTTGAATGAGAAATAACGATTATTTCTATCCTTAGGGATGAAGTATGAATTGTGAAGAGTAATGGATGAACGGAAAAATAAAAGTGTCCAGGGATGGGAATCGAACCTACAGTTCATTTCAGAGTTCACTGTAGGCCTTCACGGTTACCGTAGCGGCTCGGGGCCCACGACATCGTACTTCGCCCTACAGGGCTGTTCCTTACTTGTGCTGCTTCTCACGCCCACCATGTAACGGAGGGGTTAATGTATAATGCATACATCATGCTTCCGGTGGTCTCAATAAAACTGTGTTGTTGTTATAATGCATACATTATATGTATGTACCTCTACAGACCTATAAGCTTATCTCCATAGATTCCCTAAAACCCCTAATATGCTTTTCTTAGTAAATTCATAGTACTGTTAAACCTGTCTATAGCGCCCCCCTCTTGGGACTCACCATAATAGGGTGCTATAGAGAGGGGGTGCTATAGACAGGTCACTTTTAATGTAAATCGCATCGTACTACATATTTAAAATCGGGCGCAATAGAGAGGGAGGCGCTATTTAGAGGGGGCGATATAGTCAGGTTTAACTGTATATATAAAAATAATCTAATGCAATAGTAGAGCGGTCTGGAGATTAATTTGGCGAAACCGCTGAAAGGATTTACCACTGATGAGCCAAGCCTTCTCATTTGTGATAACTTTCATCATTGCAGTAAGGTCTGTAGAGATACATTTTGATAATATTTATATTAAAAAACATATTGTCAGAAAAAGGTTTGTTAATGTATATTTCAGACACCGATATCTATCTAAATATGTAGAACATATAAACTTACAGTACCGAGAGTCTCAATCCTCTGCTATAAAAGTTTTCACAACCTAATCACCTTCTTAAAGAAGTTAAAATGACAAATTCGATTAACCAATAGACCATAAGCAAACTCTATTTTACCCGATGCTCTGAATAAAAAAAAAACACCTCGTTGATCTAGTTAAAGAAAAAGCGTTCAAAGAAAAACTCGTAAAATCACGTGGGAACGCCCTTGCAATCTCAGAACAATTTTTAACGCCTTGCCAATGCTCTATTTTTATTTACTTCTCCTGACGAAGACAAAAGATTTCTGTCGAAACGTTGAGAAAATAAAAAGATTTACTGGCCGAAGTATCTTTATTTTCGATAAATATGAATGCCAGCCAGGCAGCCTCTAACTTTACGAAAAACTTTAAGGTTATTTTATTAAAAACTCCTTTAGAAACCCACTCAGTAACATCAAGAAATGTAGAACGTTGTTTTATCGAAGACAGAAAGCTAGCAAAAGAGGTCGTAGAGTTCAGGATAATAAGAAGGAAAATTCCCCGAAGACATTACTCCGTGACTTGACCATTGCGACACTCTGTCGTGACAAACCTCAGCACAACTGGTTTGAAGCAGTGACCGGATAACACAGGTTGTTGTCTCTTAACACAGGTTAAAGTACAGATGACTACCAGGTTCTATATATATATATGTATATTATGAATGATTAGTTTATTGTTAGATAAAGGGTTTATAAGACAAAGGATCGATAAGATGAAGGGTTGAAGGTGCAGTCGTGATAAAAAAAAAAAAGATAAATATTTACCATCAAGTAGCTTTTATTTTAAATTAATTGAGGAAATATTACACATTAGTTATTTTCACAATATATAGTATTTATAAAGTTAATTCTATATTAGTGATTCAAAAAGATAAATATGTTAACAACGCATATTTACACAACAAAACTGAAAGTCATTCTAAAAACGATGATAGCCAAAAGTTGAATTATCAATGAATAAAAATAAAAAATATATATTTTTTAAAATATATAAATATTTGAGTTTTTAGAGTATATAATATATATATAGCTTTATTAAGACCATCGGTCTTATACAGATTCACCACAGGAAGAAATCATAGATGGAGCTCCTATACTCCAGGTAGCACAGAACCCAACAGTCTCCAGGTCCGAAGCATGTCCAGTGGCCACAGAATCTACCGTACATAGGTTAGCGTATTTTTCCTTTTTAATATTGATAATCGACGTATATTTATTTCTGTTTTAACTCTACGTTTCTCTACGTAGCAATCATGATCAAAACAAGAGTTCGATATTGAGTTATCCGTTTTCGTCTCAATTTGCATAGCAGTTTTTAATATTGAATTTTTGATCTGCTTTCCATGTTATTGAGCAGGTTGTATATAGTCACGTAAGCACAGGTATCCGTTTAATACAAATTAATCTATAGTCACAAAATTGATTCAGTTTGGTTCTTAATACATTGGTATTAGATAATAAAAAGGCATATATGGGATTTAATAAAATATTTATTTGCCTAGATAATAAAAAGGAATATATTGGATTGCTATATTTTCAAAAATACATTGGTATGTAAAAGAATACTTTCACATTAATAGTCTCTTCTTCTTTTTATAAAAATTAGAACAAAGATGGTAAATAATTCGATTGTAGTACGACATTTGAAAATTATCCCGCATGTGTTTCTTTTGAACGGAAATTTCGGAATTTATTTTAAGGAGAAATAACGATTATTTTTAACCTTAGAGATAAGGTATGAAAGGATGAATTGTGAAGAGTAATTATTATTCCTGGACACTTTATTTTTCATTTCATACCTCATCCTTAAGGTTAGAAATAGTCGTTATTTCTCCTTAAAATAAATTTCGATTTTTCGTTCAAAAGAAACACATGCGGGACAATTTTCAAATGTCGTACTACAATCATAAGCCGCATTATATTGTATTATAAATAATTCGATTTTTGTGAGGTTAAAATACATTCAGTGAACGTCCTAATAATTAATTGGATGCAAGTTTGCGGTTATTTGTACTGTAAATACATCACATACTTGCATATTTCAAAAACAGTTTGACTTTACGTTCACAATATTCCAGAGCTCTATATGGCTATTTACATTTACTGGAAACGATAATAATTAGCTTTATGTACTTAATATTTTGAAAATTTGAAACTATTATAGACGCGTATGATTCTTTTAAAAATTAAACAATTTCTATTGTCCCTACTGCAATGGAAAAGTTAATGGGACGGTCTTACTCATCATTTAAAAAGTGGTTAAACTGGCAAAACTGCTGGGAGGGTTCAACACTGATGAGACAGATCCTCCCATTAACCTTTCCATTGCGGTAAGGGCAGTAGGAATTGTTTAATTTGTAAAATAATCATACGCGTTTATATTAGTTTCGAATTTTCATAACAGATGGCGCGCTATTGCATCATAGTACTTTATGTTTACTTACTTATTACCGATGCTATGAGTAGTATTTGAAATAAAGAAATTGAAGCTATATGTGTTATGTTTGGTTATACATACAGTAGATCGTAGATGTATAAAGTAGGTCGACTTAGCGTTACAAGGCGCAAAAGTCCAATTTGGGTTCCTGACTTTACCAGTGAAGTAGAATATATGAAAGATTTTAGCGTCAATTCAATAGTAACTTTTTATATAAGAAACGTGGAAGTGCATTAAAGCACGAATGTTTCCTTTAAACATAAAACAAACTTCTATTGTCCTTACTGCAATGAAAAAATATTGATGGGCTTGGCTCATCAGTGGTGAACCCTCCCAGCGGTTTTGCCAATTTAATCTGCCAGACAGCTTCTTAGAGCTCTAGGGACAGTATTTTTCATTGCTTAACATATTGTAAATAACTACCTTGCGATTTCTTCTATCTGTTTATGTTGTTGCTTATTTGTTTAATGTATCTGTTTATTTAATGTTCTTTTTCTTAATTGTTTATTTTTGATAATTCTGTTACCTACTCTACTACAATATGAATCATTGTAAATAGTTTCACGCGCAATTATCCAGATCGGATATAGCGTGTCTTGTTTGCAACTGGAAATAAATAAATAAATAGGGTTTGTTTTATATTATTAAAAAAGAAACATTTGTGCTTTGATACTTTCATTTCTTATATATAGATGGCATGTTATCTCCTTATAAGTAATTTTTATAGAAATTATCACTTAGTAAGAAACTGTTTCCTTTTGTATACTATCGTGAAAAAGCTCAACATAAAGTAAAAATGATTTAGAGGAATAAAATGTTGCAAAGTATTTGTGTAAATAGTACATTTATTTGATCAAAATATCAAGGTCAATGTTCAAATATGCAATGTGAACAAATTTTCTTCTATCTCTTTAAAAACATATAGTCAATATAGTTTTTTTTCTCTGTCTATCTTAAAAAAATAAATAAGAAAGACCGGTCTTCCACTTCCTTAAGTTTTGCCCATGATTGTCATGTCGACAGCTAATAGGTGACGAAAAGAGGTCCAAATAAGACTACCCAGGTAGCCACCTCACAATGCAAGCCTATTGTTCGTTTTTTTTTCTACAAGTGTATAGATCACACATCGCACAGTGTCTATGGAAACTGAATTTATCTTGACCAGTTCCTATATACAGTAGAACCTCCCTGTAAATAACACCTAATTGCAGAGCCAAAGCGTTCTATAATGAGAAGTGTCTTCTTACCGGAGAGTTGCTGAATAGTAAAAATGGTAATTTTGCCAATGAAAACTGGCCTTTGTAGAGAGGTGTCCTCTAGCGCGAGTGATTTCTCATGGAGGTTGTTCTACAGTATTGGCGATGAAAACTGTCCTTTGTAGAGAGGTGTCCTCTAGCTCGAGTACCCTCTCATGGAGGTTGTTATGCTGTATTGGTGATTAAAACTGTCCTTTGTAGATAGGTGTCCTCTAGCGCGAGTACTCTCTCATGGAGGTTGTTTTACAGTATTGGTGATTAAAACTGTCCTTTGTAGATAGGTGTCCTCTAGCGCGAGTACTCTCTCATGGAGGTTGTTTTACAGTATTGGTGATTAAAACTGTCCTTTGTAATAGGTGTCCTCTAGCGCGAATACTCTCTCATGGAGGTTGTTTTACAGTATTGGTGATTAAAACTGTCCTTTGTAGATAGGTGTCCTCTAGCGCGAGTACTCTCTCATGGAGGAGCGTTTGATAATACATGGTGGCCAGACTTGTTCAAAAAATTAGACGAAGACAATTTACCAGTTGAATTGATCAAAATTTTACGTTCTTTTTGAAAAATAGAAAAAACGATTTTCAAGTATAATAATCTGAAAGTTTCAAAGATATTAACAAAGGGCTGTCCTCAGGGTGGACCATTGTCTCCGTTGTTATGGCTGATATATTTAAATGATCTGCTAACTAATTTGCAATCACCAAACTCTGAAATCATTTGCTATGCTGATGATTTAACTATTATATGTTGGAATAATGGGTTAATAAATCTAAAAAAGTCGATTGAGTTTAATTTGGAAAAGATAGATCAATGGTGTAATGATAATAAGCTGAATATCAATCTTGATAAAACTAGTATTTTACACTTGCACAATAAAGACAAAATTTCAATTAATTTTAGAGACAATATTATTACGCCCGTAGAAGAAATTAAAATTCTTGGAATTACGATTGCGAATCATAGATGGAAAAACAAATTGAATTTTGGCCCTCACCTTAACATTATATTAAACAAAACCCAAAGATTGAAAAACCTTCTTTTTTCAATATGTGGAAAATCTTGGGGTCTTAGCACCCAAAAAAGGCTAATACTTTATAAATCTATAATAAGACCAACGTTAACTTACGGAACAGAAATATGGTTTCAATTTATTAGCAAAAAATATAAGTACAAACTGAACTCAATGCAATATCAAATTCTGCTATGGTGTACCCAAACATAAAACAACCAGTTATAACTGTGTTCACACCTTAGCCAATATTCCTTTGATCACTGATTATATGGAATCTAGAATTATAGGTTATGAGTTGAATAATTTATCAACAGAAGATAAACAATTTTATGATTTGTATATTCCAGGTATACTCAAAGATATCATTATATCAAGGATTAATTTACTGAAAAAGAATTCTAATCAAACATTTCAAAGTTTCTTTCCTTATGCAATTCCGAAATATTTTCGACCAAACTATTATAATTCACAATTTATAACGAACCATGGAAATTTTAAGGGATTTTTATCAAAAATTGGCGCGAGTGAAGACTCTAGCTGTCATTGTGGCAACGAATTCCAGGACTCGAGACACCTACTGCTGGAATGTCCACTCTTCTTCACCGCTTGACAACAGACAATAAATAATGTTGTAGATCTATATCAATTTGTAAATAGCAGAGAGAATTATCATAAGTTTAATTATTTTTGTAAATATATTCATGATTTTCTTTCAAACCTGAAAGGTTCAGGTTCCTAATATATATATATATTTTTTTCTCTTTTTATTTCGATTACTTTTTTTTTGTAAAAAATTTATAACTGTTTCTGTTTAAAAAATTTAAATCGACGCAATTATCCCTAGCCGGGATATCGCGTTTGTGTGTTGAAATAAATAAATAAAATAAATAATGGAGGTTGTTCTACTGTATTGGTGATGAAAACTGTCCTTTGTAGAGAGGTTTTATCTAGCGCGAGCGCTTTCTCATGGAGGTTTTTCCTACAGTATTGGTAATGAAAACACTCCTTTGTAGATAGGTGTTCTCTAGCGCGATTGTCCTATCATGGAGGTTCCACTATATTTATAGCATATTCATAGAATTTCAAGTAAAATATATTTTAGATGGTAAGATGTTAAGAACGAGGTCACGTAGCTATTACTTCCTTTGATACAGAATAGGGGCAAAATTTCCTGGAACACTTCATTGTTTTGTTACTCTATAGGTAATCGTGGAGCTTCCTTGATCGTTTCAATCTTTGTGCAAGATTTTTTTCGTCCAATTTGGTCTATGACTTCTTATGAAATCACGAAATGTCCATCTCGATGCAAAACGGCAAGTAATTTCAATGGTTAATAGGATAATGGGAATAAACTGGTGAAACTACTGAGAGGGTTCACCACTGATGAGCCTCAGTGTCCGTTTTCTATTTTTAAATTCACTTCTGGAAGGGTAGCAGTGTATCACTTATAAGCCACTCTGTGAAACGATAATATAGTGTGGTCGGTGGCGGAATGGTATAAACCGTTGGTTTACGGGAGCCACCACCCGGATTGGGTGAAGTCAGAGAATCTACCACCCAACTACACGAAAGAGACCTCCTCCGTACCATCAAAACCCAATGCCTGCAGGAATGGAACTCTAATCCTGCACATGACTGGTACAGAGCAGGCGGGACAAGCACCAATTCTGTCCTCCCAAGAGAACCACAGTCTTTGATTTCCAGACTTAAGTTTGGTCATCTACTGACAATGACTTTACAGAATGGTTGCAAGGTTTTCCCACTATGTACTAAGTGCAATTCTCAACCTGCAACCCCAAAACACATTATTGACTGTATTGACTCATCCATTGATGAGCTTTAGTCTTCCCCGGCAGACACCATCAAAGGTCTCAAGCTTTACAAGCTTGATACCCTAATAAGATTGAGTGGAGATAAAAAAAAAGAGGAAGTAAACGACCCGGTTAAATAAGTTTTTCATTTCGGTTTAGGTATTCTCTAGCTTTATTTCACAAATGTGACTGTGAAATACTAATGTTGTGATATATATAATATGAGATTACAGTAGGTGCTTGTATGTTGTAGTATGTGCATTATGAACTTACAGTATGTGTGTTTCAGTGGCAGCCAACAGACCTCCCTATTTGACAGCCAATGTGGATATTGAAACCGTCAGAGAAAACACACCAATAGGTATGTAATCCTTCAACCATAAGATTACAAGATTATTCATTAAACTTGAGCAATAATGATAATACAAGCTAAGAATATCTTTGTAGAGAAGATGGAGCTTTAATTTTAAAAAATCATAAGATTACTGTTCATTACACTTGATTTACTCTATTCATCTACTGCAGACACCATCAACAACCTCTATAAGCTTGATACCCTAATATGATTGAGTGGAGATAAGAAAGAAGATACTCATCCCCAGCAGACACCATCAACAAGCTATACAAGCTTGATACCCTAATATGATTGAGTGGAGATAAGAAAGAAGAAGATACTTGCAAAAATGATAATCCAAGCTAAGACTATCCTTATGTAGAGGGGGGTTTGAATGAATCTATTATGGAGTCCATGTTGTCCAGGTCAACGGATCTTCAGGCTGACAGCTGTCGATCCAGAAAATTCCACGATCCACTTCAATGTCTCAGGATCCAAGGGACTTCTTCAGGTGGACTCAGCTTCAGGATGGGTGACTGTGGCCGGCGTTCTGGACCGTGAGGTAAGTTTAATTGTTAAAATAAAAACATAAATCCTCCAGGGAAAAGATTCTTTTAAAAATATTTTTATTTAAAAATATCTCGAGCTTTCGGGCAAGTAAGCCCTTCTACGGGAGAAACTATTTTACATCCTTAATACGCCACAATAAAATAATATTTAAACTTAAATACAGTTCTTTAGTTGTTTACATTTGTTTTGAGGCATAATCAACGCGGGCTTCTATTGCGCGTGATTCACTTGGAGGTTATGGGGTGGGCTCAGGAAATATAATGTTATAAACTTCCGGGATATCTATTCTTCTGTTAATACTATTGTGCTTTCTGGATATGATGGATTCTATTATTAGTCTCTGTAGTCTATTGGGGATGTTGGAGTAATGGGTCTTTGGTTCTGATAGGGAGAAGGAATGGCCTGTTTCTCTTATATGTTGGTATACTAAAGATCTACTGTCTTGGTTGTCGATATTTCGTTTGTGTTCTGATATTCTTATATTTAAATGTCTGCCAGTTTCGCCAACATATTTGGTTTTGCATTCGTTGCATTCTATGGAATATATGGCATTCTTAATATTGGAAGGATAATCAACGGTATTGTTCTTTGTTATGGGGTTTCTTAGTAACGAATTTAAATTAGGTGAGTTGCTGAAAAATGTTTTGATCCCAAATTTCTTCAGATGACGGGCTATAGAAACAGATACTGGTGAATAAGGAATACTGCTAATAGATTTATAGATTGGGGAATTCCGAATTTCAGAGGGGCTATAGAAATGTCTTAGAATAAACGATAAAGGATATTGACAAGTCTTCAGATTTCTTAATATATTCTGAGTTTCTTCTGTTTTAAAGGTTTGAAGTGAGCAGTGGCTATGGATACGTTTAGTTAAGGTCTTTACGGTATTGATTTTATGGCTGAGAGGGCAGTAGGAGGAAAAACGGATATAGTCGGGGTTGAAGGATGGCTTATAATAAACAGTTGTTTGGAATTGATTCTGTATGCGAAAAATTGTTATATCTAGAAAAGGCAGGCTATTGTTTGTTTCTTTTTCAAATGTGAAATTTAGGTTAGGATGGTAACTGTTGAGTCTTTCTAGAATGATCTTGGTTTGATTTTCGGGGCATATACAGAATATGTCGTCAATATATCGACGCCATAAAATTATATCTGACGGGAATAGGGAGGTTATCCATTTGTCTATGCGACGCATGACAATTTCGGCGACTGAGGTTGAAAGAGAGCTCCCCATGGGAGAACCTTTAATCTGTTCGTAAGTTTTGCAATCGTATGTTAGGATATTTGTTTCGAGGCATAGGGCTATAAGTTTAGTTACTTTCCTGACAGTGATCTGATCAACCTGATTTTCTTTCAAGAATTCTTCGGTGCTGCTTAGTATCAGCTGGTGTGGGAGACTTGGGTAAAGGGATTCTACGTCGAATGAGATCATGATCTTGTTTGGTTGGGGTTGGTGCTTGAGTATTTCTTCTATGAAGGTGGTGGTGTTGGAAATGGAGAACGGGGAGTTTTGCTGCTTGATTATGGGTTTGAGAAAAGATGAGATGAACTTGGAGAGAGGTGCTGTTGGGGAATTCTTCATAGAAGAAATACTCAAGCACCAACCCCAACCAAACAAGATCATGATCTCATTCGACGTAGAATCCCTTTACCCAAGTCTCCCACACCAGCTGATACTAAGCAGCACCGAAGAATTCTTGAAAGAAAATCAGGTTGATCAGATCACTGTCAGGAAAGTAACTAAACTTATAGCCCTATGCCTCGAAACAAATATCCTAACATACGATTGCAAAACTTACGAACAGATTAAAGGTTCTCCCATGGGGAGCTCTCTTTCAACCTCAGTCGCCGAAATTGTCATGCGTCGCATAGACAAATGGATAACCTCCCTATTCCCGTCAGATATAATTTTATGGCGTCGATATATTGACGACATATTCTGTATATGCCCCGAAAATCAAACCAAGATCATTCTAGAAAGACTCAACAGTTACCATCCTAACCTAAATTTCACATTTGAAAAAGAAACAAAA